>CM045750.1:13614418-13849418 GCA_024760905.1 Plotosus lineatus
ACTGGTTTATTTGCCAAGTTACCAATTTTATATTTAACAAAACATAAAGATATAATATATACTTGATGCCTCTGTATAGGGGAGTTGTACAGAACCCAGAATTAAAGGCATGTTTGTATACAAATGTCTTCCTTCAGACCTAAACTCGCTTAGTTTCCTCTGTGTAGCTTTATATTCATCAAGAAAAGAGGAAATCGAAAACAAACAAATAACTAAACCATGAGCCACCCTGGAAAGAGCCAATTCTTCAGGCTATACACGCAAACATCATAAACCATATGGATGTGCCATGATCATCAGTGGATGCACAAAACAGCCAGAAGTGGTGGATAAGGCGATGTTGCTACATAAGAAACATGACATAATGGTCAGTGATGGCATATGCTTCAGCCACAGTGATGAGATGTTCCAAAGAAAAACAGGTCTCGTATAGCTCTCAGAATAGAATAGGAGTGGCTGGAGATGGATAAAGAAAAAAAGAGAGCGAGAAAACACAGGAGAGAGAAGGCAGATTGACAGTGTGTGTGTGTAAGAGAGAGAGAGAGATGAGGGAAAACAAGGAGAGAGCGATAGAGAATGATAGAGAGAGAGAGAGAGAGAGAGAGAGAGAGAGAGAACGATACAGAGAGAGAGCGAGATGAGGGGAAAACAGAGAGAGAGAGAGAGCGAGAATGACAGAGAGATAGAGAATGATAGAGAGAGAGAGGAGGGAAAACAGACAGAACGATATATATATATATATATATATATATATATATATATATATTAGATAGATAGAGAGAGAGAGAGACAGCGAGATATATATATATATAGCTGTGTCTCTCTCTCTCTATATATATATAAGATATAGAGAGAGACAGCAATATATATATATATATATATATATATATGTATAGAGAGAGAGAGAGAGAGAGAGAGAGAGAGACAGCAATATTATATATATATATATATATATATATGTATAGAGAGAGAGAGAGAGAGAGAGAGAGAGAGATATATATATATATATATATATATATATATCTGTGTCTCTCTCTATATATATATATATATATATATATATATATATATATATATATATATATATATATATATATATAGAGAGAGAGAGCAATATATATATATATATATATATATATATATATGTATATATATGTGTATATATATATATATATATATATATATATAGAGAGAGAGAGAGAGAGAGAGAGAGAGAGAGACAGAAATATAATATATAAATATATATATATATATGTATAGAGAGAGAGAGAGCGAGAGATATAGAGAGAGACAGCGAGAGAGAGAGAGAGAGACAGTGAGATATATGAGAGAGAGACAGCGAGAGAGAGATAGATATATATATATATATATCTCGCTGTCTCTTTCTCTTTATATAAGATATATATATATGTATATATATATATATATATATATATATATATATATATATATATATATATATATATATATATATATATATATATATATATATATATATATATTTATATATATATATATATATATATATATATTTCTCAAACATCACTCTCTCAGCACCACTCTCAACATCAATCTCTCAATAAGACTCTCTTAACTTTATCCTCTCAACATCACACCCTCAATATTACTCCGCCAAGATCATCCTCAACACCACTCTCGAAACATCACCTTCTCAACACCACTCTACAAACATCACGCTCTCAATACTACTTACCAAATATCACTTTCTCAACACTACTCTCACAAGAGTTACACTTAACACTCTCCATACATATAATCTCTCAATAACACCCTCAACACCAGCCTCTCAACACCACTCTCTCAACACCGCAATATCATGGTCAGCACTAATCTCCAAACATCACTCTCAACACAAATCTCACTCAAGACCACTCTGCAAATATCTCTCTCAACATCATGTTCATCATTATTCCCCAATCATCACTCTCTCAGCACCACTTTAAACATCACCACTCTTAATAAAACTCTTAACGTCACACTCTCAACATCATGCTCAGTACCACTCTGCAAGCATCACTTTCAACACACCTTTCTGAACAGTACCCGCCCAATGCCACTCTCAGCATCAGTTTCACACCATCACTCTCCAATCATCACTTTCAACAGCTCTATCCAAACACCACTCTCAACATCATTATCCTAACAACATACCATACGACAACATTAAGATTAATTCCCTCAGAGTCAGGTATACTGATACAAGATAACAGTGGAATATTAGTGATACCAGAACTAAGCCCTTTTTACAAGCTCAGCTGTTCTGTCTGCCCAGTTCCTGTGAGAATTTCACTTGGAGATCTTGTGCCAGTCTGACCTACTGCAACAATAAAATCGTGATCTCAGGAAAAATCAGGAGTCGGGAGTCAACTACTAATGGTTTAATGAGGTTTATTACTCCAAAATTGCTTTGAGAATATCAACTACGTACTCACCAGTTTCACTCTGCCAGATTACTGGAAAAAAAAAAAATCTATTGATTTAAAAAAAAAAAAAAAGACAACTGAATTCCACACCAGAGAGAAAGGCCATCGGCAAACAACATGGGTGTTTATTACTTTAATAAAATCTGAAGTCTACAATTATTAACTTGCCATGATACCATGTGGGGTGAGCAAAGCACACAGGCAATTTCCTGACCCAGAGATGTCCTAAAGAGAAAAATTACAAAACAGGCTGCAGAGAAGGGCAGACCTGCTCAATCGACAGAGATTCCTCACAGCAGAAAGTGCAGAAAGTGCTATTCTGACTCTGTTAGTTTTTCTGTAACATCAGCTTCTTTACAGCAGGGATTATTTCCAACAGTCCACACAACCGTCCAAAGACTCCTTTCAAAAAGCCCAGGTTGACCCGACAATTACTCTGTTGACTGTAGAAGAGAAATCCAAAAGGTTTTATACAATCTGACTCTGGTAAAGACGGCAGTGGTGGCCTGGTGGTAAATGTGCCGGATCACTGATCCTAAGGTTGGGGGTTCAAGTCCCACTCTCAACGGGTGGTTCCCCCCCCCGTTCAGTTAACTGGGTTATAAAAGGCCAGCTATATCTCTCACCGTCTATGGCGTGAGGCACGTAAAACAATCATTGCTGGCTTTCGACAAAAGTAGGCTGCAAAGCTGTCGACGCATTTCTGCCCTGCGATGGCCTATCAGGGTGTACTCTGCCCTCACCCTGCGTCAGCTGGGATGGGCGCCAGCCTCCTTGAGACCCTAATTAGGATTAAGCGGTTCAGAAAATGAATGAATGAATGGACTCCGGTTAAGTCTACCCTCAGACCGACCCACGATATGCGATCTTTAAAAATCAAACACTCATTTACTCCTGGTGTTCAGAGTGAGCTACTGTAAACAATTTATACAGTATACTGAAATCTTAAAATAAAAACAGTTAACATTTCATAAACCATCAAAAACAAAGCTGAGCTGATTATAGTTTTTCACGTGGAGCAGCATAAAGTTACCCAACAACAATGTGGACCCCTGATGGCGAGCACAACCAGCACACAGGCGATTTCACCAAATATTAATAATTAAACTCATCCAAAGTTTAAATATTAGTACAGTGTTGTATAAAACTTAACTGATTTCTATGAACTATTCAAGGTCTGAAAAAGGGGCAGTGGTGGCCTGGTGGTAAAGAGCGCTGGATCGCTGATCCTAAGGTTGGGGGTTCGAGTCCCACTCTCCACAAGGTTGCCCCCCCCATGTGCAGCTAACTGGGTTATCAAAGGCCGGCCATGTCTCTCACTGTCTATGGTGTGATCTTCATGTAAAAGAACCAGTGCTGACTTTCGACAAGAGTAGCCGCATAGCAACAGGGTTGTGTCAGGAAGTGCATCCGACGTAAAAACCTATACCAAATCGAATATGCGAATTATTAATATAACTTCTATGAAGATGTGGCAAGACCCAAAAGGGAACAGCTGAAAGGGAAAAAAAAAAAGATTCAAGGTTGGAAAACTGCATCTTTTTTATTATTGATTTGTTTTTTTTTAATTTTATGTAATTAAATGCGCTGAGAAAAGATTTTATGTAGAATTTTCAGGAAATACCTGTTCACAAATCACACCTGTTCTTCATGCAGCTCATTACCCAGCACATGTATTGAATATTTTCTGTGCTTCTGTGTGCAGTATTAAAAGTCCCAACCTGTCTCTTTATTAGAAAGCTTTTGTTTATGCCACTGTTTGTTTAGTTCAGTTCAATTCAGTTTTACTTGTACAGTGATACCTCAGCTCACGAACATAATTGGTTCCCAGAAAGTGTGTGTAAGGCGAAAAGTTCGTCTTCCGAACATTTATTTCCCATAAGAAACCGTCTGACTCCCCTTTACAGCTTTTTATGATGAGCCTTTATCAGGTTTTTATGATCCATCCATGCAGTTCTACATCTTATATAACACTTCATCACAATTGATGTTAGCCATTTTATTTATTTATATATATATGTGTGTGTGTGTGTGTGTGTGTGTGTGTGTGTGTGTGTGTGTGTATGTATATATATATATACAGTGATACCTCTGCTCACGAACATAATTGGTTCCCAGAAAGTGTGTGTGAGGCGAAAAGTTCGTCTTCCGAACATTTATTTCCCATAAGAAACCATTAAAATGAGAATAATCCGTTCCCAGGTCCCCATAAAACATAATTTTCTACTAAATAAGCCTTAAAACTACACAAAAATATACCTTATTTTATGTATAATAAATGTGCTATTGTATTGTAATTAAAGAAATAAACTGTACTGTATAATAAAGTGGTTTTATTTACCTTTGTGATGGTAGTTGACGGCTTGATGGAATGGAGTGGGAGGAGGAGGAGAGAGGGAGGGACTTACTGTTTGGAAGGAGAGTTTGGAAACGCCTACTGTTTGGAAACACCCTGAGCCACACACGCACCCTTAATAGCTTCCTTGTTCTTAAGGATGGGAGCAATGGTAGACTTAGCGTACTGGTACTGGGACGCTGAGTCACACAAACGCACACCTCGTTCGTGGTTTTCAATGATCTCCGCCTGTGGTGGGGTCTTTTTCGGTCCCATAATAGCAAAAGTACACTCAATATGGTCCAAAATGTCTAGCAAACACAAACCACTTCCGCATTCAAAGAAAGGGGGTGACGAACTGGGACGCCGTGAGCGTGCGTCAGCTTCTCATGGCCGCCATCGTGGCGCTGTTCGACCGTGTGGTTTGGTTCGTCCGTCAAAAACTAGTTCGTCAGCAGAGAATATCTGCTCGTGAATTTAATGTTCTTGAGGCGAAAAGTTCGTGCGCTTAAGTGTTCGTCAGCGGAGGTTTTACTGTATATCACTTTTTATAATTAATATTGTCAGAACGCAGCTTTTACATTGTAAATAAAGTTTAAAAAAAAAAAAGAATTTAAACTCATAATTTTTAATATTTCTTTACAAAACCTACACATCCATAAAGTATAAGCTCCCGATGACAGTGGCAAGAAAAACGTCCCTCAGATGGCACGATGAAGAAACCTTGAGAGGAACCAGACTCCGAATAGAAGCCCACCCTGATTTGGGTGAAACCAGATAAAATTACAAACACTACAGCACAAACTTCAGGAATAGTTGAACATGAAGTCTAGCTGGTCTATCTTCTCCAAGTAATGGGAACTGGATCCCTAAATCATTTCAGTTAAAGTGTTTTGACCTCGGCTTCTATATTGATTACGATTCTGTCTACATTGCTCTGATTGTCCATGTTTAACCTTCTCGCCTGTTTTCTGTTCATTACCTTGAATTTGTCTCTGATATCTCTGTCTGCCACCGAGTCTGAACCCTGCGTGTTTACATAACTATACTCATGGATCATACTTGTCTGCATACCTCTGTTAAATAATTTTATTTATATTTTCAAATGCATCTTTTCCTTCTGTAGAAAGTTTGGTACATTATTTTCTAGAAAACTAATTTCTATTAATATTTATTAACATTTTGTATTATAATAAATATATGAGTGGTGATCAGAGGACACAGCAGTGGTTTGGATTGGAGTCTCACAAAGAGATCTCCTCTGTGGTGTTTGCATCTTCTCTCTGCTTGTTTGGGTTTCCTCAGGGTAGTCCTGTTTTCTCCCACAGTCGAAACGCTTGGCTTATCCATAGGTGTGCGTTAACCCTGTTCTGACCCGTTCAAGGTGTGATCGGCTTCCTGCCTGAAGTGAGCTGGGATACTGTGGGTGTATACACACAAACATACTGACATGCTCTGCCCTGCCAAAGATAGCTGCCATCTGTACTGTAAGACCTTAGAAGAAAAAAGGTGGATATCAACATAATTACAATTAAAAAAATCTGGAACTGTACGTAATAGATTTCCAGTTAAAATGCGATCACTGAGAAATAAATCCGCTGCATTGACCTTGTGTGCTGTGAATTATCATCCGTCCTGAATTCATCGCTGAATCATCCTCATTTTAACTTAAATGCGGCTTTTGAGCGATTGGTTGGCGATGCGACGCGTAAACTGGAGAAAATGCGCCAGTAATGGACAACGATGGTACTGCAAGCACAGTGCAGATCTAAATAATGAAATAATGTCCTATAAATCAATGGTCTCCACCTTTTTTGCACCAAGGACCGGTTTTATGTATGAAAATGTTTCCGCGGACCGGTTAGAGTCTACTCCGTAGTCTTGTTTTAGTGGGCGTCACTGAAGAAAACCCCGCCTCACAAAGATATGTGGTTGAAAACGGAAGAAGGGCCTTCACATATGTTTCCGTGACAATGACAAAAACAGTCGTTTTTTAAAATAAGACTCGGAAGCTCGGGAAAAAAATAAAATAAAATAAAATAAATAAATAAATAATTTGTACCATGAAAGATTTTGTTTGCGGAACGGTATCAAATGTTCCACGGACAGGTATCGGTCTGTGGACCAGAGGTTGGGGACCCCTGCTATCGATCAGTCGGGGTCAACTCGGGGATTACTGCAAATCGTATGTCATTAAGCAATGTGTTGGCAAAAACATGCAGGCCTAAGCTAGCCATGGGTAAATACATGGATCTGGTGTGTTTATATATATATATATATATATATATATATATATATATATATATATATATATATATATATATATATATGTGTGTGTGTGTGTGTGTGTGTGTGTGTGTGCGCGCGCATTTTAGGTGGTAATGAAAACATGCAAACCGTAAGAAGCAGAGGAGCAGCGAGGGAAAAAGAAGGGTAAATACGTAGAAGAGTTCCCTCATCGCATTGGGAGCTGTCTTGGTGATAAACTGCATCGCAAAAAAAAAATGCTACTGAATATTTGATTTATACGTATGAATACTGTACAACTATAAAATAAACAATCCCTTTGGTACATTTATTCGGTACAAATAAAAATCAATCTGCAGCAAATATCTTGACAGAGAATACTAGTATATGACATACCTTATGATTATGAACTTATAATTCGTAAGTTCAATCACATGACTACTGACGACTGCACATGTGCTGTATAATTATACTGCTGATTAATTAACATCATGTCAGCCTAGTTTTCAACATTGTGATTGGTTAAGTGAGAGGCAGTTGAAGAAAGTGAGGCAAAGCATGTCAAGTAGAAAGGATGAATATTTTCAAATTTCCATCTCTTTGATGTAGTAGTGCCCTCGGTAGTGTACAGCAGCCATTACGTCATACTTTGCATCGTGTGCTTTAATGGGGAGCAAGGAGTCGTTCGAGGTTTGACCCGTAAAAGCACCTCTGTATAAGTTTAAGTTTGATTATTCAGAACACTTTAAAGTTTAATAATTAAAGTGAATCTTTCCAACTTGACAATTAAAATAACACTTTTCCCGATCAGTCTCTGAAATAAGCAGATTTCAGCAGTTCTACCCGAAAAGTGTCCTATTTCAGAGATTATTCCAAAAGACCTGGGGGTTCATGTACAAAGACTTGCATGGAATTCATGCTGAATATGGCGGATGCTTAAATCCAGAAAATGTCACAAGCACAAACACATTCAGATGTATGAATCTGTGTGTACGCATCAATCCAAGCACAGTTCCTTCGAACATCTGAATCAATGTGGAATTGAGGGAATTAAACAGTGTAAGTAATTATGTATTTGCTCGGTCACATAGTCTTTTTCATAATGTTTTAAACTTTAGTGCTCAGCATGAACATGAAATCAAGCATAAATACATTTATCTGTAAGAGAATGAGTGTTAGAAAAAAAAAGGAAAAAAAAAATTCTTACTCAAAATCAGAGCCATTCTACAATCTACATGCAGACCTGCAAATGACAGCGTCCTGACACACACTACATTTATATACAGGGATCCCTCACTTTCCGCGGTTAAAATTGGGACCGAGACCCCCCGCGACAACCGAATTCCATGCTGTAGTATCAACCCCCCCCCCCCCCCCCGACTGATGTATACATACATGTATATATAATATCAACAAATACATATTCCATGCTATAAATGCTTATAATCAGAATTAAACATTAAAAAATAATGCACAAGATGTAAATAAAATATAAATACAAACACATACAGATGCGTATCTCACAAAAATGTAAGTAGTTTAGATGGGAGGTTTTGGGTTGTATTTTGTTTTGTGTTTGCTTAGGTTTTTTTTTTTTTTTTTTTTTGCATAATTGGCCTTGTTTTGCAGCATTTTCCTTAACTGTTTCCCCTATTCTTGCTTAATTTCCTTATTTTTTAATTCGATGAATATCTAAAAAACAAAAAACAAAAAAAAACCCTGCAATCCACTGAAGCTGTATGAATTGAAGCGCGAAGTAGCCAGGGATCGCTGTATTAAGATTTTTATAATTCTGTATGGTCTACATATGTGTGGGGTGACGGGATTATACATACGCAGGAAAATACCAATAGAAATCTCCTGCAGAAAAATTATACGAAAGTAAATATTGGCAGAAAATTAAAGCTAAAGATTTGATTTTTCTTCTCGGACATATTATTCAGATTTTTGATTATTAATATTAAATCATCAATGTGTCGGCAGCACTTTAGCTGGTGCAGGTGGATCGCGTTTATATTCCGTTTGATATACAGGGACAGCAGATACCGCCAAGGTTTCTAAACATGATTAAAGTCCTAATACAGAAAAGAAAGTTCTAATGTAGAAACGTAGGTTCATTTTTTTAACATTTTACTCTAAACATACATTTATTATTGAGATATTTGAATGTTTATTGGACCCCAAACAGAAGCTGGCACGGGGCCCCCAAAAGCTTGAAATGTCCCCGCTTAAAGTCGATGGTGATCAGTTTGAAAGGAAAGCGGGTGGGTACAAAATGACCCGTGAATCTTTCAGTGACAGGAAATGCATCACTAAGCAATAAGTTTCTCGTTACTTCCTGACTGTTAGACCACAGACAGCAGAACACTTCTCTCTCTATCAGAATGGAAACTTCTCCTGTACTCCTCCTTCACTGTTGCTTTTCTGGGGGGTTCAAGGATAGTAGTTAATAGTTAAATGCTTCCATGATGTTGGTTGTAATGTAATGACCATGTTTAGGATTCACTGCTCATAAAATATAACATGCATGGTGATGAGGATTACTCATAATATACACTATTTTTTTTTTTTTTTTTTTTTTTTTTTATAGAATACAGAGGCACGCCGGCCTGCTAGTCATTGTTGCGTGCAGTTTAATTTTTTCAGCATGAACTGCTAACTTACCTCCACAGTTCAGAAGAGAAGTGTCTTACAAGTACGTTTTCAAAAAGATTATTTTAGAAATAAAGCTAAATATGTTTCAGCTCTGAAACTAAATGTAAACCGACGCTGATAGCAATCATTGCATATTATTGAAATACAGTACAGTATTTATTTACGAAAAAGGTACTACTCGTTTACTGTGCACCTGCTACACATGGCAGTTAGATTTACTACTGCGCAAGGTTTAAAATAAATTCGAGTAAAATCAGTGAAAGACGGTTGCAGGGCTGAATATATCATGCCCCTCACAGGCCGTGTTCTGAGACTCGGATGAAAAGGAACAGAACACGGTACACCACTACTCACTTCCTCTCTCACACATCTCACCGAGGTGCTCTGAACATTTGTTCCACAACACGGAGTTACTTCCCTTAATTAAATATGATCTTTTTATTATTATTTTTTCATTTATTACAAAAAAATAATTAAAGGGAGTTCTCTTTTTATGAAATATTAGCATAAAACACAAATGTCTTACCAATGGAGACCCAATCAACCACTCCAAATCCACTAACTTGATAAATAAGGCAAGAGAAACATTCACAATGATCTATTTCTACAATGTGGCAACAGGCCACACGCCATACATAGGAAGAACTACCCAAATTGTGAAAACAAGACCGGAAATCATAGCAGAGAAGATGCGTTCTACCGTTTAATAAAATACAATTTAGGATTATAGCCTGTGAGACCACCACTGATAAAAGTATACGAGTCATACCATTAGATCGATAAAATAATGAAGTATAGTAAGCATGCACGAATACACAGTGTGGCTAAAAATATAAAATGTGAAGTTTTCTTGCACTTTGTTCTCTTAGTTTAATAATATCCGAATATTTATTAGAATAAAATGTTCAAGGTAAAATTGTTTTCTTATTTTGTTTCATTATTTTTGGCGGTAATTCAACGATGGTCTCAGATATAAAGTCTTAGTGTGAGAAATATGAATGTTTTGGTTTCAGTAGAAAAAAACTGCATTGCATGACAGAACTGGAGAAACAAACTATTCATGCTTTCACTCGACTTTAACCTTCGTTAAATCTATGCAAATGAGAAGCCCGTCATGTACTTTACGCTATGGATGATTATTAACAGATTCTACAGTGTGTTATTGTATGTTTTTCATTTGTATTAAATAAAACTGTAGCGAATTGCTTAATGATATAATTTAAGATTAATGACCTACTCACTCATTTTCTCTAATCTACTCTTGGGGATAAATGTAATGCCTACTCAGTATAATGTTTCACAAAGAAATATCTCGAATAGACTCGTACAATACAAAGCTATTAACGTCCCTCTTGAATTCCGTGTAGGGTGTACTATAGTGAAAGAGCGCCACCCCCGCCATCTTGACTCGCCCATGTTTTTAGCGTCATACCAATACCAACATGTTCTAGCATATGCCTACTGAAGGCAAGAGCAGAGAGAGAACTTGGAATATACGAGCAAAACATGCCTCTCTCATGCCCTCATATTTCACCTGCAATAAAAAAACACAAGTACATGATACTACCGCTACACAAAACAGCTGCAATCAAACCATACATCTGGTTTTCTACATGAAATGGCAATGCACTTCGGACCTCTAATTCTCAAATCTACCTCCATGTATGCTCGTGTAGAATACTTAAAACTATTTCTGAGGAATCACACCTACGGGCTGAAGTTACAGAGATGCCAAAGCTGGCTGCAAAAATACAGAAGGCATTCCAAACAGGTCTGGACACAAGCTGCATAATGTCTGAACTGAACATACATCAACCCAGTAATCTGCACCTTCAATGCAAAACTACTCAATATGAATACTTGATATTCTCATCTTTACAGAATGTTTTCAGTTGCACGTTTCAGACACTTGATCTCGCACCACTTTTAAATATCACGGTGATGATACACATATACGTAATTCAGGGTTCCTCCAAGGATGTTCTCATAAAAATAATCACTTAGAATTTTCTCGTTTCTGGAAAGTAATATTTCAGTGAACATTTTTATTTGTATATTTACAGTGTTGTCTGCTGTTATAAGCATCCCTTATAAGGATTGGTAAAATAAATAACTAAATAAAAAAGGTTGCAAAAAAAAAATTACATCTTTTTGGTGACAATGAGCTACAGTAAAACCTCCGCTGACGAACGCTTAAGCTCACGAACTTTTCGCCTCAAGAACATTAAATTTGCGAGCATATAGTCTCTGCTGACGAACTAGTTTTCGGCGGACGAACCAAACCACGCGGTCGAACAGCGCCACGGTGGCGGACACGAGAAGCTGACGCACGCTCACGGCGTCCCAGTTCATCACCCTCTTTCTTTGAGTGCGGAAGTGGTTTGTGTTTGATAGACATTTTGGACCATATCGAGTGTACTTTTGCTATTATGGGACCGAAAAAGATCCCACCACAGGCGGAGATCATTGAAAACCACGAACGAGGTGTGCGTTTGTGTGACTCAGCGTCCCAGTACCAGTACGCTAAGTCTACCATTGCTCCCATCCTTAAGAACAAGGAAGGTATTAAGGGTGCGTGTGTGGCTAAGGGCGTTTCCAAACAGTAGGCGTTTCCAAACTCTCCTTCCAAACAGTAAGTCCCTCCCTCCCTCCTCCTCCCACTCCATTCCATCAAGCCATCAACTACCATCACAAAGGTAAATAAAACCACTTTATTATACAGTACAGTTTATTTCTTTAATTACAATACAATAGACATTTATTCTACATAAAATAAGGTATATTTTTGTGTAGTTTTAAGGCTTATTTAGTAGAAAATTATGTTTTATGGACCTGGGAACGGATTATTCTCATTTTAATGGTTTCTTATGGGAAATAAATGTTCGGAAGACGAACTTTTCGCCTCACACACACTTTCAGGGAACCAATTATGTTCGTGAGCAGAGGTATCACTGTGTATATCTTCTTTTCTTCTTTTCCTTTCGGCTGTTCCCTTCAGGGGTCGCCACAGCAAATGATCTGCCTCCATCTCTCCCTATCCTCTGCATCTTCTACTCTTACTCCAACGACCTTCATGTCCGCCTTCCCTGCATCCATAAATCTTCTCTTTGGTTTTCCTCTGGGCCTTTTGCCTGGTAGTTCCAACCTCAGCATCCTATTACCAATATACTCACTATCCCTCCTCTGTACATGTCCAAACCATCTCAATCTAGCCTCTCTGACTTTGTCTCCAAAACATCTAACGTGTGCTGTCCCTCTGATGTACTCATTTCTGATCCTATCCATCCTCGTTACTCCCAAAGAGAACCTCAACATTTTCATCTCTGCTACCTCCAACTCTGACTCCTGTCTTTTCCCCAGGTCCACTGTCTCTAAACCATACAACATCGCTGGCCTCATCACCGTCTTGTACACTTTTCCCTTCATTCTTGCCGATACTCTCCTATCACACATCACACCGGACACTTTTCTCCATCCATTCCAACCTGCCTGCACACGCTTCTTCACCTCTTTTCCACACTCTCCATTGCTCTGGATTGTTGAGCCTAAGTACTTAAAATCCTCCACCTTCTTTATCTCTGCCCCCTGTAACCTCAAAGTTCCTATATACATACACACACACACACACACACACACACACACACACACATATATATAAATAAATAAAATGGCTAACATCAATTGTGATGAAGTGTTATATAAGATGTAGAACTGCATGGATGGATCATAAAAACCTGATAAAGGCTCATCATAAAAAGCTGTAAAGGGGAGTCAGAGTACAAGAGTATGAACACAGTATGCAACTCTGGGCGAAGGCAAGTGTACACCCTAAAAAGCTTATTAAACCACCACAGGCAACACACACACACACACACACACACACACACACACACAATACTGTACATTCACCCCCACATCCACACCTAGTGGCAGTTGAGACTATCAAATTACCCTAAATGTGCATGGATGTTGGAGGAGACCAGAGTATGCCGAGGAAGCACAATAGGAGTATAGTACAGGGAAAATATGCAAATTCCACATAGAAACACCGTCACCGGACACAAGTCTCAAACCTCCTTGCTGTGAGGCCACTATTCCACCGTGCCACCCACACAAATAACCATTCTGCCTCATATTTACACCTATGAGCAATTTATAGTAGTCTACTGACCTAATGTGCATGTGGAAACCTGAACCATCTCGCAGTGAGGTGACATTGAACCATGTGCCTCCCAACAGAATTCACTGCTCGGAAGGCAGTGAAGATGTTTTCTAATTCATCCGTGATGTGAAAATGATATTGTTGTCAGTTTGTGAAATTACCAAGTAAAGAAGCTTTACCCTTATATACAGTATTAGATGAAGGTGCGTCATCTGGTGCAGCCAGTAACATAATATGATGGTTTTGGTATGTGTGCTATTTTTAGCCAGCTTGCTTGATGTAACTGGTTACTTCATGTGTTTTTATGTCAGGGATACTGTTATGTGGAACATTTTTTGATGTAGGTAATTACAGACCAACAAACAATCTCAAGGCTCCAGAGGTTATGTTCCTTTTCTGGTACTCCGTGACTGTGAGTCACAGTGATATTTCACACAATAATATTTCATCATGTATTTGTAATATTGATAAAATGATAGCGTACACCATTACTATCTATGCAGTGGCTGCACTGTGCAGCATATAGTTTAGGGCCAATCAGTTGTGAGATTAAATCACATGGAACATCCTGAACTTGAACTTTTAAATAAACAGTTCTATATTTAAAAATTATATATTTATAATTAAAAATTATATAATTATATATATATATATATATATATATATATATATATATATATATATTTGAATTAAAAAAACAAGGAAATTAAGAACAGGGGAAAAGTCAAGGAAAATGCTGCAAAACAAGGCCAATTATGCCCAAAAAAAAAAAAAAAAAAAAAAAAAAAAAACAACCCAAAACCTCCCATCAAAACTAGTTACATTTTTGTGACGTGCACATCCGAGTGCGTGCACACGCATCTGTGCACGTGCATCTGTATGTGTGTATTTATATTTTATTTACATCTGCATTATTTTTGAATGTTAAATTGCTCTTATAAGCATTTATAGCATTGAATATGTCTGTCTGTCTGCCTTCCTTTCGTCTTTTTCCCTTTTACTTGAAAGTCGCCACAGTGAATCATCTGATTCGCTGTGTTTGATTTGGCAGAGGTTTTTACATCGGATGCCCTTCCTGTCACAACCCTTTTTAGCAAGGGACAGAAACATGCTGACGACTTTGCAGCCTACATTAGCATTGAATATGTATTTAATGATATTATATACACATATACATGTACGTATATGTCAGTTGGGGGGGTTGATCCTACTTTGCAAAATTCGATTTTGGCGGGGGGTGGATCTCGGTCCCAATTAACCACGGAAAGTGAGGGATCCCTGTATACTTGTTTAATTATTATTTTAAAATTTGTGACCTCATTAATTTGAATAACCTGTTTGTAAGCACGAGGACATCAGTTTGCATTAATTCTACTGTATAAATGGTCTAAGGTTTAACAGCTGCCCATTTGCACCGCCAGGAAAAACACAGCCAGGTCTCAATCATGCAATTTTCTCAATAGGTTGAGGGTTCAAGCCCCAGTACCACCAAGCTGCCACTCACAGGTCCTTGAACAAAGTCCTTGACTTTCAACTGCTCAGTTGTACAAATATTTTACAATAGAAGTCACTCTTAACAAACACATCCGTTAAAGGCTATTAATGTAAATATATATGATTATACAACAGAAATGTTTATTTCTCAGAGCTAAAGAAAGAACCATATAATAGATCAGATCAAATTATTTCATGGACAAATAACCGGCCATTCAGTGTAATATTATCTGACTGGTTATAATCATTACCAACATTTCTTACTTTTCTGTATTTAATGGCAAAGTCAATAGTACTTGGGCTCGATATACACGGCACCCTGTACAGATTCTAATTATATTTTGTATTACTTTTCAATCACAAATCAATGAAGTAAGGGCGGCTCACTTCCATCTCAAAGCAACAAGATCCTGGGTTTGAGTGTGAGTGTAAATGGTTGGGTGTGTGTTGGCCTTGTGATGGACTGCTGAGCTGTTCAGGTTGTACTCCGCATTTCCCCAAAGTCAACTGAGACCCTAATAAAGGATAAAGCGGTTTGGCAAATGAATAAATGAATGAAACCTGAGTGTATCAATTATCAAACTTATATGAAAAATAAAATTTCTCTCTTCAAGACATCAGAAACATAACTTAATGAGAATCTATTTTTGGAGCCCGAAACTGATATATTTGACTTCTCCAGTGTAAGGCAGGTTGAAGTATCAGGTTTACTCTTTACACTCTAATGGTATCCTGATTGCACTCGAACTTTAAACTCACATCAGGCCCATCTATACGTACAGAAGAAGCTCTCCTTGAAAAATCTTTTAAGCACGACCTAGGGATTAGAAACACGAGTCCTGCTGTTAGAATACAAGACTAAAAAATTAAATGAAATTGATCTCTGAAGCAAACAGTGCACTGCAGAGGATTGTGCCGTCTTTGGATCTTTGGTTCTGGACATTTAAAGTGTATAAAACATTCTTCTATATTAACTTGTTTTTAAGGAAGTCCATATTAAACAGTGGTTTGAAAACACCTGAAGTAGAAAAGTGCTTCTGTTCTCTTGATGAGGACAGCAACCGTCATATCAGTACCTGTATCATGGAGTTTTGTGTAAAATATGTGCCGCCTTGTACATAATCGTCAACATCAGGTCCCTTTCCGAAGTCTGTTGTACGATGCTCTATGATGTCCTACGACTGTGTTGTGATATACATATGAATTTTGTGTGGTTTTGGTCATATGATTCTCTCAGAAACGTGTTTTTTTTTTACATTTGCCTTACGATTGTCCTCTATTAAATCTACAGGACTTCATATAAGTACACGCACTGTATTTTATAACAGTCGTATGTCAACTACATATCACGGTCTTTGTAACAGTTGTATTAACTTGGCATGACCGTTATTCAATATGATTAACAGACCTGATCTGTTTTTTTTTTTGCTATGTCGGACATGTAAGATTTTAAATCCGAACGCAACACAGCTTTCAAATCCACTTCACCCAAACCTACGTCAGGCTCTTCTGTCGTTGTGCTGATGCATTCATTCAAAAAAGAAAAAAAATAAATAAATGAAGGTTGTTTGTGAAAGGCACTTCAGCAATATAGCAAGCAGTGTGGTTTCATGGGAAGTGGTCGAACACGTCAGACTTCTATAGATGATAAGTCCCTCATATCTTATATCTCTGTTGAGTAGACTTTTTACGACGCTACATGGTAGGAAGGTGTTTCTCCTCCAAGAAATCAATCAAAGGCACAAAAGCACCAACATTTCAGCAGACTTTATTCTGAATCCTGAAAAACGTACACTTTCTAGGTCAACATACAACCTTCTAATGTAAACGATCTTATCCTTGAGTACACCCATTCAACCATCTCTGTTTCATAACCATGACAGGTTCTCAAAGGCTGTGAACAGTTATTCTGACAACAATCAATAAACTCTTTCCATCCTGGCCAAGAGTACTAGTACAACCTTCAAAATATTTAACCTGTCTGACAATCTTGGAAAACATACAGAGCAAATACCGACAAACTGGGACTGAGGCAAGTTTTTCACAAAAACTCAACTGAATAAAAACAACTTATTGTTACACGTGAGCAGTAAGATGGACACCTTAATTGTTCTCCAAAGGTCACGTTAATATTATAGGATTATACTGTATTGCCGTAATAAGCGCCCTGCTCCAATTAGCCCCCGCCCCACCCCAATGTTTTTTAACCTGTGTCGAATAACCGCCCATGCTTACTGGAAGCAAAATCGTAGAGCAAACTTACCAATTTTATTACATCAGTCTCTGTAACGGTAAAATGAGGCGTTCACTGCATGTAAAAGTGAGTTTACACGGTATTTCAAGACCCCCTGCCACTGGGGAATGTATATAATGTTCATCAGTAATAATACATTTGATTGTTCCGCCATGCTTTTAAAAAAAAAACAGGAAAATATTTTGCTGTGTTCTCTTGGTAAATGTCCAACAACCAATGAACCATTAGAAACTGCTACAGCAAAACTATGGGATGCTCTGAATGAATGGAGCGATGAGCCAGATATGAACCGATCAGAAAGTGATGAGTATTTTTCACCCGATTCTCCCGCTCACTAACTTCATACATTTAAGGACGTTCCTGGCCATGTGCTTTTGTTTATATTCGTGTTGATTGGTTCCATGTGTCATGTGCTAAAGTTGACATTCGTGTTGATTGGCTCGAATTTACTTCCGGGAAAATGTTTAACGGAACAGCGCCGGGAGGGAAAAGTAAGGGATCTTTTTTTTAATTTATGCTTTTTTAATTTATAATTTTTCTGTTTATTTTCAGCTTTCAGGTAAGTAGTTTAGTTGATACCACAAAATGAATAACACAAATACCAGTAAAACTCTTTGACTGTACTGTGATTATTCATGCTTTCCACCTTGATGGTAATGAGCACTTACCCTTCCACTCCGCTGGTAACATTTTAATAAGCACCCACCCACTCCAATTTTTAAAGCGCCCTGGGGCTTATCATGTTGAATACGGTAGTTAATATACTCAAGGCCAAGCAAAGTGTTATATAGAGCTTAGTGGTTAATGCGATGGGTTAATAATCCGAAGGTCAATGGTTCAATCCCCACCGTCACCACTGTTGGGTCCTTAAGCAAGGCCCTTAACCCTCAATTGCTCAGGTTGTGTAAAAATGACCATTGTAAGTCACTCTGGATAAGAACATCTGCCAAATGCTGTACTGTAAATGTAAATACCTACTGAACATGAAGACTGAATCAATCTACTCAAACTTTCACATTTACCACAAACAGTTGCACAAAAATTTCTCTCTGGTACTCGGGGTACGTCTCAATGCCAGTATGAGCTTGTAAAAAGTGTTAAATGCTTAGACAGTTGCAATGCCGACAATGTGTGTTGTTCAGTGAAACTGAGAGGGAACATTATGGAAATGTGATGCAAATTTCCTCCAGGCAACAGCAGCATGCACACAAAGGGGAGTCTACAAAATGACACAGACAGATTTCAGGACTACTTTCACCTTCATGTTCCAGAAACAGAAAATTACAGCAAACCTTCAACCGTTCAGTAGTGATGTAATTGAATTATAGTGTTATTTATGTTTTAATTAAACTTGTTAGGATTCAGGGGAATGGTTTATTATACCAGTTGCTTGAGATACTGTGGTCAAAGTATCCTTCAGAGTCACAGTGAAGGACAGAGAATATTAAAGAGTGAAAGAATCGACATATTGATTTCACAACAATACTGTTGTTTTCATCTGCAGAGCCCTGCAGTGATGTGCCGGGCCTGCTGGAGCGGTGTAAAGCTCACCTCTCCAGGTTATCAGGACCTAATGGTCCCATTACAAGCAGAGACTTGTTGATGGTGCATTGTGGAAAGAACCAGCCTGACACTGCTACCCACCCCACCCCGTCATGACAGAAACTCTCAAAGCCTCAAAGAGAAAACACTAAACAAAGCCATTCGCCACTGCAGGGCCTGTTCTGGGTACTGCAGCTCATTTACAACACAAATCAGACAAGAAAAGGTGGGGGACATAGTTACAGAACTGTGGCCATGAAGACTGGATAATTAATGAAATACAAAAAGGTATATATGCTGGACAAACCCTTGTGTCTATTGCCCTCAATAATCTAAATTTTAATCACAAACAGCGTATGAACCAGTCATGCACTTCCCAGTACAAGCTTCGCCAAAGGTTCGGTGTTCTATCAGTAAGAAAGTAGAACCAACCGCCAATGGAAATTCAGGGGTTGTCTGTTAGCAGCCTGAACTGAACTGACTCCTAGCATCTGCAAAAGAGGAACAGGTTATGCAAGAGGAAGCTAACTCGAATTTATTTATTTGAGGTAAGAGGGGTAAAGTAAAATAAGTACGTTATCGCCCCATGGTTTTGTATCTCATTGAGAACACACTTCCTCTTGCCATGAAGGGATGAACAACATTCAAGTAAGAGAACAGATGAAGCAGATCAGAAATCTTAAAAGAATGACAGAACAATAATGAGCGCTAACAACGCACGCAATCTTCAAACTTCTCCAAAGGTCACTTTAATATTATAACACCATCATAATTAATATAGTTAAGGCCAAACACTGTTCGATATAGCACGTGTTTGATAATTGGTAGATTTCAGGCACTTGGACAAAAAAAAAAAAAAAAAAAAAAAAAAAAGAAAGAAATGATCTTCACACAACCAGCCATTCTTGCTGTCACATGCGATTGGTCAACAGGCTTGCAGAACATGATTCTCTGCCTTGCTTGGGCAACCCATATAAGGCAATGACTTTTTACATGTCGCAAAAAGGAACTCTAAAAAACTGTTACCAAATGAATGGAATATACGATGTTCTACCTCTGTAAAGAAAGAAAGTACGAACCTCGGTTACTATTAATCCGGTAGGTGTTATAAACCAATTATTTCCACAGTAATGTATATGCTACAGCTCAGGAAAACTTCGCCATTACATCAAAAACCTTGATTTTAGTCACTAACCTCAGTAATACAAGTCTTTTTTGTCACTCTCCATGTTTCCGGTGGATCAGCTCAGAATTATAACAAAACTGAGAGAGGAGAAAAAATAGAAGGTTGGCAGAAGAGAAAAAGGGTGGGGTGTGGCTAGAGCAAGCAGAAAGGCATGCTGAAGGTACTGACACACAGTGACCTTCTACCGATCCCACGCACATCAACAAGAGATAAAGTTCAAATAAAACTGGAACAAAGTCAGAAATTTCTCCAAAGTATTTTTTTTCTATCAGAGCAGTTCGGAGAAGTTCTATCTGTCTCTCTGTTAGTGTGCGATCAACCACCAAAGCTGATCTGTGAAGCAGAACATTGTCACCTAGCGAGTCAGCAGACAGGGCGGGCCATAAAAGCAAATCCCTTCAGGTGAGCTTTGGGAGTGGTTTCGATTGGCAGGGAACTCGGTGGGGGAGGGGAGACCATAGCAAACATCTAACCCCTGCACACAACAATCCTTGAGAGAGAGAGAGAGAGAGAGAGAAAAAAAAACATGCACTTGTTTCTCCAGGGTCGGAGTGTTCAGATCAGAGCTTGGGCATAATTTCAGATTATTTTTGAAACCTATAGAGGAAATTATTCATATTCATGACACTCCTGTTACTTTCTTCTTTTACACTCATTCAGCAATGAAAATAGGACAGGTAGCACAAAGGTAAAAAAGGGTGTGGCATCATAGGTTTATAGAGACGAACAAAAAATAGATTAAGCACAATAAAAATAAAATAAAAATAGAGCGCCACCTAACCTGTAGAAAAGTACACTGTTCCTTGACCCTGTTGTTACAACCAAGTGTGTGTGTTATTTATTTAGTTATAGGTCTTTACACATGGAGAACTGAACTACAAAGACAGTTTAATCTAATGTAAATGACACTGGTCCTCATTCATCAATATCTTAACTTTTTCCTAAATTTGTTATTTAAAAAAAAAATTAAACCATCTATTTCGGATTCATGACACGTTCTTCAATCTCAGATTTGTTTTAGCAGTGTTCTTAGAATCCCAGTGTACGGGGACTCCTCACTTTCCACGGTTAATGGGGACCAAGACCCCCCCCCCACCCGCAACTGCAGATTTCCATGAAGTAGGATCGACCCCCCTGACTAATGTATACGTGCATGTATATGTATATAATATCAATAAATGCATCTTCTCCTTCTTGCCTGGTAGTTCCAACCTCAGCATCCTACTACCAATATACTCACGATCCCTCCTCTGTACATGTCCAAACCATCTCAATCTAGCCTCTCTGACTGTCTGCAAAACCTCTAACATGTGCTGTTCCTCTGATGTACTCATTCCTGGTCCTATCCATCCTCGTTACTCCCAAAGAGAACCTCAACATTTTCATCTCTGCTACCTCCAGCTCTGCCTCCGGTCTTTTCCCCAGGGCCACTGTTTCTAAACCATTCAACATCGCTGGCCTCATCACCGTCTTGTACACTTTTCCTTTTATTCATTTTCGTCCTTCCCATCTCTATTTCTCTGCTGTGCCAACCTGTATAAATCTCCCTCCTCACTGTCCAACCTAGCATACAAGTCATCATACGCCCTCTGTTTGGCCTTTGACACCGCTACCTTCGCCTTACGCTGTGTCTCCCTGTACTCCTGTTTATGCTCTTCGGTCCTCTCAATGTCCCATTTCTTCTTAGCTAACCTCTTCTTTTGTACACACTCCTGCACTTCCTCATTCCACCACCAAGTCTACTTATCTACTGTCCTTCCAGTGAACATGCCAAGTATCTCCTACCTGTCTCCCTGATCACATTAGCTGTAGTTGTCCAGTCATCTGAAAGCACTTCCTGACCACCCAAAACCTGTTTCAACTCCTCCTTGAAGACAACACGACACTTCCTTTTTCAGCTTCCACCACTGTCTTCTGCTCTGCCTTTGCCTTCTTCACCTTTCTTACCATCAGCATCATCCTGCACACCACCATCCTATGCTGTTTGGCAACACTCTCACCCGCTACTACTTTGCAGTCACTTTTGAAAAAACTCACAATGAACTGAAGCCGAAGAAACTGAAGCATGAAGTAGCGAGGGCTCACTGTATACAGAAATTTCTGGAATTTAATTGGGGAAGAATTTTACTTTGACTGAGTCCATGCAGTGAGTTTGAAATTTGGTTTGTATTTGTAATATGATGAGAAGATAAAATAGTCTATCTAAATATGTAAAGCAAGACCATCAGTTGTCGTCTATACATGGACTACGCCTCTGAAATGACCTCATTACTCAGTGTTTATAAAGTAACCTATACCAACATGCATTTAATGCTGGAGTATTGAAAGCGACTTTAACAATCAAGTTCCAGCCTGAGTAGAAAGTGCACCTGGCAACAAGTCAGGATTAAATACAAAAATATTTGATCAAGTTCAGTGTATTAATAACTTATTTAAAACTTATAATGTCTAACACAGTCATGCAGGTCAACCCACTTCATCTCATATGTTTATGTTGGTTTATTGGAGACAATAATACTAAGCCATAATGTGAAAAATATTCAGTGATATTTATTCATTTATTTTCTGTAATCACTTAATCCTAATTCGGGGTGTAGGGAGACTGGCGCCCATCCCAGCTGACTCCAGCCGAGGGCACGGTACACCCTGAACAGCACGCCAGGCTATCGCAGGGCGGAAACACACTGACTGCTTTGCAGCTACTCCTGTCAAAAGTCAGCAATGGTTCTTTTACAGCCTCACACCAGAGACAGTGAGAGGCATGGTCGGCCTTTGATAACCCAGTTAGCTGCACTGGGGGTATTCAGTCATATCTCTATTTTTCTTTTAGAAATAGCATCAGAGGCACACAATGAAATGAGTATACTTCCTGAGCAACTAATATCTGCTGCTATGCCCTGCCCATGAACCCTACTATGTTCAGCTCATTTTCTGTAACCGTTTAATCCTAATTAGGGTTGCGGGGAGGCTGGTGCCCATCCCAGCCAACTCCGGGCGAGGGCAGAGTACACCTTGGACATCTCACCAGGCCATCGCAGGGCGAAAACACGCTGACGGCTTTGAAGCTACTCTTGTTGAAAGTCAGCAATGGTTCTTTTACAGCCTCACACCATAGAGCGTGAGAGACATGGCCGGCCTTTGATAACCCAGTTAGCTGCACTGGGGGGGGGGGGGGCAGTGAAAACCTTGTGGAGAGTGGGACTCAGACCCCCAACCTTAGGATCAGCGATCCAGCACCCTATACCACTAGGCCACCACTGCCCGGCAACCCCAATATGATTTTTTTAAAACTTCCGATCAGTGTCCACTTAAAACAATCAGGTCAAGTACAATTTATGTCATAGTTGGCTGTACTGAAAAAAAAAGGTTTTATTTATTTATGTTTTTTGTTGTTATTTTGGTGTTTTATTTTCCAAGTTTTAAAGCAATGTGCTTTCATGCTTCATGCCAAGTTGCCACAAGCTCCCTATACACTTCCTTCAAATGTCACGTGTGCCCTCATGAGTGTATTTCTTGTCGAGCAGGGCCCTGTTTGTGCTAAAGAACTGCAGTGCTTTGCTAGAGTCACTGTTCATGTTTATGTATTTAATCAGTTTTTGCTGAATGATCGTGAATAATTAATGAAATATTAAATATAGTGCCTTACCCGCTTTCTGCTGTTTCCCTGGTTCTGGTGCGGCACCAACACTCATCAAAGAGACATCTGCTGTTTACTCATGGATGTAAACATGCTCAGTAATTGGCCATTACAGAAACATTTTATTCATAAAGTGTGCTGATTCCAAAATCTGTGCTGCCATAAGAAAAAATAAAATTAAAAAAAAAAAAAAAAAAAAAAAAAATCTAGCTTAGTAAAAGTATTAAAATTCCATCCCAAATCAATCTTTATTGATTATCATCTGTGGATCCTTAAGTGTCCCCAACAACAGTCTCATGGCTCTGTCACATGCCGCACCTCTAGCCGTCCAGCTCCTTGGACTTCTAAGCCAATGCTTACTTTTTTACCATCCCCTCTGCACTCATTTCTGCACCTGTCATCAGTTAATATCTCTCTTTACTCGCTGGGTTTGTACTGGCTCTGCTTTACGCTCGTTCTTCACTGAAGCCAGTATGACCATTTTTGTCTTGTGTTTGCTCTTTCACAGGTTTTGTCTCTGAATTGTGTATTTTCAGTGACGTGTGCTGCCCCACCTGGCTGGACTCCAACACACCACTATCCTAGATGGTGCATTCTGTTTATCGCTGGTCTACGGATTAGGCTGAGATACTGAATATGACTTTTAAGCTGTTTACCTTTCGGACTGTCTGCTTGGTTTGTTTGGAACCTGAATGGCGATCTCATGAACCTTTCCTTCTTTGAACAGGTATACCTCGACTTGAGTCGTTTCGAGTTATGTCGTTCTTGATTGCACGTTGGTTTTCAAAAAAATCTATGGAGAAATTAAATTTTTTTTTTTTTTAAAGTTTACAACATTATAATCATATATTATATACAGTATATATATATATATTATATACAGTATATACATATATATATATATACACACACACACATATATTATATATATATGTGTGTGTGTGTATATATATATATATTTTTTTTTTTTTTTCCTTTTGGCTGTTCCCTTTTTTCCAGGGGTTGCCACAACAAATCATCGCATGTTTGATTTGGCACAGGTTTACTACGTCGGATGCTCATCCTGACACAACCATTTAGCAAGGAGCAGAAACACACTGACAGCTTTGCAGCTACTCTTGTCGAAAGTCAGCAATCGTTCTTTTACATGAAAATCTCACCATAGACAGTGAGAGACATGGTATGCCTTTGCTAACCCAGTTAGCTGCACTGGGGGGACAGCGACAACCTTGTGGAGAGTGGGACTCGAACCCCCAACCTTAGGATCAGCAATCCAGCACCTTTTACCACCATCCACCATGCCACCACTGCCCTAAAATATATATAGAGTGGTACCTCACCTTACGATAGTCCCAGTAAACGAAAAATCCAGGTTACGAAAACCATTTTCCAAAATTTTTTGTCTCTGTATACAAAACAAGTTCTACTTACGAAACGCGCCAAATGCGCCATTCAAACAATGTATGAGCTGCTCTCCCATTGACTATCTTCCAACATCCCGCCCCGCTGGCCTCCCATTGGCTAGGAGGGATGACGCAGCTCCCTCCCATTGGCCATTATGGAGCTGTATCTCCCATAATGCTTTTCTTGTAAAGGACAGAGTTACGGTTGTTTCTGGAGTTTTTTGAGTGTACTCATTGCAACTTTCTTTTTTGACTTGGTCTTTTATCCTTTCATAAACATTTGTAAGATTATAACTCTGCTAAGAAGACATGGTCAAAACACGCACACGCACACACACACACGCGCATGTGTGATTTCCAGTGCAAATGAAAAGAAGCGAGCTCGTAGCATGCGATTGAGTGATATCGCAAAGTAATATGGCCAAACCTGTCTACCATCAGTACGATATTGAAGCAGAAGGAGGCCTTAAAAGGTATGCTTTTATAATTTTTAAAGGGTTTAGGGGGTAGTGTTGGGAGCCTTGGAATGAAACTTACATTTTACATGTAAAATGTGGTTCAATTTACGAAAAATTCAGGTTAAGAAAAAGGCTCTGGAACGGATTAATTTCATAAGGTGAGGTACCACTGTGTGTGGGTGTG
Organism: Plotosus lineatus; assembly: GCA_024760905.1. NCBI lineage: Eukaryota > Metazoa > Chordata > Actinopteri > Siluriformes > Plotosidae > Plotosus > Plotosus lineatus. The sequence goes on from CM045750.1 coordinate 13,640,420, forward strand.
TATATATATATATATATATATATATATATATATATATATATATATATATATATATACACACACACACACACACACACACACAATATTATACAACTAAATTTGGCATAACCTACAGACAAGCTGATTCGATTCAAGTCCTTTTTCGATTCAAGTGGTTCTCCTGGAACTACTTAATGATGTTGGGTGAAGTATGCCTGTATCTGTTCGTTAGAGCAGTCAAATAAATTACACCTTGACTGATGCAACTGTGACGCCTAACTGTTTAAATCGTGAAAATTTTCTAGATAAAAATATCTACAGAAAAAAAATTCACAAAAATTATATATAAATAAAAATAACCTTTTTTATTGTGGGAATTCAATTTAACTTTACTGAAACAAATTAAAAATAAATCATGAATAGATGATCACTAATTAATAAAATAATTGCAGCTAATTTAAATTATCCCATTTGTAAACAATAAATTACAATATAAAAGAAATAAAATACATTTGATCTCATCTTATAAATAATATTTCATGTGCAAACTTATGAGTATTTGGGTCCATAATGATCCGCGACACAGTTTCACCTTTTTACCAGAAGTGTACACACACACACACACACACACACACACACACACACACACACACACACACACTTCTGACTTTAAATCACTTATAGCAGTATAGCATTTTCTTTATTATTCAGTCGGATGAAAATGGAATGAGATGTTTGTGTAGCCGCGAATGCCGTGGCAGGAAGTGATGAGCGTCACTGCCAACTACTGGAGTGGATGCACAATTACACTTATATATACAAATAAGTTCCTCAGGGTCATAGCCCCCCATTACACCCCAACTATTTGAGAAGCACTGGCCTTGAGGGAGCTCACCTCAAGCCTTTCCTCACTGGCATTCGTACCCTGCACATGCACAAAATTCTCCTCCTCTGTTACGCACCACCTCCTGCCTGCCCACATGACATCTTCGCCAGAGTCGACGCTCGGAAGGGATAGTTGACTTATTGTTACTTCGTGTTTTATTGTTATTTATTAATTATTATTAATGTACACGGATTATTTTTATGCAATATTTATTGTTTTTACATATTGATCTTTAATATATTAGGTCAAATATACGTGTTTGTGGCAGGCTACGAGTTTGGGAGGGGGTTGGAACGGATTAATTGGTTTTGATATTCTAATGGGAATAATTGTTTCATCTAACGAACTTTTCGACTTACGAGCTCGCCCTTAGAACGAATTAAATTTGTTAGCTGAGGTATCACTGTATAGTTTGATGTAATGATACAAAAGTCCATGTTTTTTAATGAATGAATGGATTTATTAGAAGGGGGAGTGCTGGCCGATGGTAAAGTGCTGGATTACTAATCCCAAAGTTGTGGATTCAAGATTATCCCTGTTGTCCCTCAGTGCAGCTAACTGGGTTATCATTGACCGGCCATGTCTCTCACTGTCCATGGTGAGAGGTTCCTGTGAAAGAACCATTGCTGACTTTCGTCAAGAGGAACTGCATAGCCGTCAGCATGTTTCTGCCCTGCGACGGCCTGGTGAGCTATCCAGGGTGTACTCTGCTCTCGCCCAGAGTCAGCCGAGATGGGCACCAGCTTCTGTGAGACCCGACTTAAAATTAAGCAGTTCAGAAAATAATCGAATGGATTTATTAGCGTGTAAAATGGATAAAAACAATCATTACTCTGCTTTGAGCCTCTGCACCCATTTTTTTTTCAACTCAGTTTACATTTCGTGTGTATTCGCAGTGTAATCCTTGTGGTGGGACAGTGCATCAGTGTTATGGTACAATAAGGTTAAAGAGAGGAAACAGGATTAATGAATATGTTTGTTAGTAAATATGATGGTCTGTGATGTTTCATAAATAACAGCAGATCAAAAAGAACTACTAGTAAATTATAAGAGATTTAGACCCTGGAAAACCAAACGGGTGCAGCATCAAACCACCATCAGGGGCCATAAAGAGGGCAAATAAAGAGAGGAAGGCCTCCAACGGACATGACCCACACGGGGGTTCTTAAATATACTGTAATCACTAATCAGTCCGCCTTAAGTCGCCGCCGGCCGTGGGTTGTGCACATAGACCAAGTGATGATAGATAGGTACATCGCTCTACAGCAACATGACGCCATCTTGGAGAGTGTTTATTGTGGGGTTTTTGTGTGCATATATATATATATATATATATATATATATATGAAAATAAATTCTGTAGAAGTGAGCAATGTTTTATTGCCACTAGGAAGCGATCTGTGGGTTTATTTGACTCATAACACAATACAATATCAGCATGTTTACTCATTGTTATGGAATGCATAGTAATAAATAAATATTTATTTACTAAAACGAAATAACACCGTTTTTAAATTATTTATATGTATTTGTGTTTTATATATATGGTACTTGTTGGTATAAAAATGAGTCAAAATAAATAAAATAATTTCTAGACATGTGTGTGCATGCATTTGGGACAGAATATCCTATAACACAGATCTCTACACACAAATGACAAGTGTATATGCATGTCAATGTAATGCCGCTACACGTGAACAATATTGTAATCATTGTTACAGGACTACATTTCATACTCATAAGATCACGTTTCCAATCATAAACCCAGATGAACTCATTCTATAATCGGCCTCATGCACATCAAGCCTACAGTGAAAAACACCAGGACTATACTCATGCTTCGGTGAATACACACCATTCTAACAAGGTTTTGTATGGCTTTCTATGCATGTCTTTATCACTTACTTGTGAAATGTCATCCCTGCAGATCTGCTGTGTTGGTTCCGGTTATTTTTACAATCTATTACAAAGCATTCTGATTCCAAATTTTCAAACTTCTATCTCCTCTCATACTGTTGATACATCGGTAGCATTGTCCAAGATGGAGTAAAATTGACGCCACATAGCACATTGTTAATGAAACGTCCTATCTACGTGTTTAAGGTCTATTGTGCAGGTGATGTGGGCAACGTCATTTCCGCTATGCAGGCTGGGAGTTGTAGGCACCGAACTCGAAAGTCATGTTTTCGATGCAGCCGAATTGTCAGTCAGTTCTATCTATTCTCAGAAAAGACGAATTGTAGTATTCTTCTTATATTATTAAAAAAAAAAAATTATATATATATACACACGCACATACTAGTCCTTCTGAAAAAATTAGCTTGTTGTGATAAAGTTCATTATTTTCTGTAATGTACTGATAAGCATTAGACTTTCATATATTTTAGATTCATTACACACAACTGAAGTAGTTCAAGCCTTTTATTGTTTTAATATTGATTATTTTGGCAAAAATTAATGAAAAACCCAAAATTCCTATCTCAAAATATTAACATATTTCAGCCAATAAAAAAAAGTGTTTTTAAGACAAAAAAGTCAACCTTCAAATAATTATGTTCAGTTATGCACTCAATACTTGGTCGGGAATCCTTTTGCAGAAATGGCTGCTTCAATGCGGCGTGGCATGGAGCCAATCAGCCTGTGGCACTGCTGAGGTGTTACGGAGGCCCAGGATGCGTCGATAGCGGCCTTAAGCTCATCCACAGTGTTGGGTCTGGTGTCTCTCAACTTTCTCTTCACAATATCCCACAGATTCTCTATGGGCTTCAGGTCAGGAGAGTTGGCAGGCCAATTGAGCCCAGTAATACCATGGTCAGTAAACCATTTCCCAGTGGTTTTGGCACTGTGAGCAGGTGCCAGGTCGTGCTGAAAAATGAAAATCTTCATCTCCATAAAGCTTTTCAGCAGATGGAAGCATGAAGTGCTCCAAAATCTCCTGATAGCTAGCTGCATTGACCCTGCCCTTGATAAAACACAGTGGACCAACACCAGCAGCTGACATGGCACCCCAGACCATCACTGACTGTGGGGACTTGACACTGGACTTCAGGCATTTTGGCATTTCCTGCTCCCCAGTCTTCCTCCAGACTCTGGCACCTTGATTTCCGAATGACATGCAAAATTTGCTTTCATCCGAAAAAAGTACTTTGGACCACTGAGCAACAGTCCAGTGCTGCTTCTCTGTAGCCCAGGTCAGCCGCTTCTGCCGCTGTTTCTGGTTCAAAAGTGGCTTGACCTGGGGAATGTGGCAACTGTAGCCCATTTCCTGCACACGCCTGTGCACGGTGGATCTGGATGTTTCTACTCCAGAGTCAGTCCACTGCTTCCACAGGTCCCCCAAGGGCCCTTCTTTCAATTTTTCCTTCCCACAGGCGTCCCACTGAGGTGGCTTGATAGAGCACTCTGGGAACAGCCTATTCGCTCAGAGATTTCTTTCTGTGTCTTACCCTCTTGCTTGAGGGTGTCAATGATGGCCTTCTGGACAGCAGTCAGGTCGGCAGTCTTACCCATGATTGCGGTTTTGAGTAATGAACCAGGCTGGGAGTTTTTAAAAGCCTCAGGAATCTTTTGCAGGTGTTTAGAGTTAATTGGTTGATTGAGATGATTAGGTTAATAGCCCGTTTAGACTACCTGAACATGATATGCTAATTTTTTGAGATAGGAATTTTGGGTTTTCATGAGCTGTATGCCAAAATCATCAGTATTAAAACAATAAAAGACCTGAAATATTTCAGTTGGTGTGCAATGAATCTAAAATATATGAAAGTTTAATTTTTATCAGTACATTACAGAAAATAATTAACTTTATTACAATGTGCTAATATTTTGAGAAGGACTAGTATATATACAGACACATGCACATATATGAGATTTCCTTTTGGCTTTTTCCCTTGATCAGGGGTCGCAACAGCGAAGGATTCGCACATTTGATTTGGAATAGGTTTTTACGTCGGATGCCCTTCCTGACACAAGCAAGGGGCAGAAACACGCTGAGGGCTATGCAGCTACTCTTTACGAAAGTCAGCAATGGTTCTTTTACATGAACCTCTCACCATAGACAGTGAGACATGGCCGGCCTTTAATAACCCAGTTAGCCGTACTAGGAGGGGACAGTAACAACCTTGTGGAGAGTGGGACTCGAATTCCCAACCCTAGAATCAGCAATCCAGTGCCCTATACCACCAGGCCACCATTGCCCTATACACACACACACACACACACACACACACACACACACACACACACTGTGTGTATATATATATATATATATATATATATATATATATATACACACACTAGTATATATCTTCCTCCATCTCACCCTATCCTCTGCATCTTCTACTCTTACTCCAACTGCTTTCATGTCCTCCTTCACCACATCCATAAATCTTCGCTTTGGTCTTCCTCGAGGCCTTCTGCCTGGTTGTTTCAACCTCAGCATCGTACTACCAATATACTCACTATCCCTCCTCTGTACATGTCCAAACCAGCTCAATCTAGCCTCTCTGACTTTGTCTGCAAAACATCTAACATGTGCTGTCCCTCTGATGCACTCATTCCTGATCCTATCCATCCTCGTTACTCCCAAAGAGAACCTCAACATTTTCATCTCTGCTACCTCCAGCTCTGCCTCCTCTCTTTTCCCCAGTGCCACTGTTTCTAAACCATACAACATCGCTGGCCTCAACACCATCTTGTACACTTTTCCTTTCATTCTTGCTGATACCTTCCTGTCACACATCACACCGGACACTTTTCTCCAACCATTCCAGCCTGCCTGCACACGCTTCTTCACCTCTTTTCCACACTCTCCATTGCTCTGGATCGTTGAGCCTAAGTACTTAAAATCCTCCACCTTCCTTATCTCTACTCCCTGTAACCTCACCGTTCCTCTTGGGTCCTTGTCGTTCACACACATGTATTCTGTCTTACTGAGGCTAACCTTCATCCCTCTCCTTTCCAGGGCATACCTCTACCTCTCTAGATTTTCCTGCACTTGTTCACTGCTCTCACTACAGATCACAATGTCATCTGCAAACATCATAGTTCATGGGGAATCTTGTCTAACCTCATCTCTCAACCTGTCCACCACCATAGCAAACAAGAAGGGGCTCAGAGCTGACCCTTGATGCAGTCCCACCTCCACTTTGAACTCTTCTGTCACACTGACAGCACACCTCACCACTGTCTTACATCTCTCATACATGTCCTGCACCACTCTAACATACTTCTCTGCCACTCCAGACTTCCTCATGCAATATCACAGTTCCTCTCTCGACACCCTGTCATATGCTTTCTCCAGATCCACAAAGGCACAATGCAGCTCCCTCTGTACTTCTGTATTACATCCTCAAAGCAAACACTGCATCTGTGGTACTCGTTCTTGGCATGAAACCAAACTGTTGTTCACAAATGATGACATCTGCCCTTAATCTAGCTTCCACTATTCTTTCCCATAACTTCATCGTATAGCTCATCAACTTTATCCCTCTGTAGTTGCTACAACTCTGCACATCTCCCTTATTCTTAAAAATGGGCACTGGCACACTTCTCCATTCCTCCAGCATCTGCTCACTCTCCAAGACCTTGTTAATTGTTCTTGTCAGAAAATCTACTGCTACCTTGCCTAGACACCTCGATAGCTCCACCGGTATGTCATCAGGACCAACTGCCTTTCCATTCTTCATCCTCTTCAATGCCCTCCTCACTTCACCCTTACTAATCTTTGCTACTTTGTGGTCATCAACAGTCACCTCTTCTACTCCTTTCTCTCTCTAAATTTGCTCATTCATCAGCTCTTCAAAGTACTCTTTCCATCTTTCCAGCACACTTCTGTCATCAGTCCATACATTTCCCTCTCTGTCCTTTATCACTCTAACTTGCTGCACGTCGTTCCCGTCTCTATTTCTCTGCTCTGCCAACCTGTATAAATCATTTTCTCCCTCCTTACTGTCCAACCTAGCATACAAGTCCTCATACGCCCTCTGTTTGGCCTTTGACACCGCTACCTTTGCCTTATGCTGTGTCTCCCTGTACTCCTGTTTACTCTCTTCAGTCCTCTCTATGTCCCACTTCTTCTTCGTTAACCTCTTCCTTTGTACACACTCCTGCACTTCCTCATTCCACCACCAAGTCTCCTAATCTACTTTCCTTCCAGAGGACACACCAAGTACTCTCCTACCTGTCTCCCTGATCACATTAGCTGTAGTTGTCCAGTCATCTGGAAGCACGTCCTGACCACCCAAAGCCTGTTTCAACTCCTTGAAGACAACACGACCCTCTTCCTTTTTCAATTTCCACCACTTTGTCTTCTGCTCTGCCTTTTCTGCCACCTAACTCACTCTAGAATCTCTCCTTCTCTTCTAGCTCACATCCTGCCTGTGGGGCATAAGCACTAATAACATTGAACATCACACCTTCAATTTCTAACTTGACACTCATCACTCTGTCTGACACTCTTTTCACTTCTAGAACATTCCTGACAAACTCCTCCTTCAAGATGACTCCTACACAATTTCTCTTCCCATCCACACCATGAAAAAACAGCTTAAACCCTGATCCTAAGCTTCTAGCCTTGCTACCTTTCCACCTGGTCTCCTGAACACACAGTATGTCCACCTTCCTCCTCTGCATCATGTCAGCCAGCTCTCTACCTTTTCCTGTTATAGTTCCAACATTCAAAGTCCCTACTCTCAGGCCTAGACTCATGCCTTTCCTCTTCTCTCTCTGCCTACGGACACGCCTCCCGCCTCTCCTTCTTCAACCAACAGTTGTCCAATTTCCACCAGCACCATGTTGGTTAACAGCACTGATGGCGGTCATTGTTAACCCGGGCCTTGACCGATCCGGTATGAAATTTGTTTTGATCATTTGCATAACAATTTTGGCAGAAGTTTTACGCCGGATTCCCTTCCTGTCACAACCCTCTGCATTTATCCGGGCTTGGGACTGGTGTGAGGGTGAACACTGGCTTGTACACCCCCTCACGGCTGCATTATATATCTATATGTATGTATGTATCTCAGTGAGGCTCTTGGTCATGGATGTGAATAATAAAATGTCAGTTCCATCCAAGATGGTATACGTCTTTGTCGAGGGAAAAGTTGATTCAGGAACAGAGTGATGATCCTGTCGGACTTGAAGTCGCTCTTTGATGCTGCTCTTCATGAAGAGCAATTGGCTAAAGTCACAGTCAGTTCTTCAGTCAGTGATGGAATCCTGATGAGGAAGTGAAGACTGTCACGTTTCAAATTCCAAGGACTGGCAACTATACACCTAAGTGTAAGTCTGAGGGAATTTTGCCCTGAGGTTTTTAAACTGGAACAAAGGGTCCTTTTGGAGGTATTAAATCCCCTGAAATCATGAGGTCTCTGATCAATTTCTTCAAATTGTTCATTTGGGTACCCACAGTCGGCTCAAATGGGCACCAGCCTCCCCGTGACCTGAATTAGGATTAAGCAGTTCAAAAAATGAATGAATGTTCAATTGGGCCAGTGGGACCTATTTAGGCTATGTTGTTGGCCATGGGCAGGAGGTACCCATTATAGAAAAGGTCCAGAGTATTGTAGAAAGATTTGACACAAAGTTTTGCAAGAACCTTGCTGACGTCGCTGCCCCCACTGATGCATCCGTTGGCTGCAGATGCCAGGGATGTTGGTGCGGGTGCTGTGCTGTCCCAGTTAGATGACAATGGCACTGAATGTCCAGCTTATCATTATTTCAAGAAATTTGATGTTCTCTAGGAAAACAGTTCAACTACTGAAAAGGAAGCATGAGCCCTAATTCTAATTAAATGACTTTTTGAAGTATACCTCTCTTCTTTAAGTTAGCCCATAGAAGTGTGTACCGAGGTATATCTTAAAATATTCCTACACACCTAAGGCTACATGATTGTAACTGATTATTTTAAGTTGTTTTCCAACTTTGCATAAATATCATTTATCTCTGATGATTGTTATTATATTTCACACTAAGGGGTTTTCCTGGAAGTCTCATACTTGTTTTATACTTGTCATTTTGTTTCATATAAAACACACCTGTTATGTCACACCAGGCACATCTCGTAGCCATAGTAATGTAATTGATATGTGTTTATCTACTATGACAAATCATGATGCCACAGGTGGCTACGTAAGCTATACAAATGTGAAGAGTACGCTATAGTTGTAACATACTATGCTGAAACCTGGACAACTTAGGATAACACTGTGATACCACAAGACTATACATCATCAGTCATCGCTGTGCATCACCTACTGCCTCCAACCCTCACTGCTACTGGCCTACGACCGCCTGTCTCCTGATCAAGACTTAGCTAAGCTCCTTAACTGTAATGGATGCTTTTGTAATTGCTACATTCACTAGCTCAACTCCAATAAATTGTACTGACTTCCTTTGCCTGATGCGGCTCATTCCAAACATTTCTGGAACAGTATGTCACAATACACACACACACACACACACACACACACACATATACACACACACGGACACACACACACACACACACACACACACACACACACACACACACACACACACTTTTTTTCACACACACACACACACACATATATATATATGTAAAAACGTAAAGTCTGTTGGGCTTTTTGTACCCGAGCCGTAGTGGCTCATCAGGCCGGTGCTTATCCGTGGTTTCTGTAGCGTGAAGTGACTAGGAGTACAACTCCTCCTGGATGGGACGCTAGTCCATCGCAGGTTACCTTCCCAGTATATTTTTACTGGTACCCATTTATACTGCTGGGTGAACAAAAGCACACTTGTGGTTAAGACCTCGCTCAGGGGTCTTAGCACAGTGGAGGTTTGACTGGGATTCGAACATACAACCTCCCGATTATGAGCGCAGCACCCAAACCACGACACCATATTATGTATGAACGTATGAGTGACATCATCTGACAATCTGACAATCAGCTTATCATTATTTCTAGAAATTTGATATTCTCTGGGAAAAGGTATATCTTAAAATATTCCTACACTGCTAAGGCTACAAGATTATAACTGATTATTTTAAGTTGTTGTCCAACTTTGCATAAATATCATTTATGTGGTTCCAATGGTTGTGATTATATTGCCTTTCGGAAGTACCGTCACGCCCAGGACGTATCACCCATACACATATGCATGCTTGTGTGTGTGCAAAAATGTCTGGCGTGCAAGATATTGAAAGTATTGTTGTGAAAGTATTGACATGTGTGACAGAACTGGTCAATGCAGGTGTTTTTGTTTTCATTTGATTATACATGCAGACATCCATCCTGACTGATGGCGGCAGCATTAAAATCTTCCTGGTGGTCCACTCACTTTTGAACAAGTCTCCAAAGGCATTGAATTAACAGTTATTGTATAAAATAGACAACTTCCATTTTGAGTGTTATGGGGAAAGTTGGGAGAGTTTGTGTCTCTGGTCTGCTCAAAGCAGAAGTTTCAACAGAATATAAAGAGGATGAAAAGTACTAGTGGCAGTGATGGCCCGGTGGAAAAGATGCTGGATTACTGATCCCAAGTTTGGAGTTTCAAACCCCACTGTCAACGGTTGTCACTGCTGTCCCCCCAGTGCAACTGACTGGGTAATCAAAGGCCGGCCATGTCTCTCACTGTCTATGGTGAGAAGCATGTAAAAGAACCATTGCTGACTTTCGACAAGAGTAACTGCATGGCCGTCAGCATGTTTCTGCCCTGCGATGGCCTGGCGAGATGTCTAGGGTGTACTCTGCCCTCGCCCAAAGTTGGCTGAGATGGGTGCCTGCCTCCCCACAACCCAAATTAGGATTAAGACGTTACAGAATGAAGGAATGAATGAAAAGTACTACATGAAAATCCCTGCTTCCGGATTCAAAATATAAATATGTTATTTACCCTTGTGTTCTTGCTCTGTTATGTTTTCAAAAAAAAAGAATGGCCTAAATAATTGTTATTTCACAAAAGCATTGAAACACGATCCAACCAACTTTAGAATCAACAGTCTATGCACATCATTGGGCGGTGGTGGTCTGATGGTAAAAGATGCTGGATTTCTGATCCTAGGGTTGGGGGTTCAAGTCCCACTCATCACAAGGTTCTTTTATTGCCGCCCCCCCCCCCCCAGTGCAGCTAACTGGGTTATTAAGCGCCGGCCATGTCTCTCACTGTCTATGGTGTGAGGTTCATGTAAAAGAACCATTGCTGACTTTCGTCAAGAGTAGCTGCATAGTCACCAGCGTACTTCTGTCCCTTGTGTCAGAAAGGGCAATCGACGTAAAAACCTATGCCAAATCAAACGTGCATATCATTAATATGACTTCCATGAAGATGGAGGCAGATGATTTGCTGTGGCGACCCCTGAAAGGGAACAGCCGAAAGGAAAAGAAGTCCTCTGCACATCATTGCCGTTCAATCCTCTCTTGAGACTCATAAACATTTGCCAATGTGTGAAAGGACTTCAGCTGTTTTCATCTTACCTTGAGCTCCTCTGTGACCTTGCAGATAATTGCAAGCCCTACTCTTTGGTGGTTTTAGTTAAACAATGAAAATGATTCAGCCAAACTTTTGTTTAACTTTACTCGTTCATGATGGAATTCCACTTTCTGCATTATAAGGACATACTGAAAAGCCAAGGCTACACCCTAATTCATATTCTTTCAAAAGCTGTTAGCAGCAGAGAACTACAATCTCAAGCTGACATTACAGGAGCGGAAACATCAACCAAAGAGAACCAAGTATCTCTTTGTTGTCTACGCTGACTTCAAGAACCTAAAGTATTAGTCAAGCTGCTAAACCATCACCAGGTCCAGCGGATATTATTCTTCACTTACTTCCACTTAACCATTGTCAACCTACTTGGCTCATATAATGTCTACACCAACCCCATACCCAGATAATTTAGTCATGTATGCAAACCTTTTATCCTTCCACGCTCCATTGTTTATAATGTGAACATCTTAGAGTAGGACTTCAACAAAGAAAACCTTGTCTACCTCCACCATCTCTATCATATCACGTTCTACCTGAATGCCCACAAGAGTGCACCTATGTACCAGTGTGCCTATATACCACCAGACTTATCATCTGGGCTCACACTGCTTCTGCAACATTCACCATACCTGGCTTACTCATCGCAGTATATTACTGGCGGCCACAAATGGCAGGAGTGAGCGGTCTTAACCACAAGTGTGCCTCTGTTCATCCAGCAGTATAAGTGGTGGGTAAGTCTGTTGGGTTTTTACATCCAAGCCTCGTGGCTCATCAGGCCGGTGCTTATCCCCGGTTTCTGTAGCGTGAAGCGACAAGGAGTTCAACTCCTCCTGGATGGGACGCTATTCCATCGCAGGTTCCCTTCCCAGTATATTTTTACTGGTACCCATTTATACTGCTGGGTGAACAGAGGCACACTTGTGGTTGAGACCTTGCCCAGGGGTCTTAGCACAGTGGGGGTCTCACTGGGATTTGAACACACAACCTCCGCGATCATGAGCCCAGCACCCTAAACACTACACCACCGGCCCCACAACCATGGGGGTGCTTTAGCCAATAGTTTGCAGGGGAATTAAGAAGAAAAAATGGTATGAATAGTAGAACTGTACTTTCAGGAAAGAGGTTATGTAAGTGTTTCAGAGGCCATAACCAACTTTATGGCGTTACTTTACTCAGACACAGGGATAAACATTGGATGGGTTATTTCACAGTAATTAATCATATCCAGATACAGGAGAATAATAAAACTTATTCATTATTTTGACCTAAACATCAGTTACTATAGACCAGTGGTTCCTAACCTGGGTTCGATCGAACCCTAGGGGTTCGGTGAGTCGGTCTCAGGGGTTCGGCGGAGCCTCTGCCACGGAGGTCAAGACACACCCGACTCATCATGTCAATTAGTGATGACACGCCCTGCTTGGCCGTCACTGGCTGCAGATGATCACATTACATTGCTTGGCCAATCAGTGCCGTGGGGAATTTAGCGCGCTCAGTGGTCAATGTGTGAAGTCGTGAGATTTTTTTTCGGAATATTTTAATCCATACTAACTATGTCGAGCAAAAAAAGAAATTGGTCGGACGAACATGTACTACATGGATTCACATGCGTCATGGAACGTGATGGGACTCAGCATCCTATCTGCATGATTTGCAATGCCAAGTTGAGCAACTCTAGTCTCGCACCGGCAAAACTAAAGGAACACTTTGTGAAACTGCATGGAGATGGAGAATACAAGAACACAACAGTACCTGTGTCTTGAATTTGTAAAAAAATCATATTTTTATTTTTCACTGATGAAGGGTTCGGTGAATGTGCATATGAAACTGGTGGGGTTCGGTACCCCCAACAAGGTTAAGAACCACTGCTATAGACATATGGCATATAAATGTAATAATCCATAGTTTACCATTGCACCTCATATGAATTCAGACTTTAATGGATAAATTTATTTCAACATCAAAAATAAATCTGTCAGAGCTCCAACACGATGTCATGGACAACAAGTTTTTGTAAACATAATTTTTTTGTAAGATACTTATGGACGATAAATGTGAAATATCTCCCTTTCATGTGCTCATTCACAAATTAACTTGTCTGTAATAAATGACGAAATCCAGGAATAAGTGTTAACGTAAAACGTACGAACATGAAACAGGAACATTAAACAAACTGACAGGTCAACTAATTGTCAGTGTTGATGCAATGCTGTGTTGTTACAATACAGGCCAAAACAGAAGCTTGAACAAAAACTTTAGGTCCCGACTTAGGTGCAAACATCTTCCATTGTGGGCCAAAAGAAGTGGTTTTAATTTCCCTTGAGGACCACAACAGCACTGACAGTAACAGTTCTGAAAAAAAACTTTAAAAAGCACATGGCATGCAATTTATTGTGCATATTTTTGCTCAGTGCTGGTCAGTATCTGTACTTCTATTCACCGATATTTGTTCAGTTCAGTTCATTTTCAGTAACCGCTGAATCCGAATTAGGGTCACTCCGGGCAAGGGCAGGATACACCCTGGACAGCTCGCCAGGCCATCACATGGTAGAAACACGCTGACAGCTTTACAGCTACTCTTGTCGAAAGTCAGCAATGGTTCTTTTACATTCCTCACACCGTAGACAGTGAGAGATACAGCCGGCCTTTGATAGCCCAGTTAGCTGCACTGGGGGGACAATGACAACCTGTAGTGAGTGGGGCTTGAATCCCCAACCTTAGGATCAGTGATCCAGCACCGATACCACTAGGCACGACTTCCCACTCACCGATATGTGACTTTTTTCAATACCTATATCAATAAAGCTAAAAGCACAGTAACACCACTGATTCATATTAAATATACTGATAAAATATCAGTGAAACTTAGTGTGTTGATCTGATCAGCTCTCCTAGCTACGACTTTGAACATTCAGTCCAATGTCAAAAGACTTGGAGCTACCTACTGGCCAAGTGAGGAACTGAGGGAGGCGACGGTTTATCACAGTTTGGTAACAGCACTCATATGAGACCTTAGGGGGCATTTATATCAATGTTAAAAATAATACTTCCTCGGGGAATTTCACACTTACCACAGTCAACACATTTTTCTTCTTTCAATTCGAGAAAATAGGTTTGTTAACAAAATGTAAAAAAAATCCTCCGATACAGCTCAACTTAATTTCCAACTAAGGGCAAGGGACATCACGTTTTTCATTCAAATCTCGATTTCAATTTATCATATTATAATTATTGATCACAGAGAAGGGTTTTATTTTGGTTAATTAAAAAAAGCCTTCCATATCATATTTACACTGATTACAGCCTGGAGAAAAAATATATCCTTAAAATATAGAGGGTTCTATGAGGCCGGACAGAAGATAATCAATTCCTGGGGAATGACCCACATACAGAACATCTGAGAGATGATTCAGCATGAATTGGACAGAACAAAAAAAAAAAAGTGGTCTGGACAAGACCAATTTGTTTCTGACCAGAAGTCCACGATAAAGAATAGCAAAAGAATTATCCATCTACCTGCTGCAATTTTGATGCAATATTGATGATGACGTAAATGACATATGGAAAGAATGTTGACTAAAACATTTGAAACAGATGTCTTTATTTTCGTATGCAAAGGAAGCATACAGGAATCATTCTCACCGTCATCATCAACCTCGATTTAGGACACAGGAATTTAGAACTGGTTAAATTTTGCTCCGTCAGCACAAGTCAGTCTGCTGAGAACAGATTCATCCAGATGCTGAATCAAATCAACCTCAGATGTGAGATTTCAATCCGAAAATATAAGACATTTCGACAAGAGTAGGCTGCAAAGCCGTCAGCGTGTTTCCGCCCTGCGATGGCCTGGCGAGCTGTCCAGGGTGTACTCTGCCCTCGCCCTGAGTTGGCTGGGATGGGCACCAGCCTCCCCGCGACCCTAATTAGGATGAAGCGGTTATAGAAAATGAACTGATGAACTGAATATAATACAGGGATCCCTCACTTTCCGTGGTCAATGAGGACCGAGACCCCCCCCGCCCGCCGATTTCCGCAATGTAGGATTTGACCCCCCCCCCAGCTGACGTATGTGCACATGAATATATGTATATAATATCAATAAATACATTTTGAATGCTATAAATGCTTATAATAACAACAATTAAACATTCAAAAATAATGCATAAGATGTAAATAAAATCTAAATACACACACATAGAGACACACACGCACACACAGATTCACACCTCACATAAAAATGAAAGCTCCTTCAAAGATTTTTCTCAAGATTTGCACTTTATCAAATAAAACGTTTAAAGTTTAAGTATATTTACGTAGTTTTGTTCCTCTGGTGTAGCCAACTGGGTTATCAAAGGCCGGCCATGTCTCTCACTTGTCTATGGTGTGAGCTTCATGTAAAAGAACCATTGCTGACTTTCGTCAAGTGTAGGCTGCCTAGCCGTCCACGTGTTTGTGCCATGTCATGGCCTGGTGGGCTGAGATGGGCACCAGCCTCCTCGCAGCCCTAATTAGGATTAAGCAGTTCAGAAAATGAATGTATTTACTATCTAAAGGTGCTTTGCAATAGTTTTAATTCTAAAAATCACAACACAATGAATAAATATAAAACTGATTTGAATTGAATTGAACTCGTTACATCATTACTTTGTTACCTAAATATCATGAACACAATAAAGTTTTGATTTTTTTTTTTTATTTACATTTCTTAAAACAAACAAATTTTAAACATTAATTTAATTTTAAAAGCTAATTTATTGACGATAATGTTTAAAAGTGGTTTGTTTGTAAGAAAAATGGCACATCATTGTTTATTAAGAAATGAGTGATATTGATTGTCCTCATATTTCTTGACCAGGGTGCACAGGCCACTTCTATTTTGACACTTAAGCAAAAGCACATGAAGAAGTGAATTATAAAACAGAAACATCCTTTGTCAGTTGTAACTGAGCCACAGTGTGCCTCTTCAGAAAAAAACAATGTCATATGCTTTTTTAAATTTGTCCATGTGAGCAGCCACATGCTTACATATGAACAATGCCAGCTTTTGGAAACAGCTTTACTAGAAAAACAAAAAAAATAATAATAAAATACAGGGATTTTTTCCCCCCAACATTTTATTATTTGTTGGTGGAACAAAATTCTACTGTATATTAGAACAAGCAGCCAACTTTAAATATAATAATAATAATAATAATAATAATAATAATAATAAAAAAAGAATGATGTCGTGGGACGTCTCCCACCCCCTAAATACTCCTTAAGTGTTAATTCTATATTCATGTGATATTGGTGTATGAATGGGATTCATCTCATGCTGCTGTTTTGGTCTGAGCCCATGGCTCCTATTGAGCAGACAGATCAATAACTACCCCATTAAATCACATCTAATGTGATTTCCAAACCATCAGTGTAAGCCTTTTGTGCAAAGAATGAGCACTCCAAAAGAGTGCAGTGAGTCATGGCCTGCTATTGTCTTCTAAGGCGACTTTACTCCTGGGTTTATAAAGATAAACTTATGGTAAGAGTTCCCAGATGGAACAGAAGGAAATTCCAGTTTCTCTGTTCATAAACATGACCACTCATCCCCTCCATCATCACCAACCTCTGTTTTGAATCTACTGAAGGTCCTTTGTTTGAAAGTGACTGCTCTGTTAATGAAGAGACCACATCACTGCACTTTTGTAGTGTGTTTAAAAAAATCCTTCTATCTAAAACATTAAAAAAAAATCAAAATTAAAACGAGACTTTTGTAACTTATATTTGCATATTTTAATGATGAGAAGAAAGCTGAGTGTTCCAACCTGAGTTGATAGCACTGTCTAGCTAACACCACCTTTTTAGCATACAGATGCTCCCCAACTTACGTTTTAGTTCAGTTTTGGACGGCCAAACGTAAAGTGAAAAAAAAAACGTAAGTTGTTCCTGTATGTTCCAGTGACGTATGACGTTCATACTGTACTATACAGCCATAAATACCATTACCGTATCTCATAAAACACCCCTAAATCAATTATTATAAACATAACATTGCAAAATAATATCAAATATATCAAATAATATCAACATTAATTTCAAATAAATTAAATTCAAACACAATAATTTCAAATAAATAAATTTTAATCAAATTCAATCATCAAATATCAAATACAGTATCAAATATAACCTTTAACATGCTCCATGATGAGATCTTTCTGCTTGCAAATTGTTCCGATGGTCGACGGAGCCATTTGGAATAAACGTGGAACACTCACATGTTTTTCAGCAGCATCGATTTTCTTGATAATAGCCATCTTCGTTTCTAACGAGATGGCTTGCCACTTTTTCCGATTCCCACTATCACTAGTAGGCTTACGCTTCTGACCAACCATATTTGCTTAGGGTTACAAAAGTCAGCAAAACAGTGTAAACACAAAGATCACAGAGACGACGTCTTAACACAAGGGTAACACGCGGTGAACTAGAAAGAAGGAGGGGCACGTTCAGTCTGTCGTTTGTGAACAATGGACGCAGAGTCATGCGTAAGTAGCGTATTAAGTCTCGTACTACAGAGAGCACCATGAACTCAAAATTTGACAATATTTTTTTTTTAAAAAACATAAAATCGAAAAATACGTAAAAAACAAATGAACGTAAGTCGGGGAGCGTCTGTGCTCACTTTAAGTACGTATTGCACGGAAAAATAAAGAAACAAGGCTCTGTAAAGGTGTGTTAAAAATCACTAGAAAATTTAGCTCTATGCTGAAAATCAGGAAAAAGAAAATAAAAAAAGATTTGTATTGTGATTTTTCCATTTTAAAGAGCAATAATGATGATGCCACCTGCCCCAAGTGACCGTAAAAGTACATAAATAGAGTAAACAGTAAACGTGTCTTATTCGGATTCATGCATCATAGGCAAAGACTGATGCTTTCTTTATTTCCGAGATTACAGAGTAATTGTAGCCATTTCCTCCTAGTCCAAAAAAGGTCACCACGATTTTATGTTTCGTTGGACCCCCTATAGCCTTGATTATAGAGTCTAACTGGGTTATCTCTGTGGGATTGTCTCAACAATCATGGGACTGTCTCAACTGCAACCTGAACCACTTCTTTCGTTCCAAATTTTATATATGTACCATTATGAGACCATCTGTGAATTGTGACCACATGTTTCGGACACTCGGGTGAAGAGGAGCTGAGCTGTAAGCTGATCACCACCTGGTGGTGAACTGGCTCCAACGCTAAGAGGCTGTCCTCCAGACCTGGGAGACCCAGGCGTGTAGTTAGGGTCTACTGGGAATGTCTATTGTGGAGTCTAATGTCAGACAGGCCTTCAACTGTCACCTCTGTCAGAGTTACTATTACGTCCCAAAGGAGGCCAAGACACAGAATCCAAATAGGCCATGTTCCATGCCTTGGTAGCTACTTATAGCTCTGGATGGAAGGTCATCAGTGCTAGTCCGAAGACACTGGGGGTTCAGGAGAGGGTCAATCCATTACTGGGACAGAGATCGCCGAGGTAGTGGCCAGTCTAGGAAGGTGGACAAGATCTGCCCTGAATACCTCAGCACTCTGGTCGTTTTTTTATCTGTCTTGGTTGACACGTCTCTACAGTATCGCATGGTTATCGGACGCCGTACCTCTGGATTGGCATACTGGTGTCTAAGTTCCGCTTTTTAAAAAGTTGAGAACCGAGGAGAGCCAGTTGAAGTGGCTCAATCATCTGGATAGAATGCCTCCTGAATTCTCACTGGTGTGGTGCTTCGGGCAGACCCAACTGAGAAAATTCCCTGATGTCAACCGAAAACACACTTGAGGAACTATGCCTCTCGGCCGGTCTGGTAATGCCTTGGTGTGCCACGGGAAGAGTTGGAGGAAGGTACTGGGGAACGGGACATCTGGACCTCACTGCTGAGACTGCTGTCCCTGTGACCTGATCCCGAACCAAGCGGAAGAAGATAAAGACTATTAAGGAAGAAAAGCTCAAGTGAACTGATAACCTGTTCATTCAGTACATTCAGGCCATCAGCTGACCTAATTTTATTCTCAAATAATGTTGCTGAGACTTGACCTGAACAACTGGAGCAATCATGCCTTGAAGATTGTGCACTTTGATCAAGGACAAATGCACTCCATTTACAGTACATTACATTTGCAGAATTTGGCAGACACACTAATCCAGAATGACTTAGAATTATCTTTTTTTATGTACAACTGAGCAATTTAGGAATAAGGGTCCTGCTGAAGGGCCCAACAGAGGTGATAGTGAATGTTGAACTGCTGATCTTCCGAACAGTAACCCTTCGCCTTAACCACCAAGCTACCACTGCACCACTACAACTAAATATCAGTGTGACAATTTTAGCCAGCATTTTGTGTGTGTGTGTGTGTGTGTGTGTGTGTGTGTGTGTGTGTGTGTGTGTGTGTGTGTGTGTGTGTGTTTGTGTAGAAATGATTTCTTATGGTTATTATGCCACTAGCCCAAATTAGTAGAATGTGTATTTGAGCTTGAAGTTTAAGTGTTCTCTTGGGGTAAAGCTCAGGAATAAAAACTGCAGCTTTAAAAAATAGCACATTTAAATAATAAGTCCAATATTTCAATGGTTATGGTTATGTTTGGAGGATTCACTATAATTTAGTTTTTAATTTAAAAAATGTAAATTTTTTGAAAGCCCTGACTCAGAATTTGCCCACTGGGAAAGTGTTCACACTTGGTCTGAAAGCTACCCAGCGGATAGGAATGAGGATTGGGATGAGGACAGAGATGAAAACAGGGATGGTGACACGAATAAGGATGGAGATAAGAATGGGGATGAGGAATTGTGAAGAAGATGAAGATAATGATGAGGATGAAGAATGAAAATGAGGCTGGTGATGAAGATGGAGATGAAGATGAAGATGGGGATAAGGATGTGGATGATGAAATGGATAAGGAAAGGAATGATGATGTGGATGAATACATGGATGAGGACAGTTACAAGGACGGGTATGTGGTTAGCCATGAAGATGGGGATGAGAATGGAGATGAGGGTTGGAATGAAGCTGAGGATGAGGCTGGGGAATAAGATGGGGATGAGCATGGGATGAGTATGGGGTTGAAGATGGGGATGAAGATTGTATTGTGGCAATGAGGATGGCGATGTGGATGGCGATGAAGATGGGGATGAGGATTCAATTCAATTCAATTCAGTTTTATTTGTAAAGTGATTTTTATAATTGACTTTGTTGCAAAGCAGCTTTACATAGTAAAAGTAGGAGATTACAAAGTATAAGAGAATTTAAATATTTTCTACAACCCCCACACACCAAACAAGCAAGCACATGGTGACAGTGCAAAGGAAAAACTCCCTCAGTTGATGCAAGGAAGAAATCTTGAGAGGAATCAGGCCGAAAAGGGAAACCCTTCCTCATTTGGGTGAAACCATAAAAATACAAACCATATACAGGGATCCCTCGCTACTTCACACTTCAATTCATGTGGCTTCAGTGCATCGCGGTTTTGTTTTTGTTTGTTAGATTTTTTTTAAATATTCATCAAATTAAAAAATAAGGAAGTCAAGGAAGAATAATGGGGAAAAGTTAAGGGAAATGCCACAAAAACAAGGCCAATTATGCAAAAAAAAAAAAAAAAAACCATAAACAAACACAAAACAAAAAACCCAAAACCTCCCATCAAAACTACTTACATTGTTGTGAGGTGCGCATCTGAGTGCGTGCACAGGAATCTGCGTGTCTGCATGTGTGTGTATTTATATTTTATTGACATCTTACGGATTATTTTTGCATGTTTAATTGTTATTATAAACATACATAGCATTGAATATGTATTTATTGATATTATATACACATATACATGTACGTATAAGTCAGTGTAGGGGGGTTGATCCTACTTCGCGGAATTCAGTGGTCGCAGGGGATCTTGGTCCCAATTAACCGCGGAAAGTGAGGGATCCCTGTATATAAGGAATTCATTACAGTCCAAAATGTAGTCCGGTTGGTTATAGAGCAACTGTAAGTCCTGAATAATTGATGGGGATGAAGATGGTGATGTGAAAGGGGATGAAAGTGGGTATGAGGATGGTATTGAAGATGGGGATGAGTACAGGGAATGAGACGGATGTGAGGATGGGAATGCGTATGGGAAATGGGATGGCAATGAGGATGGAGATGAAGATGGGGATGAGGATGAGTATGGGTGTGTGTATGGGGTGGGGTGAGTATGGGGATGAGTGTGGGATGAGTATGGGGATGAGTATGGGGATTTCGGTGAAGATGGGGATTCAGGTTGGAATGAGTATGGGGATGAGTATGGGGATGGGGTGGGGTGAGTATGGGGATGGGGATGAGTATGGGGTTGGGATGGGGATGAGTATGGAGATGAGAATGGGGATGAGTATGGGATGGGGATGGTTATTAGTATGGGGATGAATATTGGGGTGAGGGTGGGGATGAGTATGGGGATGGGTGTATGGATGGGATGGGGATGAGTATGGCGATGGGGATGAGTATGGGGATGGGGGTGGGGATGGGGGTGAGTGTGGGGATGGGGATGAGTATGGGGATTGGGATGAGTATGGGGATGGGGGTGAGTGTGGGGATGGGGATGAGTATGGGGATGGGGATGAGTATGGGGATGACATGATGTTTTAAATCTGTTCGTGCTAGCATGAAAACAATCAAGTCCTGATTAAACTCATCTGGTTGGCTCATGCTAAAATTCAGTGCTGATGTAATGGATTTAATGCTGAAATGAATTCATGTTCCATTAAAATAACATTTAAAAGAAAATGTTCGCAGCACTTTTATAAAAATAATTTCTGATGATTAAATTCAAATGAAACGCTTACCCCCTCCTGCAGGATACTTTATGGGAGTGTTTCAAGCCCCGCATGATGGAGATGGAGGAGATGGAGCAGTGGGTCTAGTCCTGTGCACGGAGACTCAGTAGTACTGAAGTTTACTCTCTAGATCAGGTCCCAGAACAGTAGTTGTGTGGGTGCGCGCGCTCGTGCTCGTGTCCGCTGGAAGGTTTCAATGTTTTTCCGTTTCTGGGAAATTCCAACAAAACAAAAAAAACTTTCCCTGTGAACCATCAGCAGTTTTCTCTTTAATAACATCCAGCCGACATCCTGCCGCATTAAACCCTTTATTCATACAACAGTCGCTTCAAGGGGACAGAAGACTTAATAAAATACTAAAACACGCAATAATGATAAACAATAACAACACGTCTTCATTTAAATGGCATTGCTTTTGGAATTTAAATCACAAATTCGCCTCTAAAAGTAAACTACGTACTGTATAACCGAATAAAGGATGGACCTGACTCGGCTCGTGACTCGGTTCGTGATTCGGCTCATGATTCGGCTCATGACTCTCCCCATGATGCGAGTTTGATTCCATTACGTGGGGCTCACGTTGATCCCGGAACTACTGACGTGTTCTGCGGAATTCCAAGGATCAGGAAAAACATGCGACAAATTCAAGATTATCTCTTTTAAAGGGAATTAATACAAAATAAATAAATAAACTGAATACCTTGACATTTTCTCCTGTTACATTCCCCGAAAGCTCAGATACATCAGTACCGACATCAGGAACTGACGAAAAGTGCAGGACACGGAAAACTACCTCATTTTTTATTAATGTGCTCCACATTACTTGAATCTCCTGTACATGGAATGTACCAGTGACAGGTCCAGGAATCATCATCATCATCATCATCATCATCATCATCATCAATTATTATTATTATTATTATTATTATTACATAAAAATCCAAGGACACAGTTTCGCATGCCCGGACACGGGTCACTGCCCCTGCGCACACACCCTAAGCCAGACCAGGGGTAGGGACTCCCCGATAAGCTCCTGGTGGTCAGGCTTCTGCCCATGGATCTCTGCAATCAAAAAGAATTCATGGATCTGCCCTCCCACGGACGTATTGGAGGAGCTATAGGACTTGGGTGCACTGTGAGTTGGGTGGTAGGCAAAGGCATGGGTTCTGTCGGACTGATCCTCTGTGACTTACTCTAACTCTTGGGACAAGGAATGTCACTTCTCTGCTAGGGAAGGAGAATGAGCTGTGTGAGGTTCAGAGAAAACGACTAGATACAGTATAGTCGGACTCAACGATAGCTTGAGCTCTGGAACCACCCGTCTCGAGAGGGGATGGACCTTATTCCATTCTGGAGTTGGTCAGCAAGCAGGTGTGAGCATCCTCGTTGTCCCCCATTTCCACATGTTTGGGCTCTCCCTGGGTTGATGAAAGGGTAGCTTCAATTCGTCTTCTGGAGAGAGAATGGGTCCTAATAACAGTTCAGAGTTCCAATCCCCCACAACCCGAACCCAGATTAAGCGTAAGAAGATAAGATTATTATTATTATTATTATTATTATTATTCAGTTCAGTTCACTTTATGTAACCGCTTCATCCTAATTAGGGTCACGGGGATGCTGGTGCCCATCCCAGCCAACTCAGGGCGAGGGCAGAGTACACCTTGGACAGCTCGCCAGGCCATCACAGGGCGGAACCACGCCGACGGCTTTGCAGCCTACTCTTGTCGAAAGTCAGCAATGGTTCTTTTACATGCCTCACACCAGACAGTGAGGGACATGGCCGGCCTTTGATAACCCAGTTAGCTGCACTGGGGGGACAGTGACAACTTTGTGGAGAGTGGGACTCGAACCCCCAACCTTTGGATCAGCGATCCGGCGCCTTATACCACTAGACCACCACTGCCCCATTATATTATTATTATTATTATTATTATTATTATTAATTTTTTTAATCATCATTATTGTCATCATTATTTTTATTATTACTAGGGCCTTGGGGCAGCAACTTAAGGAATGAGGTCCAGATGTCCCTCTCCCCACCCAGTGCCTCCAGCTCTTCCAGGAATCACAAGGAGTTCCCAGACCAGCTAAGAGAAATAGTCCCTCCAGCATGTTCTGGGTGGAATCCAGAATCTCTGTCTAGTTGGACATGCCAGAAGCACCACTCCAAGGAGGCATTCAGGAGACATTCTAAACAGATCCCTGAGCTTTCTCAACTTGCTCTTCTCAATGTTTTGAGTTCCAGACACGGGGCTGCATTCCACCATTTTCTAGCTGAGAATCATAGCCTCGGACTAGGAGGTGCTGATTCTCATCCCAGCCGCTTCCTACTCATACTCAGCTGTGAATCAGTCCAATAAGAGCTGGGGATCCCGGCTTGATGAAGCCAAAAGGACAACATCATCAACAAAAAGCAGAAACGAGCCACCAAACCAGAATCCCTCAATACCACGACTGAGCCTTGAAATTCTGTCCATAAAAATTATGAACAGAATCGAGTACAAACGACAACCTTGGTGGATTCCAACCATCACTGGAAATAAATTCAACCTATTGCTAC
Source organism: Plotosus lineatus (assembly GCA_024760905.1). Classification (NCBI taxonomy): domain Eukaryota; kingdom Metazoa; phylum Chordata; class Actinopteri; order Siluriformes; family Plotosidae; genus Plotosus; species Plotosus lineatus. The sequence continues at coordinate 13,665,131 of CM045750.1, forward strand.
GAATGCGGTCCAAGCTCTGGCTCCAGTGGTACAGAGATCTAATGGCCCGTAGCAACGGGTGTGGTACCCCGTAACCCAAGAGACACAGTTGAAAGCCTTCTTTAAATCCACAAACCACAGATGTACAGATTGGGCAAACTCCCATGTCTGCTCCAGGATCCTGTCGAGTGTATAGAGCTGGTCGAGAGTGCCACGGCCAGGAAGAAAAGCATATTGTTCCTCCTGAAACTGAGCCGCAACTATCAGCTGGATCCTCCTCTCCAGTACTCCTGCATAGACTTTCCTGGGTAGGCTGAGAAGTGTGATTCCACAATAATTGGGAGACACCCTCTGGTCCCCATTTTAAAAATGGGAGCTTGTATGAGCTCCGTTGTGGTGAAGAGGGAGCAGAGCCACAAGGCAAAGCTCTCAATTTACCAATCGATCTACTTTCCAATCCTCACCTTTGGTCCCAAGCTTTGGGTAGTGACCAAAAGAACAAGATCGTGGCCACAAGCAGCTACAATTATATGAGTTACAATAATGAGCTTCCTTCGCAGGGTGCTGGGGCTCTCCCTTAGAGATAGGGTGAGAAGCTAAGCCATCCGGGACAAGCTTGGAGTAGAACTGCTGCTCCTCCATGTTGAAAGAAGCCAGTTGAGATGGCTGGGACATCTGTTTAGAATGCGTTCTGAACGCCTCTCTGGTGTGGTGTTTTGGGCATATCCAACCGGGAAGAGACCCTGAGGTCGACATCAAACAGGCTGGAGGGAATACGTCTCTCGACTGGTCTGGAAACGCCTCAATGTCCCCCATAAGAAGCTGGTGGAACTGGCTCGGGAGAGGGATGTCGAGACCTCATCGTTTAGGCTGCTACCCGTGCGACCCGGCCCCGAATTAAGCGAGGGAAGATGATGATGGTGAAAGTTCATATTTACCAAATATGTTGCCCATCAGAGTAAAGTGTGTATTAAGTTTGAAATTATTAATTGTGAGTTATTGGTACCATGTTTTTCAGATGATACCAAATTTTCAAGCATATGTTGCGAGTTTGGGAGTTCAGTTCAGTTCATTTTCTGTAACCGTTTCATCCAAATTAGGGTCGCGGGGAGGCTGGCGCCCATCCCAGCCAACTCCGGGCGAGGGCAGAGTACACCCTGGACAGCTCGCCAGGCCATCGCAGGGCGGAAACACACTAACTGGGTTAGCTGCATGGGGGGGGGGGGGGGCACAGTGACAACCTGGTGGAGAATGGTACTCAAACCCCCAACTTTTGGATCAGCGATCCAACGCCCTGTACCACTAGACCACCACTGTCCCTAGTTTGGGAGTAACCAACCAAAACCTGACAGAAATTTTCAGCAGATTGAGCCACCTTGGAGAAATTTACAAAGTTTCTGCTGTCCATGGTTTGTATTTTTATCTGATTTCACCCAGATAAGGATGGGTTTCCTTTTTGACTCTGGTTCCTCTCAAGGTTTCTTCCTGGTGTTGTTTGAAGGAGTTTTCCCATCCACTGTCACCGTAGGCTTGTTCACTGGAGACGTGTAGAGTTTATATAGAAATGTCTAAAAATCATAATTTTAAATTTCACGATCAAATTCATTTACACTGTAAAACTTCCTTCTGAGTGTTAATTCTAAAAATTTCTACACCAACACAACTGAACTGAACTGAATTGAATTGCCTGAGTGCCTGTGTGTGACCTTTTCTGTATGGTGTACTTAGTCTGTGTTCTAACAAACCAGTATAAGAATATATGCACTTATGGACACTTTAAAGAACTTCGGTAACTCACTCTGGATCCACTTCACTCTTTGCCGTGTTTTGTTGCGACAGTCTAGCAGTTTAGGATTATTTTATCAAAGTAGTAATTACACTTTGTATAATCCATTCATTCATTTTATGAACCGCTTAATCCTAATTAGGGTCCAGGGGGAGGCTGGCATCCATCTCAGCCGACTCTGTGCGAGGGCAGAGTACACCCTGTACAGCTTGCCAGGCCATGGCAGGGAATGAAACCCGCTGATGGCTGATTACTCTCGTCGAAAGTCACTTTGTATAATTATTTAGATTGCAGTATACAAATAGAAACTAAAATTCTTACAAAAAATATTAAAAGGGCTCAGCACCTTACACTTGTCATTAGGAAAACAGATGCTTAATCTTTCCGTCTTAAGATATCTCTGTTTTTCTTTATAGTACGGAATCCTTTCCATATTTATTTGTGCAATAGCTTTAATTTATAGAGCAGGTAAATAATTTTGTATGAACCTTTAAAGTAACAATTTATTATTTTAAAATTCTCATATTGCATATAGTATGGTCTGTATCATCTGTCTGGGATCTTTAGGTCTCCTAAAGTTGCATTTCATTTAATCATGTCTGGTGTGTGCATTATCATTTACAGTAATTCCATTTCAAATATACTTTCAGTACATATACAGATTACATTATAACATTTAATTTTTTTATTTATAGCAAGAAAAAAATACCACTTAAGAAAGTATAACTGCTCAGGTAATGCTTATTACTTTTCTACGATGCATGTTCACATGTTACATTTCCAGTCCAAGTGGATTGAGTTCATTATTAGTCATGTGATGGACAAATTAAAAAGACATTTATAAAAACGTGTAACATTAATACAATCAGAAAAGTGGACAAGACATGACAACATTTACCTGTTTAATAATAAAATGTGAGTGTACATTTGATGGTACTGTACTGTATTTCAGTTTGTATGTTGCCTGACATTGTTGATGAGGCCAGCAAAAACATTCAAATACAGAATCAACATCATGTGTATTTAAACCTCAAAGTAGTCAGTTTTCAAATTTTTTTTTTTTTTTTTTTTGGAGTCATGTGACCATTCAACGCTGTCCTGCAAACAATATACATACTGGCATCACTCTGCTAATTATAATGAAATCCTTTTCAAATCTAGTGGTGAAATATATGTAGCTACGGAATCTGCATAAATGTACCCACGGAAATTATTTCACACCTCAAATACTTCACAAATGATTCGAATATGTTTTTAAGAAGAAGAAGAAAAAAAAAAAATCTGTGACCTTTAACGTTAAATTTTAATCATGTCTTTCAACTTGTGACATTAACCATTTCCTGTGTTTTCCTCTACCTCATTCTTAATTTTTTGTGTTGATTACACCACCACCCCCCCCGCCGCCGCCGCCGCCGCCACCACCACCGCATTTTATCCACACAGAAACACGACTGAAATAAAGAGTTACCGGAGTAACACATGAAACATAAATCAATGAGTTTCAAGTTGAGAGCAGAAGTAATCAGCCATTAACTCTTCGCCTCTATTATCCTGTAGATAAAAGTACAATAGCATTAAATACTATCATTATATAATTTTAAATTATTTATAAAATATTTTCACATTTATTTTCTGTCTTTGTGTTTATGTAACAAATGCTACTATAGCTTTAGCTGAACACCAGTGTTTATTTGTTTATTTTTATTTTTTTTACTTTACTCTTGCAACGAAACATTAAAGGGATTGTCACAAAACAACAGGTCATTAAAAATAATCATAGTAAATTCTATACAGTTTCACACAGCACAATGAGTGATGACCCCTTCTATCCTAGTCCTATAGATCAATACAAAAAAAATCATCATCATCATCAACAACAACAACAACAACAACAACAACAATAACAACATCCAACAAGAACAACAATCGCAACAAATAAAAGAGCAAGAGAAGAAGAGACCAGAGCACAACGATTCACTGGCTACACTCAAGAACGGGCACAAAGAATTTCACGGAGTCTTTTTTCATAGTGGAACATTTTTTACCAGCTTTAAATGATTGTGAGAATTAGCTTAATCTGTGGCGATAGACATGTACTGTATATTTATTTTCCCCCTTTTTTATAATAAACATTGTCTTGAGGAACTCTTAAGAGCTTTGTCCTTCTCGATGAGGAAAACAATGAAATGAGATTTGCAGATGATTCCCACACGTTCATGTGTAACCAGTGCTGGGAGAGCGGAGCTCGGCAGTGCATATCAGTGGTCCTCCACCAGAACAATTCATTTGTCTTTGTGGGTATAATGTGACGATTTCGGAGCTGAAGCAAATTACCCACTGAAATGAAACATTATTGAAAAAACAACAGTCTGTTATGAATCTAAAAGGCAGTGCATGTACTGAGATGGCACCTTTGGTCCACCTTTTCCTCTTACGGACGACTGGGGCAGGGATTAAGAAAGATTGAGTGAGACAAAAAAAATGGGACGGTATTAGCATGCACACAGCTAACACTGACTTGCTTGTCTACGGTTTGCCTGAAAAAAAGGGGGGAGGGGCAAAAATTCTTATTTCTATGAAGCCATTGGCTAATGCGTGAGTCTGACAGATACATTTTCCAGTGTACTCGTCCTTGGTGCCAAATTAATGCCCCATCTCTCTCTCTAGAGACATTACGGTATGACCCTCTTTGCTGTCTTATACAAACACACACTCAGTTCAGCACCTGAAGTCAAGGTGTGAGTGTCAGCAAGCTGGTTAAAGCACAATGTCCTTTAGGCGCTTGTTGCTGGGGGATTCCTTCTCCCGTCCATCCTGCAGAAGTGTGTTGATCTCATGCACGGGTAGCTCGCTGTCTTTACCTTCTGGCTGGCGCATATTGTTTGCAATGGGCTCAACATCGCAACATTTTAATGTGTTGCACCCTATGGGTGGCTTGGACAACGGGCTCTTAATATGTACTGGTGATGTGATGGGGCTGATGGTCTCACACCCGTTCCCAGCCTCACGACTGCCACCATTAGCTTTAGGGCTGCAGATACTCGTGGTTATCTCTGTGCTCCTCTTGACTTTGGATTCCATATCCGGCCCGTCTTTGCCAAAGGTGGCAAAAGTCCTTTTGGTGGTTCCGCAGTCTTCATAATGTGGCATGTCCATTCCAGTAGCTTCAACAGAGAGCGCGATGATGTCACGACTGTGCTCAAGAGACTTGACATGTGCTGGCCCTGGCACGCGTGGCATCCAGCAGCGATCCGAGTGGCCCAGGATCCGACACTCTTCCTGGCAATGGAAGCCTTCAAATTCTGAAAGAATGAGAAATAAAAATTAGGGTTTTTTTTTTTTTCCTTTGCATTGACCTAAACACTCATTTTTACAAACATTTTTACAACCATCCTCAGTTGCAAACATGGTGTGTTCAGAAGCAGGAAGCAAGATGGAGCGGCGGTACACACAGCTCGAAGATCATTGGAATCACTGAGGGAAATGTTTCCGGATCGATCCAATTCAATTCAGTTTTATTTGTTTAGCACTTTTTACAATTGACATTGTCACAAAGCAGCTTTCATAGTAAAAGTAGAACTTTATAAAGTGTAAAAGAATCTAAGTATTTACTATAACCCTTCCACATCCCTAATGAGCAAACCCATGGCAAAGGAAAACTCCCTCAGTTGATGTGACGAAGAAACCTCAAGAGGAACCAGGCCCAAAAGGGAAACCCATTCTCATTTGAAACCATAAAGATCAAACCATACTGTACATGAGAAACTTCACTACAGTACAAAATGTAGTCCGGTTTGTTATACAACAACTGTAAGTCCTAAATAATTGTGGGGGAAAAAAATGTATTTACACCATCACCAGTGAAAAGTCATCTTCACAGTCTATGACTGCACCTCCAAGTCCATATAGATCTTCATCAGCAGGAGGGAGGGGCTTCCAAGATCAGAACTCCAGCCAATATCAGCACACCAGAACAACCACAGGACTCAGAAAGCAGAAAAATCAGGTAAGTGATCTCGCTGCACAGTAATGTCGGGTGGCAACCTGTTCCCCTGACCTCACCTTTTGTGATTTTTTTTCTGTGGCGTTATCTTATATCATGAGTGTATACTAATCCACCACTCATCTTGAAGCCCTTAAGGTTGTTATTCAGTAGATGATCGCCGCCACTGTTCTACTGGACATGACTTGTGGAGTAACAGCAGCCTCCAGAAATCACCTCCAAGAGTGTATAGACAATGACAGGCACCATTGGGAGAATCATCTCTAAAACTTGATGGATAAAAACTGCATTGAATGAAATGCCATGTTTGAAAATAATATTTGAATTATCTTCAACAAAATGCTCAGGGCTCAGCAAATCCAATTCCCCTGTTTTCAAGATCTAATCTCACATAGGTAGTTTCTCTTATTGACAATATCTCAGCATTATCATCATTAAATACCCATTTAAGATAACAAATGTGTGAAGGCAAGATGTATGAAATGGAAAATAGAAGTTTCAGTGACATGGGCATGAGGTGAATAAGTATTTTAGTAGATACTACATATGAACATAAAAAGCAATTCTAAGATTTTATGGCTTTGCTTGTACATATTTTAAACATTACAGAAGCAGGCCAAGTGAGTTTTGCATCATTTGCATCAGTTTTTCATCAGCAACAATCACTGATCACCATCATTCCCAACACCCAATCAGTGATGTGATCGCCTTCATTCCCAACACCCAATCAGTGATCGCCATCATTCCCAACACCCAATCAGTGATCGCCCTCATTCCGAACACCCAATCAGTGATCACCATCATTCCAACACCCAATCAGTGATCGCCATCATTCCCAACACCCAATCAGTGATCGCCATCATTCCCAACACCCAATCAGTGATCACCATCATTCCCAACACCCAATCAGTGATCACAGGAAACCCTGTCAAGCACAGAGAAAACATGTAAACTTGATATAGAAATACCCTCATCAGACATGGATGTTACTGGCATGAAAATATTTGTGTGAATGTAAATATAAAAATAATGGAAGAGAGTCACATGGCGTGACTCAGCTGTTTGAGTCTGGAATTTTCCATCAGGGAACCTAGTTGCATGAGCCCTGGTGGCGGGTCAGGTGATTGTGGAATTTTCCAGAATGGAAATTTGCTGAACTTGAGGGAATCTATATTAAGGACCTGTTGCCCACTGGCTACAGTCTCTTCCAGTCTCCTAGTGTCTCTTTGGGTGGATTACCTAAGGGGACTCATCCCACTCATCCAAGGTGAACCATGGAATGCGCATCAACCATGTTTCGTTGTTCGGGACTTCATCGTTGAAGGCTATCATCCACGTCCACACACAGCCCACATGAGGATGGTCATCATTTCTTTCTTACGACACACGGGATGGCAAGCCTTTCCCCGCCAGCACATGCGCCATCTCTAAATTTACCCTGCTGCGGGCAATTTTAATTTGTTATTTAATTTGTATGTGGTTTAGCTCTAAGTTGTAAGTTATGAATTTTGTGTTATTTTGTTCATATTAAATTGTATATAGTTTATGTCGTGGTCTGTCGTGCTTTGCTGGTTTCACGGGGGCAATTTCAATCCTCTAAATTTTCCTATCCGTAACAAGAAAAGGATCGGGGCTCGTCCGATAGAATCCATTAGGCAAATGTAACAATGGATCTCAAACCCTGGACCAGTTTGCAGTGAGGCAGCTGTGCTGACCACCCTTGCTGTAATTCACGAAAGGTAAATTCAATACTTTCCTTAAATTCCTTAAAATAAAGTGTATTTTCCAATCACATCTTTGGTGCTTCACAACAAATCCATTGTGTCACAGAGGTAAATGCATAAATGTATAATACACTGTCCAGATTCTTTGGGATGTAACACATCATACAACACCTCAACACCTGCGTAACCCTCCAATTGTGTTCATTTTGGCTAACTAACTAATTAAAATCCTTTAATCTTCAAAAAAATTGACGGTGCGCATTATAATCCGGGAGCGCCTTATGTGTGGATGGAGCCACACGAATCCATCTCACTGGCACCGTCAAAACTCAAGTGAAGCAAACTAATTCAGAGCTTACCATCATTCCGGTGGATTAATCAAAGAACTCCAACTGCTAGATATTGGTGTCAACAGGTCATAAGTTAGAGGGATCCGGGCTTTATGTCCAAATATCGGCATTAAACGATCATAGTCAGGTGAATCGCTGAATAATCCGCGAGTGGTTCTTCCACCTAATCGCCGTCTCTTGAAGCTCGTCTTAAAGCCGCACAGGAGTGAAGCCTGTTAGGTTAGCCTCCTCAGACTGCACGGGAGTGACGGCTGCTACATTAGTCTCCTCAGGCTTGTACGTGAGTTTAGGCTGCCATGTTAAGCTTCTCAGACTGCATGGGAGTGGAGGCTGCCACTTTAGATTGTGCTCTCGGGTGGAGGATGCCTTGTTAGCTGCCATAGCATGAGTACAGTGTAAACACCTCCCCCAGAGCATGGAATAGCCTCACCATTTTAAACGAGGCCGATGCTGGGAAGAGAAGCTTCTCTGAATCCTGCTCCGCTGCCTCCTGGAGCTGGTGAAGCAATCTGTCACACCGCTGTGTAGCAGGAGTGATGATCAGCAATAGTGCAGAACAGAAACTCCTTTTATGAAAATACTGAGCATTTATAAGAGCAACCAAGAAACAGAACTGAAAACAAACCGAAAGGTAGAGAACACTGGGCTAAACACAAGACGACTAAACACATTGGGAATCTAGGTTATACACAGAATATCAGAGAAACTTACATTCAATCCAAGAACATGAGGAACATAAAGGAGTGTACATCAAGCCCCACTTGGAGCACATTCATATTGTCTGCAAATCAGTCCACAAATGACCTGCATGTGAATGTTCTTCTAGATACTTCTGCTTTGCCAGACAGGCCAGCTGGGATGTGTAGGCACTGTGTCTTCTTCTTTTCCTTTCGGCTGTTCCCTTCAGGGGTCGCCCCAGCAAACCATCCGCTTCCATCACCCTATCCTCTGCATCTTCTTCTCTTACTCCAATGACCTTCATGTCTTCCTTCACCACATCCATCAATCTCTTCTTTGGTCTTCCTCTAGGCCTTCTGCCTGGTAGTTCCAACCTCAGCATCCTACTGCCAATATACTCACTATCCCTCCTCTGTACATGTCCAAACCATCTCAATCTAGCCTCTCTGACTTTGTCTCCAAAACATCTAACATGTGCTGTCCCTCTGATGTACTCATTCCTGATCCTATCCATCCTCGTTACTCCCAAAGAGAACCTCAACATTTTCATCTCTGCTACCTCCAGCTCTGCCTCCTGTCTTTTCCGCAGCGCCACTGTTTCTAAGCCATACAACATCGCTGGCCTCAACACCGTCTTGTACACTTTTCCTTTCATTCTTGCTGACACTCTCCTATCGCACATAACACCGGACACTTTTCTCCAACCATTCCAGCCTGCCTGCACACACACTGTGTAGTTTCTTTTTATTTGATTTCAAAATCAGAGACTGAAACTTGAGCATAGAACGCATAGGAAAATGTGAGGAGACTGTGATGCACCCTCAGCAGGTTCCTCCTCCTCATTTGTATTATATTTTGTGATATTCACAACTTCTGACATGTCTTTCTGTACAGTATCCTCACTGTTAACTTCCTGGCTTCTTTCCACCTCACCGGTTTCATAGTTAAAGACATAGTCCATAGTCTATCCATATCGTTTAGTCACTCTACTGCCACAGAATGAACAGTGAGCACAGACTCAAACCCTATAAACCAGGCTGGTATTGTTTTAGTTTTTGACTTGACAGCAGGTCAACAAGGTGTGTGTGTGTGTGTGTGTGTGTGTGTGTGTGTGTGTGTGTGTGTGTGTGTGTGTGTGTGTGTGTGTGTGTGTATGTGTGTGCTTGTGAGGATGGAAAAACAGAGTACTGGATTTGAATGGGATTCTATTTTATACATATTTTATATCTAGTTGTAGTTTTACCCAATCATTTCTAATAACTGGTCATTTTTGACTGGGAACTCCAGTGGTGTAAACCAGTTCAATAAAGCTCACAGAACTTAATCAAATTTCTCAAAATAATTTCAGTCATAAAAAAAACTTTGTGTGTGAATAAAGTCATGGAATTTTATAACGCACAATTAATTAATAGTCCCCCCTTAATTCTGGAGGAAAAACCTGTAAAGTGGTTAGCTCTGATTATGGAGGTTCCCCCTTGTGCCATCAACATGGCTAGCCCACCGAGACATGGACTCCACAGGAACACTGAAGGCGTGCTGTGGCATTCAGGCCCAATATGCCAGCAGCAGATTCTTTAAATCCTGTATTTTGAGTGGGTGCCTTGATAGAATTCATCATCACACATACACTGCTGTCCATAATTATTAGCACCCCTGGTTAAAATTTGTTTTTTTAGCTTCTAATAAATTCAGTTTTTAAAATAATATAATACCACAATGAAAAAAATGAGGAAAATCCAATCTTTCATTGAAGTGCATTTATCCAGTGGGGGAAAAAAATCCCACAGCAGGAAATTATTCTTTTAGATCGAATAATGTATTAATTATTAGCACTTCTGATGCTAATATGCTGTACAATCCCCTTTTGTCAGCAAAACAAAAACTAATCGTCTCCTATAATGTTTTATAAGATGGGAGAATACAGAAAGACGGATCTTTAACCATTCCTCTCTGGACAATCTCTTTAAATCATCCAGCAACCTGGGTTCTCTCCTCTGCACTCTCCTCATCAGCTCACTCCACAGGCTTTCAATGGGGTTGAGGTCTGAAGGTAGGTAAAATCTGTTGGGTTTTTACACCCGAGCCTCGTGGCTCATCAGGCCGGTGCTTCTCCCCGGTTTCCGTCGCGTGAAGCGACTAAGAGTTCAACTCCCCCTGGATGGGACGCTAGTCCATTGCAGGTTACCTTCCCGGTATATTTTACTGGTACCCATTTATACTGCTGGGTGAACAGAGGCACACTTGTGGTTGAGACCTTGCCCAGGAGTCTTAGCACAGTGAGGGTCTCAGTGGAATTCGAACTCAGAAAACATCCCAATCATGAGCGCAGCACCCTAACTACTACGCCACCAGCCCCGCTGAGGTCTGAAGACTGAGATGGAAATGGGAGGAGCTTGATTCTGTATCTGGTGAATCATTTCTTTGTAGTTTGGCCACTTGTTCAGGGTCATCATCTTGCTGAAAGATCCAGTGACAACACATCTTCAGCTTTCAGTCAGAGACCACCAGATTTTGATTTAAAATGTCCTGGTATTTCAAAGTGTTCATGGTTCCCATGGCCTCTGAAAGAGAAACAGGCACACGACATCACCAATCCTTCTCCATACTTCACAGTGAGCATGACGTGCCTTTCTGCGTACTCATCTTTTGTGTTCCACCTGACCCATTTAGAGTGCTTGTTGCCATAAAGCTCTAACTTGGTCTCATCTGTCCAAAGCATACGGTCCAAGTTGAAGTCCCAGTATTGGTAAACAAACTCCAGACATTTGTGTTAATGATTGTGAGTGAGAAAAAGGTTTTCTGCGCATGCCTTCCAAACAGTTTGTTGGCATGTAGTAATTATTTTCATGAAGTCATTGCCTGACTTGTGATGGTCGAAACACATCTGCGTTACTTGAATGGTGTTTTCCTTTGTCTTTCCCATTGTTTACGAGTGGATAAGAGAAATGGCCATTGTGTCACATGATATTTATACCCCAGGAAAACACGAAGTGATGAATTACTTGAATATCAAATGTTCCTACGTACTTTGACCAACTTTGTAAACTAAGGTAGAAATGACAGACATATTTCAATTACATTTATTTTCTAGGAATTGTGAGGGGTGCCAATAATTGTGGAACAGGTGATTTTATGAAAAATAATTATTTCTTAGTCCGAGATTGTTTCCCCCTTAAAATTGACTTGAGTTGAAGGTTAAACTTTTTTTTTTTACAATTTTAATTGTGAGACTAGCTTCTGCAATAAAAATATAATTTATTTCAAGGCTTTTAATGCATTTTAACCTGGGGTGCCAATAAATATTGAGGACTGTGTATAATTAATTGGACTGAAATTTGGGAAATTTGAAGGACAATTAAACACCTTGAACTTATGTTCCTTAAAACATTCTAAAATATTTTTTTTGCAGTGTAGCAGAACACATTATCCTGCTAAAAGAGGCCGCTACCGTTAGAGGATACCGTTGCAATAAAGATGTGCACTTATTCTGCAACAGTTTTAAGGTTAGTGTAAAAATAACATTCGCATAAATGCCAGGACTCAATGTTTCCAGGTCATCAGACTAGACCACCACCTTCTATGAATCCGTTGTCTATTTCCCGAGGTGTAACCGATCACCTTCCTCTGCACACCACACCTTTTAAATAGGCTTTATCAATCCTCAGGAACACAGTAAAATTAGGCCTATGACAAATTTTAAATTTTGAATAGTTGCAGAAATTTTGTCAAAGAATATTCATTATCATTTGGCAAAAAAAAAAATCATAAAAGTGTTATGAATGTGGCTTGTAAGGTAGGGCAGCAAGAAAAAAGCCACTTCTCAAGAAAGACTGAATCAACTCTCAGCTGATGTTTTCCAAAATGCAACAACTATGATTTGAAAGAAAACCAATATAATTTACAATCTAAAGAAGATCACATCTACAGTAAATCCTGGGCGTGGTGGTGTACTGTTGTGGGAGTGTTTCTCTGCAGCAAGAACAGAGATGTTGTCGAGATAAAGAAAAAATATGACTGAAATAGCTGAAATACTGACTAATTGTTGGGAGAAGCATCTGCCTCATTGACAAGTGGAGAAGGTTCACCTTCCGACATGACAGTGACCCAAAGAAAGTGGACCCCATGTTGGTTGAAGAAAAAAATAAAAGGTTATATATTTATACATACACACGCCTCGATCTAACACACGACAGGGGTGTACCGGTCCGACTTTGCCGACTGTTTAGTAACATTTATCATGAACAGATTTGTCTAAAGTAACAATTTAATTACTAAAAGATTAGAAAAAAATGCTATGTATGTAAATACAACCATATTAACCAATGTAAATGTAAATCAACTGCACAAAATGGGTGAAATAACAAGGGAAAGTGTGTGTGTGTGTAGTGCTGACTGCGGTAAGCAAACTAACACACTGATGCATGCGCCAACTACCGTCTGCACTTTTCAAATAACTTGTGTCTGCACTTGCCAACCACTAAGCCAGCCTGGAAAATTTGGCCACTCCAGACTTTGTACGCAGCTTCCAATATCTGTTAAACTGTAAAACCACACACACACACACACACACACACACACACACACACACACACACACACACACACACACACACACACACTGACAGTCCTTAAAAACTCAGAGAAATTTCTGTATACTTGTTGCTTGGGGTTAGAAGTATACCCTGTTGGTTTATTGATGATAGTACTCAAGCAATTCAGAAAATGATGAGTTATCAATTTCTCAAGTGCCCAAATACCATCATCAATAAAGAATAAAAATTATGTTGAAAACTATGGTCTCGAAATTTTAAATTACTCCCAGTGTGTGTTTACACAGTGTATGTATACATATATATATATATATATATATATATATATATATATATATATATATATATATATATATATACACACACACACACACACACACACACACACACACACACACACACACACACACATACACACAGTCGGCCCTCTACTTACGAAATTAATCCGTTCCAGTGGCCTTCTAGAGAACCCTCACCCCCACCCCACCATCCATCACGAGGTCCTTAAATATGGCGGTTGCTTTTTCCGAAATAATCGCCTCCGCCACTGTATCTCTGATCACTCTCAAAAAACTCACGAGCCAACAGTCCTGTTCAACTCTCCTTCACACGTGTGACAAACAGGAAGTGTGGGTACAGTTCAACTCCCTCCTGGCTAATGGGAGGCCAGCGGGGCGGAATGTTGGGAGACAGCCAATGAGAGAGCAACTCGTGCATTGTTTGAATTTTTGAATGACGCGTTTGGCGCTTTCCGTAAGAAGAGGTTGTTTCGTATACAGATGGTGAAAATTTAGGAAAATGTTTTTCGTAACCTGGATTTTTCGTATTCAGAGGTTTTCGTAAGTAGAGGGCCGACTGTGTGTGTGTGTGTATATGTATATATATATATATATATATATATATATATATATATATATATATATATATATATATATATATATATATATATATATATCGGGGTATAAAAAGGAGTCAGAGTGCATTCAACAGAAACTTTTTGTTTCCAAGTACATCAACATTCCTTATGATGATGTATAAAGACCTGCGATGGTCTGCAAGCTCTACTACGCACTAATATGATTTCCTCATTCTATCATGACTGTCATCAAATCATAATACATCATAATAAACAGTACAATCATCACATATCCATCAAGGTCATTATGATTCAATCCCACATGCCCCCCATACACCTCATGATTCTCTCAAATTGTGTAGATTGCAGACATTGTGTCCCAGTGTAAACCCAGGGTAAATATATATATATAACTTTCTTGAAGCACCGAGTTGGCTAATGTTTTCATGAATCATTTTCACAGATGCACAGTAAAATGATACAACAGTCAATATAGTATTGTGAAATGATGGGTATGAGTTTTAGGCATTGTAAGACCATTGAAGGAAATGGGTTTTTAGAAAGGCATAATTGTCATATGCAGGGGGGAATCCAGGAAAAGGATGCTAGCTGCACTTACTTCAGTCATTTGCCAAAGTGTTTAATCACATTCGGGTCACAGGGAGGCTAAAAACTGTCTGAAAGTGGGCAATGGTGGGGTACACTGTTTACAGCTCTTCAAACCATTACTGGGCCAATACACACAGACATTCACAATCATGCTCACATCTAAGGGGAATCTGTTAAAGACAGTTCACCCAATTGGATGTCTTTTTGGGTGTAGAAGGAAAGAAGAGTACCTGGAAGAAACCCAAACAAGCCTGGGTAGAACTCCACACAGAAACATCCTTGTAGAGCCCTGGATCACGTGAGCAAAAAAGTACAAATTTTTATTTGAGTTAATTCAATAAATTCTATATTTTCAGAAGTAATCCGTTGAATTTGAGGTGGATTATCTGTTTTCACAGTCTTCGATACAAATTTCGGACATGCTTGAAAATCGGTGTGAAACTAGGATATGACAATTCCAGTTCACGCAGTGGTGGTCTAGTGGTATAGGGCGCTGGCTCGCTGATCCTAGTGTTGGGGGTTCGAGTCCCACTCTCCACAAGGTTGTCACTGTCCCCCCCGGTACAGTTAACTGGGTTATCAAAGGCCGGCCATGTCTGTCATTGTCTATGGTGTGAGGTTCATGTAAAAGAACCATTGCTGACTTTCGACAAGAGTAGCTGCAAAGCCGTCAGCGTGTTTCCGCCCTGCGATGGCCTGGCGAGCTGTCCAGGGTGTACTCCGCCCTTGCCCAGAGTTGGCTGGTTTAGGATTAACGGTTACAGAAAATGACCTGAACAATTCCAGTTCGTATTATTAGATGCTATCAGGGCTTTCAAATTAAGCCGGCGGGAATTCCGGCTCCTGAAGTCTGCCTCTATTTTCACTGTTGCTTTTGTAACAAAAAAAAAATCTGAATAGTTCCTACAATGTACCCGTTATCAGATAATCCTTGTGTGAGATGGTAAAAACATAACATTAAATCTCAATATAAAACGTTCAGGTATCAGTGTACTTACTACTCAAACTGCCTTTCACACCAGACTGAGCAGCAAGCACCTCAGATCTGTCCCAACTGGCTTTAAAGAGAGCTCCACCATTCTGTGCTAAGATCTCTGGCCGATTTTTTGGGCACTTTCTTATTAGAGGTTACGCATGGGAAATATATATCGGCTTTGCAGTAATCTGTTCACTTTACCCAGTGAATTGTATTTTTTTAATTCACCTGTACTGGAATGTTTAATTCAACTCGGATTTCCCATGTCGTCTCTCCTCTGATATAACGCAGGATTTTCCCTTATCAGCCTGAGTTGGAAAGCTGATCTAGTCTGTTACGCATATCCAAAATTGATAATAAATCCCTAGGTTTAACGATAAAAAACCTCTTCCAGGTAATTATGTTCCAAACTGATATGGAATAAACGCAACCTGGAAGGCACAGGTTTTCCACGCTCCCCTATCTCGAACACACATCTGGGTTTTAATTGTCACACACGCACACACACACACACACACACACACACACACACACACACACACACACACACACACACACACACACACACACACACACACACACACACACACACACGCATACACACACACACACACGCATACACACATACACACAACACACACGCATACACACACAACACACACGCATACACACACATACACACACGCATACACACGCATACACACACACACACACACACACACACACACACGCATACGCATACACACACGCATACACATACACACACACACACACACACACACGCATACGCATACACACACACACACGCATACACACACGCATACACACACAGGTAGCAGCTGTCCGATCAGCCAAAGCTGATCTCAGAGCAGACATGAGCAGCTCAAGCTGGAATACACCATTAATTCAACGGGAATCTGGACAATCAAATGGAGGGTATGTGTAAAATACAGTGGTACCTCACTTTACGAAATTAATCCGTTCCAAAAGTGGTTTCGTAACCTGATTTTTTCGTAAGTTGAGTAGCATTTTACATATAAAAGTCCTGATTCGTTCCAAGGCCCCCCCAATACTACCCCCTAAACCCTTTAAAAATGATAAAAGTACACCTTTTAAGGCCTCCTTCTGCTTCAATATTGTACAAATGGTAGACAGGTTTGGCCGTATTCCTTTGTGATATCACTCAACCGCATGCAATGAGCTCGCTTCTTCTTTTCGCACCGGGAATCACTTTCACCGGGTGCGCGCGTGTGTGTGTGTGTGTGTGTGTGTGTGTGTGTGTGTGTGTGTGTGTGTGTGTGTGTGTGTGTGTGTTGACCATGTCTTCTTAGCAGAGTTATAATCTTACAAATGTTTATGCCAGGTTAAAAGCCTGAGCCAAAAAATAAAGTTGCAATGAGCACACTCGAAAAACCTCACGAAACAGTAACTCTGTACTTTACGCGCGTTAGAACTCCGTGACGAACAATGGGTCGAAGGCACATGAAAAGCATCATGGGTATTATGGAGATGCAGCTCCATAATAGCCAATGGGAGGCCAGTGGGGCGGGTGTTGGGAGATTACGCGAGTTGCTCACCCATTGGCTTTGTTTGAATTTTTGAGATGGCGCATTTCGTAACGTGAATGTTTTTAGTATCCAGAGACAGAAATTTTAGGTAAATACATTTTGTAACTTGGATTTTTCGTTTGTTGGGCCTTTCGTAAGGTGAGATACCACTATATACAGAAAAAAATAATAAAAAAGTAATAAAATAATTGGATTTGTTTTATTGACATCTTAAGGGTAGGTTTAATACAATACATAAGCTAAATGAGCAAAATTCATGCACAGCCAACGCAGGGTCACATATGTCTGTCAATTTATCATAATGGATTCTCAATTCAGGGTTGCCTTCTGTATTATATTAAGTTGGAGCGTTAATTGCTACAAAAAAAAAACTATTTAAAAGCCCTGTTAGTTCCTTTTCTGTAACCGCTTAATCCTAATTCGAGTTGCAGGGAGGCTGGCGCCCATCCCAACCGACTCTGGGCAATGGCAGGGTACACCCGGGACAGTTAGATATTCAAACATATTCAAAGATTCCCTGAAATATTTTCCTGTAAGTAAAATCGAGCCAATCAATATGACTGTCAACTTTTTAGCACATGCCAAGTTGAACCAATCAACACGAACATAAACAAAAGCACATGGCCAGGAACCTGCTTAAATTTATGAAGTTAGTGAGCAGGAGAATCGGGTGAAAAATACTCGTCATCACTTTCTGATAGGTCCATATCTGGCTCATCGCTCCATTCATTCAGAGCATCCCATAGTTTTGCTCTAGCAGTTTCTGATGGTTCATCAGTTGTTGGACATTTACCAAGAGAACTCAGCAAAATATTTTCCTGTTTTTTAAAGCTCGGCGGAACAATCACGTGTTGTTACTGATTGAACATTGTAGACATTCCCCAGTGGCAGGGGGGTCTTGAATACCATGTAAACTCACTTTACATGCACTGAACGCCTCATTTTACGATTACAATTTTGCTCCCAGTACACATGAGCGGTTATTAGCCATAAGATAAAAAAAAAAAAAAAACACCGGCCACTTATTAGAGCAGGGCGCTTATTACGTCGAATACAGTAAATTGTTAAGAGCAATTATTTCACAGCTCATGAATGAAATAGCATGAAACTCATTTCCATGTTTAACCAATAAATTCATGTTTACTACTATTCCAACTAAAACAACGGTCATCTAAAACTGACTTGATGCAAAAATGTGACAATTGCACTTGCCAGGCATGTAGAGACACAGGCATTTTTATCTATTTTATAAAATGACTAAAATATCCCATATCTTCTAATGTAGCTGTAATCAAAGAGGCATTGAGCAAAAGAGATTTCCCCCGGGAAATGTTATGCTTGGATGTCACTGCATTCATACTTTTGAGAAAATTCTCTCTCCTGTGTCTGTCTGGCAGAGAGATGAACAAATTTGCACAGCGTCATGCAAACTGTGTTTATGCAACTAAAACAAAATTGAATTTACATCACTGTGTCCTCCATATCACGAGCGAACTGCTGATGTTATACGCAGAGCAAGGCTGGAGAGATGTATTTGCAAATGTTTTCAACATACGGTAGCACAAATACAGGGAAAACACATCAAAAGCCATCAAGGATTCAACTCCAGAAACTAACAGTAGACTAACACACGGCAGGAAAGTATGAACCTAACAGACAAAGTAAAATAAAAACTCAACTCGCTAAGCATCAACACTAAAGAGCAGAACATGAACAGGCAGGATGAGACAAATACTGTATTAGCAAAAGTTAAAGTCAAACTTCCAGTGGTTAAGAACAGGGGGAAGAGGTACTGTATACTTAAAGCTAGACTAAACTGAAGTAAACAAGCAAAGGGTCAAAATATATTGCAAGCAGAATATTGGGGGCAGCCATAGCCTACTGGTTAGAGAAGTGGCTTTGGGACCGAAATGTCGATGGTGCGATTATGAACCAGCAGGAAAAATGTGTGGCAGTGGAGAAGTGAGCAGTTCCCTTCCTTCACATCAATGGCTGAATTGCCCTTGAGCAAAATATCGAACCCCCAACTGCTCTCCGTGTGCCCCACTGCGTGCACATTGTGTACATGCGTGTTCACGTTGGATGGGTAAAATGCAGAGGAAATAATTTCCCTTACGGGATTAATACAGTACAGGGATCCCTCAATTTCCACGGTTAATTGGGACCGAGATCCCCACGCGACCACCAAATTCCGCGTAGTTGGATCAACCCCCCCCCCACCCCCGACTGCCATATATGTACATGTATATAATTATCAATAAATACATATTAAACGCTATAAATGCTTAAAATAACAATTAAACATTCAAAACTAATGCATAAGATGTAAATAAAATATAAATGCACATACAGAAGCGCGCGCACACACACACCTCATAAAAATGTAAGTAGTTTTGATAGGGGGTTTTGGGTTGTTTTTTTGTTTGACTTTTTTTGCATAATTGGCTTTGTTTTGCTGCATTTTCCTTAACTTTCGCCCCTATTCTTCCTTAATTTTCTTATTTTTTTAATTCAATGACTATTTAAAAAAAAAAAAAAAAATCACGATGCATTGAAGCCACATGGATTGAAGCGCGAAGTAGCGAGGGATCCCTGTATGTCAAAATAACAATAATCATTTTAAAAACATCTCAAAAAGGTACAACAAAAAACACTGTCAAACATAAACAAACATACGGATTGAAAATCATAACAGCCATCAGAGAAATACAGTGTGACACAGATGAGATTAATACTTCACAAACTGCAAGGGAAAAACGATCCTGAAAGAGTATCTGTGTAATTATGGTGACTGGGAACAGGTGTAATGGGATATTGTCTCGTGGTGTCCTATGTAAGATTATAATTTTTTTTATACAGTGGCAGGTTTTTGATGTTCTTCAAAGCTAGTCATGATTGGAAGTTTCTGTTCTGTAATGAGCATGTGATTGGGAATGGAGCTCAACTAACTGAACAGACAAATAGCTTTAGCATTTTTGAATGCAGGGCAGTATGATAGAGTAAACAAAAATCTTGAGAACAATAGCACCCATCAGTACTTTAGATTTTTGTGTTCTGTAAATGTCAAGAACAGAAACAGTTGTTTGTGTCTCCATTTTCAAGAGTCAATTTGATGGCAGTAATCCTACAACCTCACCATTATGGTTTTGTTCAACAGAGGTTTGTTTCTTTGAGACAAAGCTAATGGGATGTAGTTATAGTTTATCTCCATAGCATTGAGACAACACATCTCCTATCGGTGTGTCTAACGGTAACTGGTACCAGGTAACTTGTAGGACAAATATTTGGTTGGGTCAGAGTGTTTATTTATGGGAGCAGCGGTGAACACTCATGAGGGTTTCAAAGGCTTCAGTTACTCTATGGCAGGGGTCGGGAACCTTTTTGACTCAGAGAGATAAAAATAAACACATTTTAAAATCTAATCCTCTGAGATCCATATATAAAAAAAAAATCTATATATAATATATATATATATATATATATATATATACACATACACACACACACACACACACACATATATATATATATATATACATATAAATACTGAATACTACTAAATGGAAAAAGAAGACTAACAATTTTAGAGTAAAATAAGACTCTGAATTTATTTTAAACAACATCGTTATAACGAAGTTATTTATTAATAAGAAAAGTACTTTTTACTATTAATGTGACGTCTGGTGCTGTATGGTTTTGCTGATGGCTGTAGTGTAGTTGATATGGGGTGAGGTTCAGCTTCATGCAGGCGTTTAGGCTTCCATCTGTTAAACGTGACCGCAGGTTGGTCTTGATGTTTTTCACGTGTGAGAAGGACTGCTCGCGTGCGCATGTGCAGCCAAACATGGTCAATACGACACGACTCATACGATGCAGTATTTGGTATGTGACAGGAAGTGCGTTCCAAGTTTTGGCAATCAGCTGGTCTGCGGGTTGAAGTTTATCCATGTCTGTCCATTTGTGTTTTGGCTTGCCTGCTCTGCTTGGCTTCATGCAAATGAGAGAATCAAAAATGAGGGAAATCTACCTCTTAACCCAAAAACAACTCGAGCAAGCTGTTGCATATAATCCAATAAAATTAGAGTTTCAAGGCATCGGACCCGCCCACACACTGGAGTACAGAAAGGATTGGCTCTCCGCTGCGCACCACAGCGACAAGTGGCATTGAAAATAGATTTATAGATTTAAATGCGTGAGATTTATTTATCTGTTTTTGTTTTATTTGATGCCTTTTTTCCTGTATTTTCATTTAAAGAACAGCGAAATTATGTATTAGTTATTCGGTTAATAAAGGCCACCTGATTTATCTGAGAGCCAGATGCAGTCATCAAAAGAGCCACATCTGGCTGGCGAGCCATAGGTTCCTGACCCCTGCTCTATGGTCTGTGACTCTGAACCCCAGACTCTGGGGTCTTTAGCAAAGTGATAAGTGGGCTTGTAACCGTTTTTAATGAACCCCTTGTATAAATTGAAGAAGCCTAGGAAGCTTTACAGATTATTGTTTGTCCCAGGCTGTGGCCAATACAGTACAGTTACACCTTTACGGTGTCTATGGCTGTAGCTTCTATAACTTAACCTAGAAACAATACCTTGGGTACATAAAATTCATATTACTCATTTACAGTACCTTATCCAGACCAACTTACAGAAGTGCTTTAAAGTCTCTATCAGTGAATATATTCTTGTACTGGTTTGTTAGAACACAGACTAAGTATACAATCAGTCAAACTCAGATGGCAGGTGTTATGTGTATGGGTTTTGTAGGTGTGTGTGTATATACAGCATAATGCTTAATCGAAGTACTGCTGAAAAAGGTACGTTTTCAGCTGTTGTTTGAAGATACCCAGTGACTCAGCTGTCTGGATGTTCAGAGGAAGCTCATTCCACCACCTTGGAGCCAGAACAGAGAAGAGTTTAGATGCATTTTTCCCCTTGTCCCTTGGTAGAGGGAGGGATAAGTCTCACAGTGCTAGAGGATCTGAGAGAACGCGGTGCAGTGTGAGGTGTGATAAGTGCTTTGAGGTAGGAAGGTGCAGGTCCATTTTTGGCTTAGTAGGCAAGCATTAGTGTTTCAAATCGAAAGCGAGCCACTACAGGAAGCCAGTGGAGAGATTGTAGCCATGGTGTGATGAGGGAAAATTTGTGAAGGTTGATTACTTCATTACTCTGTCTTGACAAAGTTGTTTGCTGATGAGTTCACAAAATATTGGTCCAAAGCAGGGGTGCTCAATCCTGCTCCTGGAGATCTACCTTCCACATGACTTTATCTCCAACCCTAATGTGGCCCATGTGACATGCAAGATCCAGTCAGGTCTTGATTAGATGATTGGATGGTTAGGTGGTCATGATTAGGGTTGGAGTGAATGTCTTCTGGAAGGTAGATCTCCAGGAGCAGGATTGAGCACCCCTGGTCCAAAGAATAAAATAAGGTGTCTGTCACCCATGTAGTTGATAAGAAAGTGTATTGTGTAGACCATACTTTAACATAAATCATAGCTTGTTGCTCCTAAAGTGACGAGGTAAATTATTTGTAGAGTTGTAACACTAGGAAGGGGATTAAACCCCCCCCCCCCCCCCCCCCCCCCCACACACACACACACACACAATTTTAGAAAGATTAAGACAACCCTCTAACTCCTTTCTTCGGGAAGACTTCAGAAAAGTCTTGGTATTCATAGAAAATAACAACCGGTGTAGGCCAGTATGGACGTTTCACTGATATCAAGAAAAGACAAGGATATGAGATAATAATGGAGACATCCTGGAGACCACACATTATGTCCAGAGGATGAATGGGTTATAGTACGTATACCATCCAGGGTACACCAAGAATGATGGGGTAGTTAAGTGAAAAGGTAAATTGAAGATTGACAATTTTTTGACGTAGAGCACCCACCCCAAGATTGACAAAGGTGTATACAGCGTTACTGTACCACCACCGGTGGGTACACTTCTGATGAATTCGACAGTGAGGTGGTATGACTATAGTCTCCATTCTCAGCAGTGTGGTGATCAATGAAGCATATAACTCCTCCTGAGTAGATGAGGACTGAAAGCAAAATGAATTCTCCTGGGATTTCAGCACTGACAGGAACCATAAAAGTCTTTCAATAATAAAACATTTATGAGTCACCGAGTGAAGAGGAGAGATTTTAGGATAGATCTCTTACCTCCGGTCATGTGCATTGGTCATGGATTTGATGGGCATTGGGCAAAATGCTGATCTGGTAGAGGTATTGATCTGCATTTGACTTTCATATGGCTTTTGGCATAAAGTCTGCAAAGCTACTAACAAGGGATCTAGTCAAATATGAAATATGGGAGGCTTGATGGTCAGAGCATACCAGTTCCATGATAAAGTCATGGCTGAGCTTGTGATAACACTTTGCCACAGTAAATCATGGCGTGGCATTATCTACCTGGTGACTCACAGACATACACACGGGAATGCAACAGAAACAAGACAGTAACCATGTGATGTCTGAGCTGTTAGCCACACACTAATTCTCTGTGAGCAAAGACACTGTATTTTCTGGGTCTTTGTTGCTGCTCTGCTACTGTGTCCTTGATAGGCGAGTACCTGAAGATGTGAGATATTATCCACAACATCCAAGTTGTGGTGAAGTACTCTACCATTAACAAAATGAGACTGAAGAGATGTAGATGCACTGCAAAATTGTTTTAATATGACACAGACATTACAGAGACGAACTGATCTACACACAGGAAAGGGGAAAAAAAAAATACAGCCATAAAGTTTAAATTAAGCACTGAAGAAATTAAGCATGAGCATAAGTAAATAAGCATGAATCAAACACTGAACAAGAGAACATGACCAGATAGGATGAAATATCAAATATTAGCCAGAATCAAGTACAGGGCAAAGAGGTACATGAAGGACTCGTCTAAATCCAAAAATAAGTTAACAGGCAAAGAGTCAATACTTGTAACAAGCACAATATAAAACAGGAAAAATCAAGCCTGAACACAACCATATATAGAAAAGCAATCAGAAAAGTGTGAGGCGCTCCACCGAATGTAGGCGCTGGTCGCAAGTGACGTATGTTGCTTGTGAGACAAAGCGTGGCTTATCCAGACTTCCGATCTTTCAAGTGAGCAAGTGAAGGTTGAGTACTAAACAAGTATTCAACGTGCACTTGCTCACTTGAAAGATCAGAAGTCCGAATAAGCCGCGTTTTGTCTCACAAGCACCCTACGTCACTTGAGACAAGCGCCTACATTCGGTGGAGCGCCTCACAAATACCAGACTTTACAATCCTCAAAGAGAGTAACATAAGAAGGATGTCATAATTTTATCTAATAGAAAAGTGTTTTAAGGCTCGATCTCATTTGAGTGACTTTGGTGACTTCTCCGTGATTTTTTTGAGTTGACAACTGTCAGTGATGATCTGTGACAGTAGTTGGCATCAATTTTCAGTAACTGCTTAATCCTAATTAGTGTCGCAGGGAGGCTGGCGCCCATCCCAGCCGACTCTGGGCGAGGGCAGAGTACACCCTGGACAGCTCGCCAGGCCATCACAGGGCGGAAACACGCTGACAGCTTTGCAGCTCCTCTTTACGAAGGACTCTCACTGTCTATCGTGTGAGACATGGCCGGCATTTGACAACCCAGCTAGCTGCACTGGGGGGGCGGCACGACAGTGACAACCTTGTGGAGAGTGGGAGTCGAACCCCAACCTTAAGATCAGCAATCCAACGCCCTATACCTGGCATCCATTTTTGTCTGTCTAAAGTTTTTGACAAGGAAACGCTATCCGGCACCAGTTATTGGCATTTTTCTTCTGCTTGACTTTTGCAGATTCATCTAGACGATTCATCTGATTCAGAGTGAAATCTAACACTCCATTTGGTTGTTAGAAGAGTTAACATATGTCATATCTGTGTTCTTTCAAGTTGATCTGCACCAAACTTCACCTATGGTCACCTGCTTTGGGTACTGGGCAAAGGTGGCTAAAATGCCCTTGTATCACTCTCCCTTAGAGATTCGGTGAGAAGTTCTGTCATCTGTGAGGAGCTGGGAGTAGAACCAATGCTCCTCTGCATTGAAAGGAGCCAGTTGAGGTGGCTCAGGAATCTGATTAGAATGCTTCCCGAATGCCTACCTGGTGTGGTGTTTGGGGCATGTCCAACCGGGATGAGACCCCGGGGTCAGCCCAGAACACACTAGAGAGACTATGCCTCTCGGCTGGTCAGGGAATGCCTCACTGTCCCCCCGGAAGAACTGGAGGAAATGGCTGTGGAAGGAACATCTGCACCACATTGCTTTAGCTGTTAATCTGACACCGGATTAAGCAGAAGATGAGGTTGATGATGACGATGACAAATTATACAAACAAAAACAAATGATTTACAGACGCTTCCTGACTTACGTTCATTCATTTTAAGTATTTTTCGATTTTATGTTTAAAAAAAAAAAAAATCAAATTTTGAGTTTGGCGTGCTCTCTGTAGTACGAGACTGGGACAGTGGTGGTCTGGTGGTATAGGGCGCTGGATTGCTGATCCAAAGGTTGGGGGTTCGAGTCCCACTCTCCACAGGGTTGTCACTGTCCCCCCCAGTGCGGCGAACTGGGTTATCAAAGGCGGGCCATGTCTCTCACTGTCTATGGTGAGAGGCATGTAAAAGAACCATTGCTGACTTTCGTAAAGATTAGCTGTAAAGTCGTCAGCGTGTTTCTGTCCCTTGCTAAAAAGGGTTGTGACAGGAAGGGCATCCGACGTAAAAACCTCTGCCAAAATCAAACGTGCGAATCAGATGATTCGCTGTGGCGACTCACGAGTAAAAAGGGAAAAAGCCGAAAGGAAGACAGACAGACGTGCTCTCTGTAGTACGAGACGTACCTACGTAGTACGTTGACGTAATACATTACTTCTGCATGATGCTGCGTCCATTGTTTATAAACGATAGACTGAACGTGCCCCTCCTTCTTCCCAGTTCACCGCGTGTTACCCTTGTGTTAAGACGTGGTCTTCGTTATCTTTGTGTTTACACTGTTTTGCGGACTTTTGTAACCCGAAGCAAATATGGTTGGACAGAAGCATAAGCCTATTAATGATAGTGGTAATCAGAAAAATCGACAAGCCATCTCGTTAGAAACAAAGATGGCTATTGTCAAGAAAATTGATGCTGGTGAAAAACATGTGAATGTTGCACGTTTCTTCCAAATGGCTCCGTCGACCATCAGAACCATTTACAAGCAGAAAGATCTCATCACAGAGAATGTTAAAGGTTATATTTGATACTGTATTTGATATTTGATGATTGAATTTGATTATAATTAATCTATTTGAAATTATTTTGCTTGAATTTAATTTATTTGAAATTAATGTTGATATTATTTTACAATGTTATGTTTATAATAATTGATTTAGGGGTGTTTTATGAGATACGGTAATGGTATTTATGGATGTATAGTACAGTATGAACGTCATATGTCACTGGACATAATACAACTTACGTTTTTTTCACCTTACATTCGGCTGTCCGGAACCGAACTGAAACGTAAGTCGGGGAGCGTCTGTATATTTATAAACTATTAGCTAGTTTAATTATAAGTGAGGTGGATTTCGAACTTGTGTCCAAGTTAAAAATTCACAACCACACACCTGCGCGTCTCTTAACCGCCTGTGCTAATATTATGTCGGGTCAAAGCAGCAAATACCCTTCACTCTTACTTTCTCCCCAAAAGCAGCAATTAATTGCCAACAGTAGCGGCCAACTTCCTCAGACAAACTACTACTGTGTATGTGATGTCCTAAAGTATTTAAATAAAATAATGCTCAGATGAAAATCTGATTGTTTGCAGCTAGGTCTGAGACTGTCTGCAACCAAGTCCTCAACTATCTGCCACTATCTGTGATCGACCACAATGGTCTCAGACTGTCAGAAATATAATGGAGGATAGTTGGCAACAGTCCTCGACAAGTAGATTATCATGAGAAAGTGTCAAACGTTTGGAAGCAGGTGTCAAAGACGGAACGACTGTCCACAGCGAGTAGATTCCTTGCTGACAGCAGGTGAGATGGATGATGACATCAGTTCAAGACACCTCATGCTCACTCCTGACCTAAAAATTGATCAAGTCCAGGCCATTATTGGGCATTATCACACACATGAGACTGGGGCTTTATCAATCCCTTTCTCAGAGAAAGTTTTGTACCATCTTGGAGAGGACCACAGTAGCAGACTTTGGGGCAGTGGTAGCATCAGTTCTTCTTGAAGTTAAGTTCTGCATTGTACTGTGCTGGTAGGGTTGGTCTCATGAAAGTTCTCATAGAAATTTGAATCTTAACGTTACAGGTTTCATGTGCATATTTTTTAGTTTGGTCATTGAGTATCTATCTGACATTTCTTGATGGCTATCAGTACCCTGTAGTCGACCTGAAACTTCAAGGACTTGGAAGAGCCAAACCCTCTGAGGAACTGCATTTCTCCTTCTCTTCTGGCTCCAGCACATATTTTTACTGAGAGTTTGCAATGTATAATGGGTAAGCCTAATAAGGTTTTTGAACTCACCTTGTATATTATTTACTTCTGTAAATTATTATTCTGTATCACAATACAAAATATTGGGTTACAGCATTAGCTGTTAACCTTCAGACGAACACAGGAGATCCACTATACACACAGCTGCCTATACGAAAGGTATTTTTTCCCCTGACACAATAGCTCACAAGGAGAGATTTTGTCTTGTTTTTTGTCCACCACGTTCCTCGTGTGTGTGTGTGTGTGTGTGTGTGTGTGTGTGTGTGTGGGTGCATACATGTGCATGCATGCGTGCAGATCATGCAAACTTCACTGTACATTTCATTTAATGTTTGCAAACCGAGGATAGTTTTCTGTCATAAAGTGTCCGATGATGCAATATTTTACCATTTATTGGCCTATAGAGTCCTAAAATTAAAACAAACAAAAAAAAGAGGCATGCAGGATGTCCAAATACTCAGTAGGCATTTAACTGTAGTCAAACATCACACATGATGACGCACAAAATCTGGAGTATAGACACATATCTCACTGTGATATCTCATAATTCAGCTGGAGCCTCTACAAAAACCCAAAGAAAAATAATTCCCGCAGGAAAAATATCAAACAGAAAATGACGTAGACATCATCCAGGCAAAGTCACCCAAAGTTGTTCTATTAGGAAAATAGCAAATCTACTCATTAATTAATTGATTCATTCATTTATTCCTTCCTTCATTCATTTGCTGAACAAGATAATTATGCTAGAATCATAGGGAGGCTGGAGCTTATCTATATGTGGTACACCTTGATCAGTTCATCAGACTATCACAGGGCCAATACATACACAAAAAGGCACATTCACATCTACAGGCAATTTGGAACATCCAAATTATGTGCATAGTCATGTTCATATCTTTGGACGGGGGATGAAACCAGAAAACCCGCTGGAAACCCAAGCAAGCACGGGCACAGCATGCAAGCTCTAGACAAAAATGCCCTTGCTGAGCCCAGGACTCAAACCCAGGGCCTTCTTGCTACCAGGTGGATGTGCTAACCGCTATACACTGTAAAATTTCACTTTTTTTGATTTTGTGCGCTCTGAATTTTTGTGTAAGAAAAAGACACGATGTCTAGTTTCGACTCAGTAGGTTAGTTACAAAGGGCTTATCTGCACAGGCATGGCTAGTTACAATGAGATCAACGAAAAGAATAAAATACAAAATGAAAGAAATGGAAGAAAACAAAAGTGTGTGTACAACCTTTCCTAACAGCCTCCTTACTGCCCGTTACTCAAATCAAACTCGGACTAATATGTCCAAGGCTCCTTATCGTCTAGTATGAGGAGCCTAAATTAACTTTTTCATGAACTACAAACTGACATACACCGCCACTACTTACCCAGTTTCACTAATACCACAAATATCTTCCACATAAACCATAAACAAACATCTGGGATGTATTTTCCCCTTTTGCTGGTTTACCAGTTTGAGCAAAAACTGTTGAAAGCGAAGATATCAATACTACGGAAAAGTGGAAATCCTTATACCCCCATTTCACTGGACTATGGCATGCAAGGATCCTGTAGCGGAAAGGCACGGAACGCAGTCTACAGAAGAACTTCGGCATTTTTACACGGAAAATGGGTGAAAATCCTACAGAAAAATGGAAATTCTTACACTCTCGGAAGGTTCACAGCATGTGCAGAACAGGTACGGCAAAGTACGCCAAAGTGACACCCCCCCCCCCCCCCCCGGCACACTCACGGAATATTTTGGCCTGCTGGAAGCATACGGAAGTGAAGGAAGACTTGAGGAATAACTACGAAATGACATGGAATATGAGGGAATAATTGTGGAATGTTTGCGGATGACAACATTTTTGCTTCCGTAGGTCTGCCGTGCTCCAGTGAAATGGGGGTATAAGATACAAATATTGAGAGATTCTTCCGTAGGCTATCTTTCAGAGTAAAGGCATCATTATACAGCTCACGCATGCACTTGCTGAACTCTTTAATTTTACTAGTATTGTGGAAGAGCTGGGTCTCTGTCAACTCTGGGCAAAAGTGAGGTTCACCCTAAACAGCTCGGCAGTCCACTGCATGCCACACACACACACACACACACACACACACACACACACACACACACACACACACACACACACACATAGACCCTAAAGGCCCGTTTGTACCACTTCATTCACCGAGCCAGGTATTCTTTTTAGTGAGGTTAGTTAGTGAGTCGGTGAGAAATTAGGTACACACCTTCAATAATAACAACCAGCCAGCCTCAGGAAGGGGACAAATTTTTCAATTTGGGGATATACCTGCCCATGACCCAAGTTTAAGTTCATTGACCATGGTTCCACCCACCACTGCATTTCTTTCATTCATTCATTCATATATTCATTTTATAAGCTGCTTAATCTTAATTAAGGTCACAGGGAGGCTGGCACTCATCTCAGCCAACTCTGGGCGAGGACGGGGGACACTATGGACAGCATAGCTAGCCATCACAGTATTCAACTTCAATAAATTTCAACAAAGGTAAAGATGTGTCGTATTTGTGTTTTGCACCAAGACTAATGATACGAACAAAAACAAATAAATTGCACTTCTAAACTGTTAGACAACTTAAACTAAGCGAGGCAATTTTTTTTGCTGGGTCATGGTGGCCTGGTGGTAAAGGGCACTGGATCACTGATCCTAAGGTTGGGGGTTCAAGTCCAACTCTCCACGGGTTGTCACAGTGCGGCTAACTGGGTTATCAAAGGCCGGCCATGCCTCTCACTGTCTATGAAAATACAGAAATGACTAAAGCTACATAAAAGCAATTTAATGATCTGTTAAATGGTTTATGCAATTATAATCAGCTTGAATTATCTCAAAGAGCATCAATTCAAAAACATTTTATTTCAACCTGTTATCATATGATCATCACTACCATCATTATTACTATCATTACCATAAGCATCACCATTACCATCATCATCATCATCACCACCATAAGCATCAGCACCACCATCATTATTATCATCATTACCATCAGTATCACCATAACCATCATTGCTATCATCATCATCATCATCATCATCATAAACATAAGCAGCAGCACCACCATCATTATTACTATCATTACCATCAGTATCGCCATAACCATCATTATCATCAGCATCATTATCATCATAAGCATTAGCACTACCCTCATTAATACTATCATTACCATTAGCATCACCATTGCTATCATCACTATCATCAGCATTATCACCATAAGCATCAGCACCACCATCATTATTGCTGTCATTACCATAAGCATCAGCATCAGCATCATCACCATAACTATCATCATCATCGCTATCATCAGAATCATCCTGACCATAAGCATCAGCAAAACAATCATTATTATTATCATAAAAATCACCATGGCCATCATCATCACTATCATCATCATCAGCAGCAGCAGCAGCAGTAGCAGCATATGTATCACCATAAACAGCATCACCATAAGCATTAGCACCATGCTCATTAATGCTATCATTACCATTAGCATCACAATTACAATCAACATCATCACTATCATCAGCATCATTATCACCATAAGCATCAGCACAACCATCATAATTACTCTCATTACCATAAACATGAACAGAAGCATTATCACCATCATCATCACCATAAACATCGGTACCATCAGCATCAGCATCATCATCATCATTATAAGCATCCACACCACTATAGCAGGGCTTTCAAATTGCTTTAAGTAGCAGGAAAACCAATAAAAGTAGCAGGAAACTGTTTTCATGGTTTTATTATTATTATGGTTGACCAACTTAAAAAACATGACAGAATAAGACGCAGAAATTGAGGATCCATCATAAGAAAAAAAATGTAATAATAAACCTGCAAGTCTTACCTAGAAGAGTTTTATTAATTAATAAGTCTGGGTAATTATTATCCATTTTGGACGTATTTATCTTTGCAACTCATGCTGATAAGGAAATATTCTGTATTGTGTCTGAGCAGAGATTCTGTGGGAAATCCAAGTTGAATTTGTATTTTTTTTATGGCTGCTGTGAGAAATGTATTTGCATTCCACAGATCAAACGTGTGCTTTTCTTCTAATTATAGGAGAACAAGTATTAAATCTTAGAAATAGAAAGGCTGAAAAGTAAAGTGCAGAGAAATAATGTGGTGAATATTTATTCATTGTCCAACTATATAATGTGTACATCTCAGAGCATTCTCTTCTGCAAATACATAGGCATACTTGTAGAACAATATTCTCGTGTATGATGCTATTTTTGTGTGTGTGTGTGTGTGTGTGTGTGTGTGTGTGTGTGTGTGTGTGTGTGTGTGTGTGTGTGTGTACATATCCTGTTGCAGCTATGTGTTTCATTTCTTTCTGTGTCTGGTGATGAGTTTCAGCAAACTCAGCGGAGATGCTCTGATGATAGTTACTAGACTCAAAGATTTGGGTACGTGCTGTGGGCTTTCTACCAGCTGGAATCTCTTCCTACTGCCTATTTATACTTGGCCACTGAAGGAGCTTGTGTCCAATCCGATTATTTTTAAAATAAGATCAAGCAAGCAGCGAGTGTGGCTCAATTAAGTTTCGGTGTAGCCATATCATTGGTTATCTGCAGTGCTAATGAAGTCGATGGATGGCCTAGATTTCCCGATTCCTTGTGCTATTCTTTAGTCTTTTTTCTCGTAACCAGATTTTTCTGTACACATCCATCATTTCCTTGTCAAGCACCTGCTTCAGAAATAGCAGTAAACAAATTTTTTTTTTTTTTCACTCTTCACTCACTCACTGAATGCCTGCAGAGGAGCCATACATTCTTCTGGCTCACCAGCACAGCATCATCACACAGAAATCTCCATTCAGACACATATATAAGCTTGAAGCATCAATCCATGTAGCATTGCACTGCATTACATACCTCATCTTTGAACATCTGTGAAACTGCTTTCTGAACAGATTATTAACCGTCCATATGCCAGAATCATGAATAAGAAATAGGACCTAGATCTGTGGTCTATTTCTTGTCGCTTGAGACTCAACACTTTTTTAGATGAAGGAGAAGCAAGAGGGAAAATAACCTGCAAACATTTGTATCCTGAGTCTGTCCTTTCACCCATCCACAATGCACAACATCTCTGTCGCACGCACACAACACACACACACACACACACACACACACACACACACACACACACACACACACACACACATGAACACACACACACACGAACACACACACACGAACACACACACACACACACACACACGAACACACACACACACACACACACACGAACACACACACACACACACACGAACACACACACACACACACACACAAACACACACACGAACACACACACGAACACACACACACGAACACACACACACACGAACACACACACACACACACACGAACACACACACACACACACACACACACACACACACGAACACACACAAACACACGAACACACGAACACATACACACACACACGAACACACACACACACACACGAACACACACACACGAACACACACACACGAACACACACACGAACACACACACACGAACACACAGTGTTTCATTGACTTGACTCTTCCTCTGTTGTTCACACAGAGAAACCTTAATTGAGGGTGAATCTAGGTCACGCCAAGATAAGCATAACGTGAGAGTGTTATAAACTATTAAAATCATTTATGAGCTGTAGTAGCCATCTGGGGTGGTGAATCGTGAAATGGTGGAGTGAAATGGCAGGGCAGAGGTGAAAAATCAATCCCATAAGGACAGACAGACTTCTGAAGAAAAAAAAAAGCCTCCTGGGACAAGATGTTCCCTGAGTGGAACAGACCATTACCTGGCAGTTGAACACTACTGCACCTCCACCAGATCCTTACAATGCAGTAAAAATAAAGCTGCTAGCTTTCAACCAACCTCCATGAAAGAATAATTCAGTACGCTTATTTTATATAAAATTCACGTATTGTTTTCAGGACAAAAATGGTGCAAGGACGTCTTATACATTTTCTGAAATTTATTATTATGACGACTATTCCATATGAGAAACTGCCAAAAAACTGACGATCTCATACAGCAGTGTGCACTACTTCCTTCACAGAACAGCACCGACCGGCTCTGACCAGGACAGAGAAAGAAGCCCGCGGCCTCAGGAACAGTTCGAGTGCATCAGAGTCTCTAGTTTGAGAAACAGATGCCTGACAGGTCCTCAACTGGAAGATTCATTTAAAAACAAAACAAAAAAAACACAAACATCGCTCCATAACGCCACTCTCAACTTCAACAGTGAAGATGCGACGACTGAAGTTGGAAAGAAAGAAACTGAATCATTAAAAAGAAAAAGCTTTTCTGTCATTAATGGAGTGGCCATCGCAGTCACTGGGATCTCAATACCATTAAGCTGTTATAGGTACAGCTTGACAATGTGGTACGGAAAGAGTGCCCATCAAACCAGTGTCTCCAAAAATTGACAGCTACAACTGGAAGATATTAAATGAAAAAGCAAACTCTGAAGGACAAAATTATTATTTTAAGTTTAAAAAAAGGAAGACATGCATGAAAGGTTAATTGACTGTTCACAGGTGTGAGTGTGAATGGGTATGTGTGTATAAAAATGCTAATTATAAGTCGTCTGGATAAGAGCATCTGCCAAATGCTGTAAATGTAACACACACACACACACACACACACACACATTCACACACACACACACACACACAGAGCCCTCCATAATTATTGTCACGATGTGTTAAAAGCCTTAAAAGCAAGCATACTCTCACAATGAAAATTATAGAAAAATGTAAACTTCATCTGAAGTGAATTTTAAATGGGGAAAAAAAATCCCTGAATAAAAATATAATTTTTCATAAAATCACCTATTCCACAATTATTGGCACCCCTAATAATTCCGAGGACGTACAGTGGTACCTTGACTTACAAAATTAATCCTTTCCGAGGGCAAGCCAATAGTCAATATGTTCATTAGATAAAACTAAAAATCCCAGAGGAAATAATAGAAAACTAATTAATCCGTTTCAACCCCCCTCACAAACACATAACCTGGCACTAACATGTGTGTGTGTGTGTGTGTGTGTGTGTGTGTGTGTGTGTGTGTGTGTGTGTATATATATAAATGCCTTTTTCGTAACCTGGAGTTTTCGTAAGTCGAGGTGCATTTTACATGTAAAACGCCTGATTCGTTCCAAGGCTCCCAAGACTACCCCATAAACCCTTTAAAAATTATTAAAGTACACCATTCCTGTATGAAATATGTGTTAGAAGTAAAAGAAAATTTAGCTTTTTTTTAAATCTATCAAACCACCGATGCGACGCTTTAAAGTCTGGGGGTTGCTGGATTGAAGAACCCTCACGCCCACCCCCACCTTCATTAAATATGGCAGTTGCTTTTTCCAAAATAATCGCCTCGGTCACTGTATCTCCACTTTTAATGCCTCCTTCTGCTTCAGTATCGTTCCGAAATAATCACCGCCGTCACTGTATCTCCACTTTTAAGGTCTCCTTCTGCTTTTTATTTATTTATTTATTTACTATCTCCTGCTTCACTTCGATTGATAACGGAGCCTGCTTCTTCTTTGCAGTGTCACCGGGAATCACTTTCTTGGGGTCCATGATGGATAACAAAATATAACGCTGCAATGATCACTCTCAAAAAAAAAAAAAAAAAAAAAAAACATCTCACGTGCCAACAGTCTTGTTAAACTCTCCTCCATGCGTGTGACAAACAGGAAGTATGGGTACAGTTCAGCTCCCTTCTGGCCAATGGGAGGTCAGCGGGGCGGGATGTCAGGAGACAGCCAATGAGAGAGCAACTCACGCATTGTTTGAATGGCGCTTTGGAAGCTGTTCGTAAGAAGAGGTCGTTTCGTATACAGACGACAAAAATTTTGGAAAATGTTTTTCGTAACCTGGATTTTTCGTATTCAGAGGTTTTCGTAAGTAGAGGGCCGACTGTGTGTGCATACATACATATATATATATATATATATATATACACACACACATATATATATATATATATATATATATATATATATGTGTGTGTGTGTGTGTGTGTGTGTGTGTGTGTATGTATGTATTGGCTAGAGTTCTCCCCAACCTCGCAATTTTCTTGTGTTTTTAATCATTATTTTGTTTTCTTACTGTTTCTAATGTGCTGATTACTGTAGAAATCGAACAAAATACACAATCAACACCACCTCATTTTATTTTAATTATTTTTTTAAATGGAACCTTGTCTACCCTGGAATAAACAAGAACAATAGAATGGAAATCCTGGTCAGACTGAGGAATAAACAGCACTATTTCTCGCTCCCAGCATTATTCTAAAAAACATCCAATTCTTGGAAAATGAGCTCGCCGAAATAAAAACCAAAGATGGCTTTTGAGTGGAACATTAAGGATTGCAGCATCTTAGTTTTTACAGAGACGTTGCTATATTCTTCAATCCCAGGTTTAACAATTGTAACTGAGGGCCTGTCTAATCATTGCCAGGACAGAAAAAGGAGCTGGGTAAGCACAAGGGAGGTGGCACGTGCATGTTGCCAGCAAGTGTTGGTTGAGAAAGAATGGAGAAATTGACGGAGCTGCTCTTCTGATCTTATACACCATATGATCAAATGCAGACTTTATTTTGATCTGAGCGTTTACCTGTTGAAGAATTGCATGATGGTAAGGTTACACCCAAATGCTGCTTTTATCGTAACAAGTGACTTCAACAAAGTCATCTGGACTTACCCCAACCAGAAGCTGTCGGATAACAGAGAGGTCTGGGCAGCTCTTTGCGCTTGGACCGCTGCTTTTAAATTTAAAGATCAATGTGAGTACAGAAAACCTCGGTATGCACTCAGGAAATCAATAAAAATGTTCAAAAGACAATACAGGGAAAAGGTGTAATTTTGCAACAATAACTCCATCACAGACTCCAGGGGAAAGCGCAGCAGCATGTAGAAGGTGATTGCTTCTCTTCCTGGAGAGATGAACACACTCTTTGCCCACTTTGAGAACTATGCATCAAAATATCTGTCAGAGGAGAACTGCCCCCTACAAATATCCCAGGCAGACATGTGTAAATACTCCAAAAGAGTACGTAAGCGAAAAGGTCCTTGACCAGATACTATCACTGATTGTGCATTTAAAACATCTGCTCATAAACTGACAGATGCTCTACAGATATCTTTAACCTTTTCCTGATTTTGTCTGTGGTGCACACATGTTTCAGGAGGATCAACATCATACCTGACACAAAGACACCAATCATAAGCTGCCTTAACCTTGCAGCATTGACCTCTATTGTCCTGAAGTGTTGTGAGGTGAGCTTTAACAATATGTTTAGCCCACATCCTTTTTATCGTGGTACACTCCGCCCACTCCACTCGGCCGACATGCCAAATAGATCTGCAGATGACGCAGTAGCACTCTCACTGCTCTGCCCTACCCGGACAACAAAATTATGGAGATGAGGATGCAGAACCTCAACCGTGTTTTCAATGCCATAACTTCATCTAGGCTTGCTATCAAGCCTTGTGATCTGCATATTGATGCCTCAATGTGGAATTGGGTCTGTATTGGGAAATCTAGCCAACAAGTTTTTGAGTCAGTCAAAAAAGTACAAAAAAAAAAAAAAGTCTATAAATGCCTTTAAAAAGACATTAATTAATGCATCAAAGCTTCTGTACTGATCTTACACGTGAGTAATTATGTAGACGTTTCCAGAATTGTTGCTATTACAGGTATTTCTCAAAAAAATTAGCATATTGTGATCAAGTTCATTATTTTCTGTAATGTACTGATAAAAAAATTTAACTTTCATATATTTTAGATTCATTACACACAACTGAAGTAGTTCAAGCCTTTTATTGTTTTAAAATGTTGATACTTTTGGCAAAAAAGTAAAGAAAATCCAAAAATTAGCACATTTCATCCGACCAATAATTAAAAAAAAAAAAAAAAAAGTGTTTTTAATACAAAAAAAGTCAACCTTCAAATAATTATGTTCAGTTCTGCACTCAATACTTGGTCGGGAATCTTTTTGCAGAAATGACTGCTTCAATGCGGGCGTGGCATGGAGCCAATCAGCCTGTGGCACTGCTGAGGTGTTACGGAGGCCCAGGATGCTTCGATAGCGGCCTTAAGCTCATCCACAGTGTTGGGTCTGGT
Source organism: Plotosus lineatus (assembly GCA_024760905.1). Classification (NCBI taxonomy): domain Eukaryota; kingdom Metazoa; phylum Chordata; class Actinopteri; order Siluriformes; family Plotosidae; genus Plotosus; species Plotosus lineatus. The sequence goes on from CM045750.1 coordinate 13,702,915, forward strand.
GTCTCTCAACTTTCTCTTCACAATATCCCACAGATTCTCTATGGGGTTCAGGTCAGGAGAGTTGGCAGGCCAATTGAGCACAGTAATAGCATGGTCAGTAAACCATTTAGCAGTGGTTTTGGCACTGTGAGCAGGTGCCAGGTCGTGCTGAAAAATGAAAACCTTCATCTCCATAAAGCTTTTCAGCAGATGGAAGCATGAAGTGCTCCAAAATCTCCTGATAGCGAGCTGCATTGACCCTGCCATTGATAAAACACAGTGGACCAACACCAGCAGCTGACATGGCACCCCAGACCATCACTGACTGTGGGTACTTGACACTGGACTTCAGGCATTTTGGCATTTCCTTCTCCCCAGTCTTCCTCCAGACTCTGGCACCTTGATTTCCAAATGACATGCAAAATTTGCTTTCATCTGAAAAAAGTACTTTGGACCACTGAGCAACAGTCCAGTGCTGCTTCTCTGTAGCCCAGGTCAGCCGCTTCTGCCGCTGTTTCTGGTTCAAAAGTGGCTTGACCTGGGGAATGCGGCACCTGTCGCCCATTTCCTGCACACGCCAGTGCACGGTGGCTCTGGATGTTTCTACTCCAGACTCAGTCCACTGCTTCCATAGGTCCCCCAAGGTCTGGAATCGGCCCTTCTCCACAATCTTCCTCAGGGTCCGGTCACCTCTTCTGGTTGTGCAGCGTTTTCTGCCAAACTTTTTCCTTCCCACAGACGTCCCACTGAGGTGGCTTGATAGAGCACTCTGGGAACAGCCTATTCGCTCAGAGATTTCTTTCTGTGTCTTACCCTCTTGCTTGAGGGTGTCACTGATGGCCTTCTGGACAGCAGTCAGGTCGGCAGTCTTACCCATGATTGCGGTTTTGAGTAATGAACCAGGCTGGGAGTTTTTAAAAGCCTCAGGAATCTTTTGCAGGTGTTTAGAGTTAATTGGTTGATTCAGATGATTAGGTTAATAGCTCGTTTAGACTACCTGAACATGATATGCTAATTTTTTGAGATAGGAATTTTGGGTTTTCATGAGCTGTATGCCAAAATCATCAGTATTAAAACAATAAAAGACCTGAAATATTTCAGTTGGTGTGCAATGAATCAAAAATATATGAAGTTTATTTTTTATCAGTACATTACAGAAAATAATGAACTTCATCACAATATGCTAATTTTTTGAGAAGGACCTGTATATCTTTCACTTGAATTTTGTACGTTGCCTTGAGTAATAACAGCTAGAATTTTTTTTTTTTGTGTGTGTGTGTGTGTGTGTGTGTGTGTGTGTGTAGGTTTGTATTTCAGGCTGCAAAACCAAAATATTTAAATATTTTGAAATGGGGATGATTGTTTTCTAAATCCACTGTATGATGGAAACCTCTATTAAATAACCCATATTATTTTTCTGATTTTCTGAATGACTGTAAGGCAGTTTAAGTTGCATCTATGTGTTAATCTGTAAATGATTTCCATTAATCGCCCTCAATTACTAAAAAGGCATTTATAACCCATGCTTTCCTATTACCGTAATTTCTGGAAAGAGTGGGCAAGAGTTTTTGCATTTCCATGCAGCTTATACCTGCTGTGAATGTGAGTATGAAGTTTTGTGTGTGTTTATCTGCGATGGCCTGGCGAGCTGTCCAGGGTGTACCCTGCCCTCGCCTGGAGTCGGCTGAGATGGGAACCAGCCTCCACATGACCTTAATTAGGATTAAGCGGTTCAGAAAATGAATGAATGATATACCTGCTAGCGATGTTCTCTGACTCACGCAGGTGTGATAGACACCTCCAGTGTGGTGATAATCTCATTCTTTTTATTACATCTATCCACAGGGCTTCAATAATTCTAGTGGGAGATATTTCATTAACACTGATGCATCTTTTAAGGACTTTTTTCACTAAAAATATACTGGAAATTGCCAGCAGGTTAACTCTGCCTTTGCCAAGTGTAGCTGTTTGGTTTAACATGTGCAAGGTGAGTTAAAAAAAAAGGGATATTATTTTATTTACACACACACCCCCCACCCCACCCCCATTTTTCTCAATAATTTAATTCTATCCCATTCCCACCCATCAGGTATTGCCAACCCTATCACATGACCACCACCGACCAGGGAGGGGAGAAAGCATGCACACACCCCTCCGTGACATGCAATGCTAGCCATCCACCTCTTTTTGAACTGTGGCGCATGCGTATTTGGGGACGGTCTAACACACTTGGAGGGAAAGCTCTAGCTGCCCCCTCATATGAATGAGCTCTCAGATGCCCATGATTGCCTGGCGATCATTGTGATTGACAGGGAAGTGAGTGTATGCCATCCCTCCTTTCCGTGAGAACTCAGTTCGCTCTCATGGGCTCAAGGTCCCAGACAGCTGTGGCATTATGGATATTACAGTGATCCCTCGCTACTTCACACTTCAGTTCCTGCAGCTTCAGTGCATCGCAGGTTTTTCCAAAATATTCATTGGGAAAAAAAAAAAAAAAAAGGAAATTAAGGAAGAATAGGGAAAGGGTTAAGGAAAATGCAATTTCAAGTGTTTGTGCTTAGTGTGGCCAACTGTTGTATCGGTTAAAATGGACAATCACATTTTCATTTCTCATTTATTGCTAATAAAAGAACCTGAACTCATCCTACTCCTCACAGTGAGATGAAGTGGAGTGAGGGGGAATTTCCAGTGGTAATTAAAAAAAAAAAAAAAAAAGTTTATTCTATGTGAATTAGGCAGCTAATGGTGTTGTAAATATATCAGAAGTTATTTTGTGATTGTATATCTGTTTAGAATGTTTAGTGATTGCGTGAATGTGTTATTTATTTATTTATTTTTTACAAGGTGACCCAATGAAACCTAACACATTTTAGAGGTAAATGAAAATTATTAAAAATAATAATATCACTCACATGAAACTTTAGTCAGTAAATTTTTCATATGGATGGAAGTGTATCTCTTCGTTTAATATTCTTCTTGCCATTTGCAGGGAAATCCCTACAATTACAGCATGTTTCTGCACAAATAGTCTCAAAGACAGCACAACAGATCTCTACAACGCTTCAGTATTCTCAGCTGTACGAGCACTCCTGGGTCGACCGGGTGACTTTCATTTCAAAGCCGAGCCTGCTGCTCTAAAATTCTCAACCCACTGCAAGATGGCCTCCAAATCATTAATGATTTGGTTCCGTGGAATATGGAAAAATGTCTTCGAAAGGCTCTCTGTGGTGTGATTATGGAGCAAGCGTTTGTGAAGAATACTTCAACAGAAAACACACATTGTGCTCCTGACTATGCCATGGTGGTGAATGACGATAGTTGGGATTGAGCTACCAACCAACCTTAATGCCCTCTCATGTTTTATGTTTGCAAATAATGAACATTAAAATGCTTTGTGAATGAGAAGGACCCAGGAGGAACGGTGATGTTACAGGGAGCAGAGATAACGAAGGTGGAGGATTTTAAGTACTTAGGCTCAACAATCCAGAGCAATGGAGAGTGTGGAAAAGAGGTGAAGAAGCGTGTGCAGGCTGGAATGGTTGGAGAAAAGTGTCCGGTGTGATGTGCGATAGGAGAGTGTCAGCAAGAATGAAGGGAAAAGTGTACAAGACGGTGGTGAGGCCAGCGATGTTGTATGGCTTAGAAACAGTGGCGCTGAGGAAAAGGCAGGAGGCAGAGCTGGAGGTAGCGGAGATGAAAATGTTAAGGTTCTCCCTGGGAGTAACGAGGATGGATAGGATCAGAAATGAGTATATCAGAGGGACAGCCCACGTAAGATGTTTTGGAGACAAAGTCAGAGAGGCTAGATTGAGATGGTTTGGACATGTACAGAGGAGGGATAGTGAGTATATTGGCAGTAGGATGCTGAGGTTGGAACTACCGGGCAGAAGGCCTCGAGGAAGCCCAAAGAAGAGATTTATGGATGTGGTGAAGGAAGACATGAAGGTCGTTGGACTCAGAAAAGAAGATGCGGAGGACAGGGTGAGATGGAGGCGGATGATTTGCTGTGGCGACCCCTGAAGGGAGCAGCTGAAAGTAAAAGAAGAAAATGCTTTCCCCTGTTTTGGACTGGAAGCCCGGGTTTTCATGCTCCTCAGGGCCTGAGACAAAAGCTCATGAGAAAGGTCTTGACAAGACGGTGGATATTGTAAAATGTGGTGGGCCTGGGTCGTTGCTGCAGTCGTCTTTTTTTTTTTTGGAAAATTTTTAGAATTATATTTTGTACTGGTGTGTGTGTTCAGAAAGGTTCATACAAGTAAATATATAATGATGAATTCTAAGAAGAAAAGTACATTAAGTCAGTCAATATAATGAACATACCGCGGGTTTCTGTGTCAGTCTGGTATAGCTACACTGTCATATTTTGTAGTACACATCAATCAATCTTGGTACCGTTACAGAATTCTGGCGTAGGCGGCAGCCATAACAGCTCATCATGGCTGTATACGAAGGGCAAAAAATCCGCAGTAGAAACTCAAAGTTCTGTCTGCAGGGTGTTTTTATTGAGACACCATCTCTAGCTAGCTGGCCGTTGACTCTAAAGAGTCTATCCATCCTTTGATAGGTCTTGTTTTTATTCCTAATGGGTTGCTAGCCATCCTCCTCACCAAATTTGCAACCTGGTGGGGGAGCCAGTTTAGTCGCCGACCACTCGACATGATGTACTGGCTTACATGTTACCAGTAGCAGGCCAAAAACCTGACCTTGTATTTTCAAAAACACATTTCTGAGGGAAAATTATAAAAAAAAAAAAGTGCAGAGATGCATAAAGGACAATTGACATGGTAAATTAAAAGAGAGTTTAGATGATGCATTTGGTCTTGGAGCCCTTATAGAATGTGATGTGTGAACTGGGATTCACCAATTGTGGGTGTTTTGCTTCTCATTGTCATGGTACAGGTTCAACACAGCACCACAGTTAATGCCTTTTCCTCAGGTTTTGTAATGATTTCATTGTAATGATCAAAGAGAGCTTAGCGGACAATGTGGTAGGAAGCTGTGCATGTGACCTGAAAAGGGGTTGATCATCACAGAGCTCTGACACAGCACATCACAAAAGTACTTATTTTTTTGTATTGTGTTCAAGAGATTTTACCTGGATTTGGAAAGCAGCAGGTATAAGTTTATACTTATACCTGCAAATCTGTATCCCAGAGGCAGGGACAGATTATCGCCCTGGCATAGGCAGCCACCTGTGGTCTACTTGTGGTTGGAAAAACTCACCAGAAAGAGACAGTGATAAGAAATCAAACCTGCAGTTTTGCTGGGTTAGATATTTCTTCCAGAAGTTCGGCTTCCATCAAAAGTCAATAAACACAAAGGGAAGTTTCATTTTTCTTCCCTTTGATATCTATAATAAAGCTAAAAACAAACAAAGTTATTAACAGGAGGCTCTTTCAAGTCAAAAAAAATAAAATGTTCTGTGAAAAACAAAAATTTTCACACTGATCCTGTCTTCACGTCAGAAAAAAAATAAATTCTAACCCAGCCAACCTAACAAAAGGTGAATCAACCTACAGTTCAATTAAACAAAGTCTCCAACTTTCAAGTCTCAAACATATCATTTAACTCGGTGCTTCACAATTATTTTCTGTGGCGCCCCCTCTAGGAAGAAAAACATTTCACGCCCCCCCACCGCCCCGCGAGCGACTATAAATAGTATTCTTTGCATAACCTTGTATTTTTATGAACATTACAAACAAAAAAGAAATATAGTTCAACTTACAAAGAAAAACTTCATTAACATTGGTTTTTAATCTGGAACAGAAAAGATTTTAAGAGCACCAATGTGCCTGGAAAAACAAACAAACAAACAAAAAAAACATCCTTATTTAAACTCCACTTATTTATGTCTTAATATCTCCAACTCTTTCCACCTTTCTCTTCGTTCCTGTTAGAAATTTTTCCGTGTTATTTCTTGAGAGGTTGTTTACTGCACTTCATATCGTTTGCTCGTGCGCTACACCATAGCACAACAATTAGAGGGCCACTGCCAACTACTGGAGTGGAGGTGCAATTACACTTCATTCTCGTACTCTATTCCAGAAAAGCATGTTTCCCAGGGTCATACGAGCTCCCCCGGCATCATATGCTCCACTATTGGAGAAGCACTGAGTTAACCCATGTGGCACTGTCTCCGCGTTTGCAATCTTCTATGTCGCAACCTCGGAACTCACTATTTTCAAGGGAAAGTAAAAAGGTGCCTGTTCCAGGCGTTATTCAGAGTATGTGACTCTGAATTAAACAGCATTTCATGGTCAACACTGCTGCAAGGTGCCAAGTCGTATCTGCATGGCATTTTGCTAGAGCAGAGAACCGCATTTTGGTAACATTTCGTATTGTAGTGGTCTGTTTTCATTGGGCAATTCAATTCTCTTCAAGGTAAGTCTCTAATTGTGTAGTAAAACCTATTGCAGGGACTGCATGGAAGGAGAAGCAGTCAGCACTTATGCCACACAGCAAGGTCCTGGGTTCAAGCCCTGTCCCTGGTTACGGGTCTCTGTGTGTAGGATTGCATGTTCTCCTAGGTGCTTGCGTGGGTTTCCCCTGGTAATCTACAAAAACATGCACAGGCTAATTGAGGTAAATGGTTGTGTATGTGTGCGTGAGATGGCTTTGCAATTGTCTGGTGAGCTGTTTTGGGTGTACCCTCCCCTCCTTTCACCTCAAGAATGTTGGAATGAACTCCAGCTTCCTCATAACCATAAAGCGCTTCGGGAAATAACACAACATTAAATGAACCTATTGCAGCTGGCCTCAGTGATGATGATGCGTGCTCATTTGCATCAATTATACTATTTCGACAGCTACTGGCCTAATCCCTGAGTGGTTTTCTTGTAGGTGGTTCATGCACGTCACAACTCTCCTGTTTGTTTCCTTTTTCATGCAATCTCTACAGCTCAGGCGTCAGCATCTTTCTGGTGATTTCAGCAGTATTGATGTTAGACAAAAAAAAAAAAACCCACAAAGTTTTATACCCAAAAAAGAGAAAATATTTAGCTGACAGTCAGTTTGTTTGTCTGAATATGTTACCACTTTGGGAATTAAACAAATTTCCAAAGTTTTCATCTCCCTCTCTCTCGACAAAGTCTCTGCAGCAAAGTGACAGCATACGAACAGCTATAGCAGTGCTTGAAAGTTTGTGAACCTTTAGGAATTTTAAACATTTCTACATAAATATTACCTAAAACATCACATTTTCACACAAGTCCAAAAGTAGATAAAGACAACGCAGTTAAATAAATGAAATAAAAATATATTACTTGGCCATTTATTTATTGAGCGCAGTGGTGGTAGGGTACTGGATTACTAATCCCAAGGTCCAGGGCTGCAAGCCCCAGTATCACTGCTTCCCCCCCCCCCCCCTCCCCCCAGTGCAGCTAACTGGGTTATCAAAAGGCTGGCCATGTCTCTCGCTGTCTGTGGTGAGGCACATGGAAAAGAACCATTGCTAACTTTTGTAAAGAGTAGGCTGCACAGCCATCAGTATGTTTCTGCCCTGCGATGATCTGACTTTGCCATTCCAAAGCAATAACATTTTTCTTTGACTATTCTTTGGTAGAACAACTTGTGTGCTTAGGATTTTTAATTCATAATTAGTGTCCAGGAGAGGCTAGTGCCCACCTCAGCCAGCTAGGGGAGTGGGCAGAAAAACACTCCGGACAGCTCACCCGGTCACCGCAGGGAAGAAACATGCTGGTGGCAACCCAATGGCCTACTTTTTCTTTTACTAATGACAGCAATGGTTGTTTTACATGCCTCTAACCATTGACAATGAGAGACGGGGCTGACCTTTCATAATACAATTCGCTGCACTGGAGGACAGCAGTAACAACCCAGCGATAATGAGGCTTGAACCCCTGACCTTAGGTTCAATAGGCCAGCATCAAATCACCAGGCTGCCTTGGATTTTTGTATTACTGCATGACCCACTTTCTCTTGAGATTCAGTTCATGGACAGACATCCTGACATTTTCCTCAAGTGTTTGCTGGTATAATTCAGAATTCATTGGTCCATAAATGATGGCAAACCATCCTTGCCCAGACAAAACAGCAAAACAAGCCCAAACCATGATACTACCATCACCATGTTTCACAGATAGGATCGGAATTCAGTGTTTTCCTTTCTCCAAGCATGATGTTTCTTATTAAAACCAAAAAAAAAGAAAAAAAAAAGAAAAAAAAAGTTCTATTTTATATTTTTCATCGATCCACATGGCATTTTTCCAGTTGCATTCTGGTTTGTATGCGTGATCTTTAGCAGACTGCAGATGAGCAGCAAGTGTTCTTTTTGGCAAGCAGTGGCTTTCTCCTTGCAACCCTGCTATGTACATCACTATTATTCAGTGTTCTCCTGATGGTGGACCCATGAACGATAACATTAGCCAATGTGAGACCCTGGGATCCTTTATGATCTTGCTATTACATGCCTTGCTCTATGACTGATCTTAGGTAGTCGACCATTCCTGGAGAGAGTAACTTTCCCCATTTGTAAACAATCTGTCTCACCGTGAAATGGCGGAGTCCAAATTTTTTTGAGATGGTTTTGTAAACTTTTCCAGCCTAATTAGCATCAACAAACCTTTTTCTGAGGTCCTCAGAAATCTCCTTTGTTCGTGCCATCATACACTTCCATGTGTTGACACTCTGTCAGGTCAGTACTCTTAAAGTCAATCAGGGAGCCCACTAACACCTGATTGACATCCCACTGATTGAAAACACCTGACCCTAATTCCACCTTCATATAAGATGCTAATCCTAGCGGTTCACAAATCTTTGCCACTCACTGATATGTAATATTGGATAATTTTCCACAATAAATAAATGAAGAAGTAAAATTGTTCTGCTCTTTGCTCTCGCAGGTGCTCCGATGCAATCATAGACAACTTAGAGCAGCTGAGAGAAAGTGTAAGAAATTTTAACTTCGGTCAGTTATGGCTTTCTACTTAGCTCTCCAATCCACATTTTAATCTGATGTGACTTCTGACAAGATAGCCTTCTACAACAAAAAGTTGGACACTGCTGCACAAGATCCACGCAAATTCCACAAGATGTTTTCATCAGTACTCAATCCATCTGTTCCACCTGCCCCATCCTTCCTGACCACTGAAGACTTTGTTGACTTCTTTGATGGGAAGATTAACCAAATCTGTGAAACATTTACTCCCACCCCAACACCTACACTACACAGCTTAGCTTCCACTTCTCCTTCCCTTAGAGTTTTTAGAATCTCACATCCAGCAAGTCATTTCATCATGCAATCCTACCACCTGTTCACTGGATCCAATTCCTTCCACAATACTCCAGACTATCTCTCAAGAGCCACAATAACCCCATATCATCTGGTCAGGTACCAACAGTGTTCAAAAGAGCAAGGGTTTTACCCATTGTAAATAAACCCTTTCTGGATCCATTGGACATCAGTAACTACAGACTGGTATTGCTTCTTTCTTTCCTTTCTAAAATTCTTGAATGCGCTATTAATTACCAAATGTCTTTCTATTGATCAATCTTCTTTCTATTCTAAAATGACTAAAGAGCCTTTGAAGATGGATGCTAGCTGTTCTGCACTGACTCTCAGAAGTTAAGGTGACACATGGTTGGGTCTAGGGGGTTTCGCTTCTGAAAGAGTTGTCTCATGTCTTCATTCATTCATTTTCTGTAACTGCTTCATCCTAATTAGGGTCGCGGGGAGGCTGGTGCCCATCCCAGCCGACTCCGGGCGAGGGCAGAGTACACTCTGGACAGCTCGCCAGGCCATCGCAGGGTGGAAACACGCCGAAGGCTTTGCGGCCTACTCTTGTCGAAAGTCAGCAATGGTTCTTTTACATGCCTCACACCATAGACAGTGAGAGACATGGCCGGCCTTTGATAACCCAGTTAGCTGCACTGTGGGGGACAGTGACCATCCTGTGGAGAGTGGGACTCGAACCCCCAACCTTTGGATCAGCAATCCAGCGCCCTATACCACTAGACCACCACTGCCCCGTCTCACGTCTTGTGAATTTAATAATCTAGTTACTTTTTTACCTCTATATGTGGTTTATGATCAACCATGGGTGTCAGTCTCTTGTGCAGAGGTACTGTAGTGCCAGGGCCATTAGAGTCGGCTGCTTGTAAATACACAAGACTTATGCCGTAGGTGCCGTCCTGCTGTCGGATTTCTTTTCTTTGTCAAGAGAAGAACTGGTAATTTGGTGATTCAATCTTTTTTCATATACCGTAATTTTCTGGCATGCCCTTTATCTTGATGTGGTCTATTAATGATTGACATCCTCTGTCACTATATTTTGTTTTATCATCACACAGCACACATCTTGCTTTCCCAGCCACATCCATCTTCTGATAAAACTCTCCAATGGTAGTGGTTAACTCACGTTTATCATATGAAATGTTCATAGGTTTCGCCAACCATTCTCAATTCCATTTTATACGACATCCTCATCCACCTCCCTAGCCCTATTTTCTTCGGTTCTATCAATAATTCTTGCCGTTATTACATAAATTCAAGAAGCTTAATGTTAAATCTTCCAACAATGTAGCATCGCACAGACAAATGGTGAACTGTACATTTTACATTCGAACTTAAGTGCTCATTTGCTCACTAGAGCTTTAAACCTGCATCTTGACCAATCAAATTACGCAACACAAAATTATCAACCAATCGTAGTTAATCTCTTTGGTTCTATTCATTTTGGCAATGCAAGACGGCTATGTGTACTTGCTATACACCCCCTCCCCCACTCCCATTTTCACGTGGATGACAAATTTGATCCTCAATACGAGAATTTTTGTGGCTCCAAGACCAAATAACATGCCTGAGTGTATTTGTGTCCCTAGTGGGCCACTTTATATGCTGCCTGTATTTTGAATGTTTGTGGGTGAGGTTTGCCATCTTAAAATGCCCAAGAATGATAATAACAGAATCCGGGTGTTTTTTTCTCCACGTCTGTTATTTGATTAGCTAGTTGGTGTAATGCTTCTGTTACATAAGACTGAGCTGGAATATAAATTCTGACCAGGATGAACAAGAAGAACTCCCGTGATTAATAAAACAGTCTACAGTTTAAGAATAGTGTCTCTAAATTAGGGTTGCATGACTTATTTAACACTGTGATATCTTTACACCGACCTTCATTTATGTAGGAGATTTTGCTTCCCTTTGATTTCTCTGGCAGCTCTGAAATTCTGTCTGCACAGAAAAGCTGGATGCCCAGCAGCCGTAGTGTGCTTTCTTGGATATGTGAACTGAGCCCGGGTTCAGAAAAACCACAGCGGCACACATCCATCTTACTTGCCAGGGAGTGGACGTTGACCAGGTGTACAAATGGGACAGCAGTGCGTATTGTCCCTGTCTCAGTTTGTCACGCACCCCCGTGCGTTTTCTGTGTCAGCGTCTCCAGCAAAAACTGGCGAGTGCTGCTGAATCTCCAACCAAAATCTCAGAAAAACTTTTCATTTCAGGGGAACTAACTGGAGTCTCTTATCAGGTTTTAGGAGTTGTGTGAAAATCGGATGATGTTTGAGTCATATTTATGGAGAAATGTATAGAATTCTTAATGTTTAACAAGTGTTCAAACACCACTGTAACTTTTCACAAATTAACCCGTCGAACAGATCCAGAGCGTTGAACTGTGTTTCCAGTTGTGCTCAATAGTTGACCCATGAGATCATAAGTGAGGTCAAATTCGATAAAAATTAAGGGATGAGAACTAAAGTGGTGTAACCAAAATCAAGCTGTTTTTGAGAAAAATGACATGAAATCATTTGCAGTATATAAAGTCAGATATATAGCCATAGTGGGGATAGTGCTCACAATATGAAATATGCTCATAATGAGGATGAAGCGACCATTCTCACATGCATAGATCTTATTTACATTGGTGAAAACATCACCTTATCTCACTTTTATTTTTCTTTTGTGGTTCTAAGCCCTTGGAATATTCCCATTGCTTGTTTCAACACAACCAAGAGATTTATCGTGATATGTGCTACTCCAGCAGGTCTGTACATCCAGCTGGAGACATTTGGGGGCTGGCTGATCATTAATGGTAACTGAGTAGACTAGAGCAGAATGTTTAGAATGTCTAAATATTTGTGACCGTCTGTCATAGCGTCAACAACATTTTCCAGTGACAGATGACCCTTGTAAACCACCAGCTGGAGAGTGTGACACCAGGCAGGCTGGCGTGCACACACACACACACACACACACACACACACACACACACACACACACACACACACACACACACACAATATGTTTTATATACAGCATCAGTTAAACGAGTCATAGATATGACTCAAAAATTTTCATGTTTTGACTTCATGAATAATATCTCAAATAATAGTTGTTGTTTTTTAAATTTCAACAGAGGGGTAAAAATATGGAATGCTAACAAAAGTAAAAAATATACATAAAATAAAATAATTGTGGGCAGCGCGGTGGCTTAGTGATTAGCACGTCCACCTCACAGCAAGAAGGCCTGGATCTGATTCCTAGGCTCGTGTGTTTCTGTGTAGAGTTTGCATGCCCACCCCATGCTTGCGTGGGTGTCCTTCCACAGTCCAAAAACCTGCACAGTAGGCAAACCGGCTGTTCCAAATCGCCTCTAGGTGTGAGTGTAAGTGGCTGTGCGAGTGTTGACTCTGCAATGGCCTGGCAAGTTGTCAAGGATTTACTCCAATCCAAAAAGCACAATCACATAGGGTTTACCCCGCCCTTGCCCAGAGTCGGCTGAGTTGGGCGCCAACCTCCCCGTGACCCTAATTAAGATTAAGCGGCTTAGACAATGAATTAGTCAATGAATAAAATAATAAAGAAAGAAAAGAAAAACACTTACAGGCCCTAACAACCTGTCGGCCTTGAATGGAAATATGGTCCCAAGAAAAGAGTGAGTTCTAACTGACGGTGTGTGCAAAAGATGGTGGTGATTACTAGTCTGTCTAAAATGTGGTGCAAACATAAACAAAAATGAGAAATATATTAAACTACAAAATAGAAGGAAGCCCAAGGAAGACATCAAAGTGTCAGGATAGAAAACTGGATTCAATATGCTTTTAAAAAAGAAAATGTGCAAATAAATAAATAAAAACATAAAAGGACAAATGTCTGTACCTGTAATGCAAGAAAACAATAAAATGAAATGAACATGAAACTGATATAAAAGCCAAGGGCAAACCAGCACTAACATCTTAGTTTAAAAAAAAAGTTACAGTGAGCTAAATATACCCAGTCCCTATGAAAACGCACCGCTCACGGAATCTGGAATAGCTCCACGGGTTGATATGTGAAGTATATACTTATGATGCATTTGAGATAATGAATGATTTAAGAAGACATGTAAACTTCATTCACAATAACGTTAATACGATAATGTTAATGCGTCAATATGGGGCCAAAATAAGGACGTCGTGCACGCAGGCCTGCAGCTCGCAGACAGTTCCGTACGGTGTTGGGGTGAATGAATCCACGTCGTCCTTGAACTTGAGCAGCTGTTCTTGTCGCTGGTAATGTTCGGTCTAGGACACAATCCTGTACGATCTGACGGTCCTGACGTGCCGTTGTCACACACTGTTGACCCGGTCAAGGACGGTCCGAGTGCTCCCCGTTTGCAAAAACCTTTGATGGAGTCTTGCGATCGTTGTGTGTGTGCAGTGTAGTCGTCTGGCAATTTCCCTGGTGCTGGCACCATTTTGAAGCCTGCCGATGGCACGTTCTTGTTCAGGGGCTGTAAGTCGCGGCATCATGTCGGCTTTTCACAAGTGTCAGTGAACAAGTGAAATTTTATTTGGATTCACACGCTTTTAAAGGCAATGTGTGCACAAATTCAGAGTGAAATTCATTTTTCCCGTGGTGTGCGTGCAAAATGTTGCGTTTTTGCGAAAAACTGCCTAGCGTTACAGTTAACATGAAATTCTCGCATTTCTTGCACCTGGCATATGGGGAGACGTCGCTGTAGTGTTGTTGTATAAAAATGTACATTGAAGTTCATTTGAACTTAAATACTGTATTGACTTTTTTCAAGTGGTGCATTTTCATGTGTACTCAGTATAGAAGCAAACATTTAGTGAGGATTCGACGAAAGTCACTGATGGATCACCCTGCCGCAGCCTAGATGATGTGAAAGTTTTGTCTGTTGCTTTTCTTAATGAAAAATAAGAATATTGCGTAAAGAAAATCATTTATAATATGGGGCTTCATGTCGGGTAAAGGACCAGGGGCGATCATGACCTCCACAATCAGTGCAAAGGTGTATGTTGTATTATTGGCCATTTCTCTCTCTCTCTCTCTCTCTCTCTCTCTCTCTCGTTCTCTCTCACATAGATTTGCTGATGATAAAATAATTTTTCAGGATGCATTTTGTTACAAAAGAAAGTACATTAAAGTTTTCCTTGAGGAAAGGCAATCCAGAACTCAATCTATTTGAAAATGTATGATGACAATTTTAAAAATAGGTGTCATATTTTTTTCTACATTAGTCTGAAAAAAGTACCCATGTGATCCCCTGCAGCCTAATACAGATTAAGTCGCGAGGTTGTGTTTTGAGAAAGAGCTAAAGTAAGCTCAAAATGGTGCACCCGTACGAAAATGCGATATATATATATATATATTTATATATATATATATATATATATATAGAGAGTATTTGTAGTGAATATGGATAATAAGGAAATACCCTGAGCAAATACTCTCCCTGCTTACAGAATCCCAGAAGGATCCTCCACTCATATTGCACTAAACCAATGAGAAGCCTCAAAACAGACATGACTCCGTGTGAATAGAACTTACACAGCCCTCCATAATTATTGGCATCCCCGATAAAGCTGTGTTAAAAGCAGTGGTAGCTTAGTGGATAAGGCGATGGGTTACTGATCCATAGGTCAGCGGTTCAATCCTGCCTGTCAGCACCACATATCTACTGTCAGAGGAATCATTAATAAGTTTAAAACAACCAGAACAGTGGTAAACAAGGATGCAAGGTTATTTGCCACCACGCACAGTGAGGAGGCTGGTAAGAGAAATAAAAAGTTCTCCAAAGTTCACTGATAATGAATTGCAACAAATGGTAGCATCTTGGTGTCTCCGAAATAATAAAGAATCACAATCAAAAACAAGCTATTAGAAATGAATGCAAGGAAAAAATCTTTTCTCACTCACAAGTCATCAACACAAACATCTGGAGTTGGCTTAGTGGTACTGGGACATCAACTGGGACCATGTGTTTTGGTCAGAAAGAGAGAGCTTTCTTCGCAACAAACACTCTAAGTTGGTCTGGCGGAACACAAATGATGAGTATGGAGAAAAAGCACCTCATACCCACTGTGAAGTATGGGGTGAGGATCAGTGATGCTGTGGGCCTGTTTCACTTCCAGAGATCCTGGAAACCTTGTTTGAGTATATAACATCATGAACGCAATGAAATACCAAGACAATTTAAATTAAAATCTGGGGACCTCTGCCCAAAAGCTGAAGATGGGTCGTTACTGGATCTTTCAGCAAGACAATGACCCTAAACATGTGGCCAAATCTACACAGAAATGGTTCACCAGACACAGAATCAAACTCCTCCCATGGCCATCTCAGTTCCCAGACCTCAACCCCATTGAAAACCTGTGGAGTGAACTGAAGAGGACAGTGCAGAGGAGAGGACCCAGGTCGGTGGATGCTTCGAGAGATTGTGCAAAGAGGAATGGTCAAAGATCCTTCTTTCTATAGTTTGCTGGTTAGCTGGTTTTGTTGGCAAAAGTATTAACATCAGGGCTGCTAACAATCGTGGCACAGCTGATTTGATATAAAATAATTATTTCTTACTGTGGGTTTTTTCCCCACTGAATAATTTGGATAATTTTGGATTTTCCTCTTTTTTCATTGTGGTCCAATATTGTTTAGAAAAACCTGAATTTACATGATGCCTTTATGCCTTTCTGCACCAGAATCTCGAAGGAATTTTCCCCACCTCCCCTGAAATGCTAGATTTTTAAGTATTCATGGTGGACAGCCTGTTTGGCTTCCTCCTCCTACTTAGTCTTTCTGCTCTCTGTGTTTATTCTGCTCTGATTGGTTGCCTGAAGCTGTGTGGCACAGCCAGGATAGACAGATGTGTTGACAACCAACTCAAACAACCCAGAGGAAAAACTTTAAACGCATGCTAACCTTATATTTGACATTTCGGTGTTACATAACAGTTATTCAACATTAAACAAAAGGTGTACGAAGCATCATATCTCTTCTTTAAAATCAACCCAATAGATAAAGCAATGGGCAGCACTGGCTCAGTGGTTCAGGTTACTGATCAAAAGGCTGGGGGTTCAAGCCCTAGAACCACAAACATACCACTGTTGGGCCCTTGAGCAAGGACCTTAACCTTCACATGCTCAATTGTATCAAAATTTAAGTCAGTCTGGATAAGAGAATCTGCCAACAGACATAAATGTAAAACTATAGATTCGCATATCATCAAACAATGCACTCAACAAATGTAATGAATTTTTAAACACTGGAAACAGTTATTTCATGTTTCCAGTTGGTGACACTATACAGTATTGTCGTAATGTTTAGCATTGGCATATCATAACCATTAACTACAGCAAATCATAAATCTTATGAACGCACACACTCACTCCTCTTCAGAACCACTTAATCCTACTATAGTATCACGGATAGGCTAAAGCTTATATCAGCTGGTATTGGACAAAGGTGGGGTATGTTTTAAACTCTTTCTGAATCCAACAGTGTTGCAGCACCATGACATACAGCACTGACCCTTTCAGCATCCTGGAAATCAGAAACATCGTCACACCTGTAAGGGCCTGGCTGGACTTGGGTTAACTTTTTAACTATTAACTTCATTAACTACAGCAAAACCATGGAGCACAATAAACTTACAGAACATTAAAGGGATCTTATTGATGAAAGTATCACTCTGGATAAGCATCCAAAAAAATTGCAAGGTATTATATACACCACAGAGCAGAAGAATTTCAGAAAATGATTTTTTGGCAGATTGTTTCCAAGAATTGAACATCCCTCGGAAACTGAGGAAAGACAAGACAACAGTGGACAAACAGCAATAATTAAAGGAAATGCAGACATTTCTGGAAGGTACTGATAATGTATCTCACATATTTTTCATAAATCTCACATGCATGTTCTTGTAAAGAAAAAGGTTGAACTTTTTGGCCACAGTCACGTAAGGGGTGCTTTAGCTCAAAAACTACACTGCGCATCACCAAAAGAACCCTGTAAACACGGTGAAGCATGGTGGTGGCAGCATCACACTTTGGAGTCGTTTTTCTTCAGCTGAAACGAAGACTTTCGTAAAGGTGGATGAAACAATTCTATATACAAATCTATTTAGCTCAAAAAATGTAGAAATTTCTTTAAAAGCAGACGATAAGGGGAACTGTGTGAAGACTTTTTTAAAGCAAATGTAATTACTGTCATGAAGCAGCGTAACTGGACATTCTGATGTCTCTAGTAAAATAATCCAAAGGAATGTTTGGCATTACATTTAAAAAGTCATTAAGTAATAGCATCTCGGTACACTTCTACAATCCCACAGCCATCCTGCCTCACACCAAAGTCCAGTTCAGGGTGAACCCAGTGATTTTGTGTTTTGAAAGGTTGCCTTGCTCTTAACACATTCTCTCTCTCTCTCTCTCTCTCTCTCTCTCTCTCTCTCTCTCATACACACACTCACACAGGAGGACAACTTTACTGCTAATACTACTTATTATGTTAAACAAGAAGATTAAAAAAACGGTATGTGCTGTTTTTAAACACAAATTTACTTTACTGATTTTGTTAATGGAAATTAATTATTATTTTTGTTGTTGTTGTTGTTGTTGTTAGTAGTAGTAGTATATACTGTACCTATTAATAGGCATTACCTTCCATGCACTGAGTCACTGTGCTGTTTCTCTACCATGTGTATGAATTAAAATGCACACGAGAACCAGCTCAGACCTTCTCACATGCACACACCAACAAACATGTACACGAGCGGTGAATACGCACACACGTGCACGCTCATGCACTTACCTCCCGTAGGCACTGATCTGAGAGAAAATTAAATAAAGGCACAGAGATGATGCAGCCAAGAGAAAAGAAAGCATGTGTGAGAGAAAGACTGCGTGTGTGTGTGTGTGTGTGTGTGTGTGTGTGTGTGTGTGTGTGTGTGTGTGTGCGAGAGAGAGAGAGAGAGAGAGAGAGAGAGAGAGAGATCTGCCCTTTTTTTAACTGTGAGTTGTTAAGGCATCTTTCCCAAGTTTTGATTCCTATATGAATTGTCCTGACTGAGCATTAACCCGTGTTGACTTACTTGGCTTAAACTGACAAAGAAGGATTAGTCATTGGACAAATAAACCGAGTCCAATCTGGTGACGGCTTCAAAAAAGGTACAGTATACCGTATTGTTTCCTTGTATTTTCTCACATGCACTCCTACCTGAGTCTGAGCGTTGGCAGCTGTTCATAGGCACAGTCATATTAAGTACATCATTCATAGCTGTGTCAGCATAGTGGCCCCTTTGCACATCATGCTCACTGTCCGTCTGGTCACTTTCTTCATGACCGCTGTCCTTTAGGCTGTTACCCTCCATGTCTTTAAATGTTGACGTACTAAAAAAAAAGAGAAGCGAGAGAATAGGTTTCCCATTAGTTGTTACACTGCTTTCACTCGATCTTCTGTTCATAATCCAGTGGGTATATTCACTACTTAGAGAAACCGTAATCAGAACATTTCTCTGTCTGATTTGCAATTCTTTTACTATATATTTAATGAAATTACAGTACATTTTATTATAAAGTAAAATTTGGCATACTCCTTTTATGAATTTTTAAACAATGGCCTTTGAGTAATAATTTAAAAAAAAGATCGTTCACCTGCACGGATAAAAGTCTATACGTAGTTGAAAACTGCACAAAGAGCCATTGCTGTGTTGCCTTACCACATTAACTGTCTGTATAAAAGTCCTGAAAATTGTGAAAAAAAAAAAAAAAAGTGCTCATGTGTGGTGTTAATGATTCTCTCTCAGGGACCTGGTGAGGTAAAGGTATGTCTCTGGGTACAGGTAGTGAGGGAGGGCGGTCTAAAAAAGAACTCGGTGATTTATTTGTTTTACATGCAATTGCATCTTTCTTTGCTTTGAATATTCAGTGCACACAAAATGGTTGAGAATAAAAGTCACAAGACTGAGTAAATATTTCGTAAAATTGCCTAAAGCAGGGTAAACAGACAACACCTTCGGCACTCAAATCTTCAGCAGTGAAATATCAACATCAAAACAGTGATCTGCCAGATGATAAAATCCCAGAAAATATTAATCCGGGTGAAGATAAGCATTGAAAGTGTCCTTCAGTGTTGTCTGGCAGTGAGTTTTGTTCAAAACGGGCTGTGGATGGGGTAGCTGGCCGGACATTGACACATGTGTTCAGTGTCACGGGACATGGAAAGGACTGTTACAGATGCAATTTGTAAATTCTGTGCAGTGATCACTTTGATCCGGGTGTGTCGAACCCTGCCCATGTTATGCAGCAGGCATAGTCAAACAGATGGAAATTCGCAGAGGGTGCCAGCCTGTCCATTTTTATCATGGTGGAAGGCGGGGTTTAGACTATTTAAGTGGCAGCAAGGGCATGATTGAGCACCCTCTGCATTCAGAGAGGAGTCTGTTGAAGCCACCAGGTGAGTAAGTGAATGCACCTGGCTAATTAGTAATCTTATTTATGTGTGTGGAGAGAGCGACCGTGTGCAGAAGGCGTACTGATGCATTAAAAATCCCTGAAGGGGACACAAGATAGTAAACTCAGTGAAAAAACTGAACAAACTGTCCATCTGCCTTCCCGCCTCCTGGGTCCCAAACACGAACATTTGTTACAGAGTCAGTGAGTTTTTTAAACATTAATTTAATTTTCAATCTTGGGGCAGATTTCGTCATTTAGTGGCCCGGTGCAAACACAGGCCTGGGGCTCTCCACGTCCCACATTTTCCCCGTTTTTCAATCCTTATTGTGGGATGTCCCACGTAATGGGCCCATCACAACGGTTCTTCACCCCAAGACAGACTCTGTGTCCCTCTGTCTCTTTTTCATGATGTTTTGCAACTGTATCACATGACCAACATACTGTGACATCACATATTGATTTTTTTTGCTCCACCCTGGGACATCTCATATGCACTGCTCCTAGTTAATCTGTCAGTGACAACCCGTTGATAGTGGGGCTTGAACCCTATAACCTTGGAATCAGTGATCCAGCACCTTACATCCAGACCACCGCTGTCAGTATAATCTTTTATATGGAGCCTAAATTACAGTATGGTTCTCATTAAATAAAGACTTTACTCCCATTAAACGGCAAATGACAGCTCTTACATTTGAATGGACAGGACGGGGGAACCCTGGATCGGAATTGACAAACTGTTTGGACACAATTAAAAAAAAAAAAAAAAAACATGAGTCTTTCAGTCTGGCCTCCAAGTGAAATGCTACAAAGTGGTCTGGCATTACACGGAACATCCCACAACTAAATTATATTTATAAAGTATCTATCATACAACAGATTGTTCCCTATTCTGAACAATGAAGCTCCTCACTCAAGTGCACAGCACCTTCGCCAAGTAGAGGAGTGTGTTCAGCAGACAACTGTTGTTCCAGCCCCGCCCCGCCCCGCCCCAAACAGATACAGAAGCTCATTCTCAGTTCATCAGCTCATTTTCTGTACCTGCTTCATCCTAATTAGGGTCGCGGGGAGGCTGGTGCCCATCCCGGCCAACTTCGGGCGAGGGCAGAGTACACCCTGGACAGCTCACCAGGCCATCGCAGGGCGGAAACACGCTGACGGCTTTGCAGCCTACTCTTGTCGAAAGTCAGCAATGGTTCTTTTACATGCCTCACACCATAGACAGTGGGAGACATGGCCAGTCTTTGATAACCCAGCTAGCTGCACTGGGGGGACAGTGACAACCTTGTGGAGAGTGGGACTCGAACCCCCAACCTTTGGATCAGCGATCCAGCGCCCTATACGACTAGACCACCACTGCCCGCCTTTTTTTTCTTTTACATGCCTCTCACCATAGACAGTGAGAGACATGGCCCGCCTTTGATAACCCAGTTAACTGCACTGGGGGGGGACGCTCATTCTCCTTCTTATTCTTTCGGCTTTTTCCCTTTTTCAGGGGTCGCCACAGCAAATCATCTGATTCGCATGTTTGATTTAGCAGAGGTTTTTACGTCGGATGCCCTTCCTGACACAACCCTTTAGCAAGGGACAGAAACAAACTGACGGCTTTGTAGCTACTCTTTACGAAGGTCAGTAATGGTTCTTTTACATGAACCTCTCACCATAGACAGTGAGACACGTGGCCGGCCTTTGATAACCCAGTTAGCTGCACTGGGGGGAGACGACATAGTGACAACCTTGTGGAGACTGGGACTCGAACCCCCAACCCTATGATCAGCGATCTAACACCCTATACCACTAGACCACCATTGCCCCTATACAGAAGCTCATTCATCCTGTCAATAAGACTACGGAACACTTCCCTGCTGCACTAACAACCTTCTCATTTGCTCATTCTTTCTCCATCTGCTTTACCCGACTGCTCTTTCTTCAACAGACATCATTTACACTAGGACACTTCTTTTACATCTTTTTACATTTTTTTT
Organism: Plotosus lineatus; assembly: GCA_024760905.1. Classification (NCBI taxonomy): domain Eukaryota; kingdom Metazoa; phylum Chordata; class Actinopteri; order Siluriformes; family Plotosidae; genus Plotosus; species Plotosus lineatus. The sequence goes on from CM045750.1 coordinate 13,724,562, forward strand.
TTTTTTTTTTTTTTTTTTGCACATGGCCACTCTGCACAAAAAGAACTGTCTCCGATTTTCACACAAACAATTTAAGCACCCAGACCACTGTTAATCTTTTCAAAGATGTTTTCTTCTTACTTTCTTTCCGTCTGTACAGATGCTACTGGATGCATGAATTACCTTTTGGCTCAATAGAGTTTCTGTTAAATTATGACAAATTATGATTAAATGTTATAAAGTGTACTTAAAGAATCATTTAGGAACCATCTGAACGAGTTTTGTGACAGCGCGGACAGGATTTAATGCACCTGTGAATAATTAGTAGGATTATTTGTGTGTGTTCTCTGGGTGTGCTTTCAGGTCGATGGAGGTTTGGTTACTGGAGAGCGCTGGGAGCAGTATCTCCTGCAGGGGGCGCACAAGTAAGATTTAAAAGCTCGGAAAAGAGTCTGTTTATTAAAACAAAAAGAATAAATAAACAGAGTGAACTGTCTGAGTGTTACGTCCCGAACTGGAAAGCTTGTTCCAACTGTATTGATTCAATATACGGTTAAACACTGGCGTAGCTTTATTACAATATTCATTTCAATAAAAATAATAATTATTCAGAAAAACATCATCGATGTCTAAAGCACGTATTGTTAATGAAATCATTACTGATCAGGAGTTTAGTGGAATGTGTTTAACGGAAACGTGGATTACACCAGATTTGTACGCGGCATTAAATGAAACTACAGTAGCCCTCCCGGATATAGTTATATACACCAACCTTGTCTAACTGGTGGAGGATGAGACATCAGTTATATACTGTATACTGATAATCTCGGCCTCATACAACAATCTGGACTTAAACTTGTCATGTGACTAGTCAGTCACTATCACTGATATACCTTCTACATCTGCACTGGTGAGGTCAGTATAAAGAGTGCTTTTAATATTTATATTATAATATTTATATTATAATATTTAATATGCTATTTAAATATTTAAAATTAGGTCGATAACACCCACAGACTCCTCCTAAACTGATATGACATTTGCTCATGGCCATAGTTTGATAGCCACAAGCAACAGGTAGGCAACTAGCAGTAATATGATGGATGTGAACAGTGGTGTGAATGCAAAGCATTTATTGGATTGTACTCTCAAACTGTGGATGCTCGTGAGCATTATTTTACAAAGCTATACAGTATTACTGCAATGTAACCATGCACACTGCCCGGCCCATACGATCTTTTCTCTGGAAGAAATGATGACCAATCAGCTGAAGAGCGTACAGTGCGGTTCCAGCGAGAGCATCAATGCCTTGAGCAGATAAAAACATTAATTTACAAGGAAGAATCCATTTGCAATTTGGCTGAGCAATAAGTAAAGAAAATATAACAAACAATTTTATAAGTGTCTTCACTGACCCGAAAAATGGATCCTGATGATTTCAATGGCTAGTTCAGGTTAGCTAGCTTATCTGGATAGTGCTTAGTATCATTTCCATGGTACTCGTTTATTTTATAATTACAAATCCGGACACAAATTACAAAGATACCACAAAGCTATATATACTGTGTTTATGTCAGAGTTCTAATAGACTATAAGAGAAAAACCCCGCCTTTCACCATGACACTACCGTGAACACTGGCTAGCCTCAAATGGCTAATGGGTGGATTTGTTGCAAACCCAACTGTCACACCATGAGAGCTGAGCAGTTATATTCTAGACATTTAAAAACACTCTTTGTATCATCAGAATGTAATGAAGCCCTGTAGTGTTTCAGAAAAAGTGTTAAAATGAATATATATCGACCTTAAAACAGTCTCCATACACTAAAGTGGGGTGATTCATTGTGGTATCAGTTGTGCGTGTAGTACTGTATCACTAACTAGAATAATCCTGAAAATTGCTTCACGTCAAAGGAAAATAGTGACTTTGTAAGAAACAGTCAATAGAACAGTCAAAATGTACAGTAAACAAACCTGATTTCCTATAATTTGACAGCTCCCATCTCACCACACACACACACAAGTTTATAGTCCTTGGACTGGTTAGGTTGAGCTTGTGCACTGTGGAGTCATTAACTTCACAGAGCCTGAATGCTATGTCATGTGGCTTTCAGTTTTTTTGCAAATATTAGAGATAACATTGGGTCTGGTTCTCACCATACTGATGAGCATGAATTGTAGTCAGTGTAAAAATCTGCTATTTATCCTCTGAGATTAGTTGTTGGGAAAAATCTTATGCGTGCTACTCGATTTACTGAAAATAACTGTAACTTTTATCATTGTGAGCAGTGGTGGCCTGGTGGGTGGGCAGTGGTGGCCTGGTGGGTGGGCAGTGGTGGCCTGGTGGGTGGGCAGCGGTGGCCTGGTGGGTGGGCAGCGGTGGCCTGGTGGGTGGGCAGCGGTGGCCTGGTGGGTGGGCAGTGGTGGCCTAGTGGGTGGGCAGTAGTAAAGGGTGCTAGATCGATGATCCTAAGGTTGGGGGTTTGAGTCCCACACTCCACAAGGTTGTCACTGTCCCCCCAGTGCAGCTAACTGGGCAATCAAAGGCCGTTCATCTCTCACACCGTGTATGGTGAGAGTTCAGTTCATCAGTTCAGTATCCGCTTAATCCTAATTTGGGTCGCGGGGAGGCTGGTGCCCATCCCAGCCAACTTCGGGCGAGGGCAGAGTACACCCTGGACAGTTCGTCAGGCCATCGCAGGGCAGAAACACGCTGATGGCTTTGCAGCCTACTCTTGTCGAAAGTCAGCAATGGTTCTTTTACATGCCTCACACCATAGACAGTGAGAGACATGGCCGGCCTTTGATAACCCAGTTAGCTGCACTGGGGGGGACAGTGACAACCTTGTGGAGAGTGGGACTCGAACCCCCAACCTTTGGATCAGTGATCCAGCGCCCTACACCACTAGACCACCACTGCCGTATGGTGAGAGGTTCATGTAAATAAAGTAGAACCATTGCTGACTTTCGTAAAAAGAGTAGCTGCATAGCCGTCAGCGTGTTTCTGTCCCTCGCGAAAGGGATGTGTCAGGAAGGGCATCCAACGTAAAAACCTATGCTAAATCAAACGTGCAAATCAGATGATCCACTGTGGCGATCCCTGGGAAAGGGAAAAAGCCGAAAGGAAAAGAAGAAAAACTGTCTTGCACCATTGATAAAGCGGTAGGGGACGTGAGAGGGATGTGTTTTACTATGTCCAAAATTACTTGAATATTAAAAAAATGCGAAATCAGTCAGAGTCCATTATGCTATGAAAGTTTTTCTGAAGCACAAAAAGTTGCATTGTAATGATTCACTTACTCTCAGGAATGGGATGTTACGATCAATAATGGGGGGTGTGGGGGGGGGGGGGTCCTGCTTACTCCTGAGCAGGCCGAGTTAATCATTCCTGGTGTGAGTATACTTTAATTGTACTATGTCCTAATCACCGTGGGATTAGTGCACTGTATGTTACTATTTCCGATTTATTTATTTATTTATTTACTTACTTTGGCAGCAGTCAAAATGGGCTTTACCTATGTACCATTTCCTCTTCTTCTTCTTCTTCTTTCGGCTTTTTCCTTTTTCCAGGGGTCATCACAGTGAATCATCTGATTCGCGCATTTGATTTGGCGTAGGTTTTTTCGTCAGATGCCCTTCCTGACACAACCCTTTATCAAGGGACAGAAACACGCTGACGGCTTTGCAGCTCCTCTTTACGAAAGTCTGCAATGGTTCTTTTACATGAACCTCTCACCATAGACAGTGAAAGACATGGCCGGCCTTTGATAACCCAGTTAGATGCACTGTTGGGGGACAGTGACAACCTTGTGGAGAGTGGGACTCGAACCCGCAACCCTAGCATCAGTGATCCAGCGCCCTGTACCACTAGGCCACCACTGCCCCTATGTGCCATTTCCTTTATCCAGGACAAACTAAGTAAGATCTTTGCACAATACAAATACTGCTTTCCAAAACCCCAGGGTAGTAAATGAGCCTTCATAGAAGATGCCCATGTGTCCAGTCTCTGTCAGTCACTAGCTGGCCAGGTGGACCTCGGAATGCAAGCCAAGTCTTTACAGGATAGCAGGTCTACTGTTTCTAGTTGTTTCTTTCCTGAAAAGGAAATGTCATTTCTGCTTCTGGGGTTCATTTAGTGTTTACTTTAAAGTGCAGACGAATTTTAGATTCTCTTACAGGCAAAATACATGCAGGCTTAAGCCTTTTAACACAATCATTCATAATCATACAGAAAAAAAAAACCAAATACAGTCGGCCCCCAACTTACGAAGACCCCTGTGTACGAAATTTTTTTTCATGAGTTTCTGTCCCCGAGATACGAATCAACCCCCTCTTACAAAAAGAAATTCAAAATTCAAACGCGCCAATCAAAATTTCACACCACGCGCGAGTTGCTCTCTAATTGGCTGACTCTCAACATCCCGCCCCACTGGCCTCCCAGATAGAGACAGAAGGAAGCTTCAGTCTTTAGTTTTCAGTTTTTTTAAGTTGTTTTAATTCAGTAAATGTTTAATAAATGTGGGCGTATTTGAGCTCATCTGGAATTCCGATCCCTCAAGGAATCAAATTAAAGTTAAGTTTGTCAAGCAGGGAATGCGCTTTGAATTCACGTGAGCGCGCGCGCGAGAGAGAGAGAGAGAGAGAGAGAGAGACAGAGAGAGCGAGAGAGAGAGAGAGAGAGAGAGAGACAAGGAATAACGCTTTAGTTTTTAGTTTAGTTTTTAAGTTGTTTTAATTCAGTAAATGGTCAAGCAGGGACTGCGCTTTGAATTCACGCCTTGTGGGTGTGTGTGTGTGTGTGTGTGTGTGTGTGTGTGTGTGTGTGTGTGTGTATGTGTGTGTGTGTGTGTGTGTTAATAAAAAATGTTTAATAATGGTTTAATTAATAAATATGTTAATAAAATGTTTAAATAGTTTAATAAATAATTTTATTTTACTTTTAACACATATTTCATACAAAATTGGTGTACTTTTATCATTTTTAAAGGGTTTATGTGGTTCATCCAGTCCAAAGACTGGAGCCTTGGAATGAATTAGGCGTTTAACATGCAAGATGCGTGATTTACTTACGAAATCCCCGCAATACGAAAAGGGCCCTGGAACGGATTAATTTCGTAAATTGGGGGCCGACTGTATGTTATATGTGGTGCTGACATATCTAAAAGATCATACCTTTTGAAGAGGTGTGCTCTGTTGTGAACATAGCTCGAGTCGATGGAATAATTCTCTGTCTGGAGAAAAAGAGAGAGAAATGTTTATTTATGCATCAAATAAAATAATAGAATTGCATTTTGATACAAGTGTTATTTTACACAAAGACCCATATGAGATGGCTTGGCTGTCAAAGGCAAACTCTTGTTCTTCTGCTGTGCACATATGGTCCCCCCCCCTGCAGTGAGTCACCCTACTTCCACCATCCTGGACTTCTCTCCGTTCTCCATATTCAATCTGAGCACATCTTTATTAATAATGAAGGGAAGGAGGCCGTGAAGCCCTGCAACATGACACCAAAATAATCCCAGGAATGGTCTCCAGGCAGTTTCTCTTCTGAGTGGCTTGTTGACAGGCTAAAGAGGCACAAGTAGCCCACATGCTCCAGGATGAGCTCAGAGAAGAGTCCACTATCCCCTGGACAAGTAGATACGCCTCATGCAGATACACAGTGATAACCCTGATGCGCATGGACACCTGTACCTGTAATGATATCTGTGGGATGAACTAATTCACAATTATCCCACATTCTGTGTGGATGACCTCACCCAGTGGCTGAGAGGATCCTGATTTATCTTCTCATCTATTCAGTTTATTCAGTGAACTGCTGTATTTTTATTTACTTTTCCTGGAATCTCTAATTCAACCTACATAATCTCTCCTCTGATATAATTTGGGATTTTTCCTTATCACCGCGAGTCGGAAAGCTGACCCAGCCTTTAACACATGTCCAAAATTATTAATAAATGATCAGGTTTAATTAATTAAAAATCTCTTCCAGGTAATTTTGCGCCGATCTGACATGGAGTGAATGCACTGCGATAGAAGGTTTTTTATGCAGCTCCACACGCCACGATCTCGAACACATCCACGTTTTAGCCTCAAACCAACAGTGCAGGCAGAAATTGCGGTTGTCCGATAAACAGACAGCAGCTCATGCTGGACCACTCAACTAATTCAGCCAGATTCACTGGACTTGAGACAATCAAATAGAGGTACATGGGAAATATACAGAGAAAAAAAAAATGGTAAAAAGTCATCAAAAAAGAAAAGCACTGGATTTGTTTTATTTACATTTTAAGGGCGGATTCAATACATTTTCTCACAATGGATTCTCAATTCAGGGTCGCCTGCTGTGGTGTTGATAAGATGGTTAATGGTAGTCACGACATTTTGAAGACAGCGGTTCCTACTACAGTCGGCCCCCAATTTACGACGACCCCTGTGTACGAATTTCCCGGGTTACGAAAAACATTTTCCCGAGTTTCCGTCCCCGAGATACGAAACAATCCCATCTTACGAAAAGAAATTCAAATTCAAACGCGCAAATCAAAATTTCACAGACGAGTTGCTCTCTCATTGGCTGTCTCTCAACATCCCGCCCGCTGGCCTCCCAGATAGAGACAGAAGGAAGCTTCACGCTTTAGTTTTTAGTTTGGTTTTTTAAGTTGTTTTAATTCAGTGAATGTTTAATAAATGTGGGTGCATTTGAGCTCATCTGGAATTCCGATCCCTCAAGGAATCAAATTAAAGTTGAGTTTGTTAAGCAGGGAATGCGCTTTGAATTCCACGTCTTGTGGGGGTGGCCTGCAGCACGTGCGAGAGAGAAACACAGAGAGAGAGGGAGAAGGAATAACACTTTAGTTTTTTTTAAGCTGTTTTAATTCAGTAAATGTTTAATAAATGTGGGTGCATTTGACCTTATATGGAATTCCGATCCCTGAAGGAATCAAATTAAAGTTGAGTTTGTCAAGCAGGGAATTCCACGTCTTGTGGGTGTGGCCCGCAGCGCACACGAGAGAGATAGAGAGAGAGAGAAAGAGAGGGGGGTGTGTGTGTGTGTTAATAAAAATGTTTAAATGGTTTAATAAATAATTTTCTTTTACTTTTAACACAATTTCATACAAAATTGGTGTACTGTTATCATTTTTAAAGGGTTTATGGGGTTTATCCAGTCCAAAGACTGGAGCCTTGGAACGAATTAGGCGTTTAACATGCACAATGTGACCCCTACTTACGAAATCCCCACGTCATGAGGAGGGCTCTGGAACAGATTAATTTCGTAAGTTGGGGGCCGACTGTACTTTTATTCGCTCTGCTGCTACTCAAAAACAAATTGAAATCACTGTATTTAATCTTATATAACATTTAAAATTAGTAGAAGATGTGGGGCTGTAGTGGTTCACATCTCAACCTCATTTACAAGAAGGTATCAGGTTCAAGTCTCGGGCTGACAAGTGCATTTCTGTGTGGAAGATTTCAGATTGGTCTGAATCTGGGCAACAAATAATATCAATTAGAAAACAAAAATCTTCACTTATCAACAAATATGAGGGAAAAAATTGTTTCCATGTAATGCAGTTCTGTATCAGAGAACACTGGTATTTATTGTGGAGATGCTGAAGTACTGTTCCAATGTTCTAACCAGTGCATAGTCCTTACCTGAACCAAAAGACACAAGCATATCACCCCGATCTAATTTACACGGTATTGCCTCCAATTAAATTTCGAATTGAATATAAAATACTTCTTTTAACCTCTAAAGCACTTAATGGTCTCGAGCCACTTACTCTTAGAAAAATTCTTGTCGTTTAGGATCCAGCAGGCTCCCTTAGATCAAAAAATGCAGGCTGTTAAGTGATACCATGAATAATAAAGACTACTGCAGAACGCAGAGCTTTCTCTTACAAACCCCCCGCAGTTATGGAATAACCTTCCAGTTAATGTTCGGGATTCAGACACAGTCTCTGTTTTTAAAACGATGCTGAAAACTTACTTGTTTAGTCAGGCATTTTGTTAATAGGCATTTATTCGGTAAAGAAGCAGATCTGGGGGTCTGAGGCATAGAGAGTTCTGGTAAGCTATGATGTTGGGATGGGGTCGCTCCCTCTCAGTCTACATACTCACCCAGGTCCATTGACAGTGGGGTGACAGATAGAGTGCCCTCATGTTTGTCTTCCTTCTGTCTTCTCTCTCTTTTAGTTATGCTGCCATAGCCAGTCATGTCGGAGTCCCCGCTTGCACTCAGCAATAATAAATTCCTTTATTTCCACTACACTACTACGAGTATACCGAACAACCCCTCCCCCCTGTTTTTGTTGAGGTACATATTCTCCTTCTGGGATGCTGCTGATCCTGATCCTTCTGCTTTCTGAGTCCATATGTGTGTGTGTGTGTGTGTGTGTATGTATATATATATATATATATATATATATATATATATATATATATATATATATATATATATATATATATATATATATATATATATATATATATATATATATATATATATATATGAATATGAGGGGCAGTGGTGGTCTAGTGGTATAGGGCACCGGATCGCTGATCCAAAGGTTGGGGGTTCGAGTCCCACTCTCCACAAGGTTGTCACTGTCCCCCCCCAGTGTAGCTAACTGGGTTATCAAAGGCGGGCCATGTCTCTCACTGTCTATGGTGAGAGGTATGTAAAAGAACCATTGCTGACTTTCATAAAGATTAGCTGCAAAGTCGTCAGCGTGTTTCTGTCCCTTGCTAAAAAGGGTTGTGACAGGAAGGTCAGCCGACGTAAAAAAACCTCTACCAAATCAAATGTGCGAATCAGATGATTCGCTGCGGTGACTCCCGAGTAAAAGGGAAAAAGCCGAAAGAAAAGAAGATATATCTATATATATATATATATATATATATATATATATAGTGTGTGTGTGTGTGTGTGTGTGTATATATACACTTCATGTTCACCCTATAACACAAAGTGGTCAAATTCCTTCCTTTGTTATTCGTCCATTAGTCATTACCCTAACTACTGTACTACTGGTGTGAGGATCTGTGAGGATGTTTCTGAAATCACAGAGGTACAGAGAGTTGTGTAAATTGAATTTTACTCAGAGGAAAAACATAGACACTGCCCACTGGTCTTGTTGATCTTTTAAGTTATATATCTCAATAAAATAAGATATAAATAAAAGCATGAAGAGAAATCAAACCTGACAGTTTGAATTTTGGAGTGTGTTCCATGCCGCGAGGGCAGCAAAACTAAATGCTCTTTTTCCCATCTCATTACGGGGACGAGAAACTGTCACGTATGGATTATCACATGTATGCAAGGCATATTCCTCGTTCTCTGAAGATTCTTATATAAATATGAAGGAACTAGCCCAAGCAAAGCATTATAAATAAAATGCAACCAGTGTGTTTTTCCAAGAATGTACAGAGATCACGAATGAGATTCAGTGAACAGGATACAGTGATGGGTAAGATAATGATAACCAGTAACAAATCTCAAGGCATGTCTTAGCTGGACTAACAAGGCACCAGACATACGCTTGGCTTTTTCATGTAACTCCTACTGTTATATCTGGTTAGCTCAGAATGTTGCTTGTATCGTCCATGTGAGATCTTCAGAGATGTGGGTACTCGCCATGCAACCACTGTTTATATACAGGGGTACTGTTTTTCTTTTCCCTAATATCAATGATCAGCTCTTCTGTTTTGTTTTTGGTGTCGGGTGCCAAATGATACTCAAATTACATACCTCGGAAGCAAGATCACCGTAAACGGAAATTCTGAAGCCAACATACAAACCCGGATCGGCAAAGCCAGATATACATTCACAAGTCTTAAAAACATCTGGAAATCATACAGAATCAGCACCAACACCAAGCTGAGAATCTTCAAGAGCAACGTCCTGGGAGTACTGCTGTATGGCGCAGAATCATGGAAGGTCACTCAGAGCATCATCAACAAGCTCAATGTTTTCCAGACCAGGTGCCTTCGCAGAATATTGGGAATATACTGGCCCAACAAAATCATGAATGAGGAGCTTTACAGGCAGACAAATACGACCCCATTGTCTTGGCAAATAAGGAAGAAAAAGTGGCGCTATATTGGTCACATGCTACGGATGCAACCGGATGCAATTCCAAGGCCTGCATTGAGATGAACTCCCCAAGGAAAGAGGAACAGAGGAAGACCGAAAGAAACATGGAGACGATCAGTGGAGAAAGAGATAAAGGCAAAGAAATGGACATGGGGACAGACACAGCATTGGGCACAGGACCAGCAGAAGTGGACATATCTGGTAGAGGTCTTATGTGCTACATGGCACGAAGAGGATTGTGTGTGTATGTGTGTACCAGTCCATTCGTCTCTGCACCTTCTCTCGAGAAACAAACTAATCCCCTGCAGTAATCAGCCCAACCACTGTTGTGTCATCTGCAAAATTTTGGTGAGGACATTGGTGGTATGGGCTGGTACACAGACATGTCTCTGCAATGAGTATTGGAACTGGCTCAACTCACACATTTGAAGGAACTCTTGTACTCAGTGACAGAGTGAAGGAGTGGTTGAAGCCCATTTTTACTGACTGCCTGTAGCCACTTTGTTAAAAAGTTCTGTTAGATGATAAATGTTGTCCTGGAGACTTGACTCTGACATTAAAAAAAAAAAAAAAAAAAAATTCTGCTGGGTTTTGTTGTATTAAAAGCAGAGCTGTATTTTACAAACAGCAGCTGTGCTTATGTGCCTCACTGTTCAAGGCGGAGCAGTACAGTATGGAGGCCATGGGGTTGACCTGTTGGATCGATATGCATATTGCTGAGGTTCTAGAGTGGGCGGAAGGACAGCGGACCAGTCTTTCGAGACGGTTGATGCTTATTTTTTGCTAATGTCACTGGCCTGTAATCATGGAGGCTGGTTTCTGCAGTCCTACTTGAATCACTAAGACAGTTCTAACCCATCAAGGATGGCCTCCACAAGACCTCTGAGGGTGTGCCTAGTTATCCGACACTAAGCAGTTTGCAGCATATCCTTTAATTCTTGCAAGCTGCTGATACGTATACGTAAAGCTCTGGTTTTTAACCCATTTGTCCAGCACAGGCCTCATAAAGGAATTTAGAGGGCAATTTTCTTCAAACCATTTCTAAACAGAATTTGCAAGAATTGCAAAGAGAAGTCCTCTTCGCAGGTACTGAGTTTGTATTTAGGTCCATAAGGATCATCGTCAGCAGGAGGGAGGAGCTTATACTACCTGTTTTGCATTTTTAGCTGGTTTCACACAAATAAATTCCCCTTTGTCTTGTTCCTTTCAGGCTTGCTCATTAGGGATGTGGAGGGTTTATAGGTGTGGTAGGTCAGGTTTTGCCGTGCTACTGGTAACGTGTAAGCCAGTACAACTCCTTGCGTGGTCGAGTGGTCATCGACAAAACCGGTAAACTGGTGCATAAAACTGGTCCCTGGTGCAAAAAAAGGTGGAGACCACTGCTTTACAGTCAACGGCCAGCTAGCTTGAGATGGTGTCTCAATAAAAATACGCTGCAGAAAGAACTTTGGGCCTCTACTGCAAATTTTTTGCCCTCCATGTACAGCCATGACAAGAGGCTGTTATGGCTGCCGCCTACGGCAGGGTTCTGGCACGACACCCAGATTGGTTGATTGAAAGTTTACAGAGAAATGTTTAAAATCACAAGTTTAAATTTTTGCCAAATTAATTTACGATATAAAGTTGCTTTGTGACAATAAAAAGCGCAACACACAGTAATTAAAACTTGAACTTATTCTTTTAGTGTATGGAGACTTGCAAACCTGATATGGAACTCACTTCCATGAATGTGGCCTCCAAAATTTGGTAACTTATTGATAATTTAATTGCCAGGAATTTAAAAAACATTTTTACAAGATATTTTAATACCCTAATTACCAGGTGAGGCAGTGGTGGTCTAGTGGATACGGCGCAGGATCGCTGATCCTAAGGTTGGGAGTTTGAGTCCCCACAGGGTTGTCACTGCCCCCCCCAGTGCAGCTAACTGGGTTATCAAAGGCGGGCCATGTCTCTCACTGTCTATGGTGAGATGCATGTAAAAGAAGCATTGCTGACTTTCGTAAAGAGTAGTCTGCAATGTCGTCAGCGTGTTTCTATGACCAGGAGAGGGATGGGCTCCGCCAGGCCAAATCAGCCCAAGTCTCGCCATGAAGGCGCCCGAACGACATCCTCAGGATGTTAAGGGAGAAGTGAAGTGAATTACCAGGAGCAGGTTTGATTAGAAAACCACCCAGAACATTAGTATATGACCAGAACAGGGGGGGGGGGGGGGGAATAGGACATTGTACTGGAATCTTTACACTGTCCACCTCTTTCTTCCTTCTGCAGTTCCTTCTACTACAGCTCGAGCTGTAAGCTGCTTTTTCTATGAGAATAAATCAAATCCCTGTCTGACCCATTGATCCAGAGTCCTGATACAAAATTTGGGTCTGCAAATATCTAATCTAATAGACCATCTTCCTATTCCACTTATCCTCTTCTCTACAACACCAGTGTTTCACATCAATGCAGCACATCTACCAGACTTTTCTTTATGATGGATAAAGACTTTCAGGATCTCATTATAGAATCGGAAACATTTTCTGTTCTTTCTGCTTTCTCCGCTTGTTTCATTTCATTGTTTCTCTGTGTCCCAGAAATGCCCTACCCCACCCCACCCCCCACCCCCATTACTCAGTCTGCAAAAAAGAACCGCGTCTTCCTTTAATCTGAAATACAGGTGCAGCTTCATCAGTGCTTGCTAACTTCACAATGGCCAGTTTGACATAAACAACCAATGGTTATCACAGCCTTGGTTCTTGATTTTTATCAGACATTTCCTCTGATCATGGGAGGTCATGCCATGTACCATTTTACTGGCACAATTTTGTAAGACCTGTGTGAAATTAGTGCTTTACAGAGCTTATACTGCTGTCTGACAAATTTCTATAAAATGCTGGCTGAGACAGACCATATCAAAAACTTACAGCTAACTTATCTCCAATGAAAACCGACGTGTATAGAAGTATCTGACGTGTTCCCGGCAACCACAGAACAATCACTGAACATCTTTCCTACTTACAGCATGCATACTGTGGGCGTATTGGCAGCATCTCAGTTGAAGTTAATTCAGCCAAAGGGGTAACACCAGGTTTTTTTTTGTTTTTGTTTTTTTTCTTCCATTGAAATATGCATTGTTGTTCATGTCTTTTGTTTGATTAGTAAAAATATGTTAATTTACAGGGGCAGTGGTGGTCTAGTGGTATAAGGCGCCGGATCGCTGATCCAAAGGTTGGGGGTTCGAGTCCCACTCTGCACAAGGTTGTCACTGTCCTCCCCAGTGCAGCTAACTGGGTTATCAAAGGCCAGCCATGTCTCTCACTGTCTATGGCGAGAGGTTCATGTAAAAGAACCATTGCTGACTTTCGACAAGAGTAGGCCGCAAAGCCCTCAGCGTGTTTCCGCCCTGCGATGGCCTGGCGAGCTGACCAGGGTGTACTCTGCCCTTGCCCTGAGTTGGCTGGGATGGGCACCAGCCTCCCTGCGACCCTAATTAGGATGAAGCGGTTACAGAAAATGATGATGATGATGTTAATTTACATTTTTAATTACAATTTAATCACGTTTTCCATAAATAAAAACAAGATTGAACATTGTTATATGAACATTTCTTAATAAAGACTTGACTATTTAATGGTGTGTCCAAATTTTTTCACATTACTGTAGAAATTTACAGGGATCCCTCACTTTACACTGTTAATGGGGACCGAGAGACCCCCCCTCCCAAAAACACCAATTTCCGTGATGTAGGATCGACACCCCCCACCGACTAACGTATACATACATGTATATAATATCAATAAATACATATTCAATGATATAAATGCTTTTAAACATTCAAAAATAATGCATAAGATGTAAATAAAATATAAATACACACACATACAAGCGGGGCAGTGGTGGTCTAGTGGTATAAGGCGCCGGATCGCTGATCCAAAGGTTGGGGGTTCGAGTTCCACTCTCCACAAGGTTGTCACTGTCCCCCCCAGTGCAGCTAACTGGGTTATCAAAGGCCAGCCATGTCTCTCACTGTCTATGGTGTGAGGCATGTAAAAGAACCATTGCTGACTTTTGACAAGAGTAGGCTGCAAAGCCGTTCGCGTGTTTCTGCCCTGCGATGGCCTGGCGAGCTGTCCTGGGTGTACTCTGCCCTCGCCTTTTCCCTCGCCCTGAGTTGGCTGGGATGGGCACCAGCCTCCCCGCGACCCTAATTAGGATGAAGCGGTTACAGAAAATGAACTGATGAACACATACAAGCGTGAGCACACACTCACATGCACACCCCACATAAAAATGTAAGTAGTTGGGGGGTTTTGGGTTGGGGTCTTTTTTGTCTGCTTGTTTGGGCATTTTTTGGGGGTTTTTTTGTTTTTGTTTTTTTTTTTCATTATTAATTGGCTTTGTTTTGCTCATTTTTCTTAACTTTTTCCCTATTTTTCCTTAATTTCCTTTTTTTTTTCGATGAATATTTTTGAAAAACCCACGATGCACTGAAGCCGCATTAACTGAAGCTCGAAGGGATCGCTGTATTTTTAACTAAAATATACAATTCAGGCCTGTCTGGCTATTTTCTTTATTTGAGGATTCTTTATCTTAAAATAAATCTGCCTGCAGCAACATTGCAAAAGCACACAACTGTAGCATATTTACTTTCATTAATAAGGGTAAACAAAAAAAAAAAAGCCAGTTTATATGTTAATATCTATTTCAGCGTGCCATCATTCATTAATTTCCTGATGAGGCATACAACAATCAACCTAAATAGGAAACACAACTATAGCCGTTCACGGCCCGCTATAAGAAATATATTCAGAATAATACCTCATTAAACGATTTCTTTTCATCTGGTTAAAGTGATTTCTGCTCCTAAAGCTCACTGCACAGCATCTTTATATCGGGGTTGTAAGACACAGGATTGTGCGCTTTCATCTGTACGCCGTGAGCGATGTTCACTTTTGATGTAGTTCATGAGGGGGAAAAAAATGCTCACACAAGTATGCGGACCCAAAGATTGACAGGACGTTTTCATGTTTATATAAGTGTTGGGAATGAAACTACATGTATCGAAAAGAAGTTTGTCCAGTTTGGAAAGATTTTCAGTGTCAATCCATTTATGCATTTGTGCTTCTTCACGATCAGCTGTCAAGCTTGTGAACTCAGACACCTACACGTCTCCGTCAGCTTCATCGGCCAGTTCGAGTTCACGGTCGGTCCGACTAACAGAAGCAAGTGCAGACTTATTCAGTAGCGCCGGATCGACATTCAGAGTGATGGGTAGGATCATGTTTTTTTTTCTCTCTCTCTCTTACACTCACAGAATCTTTGTTGAAAGTGAGATGATAGCATGTTGAAAATACTCAAACTTTATCTGATTGTGTGCTTCATTGAACTCTCTCATAGGAGGGAAAGTGAAGTAGCGTACCCCTCTGTACATCTCTGTACAGGACAAACAATGTCATCTTGAGATCAAACACCAAAACCCACTCCAGCATATGCAGGGCTATTCTTCCTTTCCCCTGCAGACTTTTGTTCGGCGTGTTAAAGTGTGTCGTCAAATCCACAACGAAGTGCAGCTTTTACAACCAATCTGGCTGATCTCGCTCAGGAAAGGTGAATTTCTGCCTTCCACAAAAGTTTTTACATGCCTCAGCCAAACCAGTTTAGTACCTTCCCTCCGGACCACTTCGGACTTTGTTGTGCAGCCCGAGATCATGAGGCCACAGGAGCCACAGCAGAGGGATAAAGGAGCTCGGAGACGCAGGTTCCCATCCACTGAGTGAGACTATCATTGCACATAAGTTATGAACGCTGCCAGCATGCTAGACATTTGCTGATGTAAGTTATACATAGGTTCAAAGTACACTAGACATTATGTTAAACTTATCAATAAATTACAAACAACATGTGTGAATAATCGTACAGTTTACTTACAACTTATGGTAACAACTTATAGGGAGCGTGTGCAGAACCTATGGGTCATATGCTAGCATGTGTCAAACATTTTGTACAGTTTGCACAAAACCACATCATGCCTTATACCAGTGCTTCTCAAATAGTGGGGGAGAAATGCCCGGGGAGCACGTATGACCCTGGGGAACATGCTTTTATGGAATAGTGTACAGGAATTAAGTGTAATTGCACCTCCACTCCTTTAGTTGGCAATGGCGCTCTCATTGTCACGGTATGGTGTAGTGGTTTTTCGCACGAGCAAACGATATGAAATTGCAGTAAACAACCCCTCAAGAAAAAACACGGAAAAATTTCTAACAGGAACGAAGAGAAAGGTGGAGAGAGACGGAGATATTAAGACAGAAATACTGTAAGTTAAATGAGTTTAAATAAGGATGTAGATTTTTTTTTACTTTCAGGCACATTGGTGCACTTTAAATCTTTTCTATTACTGATTAAAAAACAAAGTTTTTCTTTATTGTAAGTTGAACTATTTCTTTCTTTTTTGTTTTTAATGTTAATAAAGATACAATGTTATGCAGAGACATACTAATAACAATTTTATAGACAAATAATACTATTTATGTGGGGCCGGTGGCGTAGTGGTTAGGGTGCTGAGCTCATGATCAAGAGGTTGTGTGTTCAAATCCCACTGAGACCCTCACTGTGCTAAGACCTCTGGGCAAGGTCTTAACTACAAGTGTGCCTCTGTTCACCCAGCAGTATAAATGGGTACCAGTAAAAATATACTGGGAAGGTAACCTGTGATGGATTAGCATCTCATCCAGGAGGAGTTGAACTCCTGGTCACTTCACGCTACGGAAACCGGGGATAAGCACCGGCCTAATGAGCCACTATGGCTCGGGTGTAAAAAGCCCAGTGGAATACTATTCATTGTTGCTCGCGGGGCAGTGGGGAAGCATGAAATGTTTTTTTTCTTTCTAGAGGGGGCGCCATAGAAAGTAATTGAGAAGCACTGGCTTGTACCAATATGATGTAACCTACACAAAACTGAGCCATAACTTATTCAACATAGACCAGCACACTCACCAAATTTCTCATACATTTGCATTCGCTGGCTAAATCATCAATGTGTGACAGAGGCCTTACCTCTGCATCGTAGCTTTGCTGATCATCTTGGGTTTTAAACTTTAGTTACAAAATGAAATGACTTATGATTCTGTACATGCTGAGGTTATTTCTGTATGAGATAAGGTTGCTGTTAAAATGCCATCGAAAACAATCAAAAGTCTATATTCAGACAGACAGACAGACAGACAGACTGTCTGTCTGTCTGTCTGTCTATATTCATGCTAAAATGAATATAAATCTTGCTCAATTTGTTTTATCACAAATGTGATTGTAGTAACTGAGAAAAAAAAAAGACTATAGATACGGAACAGCTGTATTGGGATCTCCTCATCCCGGTTGCTTCTGATGCCACTAAAGCATTGTCCAGAGTGAAGGAGTGAATAATGGCGATATCATTAATATAATCATGGAAGGGAAGTTTCAGAGAATATCTCAGTCTGCAGAATTACTTGGAAAATATTGGTGTGCAGAATTATTAGGCAAGTAAATGAAAAACAAATAATTTCTCATCTCACTTGTTTATTCTCATCTGCTGAAGTTAAAATAATGAACAAACAACTAAACATTTACAAATAAACATTTATAACACTTCCACAAAGAAACCTTTCTTTTCAGTAACTGTCAAAAGTTTTCCATCTATGGAGTCGGTTCAGTGGCAAACAAGCCGGGGCGAATACGCAAGGTTAAGGTTATTTTGCCGCCACTTTGCCGAACTTTTTTTTTGCCGAACTTTTTATTTCTCCAAAGCTCACTGTTACAGAATTGCAACAAATGGAAGCAGCTTGGAAAGGATTGTCATATTAAAGCCAATGTTGAAGTCAGAAGGTATATCACAGGAAATGTTGATATTTCAGATTGATGAGCGTGTTTTATAAACACTATCATTCATTCTTTCATTCATTCATTTTCCAAACCATTTAATCCTAATTAGGGTTGTCGGGAGGCCTGCGCCTATCTCAGCCGACTCTGGGTGAGGGCAGAGTACACCGTCAACAACTCGCCAGGCCATTGCGGTCAACACTATTTATTGGTTTGGGACTCTGTAAGGGATGGACACCTGTTTATATTTCCAGATAATATTGCTAGAAACTGTAGATGTATTAAATAGCAAACACGACAGTAGAATTGGAAATAAGAACAGCAATATCCTCCCACGTTGACTTTCTGAGAGTTACCGATTCTTGCCCAGCCATGTTTTTCTGCAATTTTTTGAGCACATGTGAACAAAGGGTGACATGTAATATTTTAAACTTATTTAAAACTTTTCTATAAGGCTTTTTTAATATCTGAAAATTTCACAAGCTCATGAATATTTGACCAATTCCCGCAAATGCCATTTAGATGCTATTTATGAAAGGCAGGACAAATCCTTCAAAGCCTTACCTCGAACATCTCTAAACTATAGTTATCATCAGCGCTGAATTGCATGCTATATAGCCATGATGACATTGATAGTGTCTTATTGTCCAATGTATTTGAATTGTCCAACTTTCCCTCAATTTCAGGTCAATTAGAAAAGTTCGAGGCAGACATGTTTGACGTGGGGCCGATGGCATAGTGGTTAGGGTGTTACGCTCATGATTGGGAGGTTGTGTGTTCAAATCCCAGTTAGACCCCCACTGTGCTAAGACCCCTGGGCAAGGTCTCAACCACAAGTGTGCTTCTGTTTACCAAGCAGTATAAATGGGTACCAGTAAAAATATACTGGGAAGGTAACCTGCGAAGGATTAGCGTCCCATCCGGGAGGAGTTCTACTCCTGGTAGCTTCACGCTATGGAAACTGGGATTAAGCACCGGCCTGATGAGCCACTATGGTTTGGGTGTAAAAAGCTCAAAAGGACAAAGGCGGTGCTTGAGCACCCGTTTACCACATAATAATGAGGCCTTCTGATCAAGAAAAAAGAATATTCTGCAAATGTATTAATTCATCTCCCTATGTAAATAGATGCCTACATTACCTCGGAGACATAATTTCCATTTCCGAGATAAAGTCAGAAATTTTGGGGCATGTCCTATACCTAACTGATGTTTCTCAAGAAAGACTGTTTTCTGCTTTATAACCTGATTTCACTGCATTTGATGAGCTCATACTCTCATTGAGCAGGTATTTGATTATTTTATCTCTGGTAGCTCAGCTGTTGTCAGTGACATTTTAATATAGAAATTCATTAGCTCCTATCACATTGGCTAGAGATGGAAAGAAGTGCTGTGTAGAGGCAAGAGACTGCTCAAAAACTTGGGCCTAAATACACACATAATATACAACCAGGCTTACCCTATCAGCACAACCCATGCACCAGTAGCTGAGGTCTAATTAGCATTATGATACTTCCATGCTGAGAACATATGCCAGTTAATAATTTGAGACAGATTTTTAGGCAGATGTCAGCAGCAGGATTGATAAGGCACATTGCTGGGGCATTCCACGAGTACATCTTTAGATTGAAAAGCAGATTGTAATAAATGAACGAACCGGTCACCAACGGTATTCCAAAAGAAGGAAAGCTCTTCAATCTGTCCAGACTGACAGCCAATACCAAAATCTAGCTGAAGTGCTTGTGAGACCTTCCTCTTTGCAGATGACGTTTCCATCACAACTCACTCTGCAGAAGACCTCCACCGGCTCATGGATCGCTTCAGCAAAGCCTGTCAGGACTTTGGACTTACCATCATTCTAAAGAAAACAGCTGTCCTCCAGAGAGCGGGAGTCCCGAGCATGTTCTCCATGCCGAATTAGAGACGCTTGCACTGGCTTGGCCACGTGATGCAAATGGAAGACAGGCAGCTCCTAAAAGCTTTCCTGTATGAAGCACTGGCCCAAGGTCGCTGCCCAAGAGGCAGACCCCATCTTCGCCACAAAGACATCTGCAAGAGAGACCTAAAGGCCCTGGGTGCAAATTTCAATACCTGGGAAACCGCTGCTTCAGACCAGTCAGCTTGGGCGGGCGACAGGCAATACAGATCTCGCAATGTTTGATACCACACTCACAGAGCAGTTTGAGACCAAGAGACAGAGACAAAAGGCTGTCAACCAGACCGGCAGACCATCCAAAGTCTTCCTTTGTGTCAAGTGCGGAAAAGACTGCCAGTTCTGGATCAGGTTGACCAGCCACCCCAAAAGTTGTACCACCAGACGAGACACCAACCAGAGCGCAACTCCATCGTATAATAACATAAACTGACTGAGGCCTACTGTGTGTCTAAGTGTACATATCGATGTATATGCACATGTATTCTCATTTTATAAATGCTGCTTAACAAAGAGCTGCTGAACTGACTTTCATTGTTCATACAACAGTTGACCAAAATCTCTTATCCTAAGTGCCACATAATTGTAAAGTGAAAGGGAAATTATACATTTTTTTTTAAATAAAAATCTTAAAATGTGGCATGCATTTGTATTCAGCTCCCTTTACTCCAATATCACGAAATAAAATTCAGTGCAACCAACTGCATTCAGATGTAAATTAAATATTAATAAACAGAGTTCACCTGTGTTTGATGTAATCTCTGTATAAATACAGCTGCTCTGTAAAGGCCTCAGAGGTTTGTTAGAGAACATTAGAAGACAAACAGCATCATAAAGCCCAAAGAACATACCAGACAGGTCAGGCATAAAGTTCTGGAAAATTTTTGAGTAGGGTTTGATTATAACAAAAATGATCCAAGCCTTTATTGTTCTTATTATTATGATTTATTTTGCCCCCATTTTCTCCCCTAATTTTAGTTGCATCCAGTTTGCACACGTCAAGTGTTGCCTTCCTCATTGCATGACTTCCACCATCCAGGGAGGAGTGTAACCATGCACATGCTCCCCTCTATGACACGCAATGCTGCCACCCGCTTCTTTATGAACCACTGCTTATGCACATTTGGAGGCAACCTCACACACTCAGAGGGAAAGTTCTATCTGCCCCTCATACAAATGAGCCCACAGACACCAAAGATTGACTGATAATCACCGTGAGTGACAGGGAATTCAGCATATGCCATTGCTTCGTCCCCTGAGAGCTGACTAGTTCCCATGGACTAGTTCCCTGGTCGCGGATGGCTGTGGCGTTAACCTGGATTCGAACCAGAGATCTCGAGGTTGATTGTCACACACCTTGTCAATGCACCACTCTGGAGCAAAATATCCCAAGCTTTAAACATCTCATGGACTATTGTTCAATCCATCATCGGAAAATAGAAAGCGTACGGTAGAACTGCAAACCTACAAAAGACATGGTCTCCCACCTAGACTGACAGGCAAGACAAGGCGAGCATTTATCAGAAAAGAAGCCAAGAAGCCCATGGTAACCTTAAATAAGATCCACAGCTCAGGGGGAAATCTGTCTACCGTACAATTGTGCACCACACAAATCTGATCTTTATAGAAGAATGGCAAGAGGAAAGCCATTGTTACAAAAACACAAGAAGTTCTGTTTGCACAAGCCATGTGACAAAAAAATTCCAAAAAACAAACAAAAAACCCACTACAGGTCACCCTGAACACACTATACCCACCATGAAACATGGTGGAGGCGGCATTATGCTGTGGGGATGCTTTTCTTTAACATTGACAGTGAAGCTGGTCAGAGTTGATGGGAAGATGGGTGGAGCCAAATACAGGGGAATCTTGGAAGAAAACCTGTTTGTCCACAAACGGCTTGAGACTAGGACGATGGTTTACCTTCCCACAGTACAACGACCCTAAAACATACCCCCAGAAACACAGTAGAGTATTTTATATCAAAGCATATGTTAGAATGACCGCATCAATGTCCAGACCTAAATCCAATCAAGACTGTAATCAGCAATTCTCAAATCTTGCCCCAAACAGTCTTCATCTAGTCTAACTGCACTTGAGCTATTTTGCAAAGAAGAATGGGCAAAAATGTAAGTTTCTAAATATGCAAAACCGGTAGAGACACACCCCAAAAGACTTGCAGCTATAATTGCAGTGAAAGACTTTTCAGGGTTTTGGGGTTTTTTTTTTTTTTTTTTTTTGGTCAAACCATATATAATTTTCTTCACCCTCAGAATAATGTCACTTTGTGTTGGTCTATCACATAAAATCCCATCAAAACACATTCAGGTTTGAGGTTGTGACATGACAAAATGTGAAAAAATAACAGTATAAATACTTTATCAATCTATAGTACGCAATAGCAACAATTCGGAAAATAAATAAACAGCTAAAATCAATGACATTATTAAAAGATCCCTGTGTCCATGTGTTGTAGATTCATTGTATGCTTTGAATACTACACCCATGAGTTTGGTGTAATAGTTCTATAACTTTACAGCTAGACTGTGAAATATTCGCCCACTTTTCTTTGCAGAACTGTCCAAACTCAGTCAGATTGGATGGTGATGTTGGCGGACTGCAATCTTCGATTCCACATATTTCCAGCATAGTTTAAATAAGCCTGAGCTTTGACAAGGACATGCACTTTTTTCTCCTGCAGCCACTGTGTGGCCAACTTTAAATCATTGTCTCTCCTCTCCGGTACACTGGGAGACCCTTATCAGGGAGGCTAAGAAGTGTGATCTCCCTGTAATTGGAACGTATCCTCTGTTCTGTGCAGTGTTGCAAAGGTATGTCATCCAGGACAGCCTGAAAACATCCAAAGTCTTGAGATACTGAAGGTGTATCTTGACCATTTCTGGGGCACCGTCGCTGCAGATTTCTTTAACTAATTCAGTGACTTTAACCAGAGTGATAGGTGAAAATACCGCCAATTCATTCATCTCTGCTTCCTGTTGGCGGAATTAAGAAGATCCTTAACCCTAATACCACCTTCAATGCACAACAGAATGACTTAGAGTGTCTAGCTGAGGACTGAAAGACTCATGTTCTGCACTACATTTGCCAAGATGGCTGTTTAGAGTTGCAGTCCGTGTGCGACCAGTGGTAGTTGAGGCAACAACCCCAAACCTGCTGGTAGACACCAGTATTGAAGGTTGTCATCAGTCTGAATGAGATCCAAAGATCACAGCTAGCTTTTATGATTCTGAGGCAGCTGATGCAACACACTGAAGGAAAATTTGGTCTTTGAAGGGTCTGGTAAGGCTAAGGAATGAGACTTTTGGTCAGGCTCAATAAACATCCAGCAATTGGTCTTAGGTCGGCCATGTCTCTCACTGTCTATGGTGTGAGGAATGCAAAAAAACAACTGCTGACTTTTGACAAGAGTAGCTGCAAAGCCGTCAGCGTGTTTCCGCCCTGCGGTGGCCTGGCAAGCTGTCCAGGGTGTACTCTGCCCTCGCCCGGAGTTGGCTGGGATGGGCGCCAGCCTCCCCATAACCCTAATTAGGATTAAGCGGTTACAGAAAATGAACTGAACTGAACAATTGGTCTCATCTGACCATGAAACTTCAAGGTGTGTATGAGCAAAGAGGAGGACTTGATTTTATCTACACAAGCCACTTTTGTGAAACTTTTGTAAAATTGCTGCCACATACACACAATGACAATTCCTTGTTAAAATTCCTCTAACTGGTTCAAAATTACTATAGTTCTCTTGGGAGCATGCTTTGCTCCTGCATCCACTATTAAGGAACACCACGATCTCAAAGGTCTAGTGCAAAATAGAAATAAAAGAACCTTGTCGTACCAAACACTTTACACTATTTGATTACAGAGTTTACGGTGCTCGTAGGGCGTGATAATGCCTTAACGATTTAATCGATTCTGATTGGCTCTTGTCTAGATGTTTATTCCTGAGATCTTTTGACACTGCCTTGCCGCCCATAGTTAATTGTTTGTTTTCAAATTGACAAGCAGTCAAATGCTCTAGCTATAACTGTTTTATGCTAAAGTCCTTACAACAATTAAAATTAATAATTGGTGTTAGCACAGAAGCACAAAAAATATAATCTCCCTACACAATATTCACCTTGTGATCATTTTGTTTTGATTATACATACTGTATTTTGTCATTATTTCAGGTTGCAAAGCAGCAAAATATGATATGAATTTTGTGAAGGGGTTAGTTATTTTTTTATCACCACTATATCCCGGGCAATGGTGGTCTAGTGATATAGGGCGCTGGATCGCTGATCCAAAGGTTGGGGGTTCGAGTCCCACTCTCCACAAGGTTGTCACTGTCCCCCCAGTGCAGCTAACTGGGTTATCAAATGTAAAAAGAACATGTAAGAGGCATGTAAAAGAACCATTGCTGACTTTCGACAAGAGTAGGCTGCAAAGCCGTCAGCGTGTTTCCGCCCTGCGATGACCTGGTGAGCTGTCCAGGGTGTACTCTGCCCTCGCCCGAAGTTGGCTGGGATGGGCACCAGCCTCCCCGCGACCCAAATTAGGATTAAGCGGGTACAGAAAATGAACTGAACTGAACTGAACCACCATATCCCACCTCACTGACTTCAGTTAAATAAGGACTGTGTCAGTATATATTTTTCCACACACACACACACACACACACACACACACACACACACTTGTTCAACAGCTGTATCTTATATCAGGTGTGGATCCATAAGTCTGTTCTTTTTTTATACAGTATATAGGGTATGTTAATTTTTATTTCTGTTGTACTAATATACTTTTCACAGATTTAGTTACCATCTTGGAATTGCTTTTGTAACAAAAAAAGGAAATCACTTTCCAACCTCCAAGAGATGGAACCATGTGTCTGCTCCAGCTCCCTCCTCCTGCAGTGTAATCTGCTGGGAGGCACAAAGAAAATATGGCGAGCTGCAATGTGAGTAGCCAACAACTCCCAGAGTATCTTCTGCATTTTGTTCAGCTGCCAGGTTCAGTAGGAGAGCTAATACTGTTCACCAAGCAATGTAATTGTACTCCAGGAAAGTACAAACACAAGAAACAATATAAAACCACATCACTTTGTGGCCATCGATATTTCTCCACAAGGCTGACAAAAAAGAAAAATGAAAATGTAAGCTTCTTGAAATACCTATTTTTAACATGTTACAGGACAATATTGCAAGTTTCGAGACCAAAATATCTCGGCTAATGAATATCTTATAATCTGGTTTCGGCTACCAAGAGCTGTTAGGGAGCCTGAAGACCAGATGCGGATATCACGGTCATCTATTAGCCATGCCATCCCATAAAATCTGGAGAGTGCAAATCTAGTTTTCAAACAAATATTATATTAACCTGTATTGAACAGCGACAGCCTCCAGTCAAGACAGGATTTTGTTCTATTGCTCGTCTACACAACGTCATCAGCATAATAGACTATTCACACCAGCACACACTATCACAATCCATTCCAACGTTTCACCTGTAAACATTACTACTCGATTGATGACGACCGTGTCTGCTACATGCACATGTGTGAGAACAGTTCAGTTCTCCGAGTCGTCTCGAGGAATTTGTTGGTTTTTTTCACTAACCATAGACAATAAAGTTTGAGACGAACCTTTATATTTATTATGGCACCAAGCCACATTAAGTAAGTATCAGGACAGACACAAACATATAGTCATGTATATTGAGAGCTATTGAAGAAAAGCTCAATGCCTAATTTTTTAATTGTCAATAAATGTTGACATGTTTTCGGTTATATGTGGAATAAAACATTTGACCTGCTCCAGCATACTATGGATGAATTAGGAAATTTTACATCTATTGAGATATTGATGACATTTATAAAGAGAATTTAATCTGCTTTAGAATGAGGTATAAAACATGATTATATCATGAAAATGGACTTAGTTACATCACTTTGTATATCACTGATCAGTAAATGCTACTTTAAAAAAAAATAGTAGTTACAGTTACAGAAGAAGTTTCTGAATGGCCGCATCTGAAACTCCTGAACATCTGTACAATAAATGAATCTGGTTCTTGACCAATTAGCAGCGTCTTCCTAGCGACAGATGAGTTGTATTAACACCAAGTCATGTCTGTTCTGAATCTTGTCATTGGTTTAGCACAGTGCTTTTCAAATAGTGGGGCGCGGTATGATGTCAGTGGGGCGCGTATGACCCTGGGGAACATGCTTTTCTGGAATAGTGTACAAGAATTAAGTGTAATTGCACCTCCACTCCACTAGTTGGTAGTGGCGCTCTCATTGTCGTACTATGGTGTAGCAGTTTTTCGCACAAGCAAACGATATGAAGCGCAGTAAACAACCCCTCAAGAAACAACACGGAATTTTTCTAACAGGAACGAAGAGAAAGGTGGAGAGAGACGGAGATATAAGACATAAGTAAGTTGAATAAGTTTAATTAAGGATGTATTTTTTTATTAATTTCAGGCACATTGGTGCACTTTAAATCTTTTCTATTACAGATTAAAAACAATGTTAATGAAGTTTTTCGTTATTGTGAGTTGAACTATATTTCTTTCATCTTTGATTTTAATGTTGATAAAGAGACAATGATATGCAGAGACATACTAATAACAATTTTATAGACAAATAATACTACTTACAGTCGCTCGTGGGGTGTGAAATGTTTTTTCCTTCCTAGAGGGGGCGTCAGGGCAGTGGTGGTCTAGTGGTTAGGGCGCAGGATCGCTGATCCTACCTAAAGTTGGGGGTTCGAGTCCCCACAAGGTTGTCACTGTCCCCCCAGTGCAGCTAACTGGGTTATCAAAGGCAGGCCATGTCTCTCACTGTCTATGGTGAGAGACATGTAAAAGTGGACTTTTACATTGTTGATTTTCATTTTCATTTTACATTGTTGAACCATTGTTGACTTTCGTAAAGTGTAGGCTGCAAAGCCGTCAGCATGTTTCTATGACCTGGAGAGGGATGGGCTCCGCCAGGCCAAATCCGCCCAAGTCTCGCCATGAAGGCATCCGAACGACATCCTCGGATGTTAAGGGAGAAGTGAAGAAGAAGAAGAAGAAGAAGAGGGGGCGTTACAGAAAATAATTGAGAAGCACTGGTTAGCGTTATATGATTGGGGGATTCTTCTGGGACTGTGGAAGTAGGTAGAGTATTTTGGTAGAGAATACGGATTATACGGAAATATCCTGAGCAAACGAAAGCCGTCTGAAAATCAGTAAAATAACTGTATTTTTCTATCGTTTTTTTCAACAGCGTGGACATGGAACACTTTGTTATCCAAATATTTTAACATGGATAGATTGTGTCTATGGATATTTGAAGTTGATCAAGTGGAAGATTATGCTTTGAAGGATGACTTTCTGTTGATATTTCATTTTCGGTCGTGTGCCATTTACATCTTGCTTTGGCTCGTACTGAAAACACGACCTTACAACTTAATCTGTATCATACCGGAGTGGCTCACAGACGTTTATAAGATTTACAAATCAATACACTGCGTTTTTATTTACGTAGGAGCTTTTCAGAAGTGCAGTTGTAGTTGTAATTGTGTAAAATGATCATGACTTGTGAGAATTTACATATTCACATACATGTTTTTTTTAAATTATGGAAACAGCATGGCACTAATTTCTATTTCGTTTTCATTTCCTCTATACAATTTTGAAGTTGTTTAGAAATCTTGACGAAAATCCTCACGAGCAACTCATCCATTTAAAGATTACCCCGTAATTCTCAGAGTATTGAAGCTTACGGGAGCATGGTTTGATCTACCAGGACACAGTGAATGGATGGTTATACTGTAATTCAAATCTCTTCCTGTCTTAGTCTAGATAAACACACAGTACACAGCAGCTTACACATGTAGCTACGACCAAGAAACAAAGCTGATTTCATTTTTTTTTTTTCCTTGCACTCCTAGCTGGCATCCTGTAGGCAATCAGTTGTTTCTGTTTTGGCTCTTAAACACATTTTTCTCTCCAATGCATAACCCCCAGGGATTCTTCTGTGCCAGCATGACTGGTAGACCTGTCCCTTTTGTTTTAGACAGAACAATGTTAACTCTATAATATACAACACACCGTTCAATAGAATAGAAACAAAATGTACAAATAAAAATTGTACAACACTGGGGAAACCAGACCAGAATAAAAAAAAAAAAAATCAATCCATCTTTACACCTTCACCTCATCGCAACAAGGTTCTGGGTTCAAATCCCAGCCGGGGCCTTTCTGAATTTTCTGCCTGTACTTCTGTAGGTTACTCGGTTTTCAATCCCACAGTACAACACCATGCACATTCAGTCACTGCTACTTTAAATTCCAGATGTGAATGTTTTTAGTGTTATTATTGCTATTATTATTATTATTATTATTGTTGTTGTTGTTGTTGTTGTTATTATTATTATTATTCTGTTAGCTATAATTTGTAAAATCAATTTTAGTAGCTCGAAAATTATCCAGAACCCTAAATTTAAATCAGTATAACATCCACATAAAATAACATAAAAGAGGTTAAAAAAAATAAAAGAATAAAAATGTAAACATAAAAGTAACTTAAAAGTAAAAAGGAATGAAAAAGAAAAGTACTATATTTGATATACATATATACATTATACATTTATATATATATATATATATATATATATATATATATATATATATATATATATATATATATATATATATATATTCATCTTCCTCTGCTTAATCCGGACTTTGGCCACAGAGGCATGTCCCTCTCCCCGGCCACTTTCTCCACCTCTTCCGGGGAACACTGAGACCAGCCGTGAGACATAATCCCTATAATAATGTTCTGGGTCAACCCCGAGGTTTCTTATGTTAACTCTTATATATACATATATATATATATATATATATATATATATATATATATATATATATATATATACATATATATATATATATATATATATATACATATATATATATATATATATATATATATATACATATATATATATATATATATATATAGACGATCATAGAAGAAAAATCAAATACAGGGTGACCAAAAATAGCCTTCCACATTTTAAACATTAAAAAAGTTAAAGATAAATAAATTATTATTAGCACATATGAAACTGAGTGATACAAGAGAATCAGTACGGAAGTTTGTTGGTGGCTCAATCCCAACTGGAGCTTTTTGATGTTGTAGAAATAAATCAGTGGGTTTAGTAAGGTGGAGCTACAGCACACACAGCTGGAAGATCATTGGAAGTGCTGAAGGAACTGTTTGCAGATCAAGTTCCCTGATCTCGGCCCTTTGTGATTGTTTTTCTTCTGTGGCACTACCTTAAATCACTAGTGTATTTATATTATATACTTTAAAGTATATAAGTATATAAGTACAGTATATATATATTCAGCAAGAGATCACTGCCGTTCCACCCAATGCCACCCTTCAGGCCACAATGACCTCTGGAATCTACCTCCAAAAAGAGCTCACCTCCCAGAGTGTATGGTTAACAATAATAACCATTTGAAGGAAGATGAGCTTTAAAACGTTACGAGTAAAACTGTACTGCATGACTTTTCATGTTTAAATAAGAATTTTATGATCTGTAATGTTTAGTTTTTCATTTACCGAGCAGGAAGTTTCATTGGGTCACTTTGTACACGACAGTAAAACCTGTTAACATAGGTGAGACAATGGGGATGTGACATCATATCACAAAAACGAGTTTAATTTTCAATGGGGATGTGACATCATATTACAAAAACGAGTTTAATTTTCAATGGGGATGTGACATCATATTACAAAAACGAGTTTAATTTTCAATGGGGATGTGACATCATATTACAAAAACGAGTTTAATTTTCAATGGGGAAGTGACATCATATTACAAAAACGAGTTTAATTTTCAATGGGGATGTGACATCATATTACAAAAACGAGTTTCATTTTCAATGGGGATGTGACATCATATTACAAAAACGAGTTTAATTTTCAATGGGGATGTGACATCATATTACAAAAACGAGTTTCATTTTCAATGGGATGTGACATCATATTACAAAAACGAGTTTAATTTTCAATGGGAATGTGACATATTACAAAAACGAGTTTAATTTTCAATGGGGATGTGACATCATATTACAAAAACGAGTTTAATTTTCAATGGGGATGTGACATCATATTACAAAAACGAGTTTAATTTTCAATGGGGATGTGACATCATATTACAAAAACGAGTTTAATTTTCAATGGGGATGTGACATCATATTACAAAAACGAGTTTAATTTTCAATGGGGATGTGACATCATATTACAAAAACAAGTTTAATTTTCAATGGGGATGTGACATCATATTACAAAAACGAGTTTAATTTTCAATGGGGATGTGACATCATATTACAAAAACAAGTTAAATTTTCAATTAGCATTAGCATTTTTGCATATCCAGTGATGCTTGAAAGTTTGTGAACCCTTCAGAAAAGGGCTGTCTGGAGACCTTTGGAGGAGCATGTGGTCAAATTTAAAAAAGAGACATGAATCAAGATTTTTAAGAAAACGTATTATAAATCATTACATCTTCAGACGCCCCCCCCTCCCCCGCGTGTTTCTGCAATGACCTGGCAAGCTGTCTTGGGCGTACTCTGCCCTCGCCCTGAGTCAGCCGAGATGGGCGCCAGCCTCTCCGTGATCTCCACTCCCCATACCAGGTGAGCGTACCATGTCAACACATAACTCACAATTTCGATACAGCACAGGAACCCAGTTCAAATCACAGGGACGGGTAACACAGCTTTCTAACATTCTCATAACTTATTCGGTCTCTCAGTTGAAACAGCCTTCAGCAAGATTTCCATCATGCTCTCTCACTGGTCTCGGGTATTATCAAATGTTTGCTAGTATTATTTCTCCATTAACACTGTGTTCTGGTACAATCATTTAAATAAACCCTTCAACATTTACCTCGTCTACATTTTGTACCTTTGTAGTATTAGTTAATAATAAATGTTTGTGCGTTACTTTGTTGGAATTTGTCTGTTCTTTATAAAATTACATGTCACTGAACTGTGTCCAGGAAGTCTAAAGCTTATTAGACATTACATTTCCCTTTGATTTCTTTATGCCTGGTTTAAAATATCCAGTTGGATTAATAACTTTGTGTTATTGGAATTAATCAATCAGACATAGTAGAAAGTCTGACATATAATTAAATTCCTACATTGTTCGAGTGTCAAAACATCACTGGAATTAATTAATTCCCCTTTCCTATCACAAAATAAACGTCTACCAATCAAAATGATGATGAGAACGGAGGTGTACTAAAATGAATTCCAACATTCAGTTGACTGAACACTTGATCCATTTGCATATTTAAAATAACTGCAAATGATTGAGGTTTGCATACCTTTGATGTTCACAGATAACTAATACTGGATCATTTTAATAAAAAATAAATTATCAACTGTAATAGTTTTCTTTCGTTTCTTTTCTATTTTCAGGACTTGTATGAATGAGGTTTTTTTTTAACAAATTTATTCAAAATTAGTCTTTCAAACACCACTATACAATAAACAAACATTCAAACTTACAAAACTTACTTACATTACGTACATTCACTGATAGGTTATTCCCGGTCACTGACCTGCAGTAAAAAAAAGTCTATCTTTATACTTTTCAGTCTGGGCGGGTAAACTTTAAATAAACAGTCATCATGTGTCCTAGTTCTAATATCCCAAGTGTCAGAGGAATTAGAATTGTTTTTTTTTCTGCTATATAAAATTCATGAAGTATGCCTTTCAGGATAAAAGGTTTTCCAGTGATTTTCCGTCTTAACTGCTTTTGTTAGATACAGTACTCACTCCGTCAGCCCCATGCGATACGTTACGATAATCAATGTAAGGCAAATTCATAATTGTATATGTTCTATTACGAGTACAAGGACTGACTGAATGAAAAGTTTTAATGTTGGTAAGGAGAAAACATTGTTTTTAAGTGTACACTGCCACACACACACGCACACACACACACACACACACACACACACACACACACACACACACACACACACACACACACACACACACACACACACAGACATTACATATACAGGGATCCCTCACTTTCCGCGGTTAATTCGAACCAAGATCCCTCCGCGACAGTCGAATTCTGCGAAGTATGATCGACTGATGTATACGTACATGTACATGTGAATATAATATTAGTAAATACATGTTCAACGCTATAAATGCTTATAATAACAAACATTCAAAAATAATGCATAAGATGTAAATAAAATTTAAATACACACATAGAAGCGCGCACCTCCCATAAAAATGTAGAAGTTTTGATGGGGTTTTTTTCTGTTGTTTTTTTGTTTGTTTGGATTTTTTTTTTTTTTTTTTTGCATTACTGGCCTTCTTTTGCAACATTTTCCTTAACTTTTTCCCCTATTCTTCCTTAATTTCCTTATTTTTTTAATTTAATGAATATTAAAAAAAAAAAAAAAAAAAAGGTGATGTACTGAAGCCGCATGAATTGAAATGCAAAGTAGCAAGGGATCCCTGTGTGTGTATATATATATATATATATATATATATATATATATATATATATATATATACACACACACACACACACACACACACACACACACACACATACAGATGCTCCCCGACTTACGTTCATCTGTTTTACGTTTTTTCACTTTTACATTTGTTTTTTTTTTTGTTTTTTTTTTAAAAAAAAAAAGTCAAATTTTGAGTTTAGACGTACCTACGTAGTACACTGATGCAATGACGCAATGACGTAATGTATATATATATGTCTCAGTTATATAGTGTGTTACTCTTATGTTACAATGTCGTCTCTGTGATCTTTATGTTTACATTGTTTTGCAGACTTTTGTAACCCGAAGCAAATATGGTTGGTCAGAAGCGGAAGTCTACTAGCATGGGTGCAAGTCTCATACACAGAGATGAATTAACTGTCTGCTCGGATGCACAACCTACCATGCGTACTCAGTTAAGCAAAGAGAGTTGTAAAATTTGAAAACCCAAATCCAGAAAAGAGAGAACTCTCTGCTCTGCTGGTTATTCACATCAGTGCAGGCTGAGTACTAACCGAGTTCAACGAAGCCCTTGCTCACTTGAAAGCCGGAAGTCCGCACATCCCGCGCTTTGTTTCAAACAAGTAAACTACTTTCAGCAAGTGCACTACTTTCGGTATTGAGCGCCTCACATATTGTAAGCGTTGACTGGCTGTTTTAAGCTTCATGTAAAGTGAGTCGGCTCAGCTTCATGTAATGTGATTCAGCTCAGCTTCATGTCATGTGACCATCCATTGACCATCGGAACAATTTACAAGCAGAAAGATCGCATCATAGAGAATGTTAAAGGTTATATTTGATACTGTATTTGATAATTGATGAGTGAATTTGATTAAAATTTATCAATTTGAAATTATTTTGCTTAAATTTAATTTATTTGAAATAAATGTTGATATTATTTGAGATTATTTTACAATGTTATGTTTATAATAATTGATTTAAGGGTGTTTTATGAGATACAGTAATGGATGTATGGATGTATAGTACACTATAAACGTCATACGTCATACATCAATGTAACAACTTACGTTCACTTTCAACTTGCGTTCGTCTGTCCGGAACCAATTAAAACTGTAAGTCAGGGATCATCTGTATATATATATATATATATATGTGTGTATATATATATATATATATATATATATATATGTGTGTGTGTATATATATATATATATATATATATGTATATATATGTGTGTGTGTATATATATATATATATATATATATATATATATATATATATATATATACTAGTATATATATATATATAGTTTGTTTGTTTTTGGTTATGTTTCATCATCACAAGAGATTCTAGAGCGCTTGCTCTTACACCTGCCACAGGGCATTTGCTTCAGTTATGTTCATATACTGTATTCAACGTAATAAGTGCCCTGCTCCAATAAGCGCCCGCGCCCATGTTTTTGATCTTACGTCTAATAACTGCCCATGTGTACTGGGAGCAAAATGGTAGATCAGACTTTTACCATTACCATTACTCGATGGTAATAAGCACTTACCCTTCCACTCCGCTGGTAACATTTTAATAAGTGCCCACCCACTCCAATTTTTAAAGTGCCCTGGGCACTTGTCACATAGAATACGATATATAGAATGAGATAAAAATGTCTTATTTCATTGTGCTTTTTTGCCTATGTACTACTAAAACAATTATGCACCTTATGTTCAGGGGGAGTCTCAAAAATAAATATTCTCTGCACTGTTTTATCTGAATTAACATCTTCCTTGTATCTGGTGCATAATTCCTATAATGTACTGTAATATATCATATTGCATTACACTGCATCAAATTATATTATATTATAAAGCATCACATAGACTGACAGAATGGAAAAAAGCCAAATTGTGACTTTCAGATCCAAAAATCAATAAAACTATCAACAGAACATTCAGACAATATTGTCATACTTCCTTCTTGATAAAATTGTAACAAATCTTGAAAATGTCATAAATCCATAGTGATTTATAACAATATCATGATGATCCAGTACACTGTGTTTGCACTGTTGCACCACTGTTCTATCATTGCCTTTACACAGTGTGACATTTTAATAGCATTTTGCCAGGATGTACAAATCAGAAGAACGCGAAAGAATTGCTACAATAAAGTAAGATTCTCTCCACACAGATGTTATATAAATATGATATTAATAAATCTTGACTAAGGCATATTAACCACATGTACAAGTTTTGATCCATGAAAATGCAAAAGAAAACTAGTGTCCGTAAGTAAACGCCAAGAAAAATTCCACATACTTAATTTGGTCTAAAAAAGTAAATTACTTTTCAGAACAGCGAGTTATGTGAATTTTAGTGTCTGTAAAAGTTCCTTTTCCTCAAATCTGCACAAACATACTGCAACATATAATTCTAAATGACTGTAACTGATATTAACTTGGTTTCACCAAAAAAAAAAAACCCTGAAGAAAAAGCAAAATGTACATCATAAATGCATGCGACACTTTTCAGCTTTTCATTTGTAAATAATTCTGAAAACCATGTTTTCCTTCCATTTCACAATTATGTGCCACTATGTATTGATCTAGCACAAAAAATCTCAATAAAATTAACATTTACGCTTGTGACTGTAAAGTGACAAAATGTGGAAATATTCAAGGGGTATAAATACTTTTGCAAACCCCTGTTTGACCCAAGACCTCGGAAACAACAAGCAAATAGCAAGCAATTAAGGTAAGTGCAAAGGCCTGGCGAGCTGTTGAGGTCTGACAGAGTCGGCTGACATAGGGCACCAACCTCCATGCAACTCTATTTAGGATTATCCTTCTTAGAAAAATGAATGAATAATTGAGGTAAATAGAAAAAAAAACCCTTATATTTATTAATAACTCTATATTTAATAATTTTAAGAATTATCATATTTATTTATAATAAATAAAATGTTCATGTATTAAAAGTATTCCAGCAGTATTATGAGAATGGTGATGATTATTTGTATGAACATGTAATGTTTCAAAATAATTAGTTGTGCTGTCAATAATTTAATCTTTAATATTAGAAAATTCAACAATGCATTAAATATTATATATGCATGAAGTGGAAAGAAGTGAACAGGTTTGTTTAATAATTTATTTGGACTTCAGGGACTATTTTTCGCAACCTGTGGGTTTAACATGATTTCTTCAATCATTTTGTTATTTCCTTGATTAAATACCCCATTAATGAAGTACATATGCTTAATTTGCATGCTCAAACAATTCAATGTTTATTTGGAGTCATATGGGTTTAATGGGACTCTGGGTAATTAAAACATCATTACAACATTTAACAGTAAATTCCTCTGAAACTGTTTGAGAGCGTATTTTTATTTCGCATGCATGAATGCTCACAAATAATGCACAACAAATAGAAATATCTGTAATCACATTCTATTTATACATTCTATTTATATGGGCTGCCAATGTTCTGAGTAATCACACAATGAACGCCGCAATTATCCCTTTGGTAATTATAGCTGAGTTAATATTTATTGTTATTATGTGCCTGTACTTATGTGTCCTATAAACATTTAGCCAAAACCCATGCAAAAATCCCATTGAAAAGAATGGGGGGAGAGTAAACATACCTCACTTTGACGTGTCACCAAGAAGCTACACTTTCACATAGAAACTTGGTAGAACTTTAGAAATGTAGACACTTAAGTCATCGTTTCTGCTACTTTTATGGTTTTCTCATAATCTTTGATCGAGCGTCGTAAGGATTTCTGAGTTTGTGTATTCAGAAATGGTGTCTACTGTGTGGAATATTCTTAGCAAGATTGGGTGATGCCATCAGCAGAGTGTGAAAAAAAGAGCCAATTATCTTGGAAAAGGCTTTTCATCTCGCTCCTACACCAATAAATTTTACATCAAAAGAGAGGAACATTTGTGCTGGTTCTGACCATTTAACTTTGGAGTCAACAGCACTTGTGAAAGGTAAACAGAGGGTTATTTTTACATCCTGACTGAATATTTTTCACAGTACAATGAAATAACACATCACTGAGTTCAAGAAATTCTTGGCTCACACACTGTCAACCTCTGTGCGCTGCGAAATACGATTTTCAAATCAGAAGTCCTAATGAGTTCCATATACATTTTTGAGTTGAAAAGACGGTGTAATTGTCAATAACTGCCAGCTTAATGACGATGTCAACGACCAGCTGTGTCTGGACATGCACTTCTCACTCACAGACACACACACACACACACACACACACACACACACACACACACACACACACACACCTGCTACTTGTTAACACAAAAAGGAGTCAAGCACACGCATTCCCTCTCTGTTTGGCTCCAGACAGGCAGATGGAATATGTAATAGAATAAATATGCAAATACAGTATATATTGATATGTACTGTATGTATCTCAAAATATGTATAGAGCTTGACTTAAACCCCAGAATAATTACTCCAGTCAAAGCATATATGACTTCATTTGTTGATTTATCACCGCAGATAACAGAAAATAATAAAATGTTATTGTTGCTGTTGTAATCGTTATACTTATTAAACGTAGTCTTCTGTAATTGAATTCTCTATTTGAAAACCTTTCAACCATTAAAAACGTTCAGGTCCTTCACAACATTTCTGTTTGTATTCAACTTTTGTCTATTATAAAGGACACGCAAACCCCTCCACCACTATAAGGTGGTGATTCAAGGAGGGGATCATTAGGACTTTGCCTGTCCTAATGATCTTAGGAGCTGTGTTTTCGGAGGAATAATGCCCCCAGTAGGGTCACCCAAAGCAAACAGGCTCTAGCTGAAGCTCCGGACAAAGCACGGTTCAAAAGACCTCTATGTAGAAACAAAAAACAAGGACACAGTTTTCCTTGCCTGGATACTTGTCACAGTGGTCCTCCCCCAGAGCCAGGCCTGGGGGTGGAGTTCAAAGGCAAGCACCTGGCGGTTGAGCTTCTATCCATGGAGCCCGGTCAGGCCCAACCCGGAAAGGAGACATGGGTCTGCCCTGCCATGGACCCACCACCTATGGAAGGGGCTATAGGGGTCAGGTGCAGTGTGAGTTGGGTAGCAGTCGAAGGCATGGTTCTGTCGGACCGATCCTTGGCTAGTGACTCTGACTCTTGGGACATGGAATGTCGCCTGTCTGGCGGAGAAGGCAAAACTTCAGCCTTGTTGAACTGTAACGACTTCAGAATACTTTGTGCTAGAAACTAAATTTTAAACAAGTCTCAATGAGTTCAGCAATTAAGGATAAGTTCTCAGTTAAGCTTCGAGTCAATGTTTTGAGACCTTGTGTAGTTTTTAAATGGCAGCAGTTTATTTTTCATGCTCATTCTTGGCAGTTTGTGGGTTTATAACGCAATGACATCACCCACTCAAGCTTCAAACTAGGTTCACCAAGGTCTGCCGCAGCAGGCGTGTACAAGAGCTGACCAACACTGATAAGAGTGTCATCAGACCATTTTCTGTAACCGCTTCATCCTAACTAGGGTTGCGGGGAGGCTGGCACCCATCCCAACCAACTCCGGGTGAAGGCAGAGTACACTCTGGACGGCCCGCCAGGCCATCGCAGGGCAGAAACACACTGATGGCTTTCCAGCTACTTTTTATTAAAGTCAGCAATGGTTGTGTTACATGCCTCACACCATAGACAGTGAGAGACATGGCCGGCCTTTGATAACCCAGTTATCTGCACTGGGGTGCAGTGAAAACCTTGTGGGGAGTGGGACTCAAACCCTCAACCTTTGGATCAGCGATCCAGCGCCCTGTACCACTAGACCACCACTGCCCACCCTGATAAGAATGATTTTTCGTTAAGTAATTTTAAGCATTTACACAATGTTTTATTTAATTTAAACAATTTATCATAAATTATAAATAGACAGTACCAGCCTTCTGACAGCGTGTTGGCCCAGTGCTGAACGCCGGTTTGTAAAGCATGATGGTTTCCGGCGGCTTGAACAGTTTCTCTTCGTGAAAATCACTCTTAAACACTGACAGCTAGATCATTTGTTCAGCCATATTTTCATGTAAAAACTATTCCCTTCCCTCCACCAGAAATGGAAAAATCTTTCATTCGTGTTCTAGTGTGGATAAATAAATGTAAAATCATGTTTTATCATCATCATTTTATCAAAATCATGTATGCCAATATATAAAAAGAAAAGCTGATATTGTCTATTCTTAAAAAACAATCATAATATACACTAATTTAATATGAAAACACATGTTTTGACCAAGTCTACTTGCCCGCCCTAGGACAACTCCAGGCAAGCAACACAGAATTGACACAAACACCAAAAGAAGCTGATGTTAGCTTTCAAATATACAAAGAATTCTGTAAGTATCTGCTACTAAAGAACTTTATTTTTCCTTCATGAATCTTGAGTGCAAAAGGGAAAGCAATACTTGATGGATGGGAATTGGATACGGCTAGTTTAGGGATAATTAGGGAGAAAAATGGGGGGGAAATTGGGGCAGTGGTGGCCCGGTGGTAAAGTGTTGGCTTACTGATACAAAGGTCGAGGCAGTGGTGGTCTAGTGGTATAGGGTGCTGGATCGCTGATCCAAAGGTTGGGGGTTCGAGTACCACTCCCCACAAGGTTGTCACTGTCCCCCCCAGTGCAGCTAACTGGGTTATCAAAGGCGGGCCATGTTTCTCACTGTCTATGGTGAGAGGCATGTAAAAGAACCATTGCTGACTTTCGTAAAGAGTAGCTGCAAAGCCGTCAGCGTGTTTCTGTCCCTTGCTAAAAAAGGGTTGTGACAGGAAGAGCATCCAACGTAAAAACCTCTGCCAAAGCAAATGTGCGAATCAGATGATTCGCTGTGGCGACTCCTGAGAAAAAGGGAAAAGGCCGAAAGGAAGACGGACAGACATTACTGATCCAAAGGTCGGGGGTTCCATCCCCACTATCACCGAGTCGTCATTGCTGGCCCCCAGTGCAGCTAACTGGGTTATCAAAGGTCGGTCATGCTATCAAAAGTGAGTAAAAACCAAACGTGTCTGGAGAATTTCCCTCTAGTTCAGCAGGATTACGAGTTATATTGTTTTTATTTTTAGCTGTTTCTATACCAGTCAGTTAAAATATTATTTTCATGAAACCAGTCCATGGCGTAAAAAGGTTGTGGACCGCTGCACTAAGCTGTAGGATTTACAGGCATCTTTACACAGACAGCCGTTTTCAGAATTTCTTTAATTATCTATTCAGATCATTACCATTCAGACCAGTTCTGCACAGTTGGACCTATTAAATTTTCAGTATTTATTTGACTTCGCTTTGATCAAATACAGCCCTTAGTAAAAAAAAAAAAAAAAAAAAAAAAAAAAAAAAAAAAAAAAAATTATGTAATCACCACACTTGGAATATATGTTCATTTTTCTGATAGCAAATAAGCACTAAAAATTTACAAAACTATTCGTGTTTTAAAGCTTAACATCCATCCAACAGTAATTTTGACTAAATAACTATATACAGTATATTTATGGAGTAAGATTTAGCATGTCTTCTTCACAACAAGACTTTCCTCGGTAGGAGTCCTGAGCTTGATGAGGGCATTTCAATGTGGAGTTTGCATGCACACCCCGGAGTTGTGTTTCATCTGGGTATACCAGCTTCCTTCAACGATCCAAACACACGCACAGGAGGCTAACTCGCAGTTCCAAGATGTCCCGAGGTGTGATAGTAGGTGGTTGTGTGTGTGTGTGTGTGTGTGTGTGTGTGTGTTGGCCCTGTAATAGACTTGGCAAGCTGTTCAGAGTGTACTCCACCTTCACCCAGATTCAGCTAAGATTTGAATAAGATTAAGTGGTGTATATATATATATATATATATATATATGTATATTTATATATATATATATATATATATATATATATATATATGTATATTTATATGCACAGTGGTACCTCACCTTACCAAATTAATCCATTCCAGAAGTGGTTTTATAACCTGATTTTTTGTGAGTTGAACCACATTTTACATGTAAAAGGCCTGATTCATTCTAAGGCCCCCAATACTACCCCCTAAACCCTTTAAAAATGATAAAAGTATACCTTTTAAGGCCTCCTTCTGCTTCAGTATTGTACTGATGGTAGACGGGTTTGCCCATATTCCTTTGCAATATCACTCAACCGCATGCCATGAGCCTGCGTCTCCTTTTCACTCGCACCGGGAATCACTTTCACCAGGAATCACACGCGCACGTGTGTTTGTGTATGTGTCTGTGCATGCATGTAAAACCCAGGAGTGTGCGCGTGTGTGTGCGTGTGTGTGTGTGTGTGTGGTTGACCATGTCTTCTTAGAGTTATAATCTTCCAAATGTTTATGCAAGGTTAAAAGCCTGAGTCAAAAAATAAAGTTGCGATGAGCACACTCGAAAAACTCACGAAACTACAGTAACTCTGTCCTTTACGTGTGTTAGAACTCCGTGACGAACAATGGGTCGAAGGCACACGAAAAGCACCATGGGTATTATGGAGATGCGGCTCCATAATAGCCAATGGGAGGAAGCTGCGTCATGGGTATTATGGAGATGCAGCTCCCGCCTAGCCAATGGGAGGCCAGTAGGGCGGGATGTTGGAAGAAAGTCAATGGGAGAGCAACTCGATCATTGTTTGAATTTTTGAGATGGCGTTTGTTATGGTTTGTCGTTATTATATTTTGTTAAGATATCTTATTATATCTGCTTAAACAGCTCTGCATCTTTCACCCAAACAGCAACAAACTACTCATATGCATTAAAGGGTCTAATAGCACTTTAGGATGTGTAGTGGTAATAAATGTAAGGTATTGATAACACTGCTGGCCCATTTATTTTTCCAGTCGGGATGGCACCACACACACCGGTTTGATGATGAGTGCATTACGTTTTATAGCCAGCATGGAGCTGATCATATGTACACACATCTAGGCTGCATTAGATAAATGTCAGGCATGGCAACAAAATTAATTTGCCTGATTATATCTTTCCATATCTATTATCTGCTGCACAATTTTTCATAAAAGTATTTTCACTTCATTTTTGCCTAAAAGTTTGTTTAAAAATTAAAATAAACAAATAAATAAAGATAGATTTTTTTTATGTAACAAGGTGAGAGAATTTCTAAAGGAAAAAAGTATGAAATGTCAAAATGTGTTTGGTATAGCAGATGTTTCTCGGCAATTTAGATACAGCGTACCCCAAAGGGACTATATGTGAAATTATGCATCAAATAAATTCATAACAGTTAACTCGATTTTTTCAAAAATTAAAGTATTGTCTTACAATGACCATGTTATCGGATTTGTAGAATCAAGGTTGAGCAGATTGCTGTCAAGATATTGCTTTGGAATATCCAGTCACAGAGGGGTTTTCATTATGGACAAAAAATACATTGAATTGATTAATTTAATGGTGATTTAATTGGTTCGGCTGCATGATAATTCAGAAAAGAGGTTAAAAGATGTTGGTGAGCTTGTGGTAACAGTACGTTTAATGTAGCTTTTCACAATCCAGGTTTTGTGTTGATCAGGTCAGTATTTTAAAAGCACATCAACATGAAATAGTAAAAAAAAAAAAAAAAAAAAGCATTATGGCACCATTGCAAATGGATTGACACATTGCGCTGATGTCCGATGTAGTGATGTTTCCTGTGAAATTTAATTAGAGTGCAGCCCAAAACACCCTCCATGTGCAAGTTTGCATTACATAAAGTTACTGTTACTAAAAAAACATGTATTTTTTTTTTAAATTGTGTTTTAGTACTTGTGGAATTTGTGTATTTTGATGGATTGTTAAAATCTGGAATATCCTATCAATGAGATTTCCACATGACTAATTCACTAACAGTGAATGATGCTGATTCATTTGCATATTAATTATTCAATTATAGGGATTTCATTGTCTTGCGGCAACCATGTTTTATAACCCAAAAACACTGTATGAACAAAACACTTGACGGTCATTTGCTTCAAGGTCAAGATGGAACAAAAAGGTAAAAGAACTCACTTGTCTCCAAACAAGCGGTCAAGCTCACAGTGTGTAGTGCGTTACATTGCCCATCACAGGGTACATAAGTATGCCTAGTTTGATATATGTGAGTCCAAGCATATAAAAGTATGACCTGGACAAACCTTTCATTTTAAGTGGGGTCAAAGCTTAGGGTCAACGCCATAGAAACATGAAGTTGGTATGTGACATGTCACCTTATCACCCTATATAGATCCACCAGTTCAGGTGACCTATGGCTGCCAAATACTAGATTACTGTTTAGAATTTTTGCTGCACAGTTTTGGTCTTTTAGGCAGGCAGGCATGCAGGCAGGAAGCAAATGACAAAAGAAAGAAAGAATTGTATTTATGATCCATGCCACCCAGGTAGTGTGCTGGATAACCGATCTGCAGGTCAAGAGTTCAAGCCCAACTATCAACAGGTTGTCACTACTGTC
The DNA here is from genome assembly GCA_024760905.1 of Plotosus lineatus. Classification (NCBI taxonomy): domain Eukaryota; kingdom Metazoa; phylum Chordata; class Actinopteri; order Siluriformes; family Plotosidae; genus Plotosus; species Plotosus lineatus. The sequence goes on from CM045750.1 coordinate 13,767,414, forward strand.
CCCCCAGCGCAACTAACTGGGTTATCGAAGGCCAGCCATGTCTCTTACCATTGCTAACGTTGTGTAAGCTGCCACCAACAATCAAACTTAAAACACAAGTTTAACTTCAGTTATAATAATAAAACACTTCACTGATTTTCATGGGAATAAAATTAAGTATAGATAATGTCAAACTGAACCTACAAGCCATTTAAATGAACTCGGAAAAAAAAACTGTTAATACAATGCGCTGAGTCTACCTTTCACAAGGAATCGTTTTTTTTTTTTTTTTTACATTTCATTTATCAACCCACGAACCCACCATTGTACCAGCATGAGTCAGGGCTATCTCAAGGTTACATATTGCCTTTCTGTGAATGTGGATGTAAAAATGGATTCAAATGGGTTTTTTCCTTTGGTTTTTTTTTTTGTTTGTTTGTTTGTTTTTTTGTTTTGTTTTGTTTTCTTTTTTTTTTTAAGTTGACCTATTGAAAATTTGACCGAGTTAGCAGATAACAAAATAAAATACACCTAAATGAACCAATTTATATGTTTTTGTTGGGCAGTGGTGGCCTAGTGGTATTGGGCGCTGGATCGCTGATCCTAGGTTTGGGGGTTCGAGTCCCACTCTCCACAGGGTTGTCACTGGAGCCCCCCACCCCCAGTGTGCAGCTAACTGGGTTATCAAAGGCCGGCCATGTCTCCCACTGTCCCTATGGTGAGAGGCATGTAAAATAACCATTGCTGCAAAGGCTGCAAAGCTGTCAGCGTGTTTCTGTCCCTTGCTAAAGGGTTGTGTCAGGAAGGGCATCCGACGTAAAAACCTATGCCAAATCAAATGTGCGAATCAGATGATTCGCTGTGGCGACCCCTGAAAAAGGGAAGTGAAACTACCACATACTGCCAACTTTGTCTTCTATCAATAATGGATCATGATTTGCTTTAGGGCTACTGCAGGTCAACAAGCTTTGCTATTGTAACTGGCTAGCGCTTAGCATAGTTTTCCTATAAACATATACCATGGAGCTAAATGTTTACATCAGAGTGTCAAATAAACTAAAAGGGATAAAGCTCGCCTTTACCCTGACACTTCCATACACACCAGCTGGGCTCCTCTGGCCCATGGGTAATCATCAAGGCAAATTCCTCTGGCATGTTGCCTCTATGAAGTCTAGAGGTGGTGTGCTCGAGCCTCAGAAGTGTAAATAGAAACGGTAATGAATTTGGATTGCACTAGCTGGCCCAGATTTGACATTAGTGGGATCACTTGTATTGCTTCTATTAAAATGAAATGAAAGGCAAAACTTCCAGTCTCTCTTTCTACCCATGAACATGTATGTTTTCATTAAGATGCTTTTTCAGTTGGTGCTTACATTTTTGAAATGGAAATCTGCTAAAATTTGTTTGATAGCATGTATTATAAAGTTTGAAAAGGCCACCTTGTATTACAGGAGTGTGTAAACATTTTGCGGATAAGCTGTGAACCTGTCAGTTCATATAGGGCAAGATAGCAGCAAAATCACACTATACAGATATTAAACGAACAAATCAGATATAAACCACCAAACTTCTGAATTGAATAAAACTTGACACGTGCACAAAATAAGAGCTTCGATTTGAATACTGACTCTGGCTCACTGACATGAACTCAAAGGTATAACGTGCTATTCATATGCAAATTACTTCTGTATTTACCTTTGGATATAAATCATGTGCAGCTTTTTGCAGTACAATGTTGCTGTACAGTACAATAACAACACGGTGTTTTACAGGGATCCCTCGCTACTTCGCGCTTCAATTTATACGGCTTCAGTGCATCACGTTTTTTTTTTTTTTTTTTAATTAATCGAAATGGAAATTAAGGAAGAAAAGGGGAAAAGGTTAAGAAAAATGGCAAAAAAAAACAAGGTCAATTATACAAAAAAAAAAAAAACCCTAAACAAACACAAAACAAAAAACAACCCAAAATCTTCCATCAAAACAACATTTTTGTGAAGTGCGCATCGACGTGCGTGCGTTTTGATGTGTGTGTGTTTATATTTACATCTTATGCATTATTATTTAATCTGTAATACTTATGATAAGCATTTATAGCATTGAATATGTATTTATTGATATTATATACACATATACATGTATGTATACGTCAATCGGGGTGGGGGGGGTGTTGGAAGGGGTCACGTATTTCAGTTACCGCGGAGGGATCTCGGTCCCAATTAACAGCGGAAAGTGAGGGATCCCTGTAATGCCAAAAAGACGTATGCAGTGCATGCCAGCTTTTATCAAATTTAGATTTCCCTTTAAGCACTACCTTTTCTGTCAGTTTAAACATGTGGCCATTCAATATTCAAGAAACAATTACAATTAAAAAGGTAAAAGTAAGTTGTGGTTTTGGAGCTTGCTAACAATGGTAAGTAATGTGGTTTTTTTTATTAATATTAAGACTAAAACTAACAAAAGTGAAAAAATGTATTCTATAATTTAGTGCTTTGCAGCTTTTGTGACGTAAAAGTATATTTGGCAGTTGGGGGAGGGGGGGGGGGTTTTCCAGAAAATTTACCTCCAGCCTGATAGATTAGGTGGGGCCGGTGGCATAGTGGTTAGGGTGCTGCGCTCATGATCAGGAGGTTGTGTGTTCAAATCCCAGTGAGACCCCCACTGTGGTAAGACCCCTGGGCAAGGTCTCAACCACAAGTCTGCCTTTGTTCACCCAGCAGTATAAATGGGTACCAGTAAAAATATACTGGGAAGGTAACCTGCGATGGACTAGCGTCCCATCCAGGGGGAGTTGAACTCCTAGTCGCTTCACGCTACGGAAACCGGGGATAACCACCGGCCTGATGAGCCACTATGGCTCGGGTGTAAAAATCCCAAAGGACTTTACCTTACCTTACCTGATAGAGTAACTAACATGATTGGAGGAAACCAATAGAATAAGCAATTTATTAAAAAATAAGAAGTGCTTGGACTCCTGAACAATAAGTAAGTGCATGTTGTGAGCAACCATTGTAAAACTGAGATGCGCTAATTCTTCTGTTCAATTAAAAATATTACTTTTGTTATCACATAGAAGAGACACATCACGAAAATGAAATTTTTATTTGGTCAGTTGTTTTTTAAGAGCAGAAAGAAGTGTTTTCAGGTTTCCTGAATACCAATAGCTATATATAGATATATATATATATATATATATACCAATATATATAGATAGATAGATAGATAGATAGATAGATAGATAGATAGATAGATAGATAGATAGATAGATAGATACACAGATAGACAGACAGACAGACAGACATAGATAGATAGATAAATAGATAGATAGATACAATACAAGTCAGAAATGGACACTATCCATTTATTCTTATCTGCATTTATATTCAAGGACACAACACCCCTTCAATTTTAATAAGGGATTGATATTCGGCTTCACCCCTAATATGCATAACAATCTGTGCTGTAAAAACAACAGTGTCCTTTTGCGATTGCCAAGTAGTGTAAATCTTCCACTAGGCAGAGGTTTCTTAAATATCTGGCCCTCTATGAGTGTTTTAGAATAGCTCCTACCTCTGGAAGTGGCATGCCATTGATGATGAGGTCAGGCTGTTGTGGGCCCTGCCCAGTGAAGGTGTGGTGATAACCATGGTTCGGATCAGCATTTCTTGAGTTCTGGCTTTCCACATTGAGGAAGGTGCTCTCAGACCGTCTGCCTCCCAGTGGCAGTGTTTGCTGGTGATAGTCAAAGTAGTTGAGTGAGGATGTGAGGGAAGAGCAGCTCACCACATTCATCTTGTCTGTCTCCTCCACATCACGTGGCACCAGACGGATATCATTCTTGCTCAATTTCTTTTTCTTGCTTGACTTCTTCTGGCTGCCGTACGAGTACTCCGCCACCCTGTGCAGGTAAAAAAAACTGAACAGACTCAATAAAGCAGTGCTCTATGTTTCCAGTGAAATGCAAGAACTATTTTAGTTTTCATGAGGTTAACACAAAACACTAAAATGATTAAACAAAGTTCACATGAATTTACAAACCAGAATTTATTTTTTTTTTCACCATTTTGAAAATGAGGTTAGTAAAAAATACTGATCTAATTCTGAATGTAATACCTCCTGTTGCACCACTCCAATTACAGCGAATCTCAAAAGACTTAGAATATATATGGGACATTCTACCAGAAAGACACATTTCCTGTCCTGGATTTTGTCATCGTGAGTAGAACTTGTACAATCCAAAGAATGCAAAGAACACTGACTTCGTAGATCTTAGAAAATCCTCAGCCAGGTGGCAGTTAACACCAAGTCGTGTTGTTATGATAAATGTCACTTAATTAAAAACTATTATTAATTACAGTAAACACATTTTATATTTTTATATATACTGTACTGAATATATATACTGTACATAATGTGTGTGTGTGTGTGTGTATATATATATATATATATATATATATATATATATATATATATATATATATATATATATATATACACTAGTATATAAACTACAGAGGTACCTCACCTGACGAAAGTCTCACCAAACGAAAAATTCAGGTTCCGAAAAGCATTTTCCTAAAATTTTTGTCTCAGGATACGAACCAAGTTCACGTAACGAAAGCAGCATCTTATAAATTCGAACACGCCATTCAAACATCAAACAATGCACGAGCTGCTCTACCATCAATGACGTTCAAAGATCCCGCCCCGCTGGCCTCCCATTGGCTAACAACTGAGCTGTCGTTCATGTCACCTTCACTCAAGCGCCATCTTGGACAGGTCTACCTGATGCCATCTTGGATGGGGATCCCATTGCCTAGGAGGAATGACGCATCTACATCTCCCTCCCATTGGCTATTATAGAGCTGAATCCACTATGATGCTTTCCATGTAAAGGACAGTTACTGTTGTTTTATGCTTTATTTCTTGACTCAGGCTTTTAAACTTCCATAAACATTTGTAAGATTATAACTCTGCTAAGAAGACATGGTCAACACACACACACACACACACACACACACACACCCGCATGTGATTTCCGGTGCGAGTGAGATGAAGAAACTGGCTCGAGTGATATCACAAAGGAATATGGCCAAACCCGTCTACCATTGGTATGATATTAAAGCAGAAGGAGGTATTCAAAAGTATGCTTTTATAATTTTTAAAGGGTTTAGGGGGTCGTATTGGGAGCCTTGGAACGAATCACGCGTTTTTCATGTAAAATGCGTTTCAATTTACGAAAAATGCAGGTTATGAAAAAAGCTCTGGAACGGATTAATTTCGTAAGGTGAGGCAGCACTGTGTGTGTGTGTGTGTGTATATATATATATATATATATATATATATATATATATGTATGTGTGTGTGTGTGTGTGTGTATATATATATATATATATGTATGTGTATATATATATGTGTGTGTGTGTGTGTGTATATATATATATATATGTATGTGTATATATATATATATATATATATATATATGTATGTGTGTATATATATATATACACACACACAGTGCTGCCTCACCTTACGAAATTAATCCGTTCCAGAGCTATATATATATACCCACACACATACATATACACACACACACACACACACAGCCCTCCATAATTATTGGCAACTCTGGATGTGTTCTTTATCTCCTCATGAATTCCTTATGTCGGACCACAATGGGGGGAGGGGGGGGTTAAACCCCAACCTTTAATTCAAGTGCATTTATTCAGTATGTAAAAAAATCCCACATTAAGAAATAATTCTTTTACATCAAATCATGTGTGCCACAATTACTAGCCCCCTGATGTTTATACTTTGTACAGCCACCTTTTGCTAACAAAACAACACCTAATCTTCTCCTGTAATGTTTCACAAGATGGGAGAATACAGAAAGATGGTCTTGGACCGTTCCTCTCTCCACAACCTCTCTCAATCACTGGTGCCCAATACGTCGATCACGATCTACCAGTCGATCGCAAAGATAGTGTGGGTAGATTGCACGGCATTAAAACGTCGATAGAAGTCTACCATCCTCACTATGAAATTTGTGACTTGATCGACAGTCGGTCTGAACAATCTGACTCTTTCTGACACAGATGTCACTGCGCATGTGCACAGAACAATGCGTTCTAGCAAGCTAGTCAGTTAGCCTCCAATTTATGTCTTCTAGACTTACGGGGTATACTATGGAGTGAGGGAGCTGAGCCAAGTAAAAAGACAAAAACGTACTATTTCTACTGTATATGGAATGGGAGATGGGCTTTTTTTTTTTAACTATGTCATTTTCAAAGACTCATCTGCCAGTCTACCATCACTATACCGAAAAAAGGGAAATGAAGAGCGGCATTTTTGTACCGGTCATAAAAATTACTACACAAACAAAAACTACAAAATAAAAGCAGCCACCGAAGCTTCGTTCCAGGTGAGTCACAATCATTAAGAACAAAAAAGAATCCTTCCAAGATGGAGGGATGGTAAAGAGGTATTCCTTGAAGCAGTTGACTCGTTGTTCCAAGACTATAAAAACAAAGCAGAAATACTATCTTCGATCAGAACTCTCCGGCTATCAAGAACTCCAGTTACACGGCGCAGTGACGCCATGGGCGAGGATTTGACTAAAAAAAAACTTCGGAAGGACATCGCAGACTTCGAGTGCTTCTCATCGCAGCTGGATGAGTTGTATTGAGCAATATGGGTTCAGGTAGTCAAGCAAGCTACACTAACATAATACAGTATGGTTCATAATAAGAATTCTCAATATACATTTTGCAGTTTTATAGGTGGTAGATCATTTGGACTTGGTCATTTTGTAAGTAGCTTGCATGCTGGAAAAGTGCGTGCACCCCTGCTCGAAATCATCCACTGACCTGGGTCCTCTCCTCTGCAGCTCACTCCAAAGGATTTCAATAGGGCTGAGGTCTGGGGACTGAGATGGTTATGGGTGGAGCTTGATTCTGTGTCTGGCAAATCATTTTTGTGTAGATTTGGCCACATGTTTAGGGTCATTATTTTCTGAAGGACCCAGTGACCACCCATCTTCAGCTTTCGGGGAGAGGCCACCAGATTGTGATTTAAAATGCCCTGGTATTTAAACGTGTTCATGATGCTATGCACCCTAACAAGGTTCCCTGGGCCTCCTGAAGAGAAACAGGCCCACAGCATCACTGATCCTCCCCCATACTTCACAATGAGTGTGAGGTGCTTTTCTGAATACTCATCTTTTGTGTTCCACCAGACCCACTTAGAGTGTTTGTTGCCAAAAATCTCTATCATCTGACCAAAGCACATGGTCCCAGTTGAAGGCCCAGTACCTCATAACAAACTCCAGACCTTCACATTTATGATTACATTTATTGTGAGTGAGAAAAGGTTTGTTCCATGCATGCCTCTCTAACAGCTTGTTGGCATGTCGATGATGTCTGTAGGTTATTTTGGAAACTTTGTGACCCCAAAATGTTACCATTACAGTGAGCTTTGGAGAACTTTTATTTTTCCTACCCTTCGTCTCACTGTGTGTGTGGGGGGGAGAATAACCTTGCATCCTCGACTAGGCTTGTTTACCACTGTTCCAGTTGTTTTAAACTTTTTAATGATTCCTCTGACAGGTTGAGGTGTCGAGGTGCAGGCGAGGAGCTATTTTCTTGTAGCCATGGCCTGACTTGTAAAGGTCGACATCTGCCTTACTTAAATGGTGTTTTCCTTTTTCTTTCCCAAGTTGAAGGGTGGATAAGAGAAATGGCCTCTGTATCAAATCATATTTATACCCCAGAGAAACAGGAAGTGATGAATTACTGATTAAATGTTTCTAGATACTCTGATAAACTTTGTAAAGTACAAGACAAAAGGACTTCAATTACATTTATTTCCAAGGAATTTTTAGGGGTGCAAAAATCTGGAACAGATTATTTCCTGAAAAACAATCATTTCTTAGTCAATGAATATTTTTTGTCCCCTTAAAATTCACTTCAGATGAAAGTTATATTTTTCTACTATTTTCAGTGTGAGAGTAGCTTCTGCAATGAAAAGTGAATTTTAGCATATCCTACCCAGGGCCGCCAATAATTATGGAAGACAGTATATATATATATAAGTGGGGCAGTGGTGGTCTAGTGGTATAGGGCGCTGGATTGCTGATCCAAAGGTTGGGGGTTTGAGTCCCACTCTCCACAAGGTTGTCACTGTCCCCCCCCCAGTGCAGCTAACTGGGTTATCAAAGGCGGGCCATGTCTGTCACTGTCTATGGTGAGAGGCATGTAAAAGAACCATTGCTGACATTCGTAAAGAGTAGCTGCAAAGTCGTCAGCGTGTTTCTGTCCCTTGCTAAAAGGGTTGTGACAGGAAGGGCATCCGACGTAAAAACCTCTGCCAAATCAAACGTGCGAATCAAATGGTTCGCTGTGGCGACTCCAGAGTAAAAGGGAAAAAGCCAAAAGGAAGACAGACAGACAGTATATATGTATATACAGTAATCCCCTGCCACTTCGCGTCCCCTCAATATTGCGGGATTTCCCATCGGGAAATTAAAAAATTAAAGATTATTCAACATTCAGGCACACTGCAGCATTACATGTACTTTCAACTACTCTACCCAACATGCTCTGTTCTCCTGCTTGACTTGAGTGTTCTCTGATTGGCTGTGAATCCAGCAAGCTGACTGGTCGAGATTATATTTCCCAGTATCCAACACACCTTTCCTCCCTCATGACTTTTATTGAGCTCAGGGGAAGCACTGAGGTGCGGGAAAAATCGTGTTCACCATAGTGGTGAGGGAAAAACAAAAACCAAAATCACTGGGAGAGTATCAACACAGAAACTGGTCGAGCACGAAGCTATTTATAATGTGCTGATGACTGAGTGAATTCAAGTGCGCTCTCTGGATTTCACCTGCGGATAACAGTCACACCCCTCACCAGCGCATGCAGTGTATAGAGAGAGAGAAAGAGTTAAACAGCTGTGAGTTTGGACACTAACATGATACGTACTAAAAGTAAAGGCTCTGGAGGCGCTGAGGAGCCCCAAACCAAGCACCAGTGCCACCAGTCATTCAACCTCTCAACGTGGCCGTGGATTTGTTGTTTATAAGGTTTATTATACAGTATTTATATATATATTTATTGTCATTATAAGGTTTATAATTTATTTATATATTAATACACGTTGCCTGTATGACATTAACATGCATAGAATACTTTAAAATTAACTTCTATGTAAATTTTATATAATATATAGGTGGGTGGGTCGGGGCAGTGGTAGTCTAGTGGATAGAGCACAGGATCGCTGATCCTAAGGTTGGGGGTTCGAGTCCCCACAAGGTTGTCACTGACACCCCCCCCCCCACCCCCCCACCCCCCCCCAAGTGCAGCTAACTGGGTTATCAAAGGCGGGCCATGTCTCTCACTGTCTATGGTGTGAGACATGTAAAAGAACCATTGCTGACTTTCATAAAGAGTAGCTGCAAAGCCGTCAGCGTGTTTCTGTCCCTTGCTAAAAAGGGTTGTGACAGGAAGGGCATCCGATGTAAAAACCTCTGCCAAATCAAACGTGCGAATCAGATGATTCGCTGTGGCGACTCCCAAGTAAAAGGGAAAAAGCCGAAATGAAGACAGACAGACAGACTGTGTATATATATGAATGTGTTATAAATTAATACGTTTGATCAGTTAATGTGAATATTTTAGATATATGAATACATCACATTCCTTAATATTCCATCATGCCCTGTCATGTTTACAAAATATACATATCAAGGAGCACCACACCTTTAAGGTTATAACTCATTGGAAGTGCTATAATTTGAGTGAGGGGAGGTACTGAATGAAAGATGGGTTTGAGGATGAGCTAGAGAGTCAGACTCTGTCACTAATGTTTTCTCTTTATTTTTCAGTAGAACAATATAATTTTAAATCCAAAACACATAAATAAGGTTATTGGGATTTCTTGCATGCATGTGCTAATTTTATGCTAACATTCCTACAGGCTTGGCAACGGCCATGACCACCAAGTCTGGTAATATTAGTGTGACCGAACCTGACTTCCCTGCAACCAGGCCTTGCAAAGGGACAGACTTATTCCTTATTAGTTGACTGAATATAATATATATTTAATTTAAAAATATTAAAATATAGCTTAAATAAATTGCCATTTAAACCACAGCTGTTAAGATTTTTCTGATCATACGGTTTCCTACGCGGGTCTCCTTTTATCTAAACCTACGCTGCACTGGTTTTATAACACAGTCGTCAAACTCATGGTCCGTGAGCCAAATCTTGCCCTCCAACTCATTTTATGTTGCCCGTGAGTGCTTTTAAAAGTACAGTATATGATGATCTTTCATGATCTGCGTCAACTACTAACATGAAGTGTGATTCATCATCCATCCAGTAGGTTTGCACCAACCCATTTCAATTCAACGACCCACCCTTCATGACTCAGGAAAGAGTGCAAGCGAGATGATGAATGTTGAGCATTGTTAGAAAAGGAAAGTGAACAAATGGATAGGAGGACAAATGGATAAACAAATAATATGGCTATGCAGATTTCATGGTTCCCCTTTTTGAATAGAGGAGTTGATTATTCATTCCTCGGTGACCTTGAAATTGGACCTTGTTCCTTAACACCTTTTTTCTTAAATTTGCATTTTAAAGGGAAACAACTTTTTGTTGATTCTTCAACCTCAGATTTGTTTGGAGTTGTGAATGCCACCAATCTAATTTCCATAAATTGAACGTCCATGCCAATTGCTATAATTAGCACAAGCAAACGCCCTGTAAATTCCTATAAAAGGATTTGGGTGCACACACAAATATTCAGGAGGATGTAAACAATGGTAAAGCTGCAAATTGACAGGAACACAGGAATCCAAAAGGGGAAGAAAACAGTGTGAAAATAGCACTGTCCACAATTCAATAAGCAATCATTTCCAATACATAACAATTATCCATTTGTTCATTAATTTTCGAAACCATTTAATCTTAATTCGAGTCACAGGGGGGCTGGTGCCCATCTCAGCCGACTCTGGGCAAGGTACACCTTGGACAGCTCGCCAGGCCATCGCAGGGCAGAAACATGGCGACAGGCTACGCAGCCGACTCTTGATGAAAGTCAGCAATGGTTCTTTTACACCTCTCACCATAGACAGTGTGGGGCTGGTGGTGTACTGGTTAAGGTGCCGCGCTCATGATCAGGAGGTTGTGAGTTCGAATTTCACTGAGACCCTCACTGTGTTAAGACCCCTAGGCAAGGTCTGAACCACAAGTGTGCCTCTGTTCACCCAGAAGTATAAATGGGTACCAGTAAAATATACTGTGAAGGTAACCTGCGATGGACCAGTGTCTCATCCAGGAGGAGTTGAACTCCTGGTCGCTTCACGCTATGGAAACCGAGGCACCGGCCTGATGATCCACTAGGCTCGGGTGTAAAAAGCCCAACAGACCTTACCTATCATAGACAGTGAGAGACATGGCAGGCCTTTCATAACCCAGTTATCTGCACTGCGGGAGACACAGCAGTGACAACCTGCTGAGGCTCAAACCCCCCCCCAACCTTGGGATCACTAATCTATCCCCTCACCACTGGGCCAACACTGTCCCTATAATCTACTCAGGCATAAAAACAGGACTTCTTCTTTTTCTTTTGGCTTTTCCTGTACTCTTGTTTACTCTCTTCGGTCCTCTCTATGTCCCATTTCTTCTTAGCTAACCTCTTCTTTTGTACACAATCCTGCACTTCCTCATTCCACTACCAAGTCTCCTTATGTACTGTCCTTCCAGAGGACACGCCAAGTGCTCTCCTACCTGTCTCCCTGATCACATTAGCTGTAGTTGTCCAGTCATCTGAAAGTAATTCCTGACCACCCAAAACCTGTTTCAACTCCTCCTTGAAGATACCACGACACTCTTCCTTTTTCAGCTTCCACCACTTTGTCTTCTGCTCTGCCTTTGCCTTTTTCACCTTCCTCACCATCACCATCATCCTGCATACCAGCATCCTATGCTGTTTGGCAACGCTCTCACCCACTACTACTTTGCGGTCACTAACTTCTTTCAAATTACATCACCTACAGTAGATGTAGTCTACCTGTGTGCTCCTACCTCCGCTTTTATAAGTCACCCTATGCTCCTCTCTCTTCTGGAAGAAAGTATTCACCACAGCCATTTCTATCCTTTTTGCAAAATCGATCAACATCTGTCCTTCTGCGTTCCTGTCCTGGATACCAAACCTGCCCATCACTTCCTCGTCCCCTCTGTTTCCTGCACCAACATGTCCATTGAAGTCTGCCCCAATGACCTCTCTTTCACCTCTGGGGGTACTCTGCATCACTTCATCTAACTCACTCCAGAATCTCTCCTTCTCTTCTAGCTCACATTCTGCCTGTGGGGCATCAGCACTAACAACATTGAACATCACGCCTTCAATTCCTAACTTGAGACTCATCACTCTGTCTGACACTCTTTTCACTTCTAGAACATTCCTGACAAACTCCTCCTTCAAGATGATGACTACTCCATTTCTCTTCCCATCCACACCATTATAAAACAGTTTAAACCCTGCTCCTAAGCTTCTAGCCTTGCTACCTTTCCACCTGGTCTCCTGAACACACAGTATGTCCACCTTCCTCCTCTGCATCATTTCAGCCAGCTCTCTACCTTTTCCTGTCATAGTTCCAACATTCAAAGTCCCTACTCTTAGCCCGAGACTCATGCTTTTCCTCTTCTCTCTCTGCCTACGGACACGCCTCCTGCCTCTTCTACTTCGACCAACAGTAGTTCAATTTCCACCAGCACCCTGTTGGTTAACAGCACTGATGGTGGCCGTTGTTAACCCGGCCTCGAGCGATCCGGTATGAAATTTGTCTTTATGGTTTGCATTTTGTATTTTGGCAAAAGTTTTACGCCGGATGCCCTTCCTGTCGCAACCATTTATCCGGGCTTGGGACCGGCGTGAGGTTTGTGCCCCCCCCCACACACACACACACACACACACACACACGGCTGCATTAAAAAACCCAGATGACACAATATTGGGATTTGAGTACAAGAAATATTCTTCAAAATAAAAAAATTGATGTTTCTGGTAAAAATGTTTCATATATATTTCAAGATCTAGACATCTTTAAACATTAAAATAAAATGGAATATATACAACTCTTAAATATATTATTTTTGAGCGCACTGCACCTGAATGCAGGTCTGTTTCTTTTGAAGTACATATCAGTACATACACATAAAATATAATCTATACCTAACAATGGCTGGCAAACATCAGATTTCTATTAATTATTTATGCCTGCTGCCTTCATCCTGTCAGTTCTACTACCAGACCTGGACTCAGTGCCAATGTCACACTCAAGTGATCTCTGGCCTCCAGAGGGCCCATCAGGCCTGATCTGTTTGGAATCCCACAGTCTGCAGCTGTACTTGTCACAAGCAAGCAGAAGGAAATGTAAAAATCTCGGATCTCTCTCTCTCTCTCACCCACACACACACACACACACACACACACACACACACACACACACACAAAATGACAGACAATGAACACGAGCAGGAAATTATTTAAATCTCAAATCAAACGTATGACTTTTAAAATGTAATTTCCAAGCACATGACTCTCTCGACATCCTAATTCAAGCACAGATATCCGACTGCAGACGGTAACAACAGTGACAACGGATCATGCTTTATATTCTCATGAGCAAAGCGTGTGCTGCAAACATCTCCACCAGCCGATCTCCTACTTTTCCAAGAACGTTATTCTCATGGGATCGTGTTACTCTCCTGATTTCTTTCTCTTGAAGAGACATTTAAAAAAGAGGGCAACGTTTTACTTTATCTTTGTTTGTTAGCTGAAGGAAAATAACAAGAACAAATTATTCATTAATTCATTCATTTACTCCCTGACCAGCTCGTCAGACCATAGCGGGGGGGTTATGGGGGGGCAGTTTGGAACAGGGCATGTCTCTGGACTGTGAGAAGAAACCAGAGAAACCCACGAGAGTATGGAGAGAACATGTAAACTCCACAGAGAAGCTCCCTCACTGTTGATATAAATAAAATGCAAAGTTATTAAATACACCACTTTAGATTTTTTATTCCGTTCTCCATGTTTTTTCCGAATTGGGGTTGTATTTGTATTTTCGTCTAAACAACATTGTCGTTTATAAAATTATATTCATTTTAATCGCTACGTCTACATCCAATCACGAGGAATGGACGTAGATCCCCGAAGCTTGAGTGATGCTCATACAGGGATTGTGTCACGGCTGTGATCACAATGATCTACTGTATGGTTCACCAGGCCACACACGGACTCACTCACGCCTACGGGCAATTTGGAACAGCCAATCAATCTACTGTGCATGGTTATTTTGGACTGTGGGAGGAAACCGGAGCACCCGGAGGAAACCCACGCAAGCACGGGGAGAACATGCAAACTCCACACAGAAAGACCCGGGCCTGGAATCGAACCCAGGCCTTCTTGCTGTGAGGCGGACATGCTAAGCACTACGCCACCATGCTGCCATTCATTTTAATAAATAACTGCAATCATACTATAGTATAATACTATAGATAATATAGTACAGTAATTATATTTATACGCCTGTATTAACATACATCGTGTTATAAAATATCTACGGATTTATGCATCTGCTTAACAAACGAGAGCAACTTAAATCACTTTCATCAAATTATTCCCTTTCTGGAAATTGACTCAATGCCGGACAGCAGTTACAGCTCAGAATAATATTTTGCTCTTTTGGCGTGATTTTCATTTATTTATTTATCTGCCAAACTGCTTACGTTTACAACATCTGGCAGAGACGCTTATCCAGAGCAACTTACAATTAGCATTACTTTTTTTATCCAATTGAGCAATTGAGGATTAAGGGCCTTGCTTAAGGGCCCGACAGTGGCGGTACTGGGGATTTAACTCCCGGCCTTCGGATCAGTAACGCATCGCCTAAACCACTAGGCCACCACTGCCCTTAATCCCACTGCTTAATATCTATCTCAGCCGACACTGGGTGAAGGTAGGGTACATCCTGAACAGCTTGCCAAGCCGTCCTAGGTTCAACAAACACACAACCATTCAACTTACATGCACACCGAGGGGCAGTCTGAAACAGCCAATTAGACTAATGTGCAAGTCTCTGGATTGTGTCGGACTACTCACAGGAAACCCACTCAAGCCCAGAGTGAACATGTCAACTCCACACAGATAGGCCCTCACCATGCCCGAGACTCAAACCCAGAACCTTCTTGCTGTGAGGTGGACGTGGTAACCACTACAGCACTGTGCAACCCGACTCCTCTTTCCGCAAGCTTTTGTTGAACAGAAAGACTTACCTGCTGCTGAGAATTTAAATAAAATCCGAATTAGTTTAGTTACAATCAATCATTTATTTCTGCTCCGCATGTTGTAATCCAGCACTTCTTAAGCACATTCCAGTTCACAAAAAAAAAAAAAAAAAAACACGTGCACACCAAACCCCGCACAGCCACGAACAAGTTCTAAACATGCATTCTACTCACACAAGTCACGCATGCACATAACCATCCAGAACCTCATTCCGAGACAGACACGGACACGGAGCTATACTAGTAAAAGAGCTAATATACCTGCAGTTGTAGGTACGGACTTCTTTGTTATCCCTTTTGCACTTCAATGCTACAAAGATCATGGTGACGAATAATATCGCAGCAATGGAACCCAGAGCGATGATGAAGATGAGGGACAGGTTCACCGCTCCGATCTGCTCCTGCGTGTTGAGGTCTGGAGAGAGGTAGACGATGATGTACGCAGAAGCAGATAAAGACGTCTGGCCATGGTCATGGGCCACGACCGTGATCTGATAGGAAGGTTTGGCATGTTCTCCAAACATTTTCGTGGTCCGAACCTCACCGTTAATCTGGTCAATTTCAAAGTATGCCACATCACCCTCGGAGATGGAATACGACAGTCTTCCATTTTCTCCCTCGTCATAATCGTCGGCTTTGATCTGAGTAACCAGATAGCCGAGTCCGGCATTTTTGGGGATGGAAACCTCTGCGGTCCCATTAATGAGCGGTGGGGTCGTCATCACGGGAGTATTGTCATTTACATCCAGTACAACAATGCGCACTGTGGCATTGCTAGTCAACGAAGGATCGCCACCATCTTTTGCCGAAACCTTAAATTCGAATGTCCGCGTGTCTTCATGATTAAACGCCCTGACCCCGTATATCTCACCGTTTGAGTTTACAGTGACATACGATTCCACGGACATTCCTCGGACTTCTGATTTGATTATTTCATAAGACACGGTGCCGTTCATTCCCAGGTCAGGATCTTTAGCGGACACCGCGAGTAGGAAAGCACCGGGGACATTATTTTCCAAAACCATTGCCTGGTAATGTGGCTTAGTGAAATACGGAGGGTTGTCGTTTTCATCGGTTACTTTCACAGCAAAAGATTTCGAGCTTCTCAGTGGGGGATAACCACTGTCCTCGGCCAAGATAGTCAGATTGTACGCGTCCTTCTGCTCCCTGTCTAGTCGACCGTCAACAAGTAAGGTAGAGAAGCTCTCAAACTCATTGAGTCTGAACGGCACGTTTCCCTGCAGTCTGCACTGCACTTTACCATTTGCACCCGAATCGCTGTCCGAAACTCGCACCAGTGCGATGACGTATCCGAGAGGGGCATTCTCACTCACCTCTACCACCTCACTGTTTTCAGACAAAAGCTTAATATCGGGCGCGTTGTCGTTGACGTCTATTATATTGACGACCACTTTGCAGTGAGCGGGAATGGAATTCGGACCCAAATCTTTGGCCTGGACGTCGATTTCATGCACACGCAGTTCTTCGTGGTCTAAAATTCCGTTAACGCTGATGACACCGGTTTTGGGGTCGATTTTAAACATCTGTTTGGTCAAGTTGGAGACGAAATTAATGAAGGAGTAGACGACCTCGCCGTTTGTTCCTTCATCCGGGTCAGTGGCATTCAGGTCTATCACTAATGTATTGATCGGCGAATTCTCCATCACATTAACAGTGTACACCGGCTCATCAAACACAGGGTTATTATCATTGGAGTCCATCACCTTGATATTAAGTTGGACGGTGCCAGTTTTTGGTGGTTCTCCTCCATCTTCTGCTGTGATTTCAAACACGTAATGAGACTGCATCTCTCTGTCAAGAGTCTTCTCCACGACGAGCTCGGCTATTTTAGACCCATCTCCTCTGGTCTTGATCTCGAGGCCGAAAATATCATTCGGGGTGATGGTGTAGGTCTGGACGCCATTGTTCCCCGTGTCCGGGTCGCTGGCGCCCTCTAGAGGAAACCGCGTGCCCGGAGCCGCGTTCTCCGAGATCTCGATGTCGATCTGACTGGTGGGGAACCGGGGCGCATTATCGTTCACGTCCAGGATCTCGATTTTAATCACGCAGATCTCCATCGAGTTGGACATGACCTCCAGAGAGATCACGCATTTCGGTGTCTGACGGCAGACGGCGTCGCGATCGATCTTCTGCTTGGTGAGGAGCAGTCCAGCCGGGCTCAGATTAATCCACCGAGGCTCAGAATTCGAAATCACACGCAGATAAGGCTGTCGGTTCCCGAGCTCGAATCCAGCCACCTTGGCGTCTGCGGTGACGTTGGCGATTTTGGTTCCTGCGCGCATCTCTTCCTCCACGGTGTACTTGAGATTGAAGACTGACCCGGTGGTGCCCCAGCATGTCAGAAACCACACCAGAACCTGCATGTAATCCATGTCCTTCCCTTGGAGAGAACCTGTTGATGTCCTTCTCTTCACTCTCATCCCAGACTAATCTACAGCCACGAGGAGCATGCTGGAGATCCAGCGGAACCCTCGCTAGATGCCTTCATATATATACACACATATATATATATATATATACACATATATACAGTTTATATATATTATATATATATGTGTTGTGTGTGTGTGTATACACAGCTGTATAAAACACGGCCTTAAATAACCCTGGGCCTGACAGATCTGATCCCCAAAACTTCTGTCCTCCTGCTGGCCATGATCACATCATTCCAAAAGAAATCAGATCCGAATCATTGCCAGAAAATCGGATTAATACTGCCGGATAATAAACTGGAATAAAACCAGCCTGATTTGTCGCACACTCATTAAATCCACTCCCGACTCCCCGAACTACAGACAGCCGACCATCTTGTCTGAACGAAGAGATTCAGCCCCGACTGATGATGATGATGATGATGATCGGATCCTTATCGTCGGAAATCATCATAAACTTCTCATCCTCCAACACACACACACACACGCGCGCGCGCGCGCACACACACACATCCATCTGGGATTCACTGCTTTTCCTTTCAAATCCCACGCTGGGAACATTTATAATTCCTGAATGGCCTGAGATTCTGAGAACCAAAATCCTTGCAGAAGATCCAGATCCAGAGGAGCAGATCAATCGGAATGAGAAGCAGCGACGGTCCGGGAGGATGAGGATGAGGATGAGGATGAATCACTGATAGATCGGAGTCAGAGTTCCTCCTGGATGAATAAAACCAAGCAGCATTTCTCCAGATAAAGAAGTGACGTAGTAACAGGTTTTAATTTAGTGGGAGGAGCCTTGTTCTGATGTAAAAAAAAAAAAAAAAAAAAAAAGAAAGAAAAGAAAAGAAAAAAAAAAGGTGAATTCACTGTTGGCTTGTCGGTGGTGGGACTCCGTGGAGATACTTGTAAATCCAGTGTGTGAATGAAGCAGATTTATTCCGAATGACACTGAAGCTGCAGATCCTTCATCCTCACTCTTTGCTCGTGCACGCGGATTCCGGCACGCGCATCTCTCAGGAATCACAAGCCGCTCAGCCAATCAGCGCTTCCACTTAGAGTGGGCGGGACAAATAGCTCACCCTGAAACCAGGCCAGCGAGATCCTGCTCCAGCATGGCGACTCGATCTCAGTGATGAGAGGAGCATCAGCTGGTTATCTCGATGTGCTCTGAACATCTACATCAGCAGGGTCATTCCACCGGACTGCCGTCACACTGATATTTCTCTGAGGCTGAATTATAGTTTTAATGTGATTATTGTTATTACACATTGAAAACTCGCACTTCTTTGTTGTTGTTGGTATTATTATTATTATTATTATTATTATTATTATTATTGTTGTTGTTAATAATAACAATAAATATCATTATTGGTATTATCATCATCATCATCATCATCATCATTTGTTTGTTCATTTTCTATAACCGCTTAATCCTAATTAGGGTCACAGGGAGGCTGGCGCCCATCCCTGCCGACTCGGGGCAAGGGAAGAAACACGCTGATGGCTTTGCAGCTACTCGAAAGTCAGCAATGGTTCTTTTACATGAACCTCACACCATAGAGAGTGAGAGATATGGCCGGCCTTTGATAACCCAGTTATCTGCACTGGGGGGGGGACAGGAGTGACAACCTTGTGGAGAGTGGGACTCGAACCACCAACCTTAGGATCAGTGATAAAGCACATTTGCCCCCAAGCTATTCAATTCTTTCATTTTCTGAACTGCTTCATCCTAACTAGGATCACTGGGACTGGCGCCCATCTCAGCTAACCCAGAGCAAGGGCAGACTACACCCTGAACAGCATGCTGGGCCATCGCAAGGCATAAACACGCTTATGGCTTTTCAGCCTACACTTGTTGAAAGTCAGCAATGGTTCTATTACAGCCTCTCACCATGTAAAGTGAGAGACATAGCCGGCCTTTGATAACCCAGTTAGCTGGACTGGGGGGGGGGGGCAGCGACAACCCGTGAAGAGTGGGACTCGAACCTTATGATCAGTGATCCAGCACCTTTGCCACCAGGCTAGCACTGCCCCATCATCATTAGTATTATTGTCATGCGTTCATTCTTTCATTTTCTGAACTGCTTTATCCGAACTAGAAACACTGGGACTGGTGCCCATCTCAGCTAACCCTGAGCAAGGGTAGACTACACCCTGAACAGCATGCTGGGCCATTGCAAGGCTGATGGCAACTCAGTGGAGTAATCTTGCCTCTCTCCACAGACAGTGAGAGACATGGCCAGCTTTTGATAGGCCAGTTAGTTGCACTGAGGGACAGCAGTGACAAGTTGGTGATAGTGGGGTTTGAACCCCTAACTTTGAATCAGTGAGACAGCCACTTACCACCGGGCCACCACTGCCCCCTTATTTTCGTTTATTTGTTTGTTTATTTGACAAACCATTTAATTTTAATTTTAGCCAACTCTGAACTCATAACGAATGCATGTCTTTGTACTGTGGAAGGAAACTGTAGTACCCAGAGGAAACTCACACAAGCACAGAGACAACATGCAAATTACACACAACGCCTATGCTGAGCCCAAGATTCAAACCCATAACCTTCTTGCTGCGAGGTAGACATATGAACCACTACACCACTGTGCCTCCCCCATCAAGATTTAGTAAATATGATATGAACGCATAAAGAAAAATAAACTAAAACAGGATTTCTACGGTTTATTTTAACCATGACAGGGTATATACACTACACAGAAATACAAGAAAAGCAACAAAACAAAAATTTTATGACCAATTTTTTCACTTGGCACAGTGTCACAGAGAGATAGCATCCACATCAAAGTAAGAAGCCTGGGTTCGATTGGGCTCGAGAAGCTTCTGTGGAGTTTGCGTATTCTCCCCATGCGTGAGTGGGCTTCCTCTCATCATCCAAAAACAGTGTGATTGGTTGTACGGTATTTCTGCAATCACCTGCCGAGCTGTTTCGGGGGGGGTACCCTACCTTTGCCAAGAGTTGGCTGAGATAGGTGCCAGCCTTGCCGCGAACCTAATTAGGATTAAGCGACTTAGAAAATGAACAAATTTTTCATTTTTTATTTTTAATTATTTAAAGCATGAAAGTGATGAAATCGTTAGAATTGACCAACTGACCACCAGCATTAGGTGACTGGAGGCCTGTTCCTCGTAACTGCGTAATGCATCTGGTTTGTTTTGAAAGTTTAAAATTTTGCTGCTCTCCATGAAATAATTCTAGAAATAATGGAATGGCCAACAGGTCAGGGATTTATCTTAGTACTGTATGTCACTGGGACCACCACTGGGACCACTTATGGTTTATACACACAAATATATATACGAGATAGATATACTGTATATATACATGGTATATATCTATCTATCTAGTGCCTGAGTTGTAGGATGACCATTGGCAACCCGCCATGAAGGATAACACCCTGGTTATCATCTTCATGGAGGTTTTCTTGGCAGGATTAGTGCAGTGGTTTTCCATTGCCTTCTGCACAATGTGAACCTACAGGAAATTTATAACAGCCAATTAACCTCCTGTGCATGTCTTTGGATTGTGGGAGGAAACCGGAGCACCCGGAGGAAACCCATGCAAGCACGGGGAGAACATGCAAACTCCACATAGAAACGCCCAGGCCGGGAATCGAACCCAGGCCTTCTTGCTGTGAGGCAGATGTGCTAACCACTACGCCACCGTGCCGCCACGGTGTGTGTATGTATATGTATGTAAATACAATAAAAAATGTATATATATATATATATATATATATATATATATATATATATATATATGTGTGTATGTGTGTGTGTGTATATATATATATATATATATGTGTGTATATGTGTATATATATATATATATATATATATATATGTGTATGTGTGTGTGTGTGTGTGTGTATATATATATATATATATATATATATATATATATATATACATTTTTTTCAGTGACATAGCTAATAATGGATGTGAGCTGATATCCTAGCAATACAACAGCCAATCAGAATGCACAATTGATAGAATTTGCTAGAAAAGAAATCATTTTCTTAAAACAAATTAAAGTACAATATTGTTTTATTCCGTTTTTTCAGCTAGAGTAATTGGTTATGCATAAGAAAACTATAGGTTAAAACTACGTGATTCTTCACTATAGGCCTAGAAGATCGAGTGGAGATGCCAGATGAGTTCAGTACTGTAGTTATATTCATCCACATGGGAGGTTTTCACATTGTTTTAAAATCCCTATCTTTCATCTATAAAATGTACCATGGCCCCATGAATCAAGTATCTACTCATAAAGACGGGAGTGTCTGGTCACAACACTGCTTCTGTGTTACTAAAGGGCAAGTCTTATAATTGTAGTGTGTGTGTGTGTGTGTGTGTGTGTGTGTGTGTGTGTGTGTGTGTGTGTGTGTGTGTGTGTGTGTGAGCCCATAAATTGCTAATGGAACTTTAGAATGGAATGCATTTGGAGAATGGTTGGCAAATAATCAAGGTTCTTGCCTGGAATAGATAATTGAAGGCCAGTATCAGTAGCTTGCCATGGGGTGAGGATCCTGTGACTATATCGATGATGTCATAGCCAAGAAAATTTCTTTTTCAAGACTGTGTGCTGAGCTACCTTAGGTTCAAGGGCATTTTACTGATTTTCCTGCTGTTTATGTGAACTACGCAAGCCATTCTACAACCCCAATGGAAAAATAAAATTCATAAATCCATATTTTATTCACAAAAGAACAATGGTCTTCAACCCTATTCCTGGAGAGCTACCTTACTGAGTTGTGGGTTCAAGCCCCACTCACCACAGATTGTCACTGTCCTCCCCAGTGCAGCTAACTGGGATATCAAAGGCCGGCCATGTCCCTCACTGTCGATGGTGTGAGGTTCATGTAAAAGAACCATCGCTGACTTTCGACAGGAGTAGCTGCAAAGCCGTCAGCGTGCTTCCGCCCTGCGATGGCCTGGCGAGCTGTCCAGGTTGTACTCTGCTCTTGCACCCTGGGATGGGTGCCAGCCTCCCCGCAACCCTAATTAGGATTAAGCGGTTACAGAAAATGAACTGAACTGGACTACCTTACTGAACACTTTGGCTCCACCCCCCACACCTGATCATCTGATTATTGGCTTGAGAAAGTTCTTGATTATCTAAAAGAGGTTTTAGTCTTTGCTCCGAGATAAATCCTGCAATAAGGTTACTTTCCCTGATCAGGGTTGGAGATCTCCGAAATACGACAGTGAAAGCATATGAAATGTTGAAAGTGAGATATTTTACCATTTCATTAAAAATATTCGCTTATTTTTAATATTTCAAACATTTTTGACGGAAAAGACAAAAGACGGAATTGTGAGTAACGTTTAAAAGTAACAGCTGTAGAAACATTTTTCATCTAATTTGGTGAACTGGCAACAGATCAGTTACATGATTTCTGCCTGGATCTCTGCATGTCTGGCAAGTATTTCCTCACGGACGGCAGCTCACCGGCTTAAACCTAATCCCAGCAAGACTGCTTTGCTGTTCAACAAAGCTGACCCATCTCCACATCAAGATCTTGCAATCTCCTTTTGACAATGCTGTGATTTCTCCTTCAGGAACTCACAAAGCCTTGGGGTAACCATGGACAATTGGCTGTCCTTCTCATATCACTAATGTTTCTCAATCAGGTTGATTTGCTCCTCTTTAACATCCGAAGAATTCGTCCATTTCTATCCAATCAGGCCTCTCAAATGCTTGTTCAATCGCTTGTCATCCCAAAGACTAGACTACTGCAACCCGCTCCTGGCAGTTCAGAACAAATAAAAAGAGAACAAAGAGCAAAAATAAATATTCATTCATTTTCTCAACCGCTTAATCATAATTCGGGTCGCAGGGAGGCAGCTGCCCATCTCAACTGAATCTGCTCGAGGGCAGAGTACACCATGGACAGCTCGCCAGGCCATCGCAGGGGCAGAAACACACTGACGGCTATGCAGCTAGTCTTGTCGAAAGTCAGCAATGGTTCTTTTACAGCCTCTCACCATAGACAGTGAGAGACATGGCCAGCCTTTGATAACACAGTTTGCTGCACTGGGGGGGTGGGGTGGGGGGGTGGGGGGGGGGTGGTACAGTGACAACCTTGTGGAGAGTGGGACTCGAATCCTCAACTTTAGGATCAGCGATCCAGCGCCCGTTACCACCAGGCCACCACTGCCACAGCTGGTTGGATAATATGCTCTTTGAAATAGGAAAGGAGGCACAGATACAACTACTACCAGGTTCCATTACATTTATCAACATCTCGAAGGTTTAAACACTCATACCAGAAATTGATTTGTTGATATTTCATCTTCTTGTTCTAATCGAACACTTCTGAACTCTTAACCTTGAACACAACAGTCTTGGTTCATTTGCAGAGTCTTTAAAATGTAAAGCGCAAAGCGTTGGTGTTACTTCGACTTTTTTCAGACGCTCACCTTTGTTTCACCGATTCCCCTCAGGGGTGGATTTTGTTTCCGCTACTTTTTTATTTTGTATACCAATGACTGCAGAAGCCAATACAGATACAGACATCTTAAAGTTAGCAGATCATGTAGCTGTTCTCTGAAGCTACACCAGGATCAAATTTAACTTTAATGCACTTTAATAAAGTAGAGAATCACTCTACAAAAGCTTTTTTATTACGAGTCCATGTTTCTAATGATTTCATGCTTGAATCAAATCTTTTCTCTCATTTCCTGTAATTGCTGGCTTGATACTTTAAGTGTACAGAATAGGTATCGGTTACAGAATGCCGTGATCTCAAGGAACAGTGTAATCTTAGCACCATTTTTGAGCAACACGTACTTCTCAAGGCCAGAACATCATGACCAGTATGAATCATCTTCTCCAAGAATTCTAGTATTTACCTTTGGGACAGAGGACAAGAACTGCCAAAAATAAAAACCAACAGGATTTATAAACTCTTAGTACCATCTGTTATCCTACTTTTAACTTGTACAAACGACAGACAGTGACTCAGAACCGGAGAGATGGTTTCTTACGAGTTACAAGACAGCAGCAGTGACCTCTGAAATAAAATGACCATGCAATGTGAATAAGACTGACTTGGTCAGAGCACACAGGAAAAACTGGATCAAGGACATGTCAGCGAGAGAAAATGGCCGTTCAAAAGCAGATGTACTGTATACTATCAACACTAAAATATTGAACACATTTTACATGAGTGAGACGCGAGACAGAAATTAACAGGCTAGCACATGGTGTAGTGGTTAGTATGTCCACCTCACAACAACTCAGGATCCAAATACTGCAAAGTGAACACTTTCACGCAATTATTTTTTTTAAAATGTCTCCTATTTTCTCTATCACATGACCACCACTGCCCAGAAAGCATGCAGACGCCCCCTCTGTGATATGAGATGCTAGCCACTCTCCTCTTTACAAACTGTTGTGCACGCGTATTTAGGGGGCGGTCGAACACATACATGCATACGAGGGAAAGATCAGACGAATGAGCTCACAGACACCTGTGATTGGCCGAGCTCTCACTGGACATAGCGATGGTATAGCCAATTAGCTCCCATGGACTTCCGGACACGGATAGCTGTAGCATGAACCCGGATTCAATCTTGCTATCTATGGGTTGATAGTCATGCACCTTGCCGGGGTCCTCACTCAGTGATTACTTCCTTCATTTGTATCACCCGTCTTGTTGGTTTAATTATCCATATAGCAAGTTCATGCTCTGTGTTCTAGTTTGCTTCTGAATTTTGGACATAGTTGTGATTTGTCTCTTCATAGAATGTACTAGATGGGGTGCAGATATACTAAACCAGTCTCAGAACATACTGAGTATATGGATGCTGCTTTATTTTTATACAACTACAAACTGTGTGTGTGTGTGTGTGTGTGTGTGTGTGTGTGTGTCAGGGTGGGGGTAATGATGAGCACAAAGGACTAGTTACATCATCAAACAGAGAACCAAATCAGAACATGATCAAATATCCAGTCTCCCAGCATGCACCTCTGCAGTCCAAGAGCCAAACTGAAAACCTTTAAAATGTAAGTCTTTAATGATTAATGTATGAAGGTATGACATCTGTACACAGCGTGAATTCAGCTCAGTTCAAGTCATTCAGAAGTCATCTAAAAAGAATCTGGGTTTTTTTTTCCCCATTGACTATGGAAGAGAAATGAGGCAATACTCCCTATATATTATGACCCTTCAATTTTAAAGGTTGGGCTATAAATTTTATTGTGTGAGCAATACATAACAGCCAATCAATACATCATCCATTAAAGTCATGTTCCATTCAAATGGGACTCGAGTCAGGAGCGTCGCAACTTATCTCTGAAAAGTGTCATGATATCAGTTTGAAAGACGCTGTTGACTGTCTACGGTTCTTTTTTTTCCCTCTAGCACATGCAGATGTCTCTCCAAGAAAAACAACAAAGAGTGCACTATTGACAGAGACTGAGTGAGACTGCCAGCCCGAACAAAAAGACTGGCCTCAAGAGAGGAATCAACTGTGGACATCATTGATGAGATGATTGTTCAGATGATGAGGTCCAGAGGTTCACACTCATTTGGAGAACTTGCAGAAAGACACGAGCATGTCATTTTCAGTCCTTTGTGCCATGGCCAGTGTTACTGTGTGAAATTGGTATTTGATTGGTATGCCTTGCCTCAGTCAATCATGGAAAGGTAAAGAGTGGTTCTAGTAGTGCATTTGACATTTTGGTTGCTTTCAAAAATAAACCTTTACTGAAGAAATAGACAAAATTCTGTAGTAATTTAAAAAAAATCAAGCTTGCCACGTTCTTTTGGTTCTGGTTCCACCGGTCACATGGGTGGACTGCGGCGAAGTCGAAGAGGCTTGATGAGGTGACGGAGCTGCCCAGAGACGTAAATAGAGTCAAAATACTCAACTAGGGCAGCAGCATCGTCGGGCATGGTGGACCGGAGATGATCCATGCCTGCCTTGACCTCCTTAAAATGTGCTTAATTGGACTTATGTTTAGTAACATAAAAAAAAAAAAAAATTTCAGTTAAAATCCAACAAGTTATTTAAAAAACATATGCAGGAACAATCCTGCACAAGTGGGGACAGTTTTTAGAAAATTTATTTTGGGGACCAGTTGACCACCCCTCTGGTCAGTTGGGGACCAGTTGACCGGGTCATGCAGTTTTGGGGACCAGTTGACCAGGGACCAATTGACCGGGGACCAGTTGTCCTACAATCCTGCTCAATCTGCCAGCTCTAACGTCCAACATTTTTCGCCACATCAAGGTGAAAACATATCTCTGCTGAGGTATTCATTTAGCTGATGATGTAACAGTTGCAAGCCACACTTGACCGGTGGAACCAGCGCCACGCTACCTTAGCTAAACGAGCCACGCACCAACAACATCTGTGAGGGCTGGAACAATAAGTTCTCCAGTCTAGTGGGCCATGCTAATCCCACCATCTGGAAGCTCATCGAGTGCCTCCAGGCAGAGGCAGCCACCGTTGATACTGTCATCCTCCAGGATGAACGTGGTGTCTGTCTGAACAAGCGGTCGAAGCGGTGCTACATGGAGCTCCAGTTTCGCCTGTACAACCTGGTGAGGGACTACAAGGAAGGAAGGAAATCTATTCCAGAGTTCCTGCGTGGCATCAGCCACAACCTGCATGGTGGTCAACCCAACGTTTACACCATTATCTGCTATGTGATATTTACTGTGAGATGTACTATGTGATATGTACATATCTACTCCATGCTATACATATACATCCTGAAATATCATGATATATGAAGGTATTTTGAGCCTTGCTGTATAAACAAATATAAGCTATAAAAACCACTATATAAACTGAAAACATGGTCTAATATCTAATATCACAAAATTACCAGAAAAAAAGTATAATTAAAAGGAAAAAGTGTTGGGGACCAGTTGACCTTTTTTTTCGGGGACCAGTTGACCGGGTCATGCAGTTTTGAGGACCAGTTGACCGGGGACCAGTTGACCATTCACCGGTGAGCAGGTAGTTGCTAAATGTATGCTTCAGTACAGCAAAGATCTAGAAGTGCAGCCATTCCATTAATACCATCACATGTATTTTTTTTCCAGTTCTTATCCTTCCTTTTCTATAAATGTCAATACATTTTCTATTTCTTTCTCAGCCAGTTTTCACAATATAGGCATAATGCTTGAAATACCATACTTCAATTGGCTTGTTTTTTCATGGAAGCAAATCCTACTTTTTTTTTCTTTTTTTTTTTTTTCCAGAAATAGATCTCTAGTGTGCAAGCAATCTCATTGTTTAGTTTTTCTCCTTCTTGGTCTTTCTTGGTTTTGGTGTCGTTCTCATCTTCTTTCTGACTTAACCCGCCTCAGTTTTTGGTGATATTGACAGGTCTGATAAACTCGATTGCTAAACTTGTACAATATTCAGATCTTTGATAAATCCAGTAAAAAATTTTCATTGCCAGTTTTCACAAAGGAAATGATGCACTCAGAGCAGTGAACAGGTTTAAGTTCGCCAAGAGCTGATATCCACACCAGAGACACAACCTGGTGTAGCAGTACTATCTGATTATAGAAAGAATATCATTTCCATGACTCTCGGTGTGGGCAGTGGTGGTCTGGTGCTAAGGTGCTGGATTACTGATTCCAAGGTTGGGGGTTCAAGCTCCATGATGAACAGGTGTCACTGTTGTGTATGCTTCCCCCCCATCCCATGCAGCTAACTGGGTTATCAAAGGCTGGTCATGTTGCTTCACCCCAAAATAAAAAAGGAAGTAAATTTTGACATCCTCCTGCTTTCTGTCCATCAAAAAAATGGGAGCAATTAAATCAAAAAGCCTTCTCCCTCCTCTGAACATTTTTATTAAAAAAAACATTAAATTGGGTTGATCCCGATATTTGATTCTAATAAAATATGAACTCCCAATACCCCGGAAAATGTTATGATTAATTAAAATTTAATCTAGATTTGCAAATGGCATATAATGAACTATTTAAAAAAATCAAAACTCAATCTTTTTTGGCCAACCTCGTAATATTTGACTTATCCTCCTTAGGGGATATTAACCATATCAGTTTAAAAACCTAAGAAATATCATCCTGAAAGAAGGATGTTCTCCATGCCTGTATATAGTACACCCATTGGGGTTCAATCATAGTTTAAACCGTGATCACTCTTGAACCCAATCATGAAAGACACCGGGACTGATCGTAATCTATTGCAACATAGCGCATCATATCGGAAGATATCTGAACGTATCTGGGATTGTCTCAAATTGGGATGATGACCATGTCCAATCGTGGGCTCAATAGGGGCAATCCTATTGGAACGGATCTGATTGTATCTCAAAGGGAGACTCAGATAGTGACAAATCATGTCATCTGAAATTCAACAATTGTGACCACATCACATCCAAACACACCAAATAGTGCCAAATGAATCAACTTGCGTCACCTTGTGTCCAACAGTGATGTTTCAGATAACTTCCACAATCAGCTTTGAATAGACAATCATGGGGTTTGTAACGGAATGCATGACAGTGGAAACCAGGCATTTTAGGCTTTAACGCATCATCGTAGGGAATCTTGATGAACATGGAAAGAGGATTCCTTCAAGTTTCCTTTCTAGGATGAAAGCTGCGTCATAAATGTCCGGTCTTTGATAGCCCAGATAGTTGCCCTGGGGAGCTCCTTTACACGCCTCCCACCATAGACAGTGAGAGACATAGCTGGCGTTTGATAACAGATAACTGCACTCTGGTGTGTAGGAGTCATGCAGGGGCAACCCGATGATAATGGGGCTTGAAACCCTGACCTTGGGATCAGTAATCCAACGCACTACCACCAGGTCTCTGGATCTGTGAGGTTTATTATTGTCTGTTACTGTGTGGTTAAGCTGACAGACAAGGATTGGTACTTTGTGTTCTGTTCTGTGGTTGTTCAAGTTTTTCACATGAATGTTGTTGGGTTTTTTTCTTCCTTGGCTCCAGTCTGATCATGCAAGGCTTCAGAGTGGACATAGGCACAAACCAAAGGTGTACAGGGAGGTGTAACTTGTGACTGGTGAATCTTCTAATTAGGGTTGCGGGAAGGCTGGCATCCCTCTCAGAGTACACCCAGGACAGCTTGCAAGGTCATTGCAGAGCAGAAACACGCTGACGGCTATGCTTCCTTCTCCTTACAAAAGTTAGCTATGGTGAGTACAATCAGCCCTCTTTAACTCTCAAGCAAGAAGATTCATGACTCTAATTCATAAATTAATCTTCAAGATATTTGCAGATAGTTAATAACTGCAGAATCACCTTTGTCAGTTCATCAACTTAATACAGTATATATATATACATTATATACATATATAATGATATATATAATAACTGAACTGGGAAGAAGG
Organism: Plotosus lineatus; assembly: GCA_024760905.1. NCBI lineage: Eukaryota > Metazoa > Chordata > Actinopteri > Siluriformes > Plotosidae > Plotosus > Plotosus lineatus. Next base: position 13,797,562 of record CM045750.1, read on the forward strand.
AGGGGCACATTCAGTCTGTCGTTTGTAGACAATGGACGCAGCGTCATTACGTCACTGCGTCATTACGTCAGTGTACTACGTCGGTACGTCTAAACTCAAAATTTGACTTTTTTTTGGAAAAAAAAAAACGTAAAAGCGAAAAAACGTAAAACAGATGAATACAAGTCAGGGAGCATCTGTATATATGCACCAAACAAGCATGACATTGAATTTTTTGGTAATTTTTTTAATCCCTTAACAGAGAGTATCTAATCTTTTGGAAATGTAATTGTACGTAAATCCTTCTAATAATAGATCATCTCCCACAGACAAATCATACGTCAATTCATGCAGTCATTAAACTTCAGGAACATCTGGAAGGATCACAACCCAGAATAAAGTTACTGGAGCATCTCCTCTGCACATAACTCACATCATGATTATACTTCTTTTTTTTTTTTGGTGTCTGCAGGGATCACATCTAAAATTAATGATTACAATTATGGCCATATTTTGTCTTCAGATCACACCCCAGTCAGTCTGCGCTATGTTGATGAAAGAGACCTTGTTAATTGGAGACTTTAGTACAAGTGACTGAGAGACCCTGACCCAAATTATTGTCTCAACACTCAGATGAATACATAAAGTCTACACATCCCTGCTGAGATGTCAGATTTTTGTGATGTAAAAAAAAAAAAAAAATGAGACCAAGATGAATATCAAAACTTTTCCACCATTAATGTGACCTATAACCTGTACAGTTCAATTGAAAAGCAAACATATATATATATATATATATATTTTTTTTTTTTTTTGGGGGGGGGGGTGTAAAAACTTATAACCTGGCTACATGAGTGTGTACACCTGTAAACCTTTGGCTTTTATTATTACCGCACTTGGTCTTTTGGGTTAGGAGTTTATCCGCCTTGTACATCTTGATGTGGTAATGGTTGGCCACCCTCCTTTGCAAAAAATGCTAAAATCCATCAGATTGTGAGTTCACAGCCCTCTCTTGGGCACCCCATAGGATTCTAGGATAGATGGGAGATTGTCACATGTACTAAACAGCCAGTACATGGCAGATATTCCTGCAGTCCCTTCATATGCTGCTGTCAGCCTCTTGGCAGCCTCCCTCATGAGTTTCTTCGTCTTTTCATCAGTTCTGGAGGGACGGCCAGTTCTTGGTAATGTCACTGTAGTGCCAAATTTTCTCCAGTTGATGATGACGGTATTCCACGGTAGAATGGAGTAATGCCTTGGAAGTTCTTTAGTATCCTTCTCCTGACTGGTGTTGTTGAACAATGAGATCCCTCTGATGCTTTGAAAGCTCTCTGCGGATCCAGACTTGAGCTGTAAGACATGACCACAAACCTGTCAGTAAAAGCCAACTGGAACAGCTGAACCTTATTTGGGGTTAATGAGGGACACCTTAACCGCCAACAGATGTGTGCTGACTCCCATTTAACACGGGTGAATGTGATTGGGGCAGTGATGGCCTAGTGGTATAGGGCACTGTTTCGCTGATCCAAAGGTTGGGAGTTTGAGTCCCACTCTCCACAAGGTTACCACTAACCCCCACCCCCAATTATTATTAGCCCCAGTGTAACAAGCATGTATGTAACTGGTCTGTTATTGTGTATATCTGTAATCACTACAAATTGTATCATGTTGCTACTGCTCATTTATATGATGAAACATTACATGTGTAGCTTAACTGTAAGTGTTTGGGGTTATAAATGTGTAGTGTCATTTTGTATATTTTCATCTCTCAAGTTCTGGGGACAGGCTGTAGGTTCTAATTCCCCTTGGGAGCTCTTTGTTCTAACATTAATAGAATAAAACTAATGTACATGCCTCAGATGATTTATTTCTGAACCTGAGAGCGATACTTGTGTGGAATATATTGATAACATTTCCAAGATTGCTCATCCTCTTGCACGAAAAGTGTCCGAAAAATTCCTCATAATTTGTGGAATACATCAGTTGAAATCCCTGAGGTGGGCGTGGCAGTTGACATGTTTGGCATGGGGAATACGTACTACGTATTGAGGTCTGTACCTCCTATTATGTGTCGATGTATCTTCCAAACCTTCCTGGCATGCTGCAAATGTTTAGATTATATTCATGTCTCTAGGGATCCAAAACATCCGAAGTATTTAGATTTATCGCATCGTTTTCCATATCAATGTGTGTATTTACCATGTTTTTTGACCTTACCGGAAGTCACAGCCTATTGACCATGGCGGTATACATAATGTGTGCAGAGTGCGCGGATTAGTTTTTCTTCTACGTCATTGGTTAAGGGCCTTGCTCAGGAGCCCAACAGTGGTGATGGTGGAGATTGAACTCCTGACCTTAAGAGCAGTAACAAATTGTCTTAACCACTAACTCACTACTGCCCCCTTTGGTTACATAAATAAAATATAACCCAAAAGAGGGGTGTTCCGTTACCGCCAACAAGATTTACTAATCTATCAAGCGCCTTTCCACCAGGCCGCCACCACTGCCCTGATTTCAGTGTTCTTTTACATTTAAACCTGATTTTTACAGCACAGATAGAACTAGTTGTCAGAAAAGCAAGGAAAATACATGACTTTAAAAAAAAAGAGAGACAGAGAGATAGAGAGAGAGAGAGAGAGAGAGAGAGAGAAAGAGAGACTGTCGGTCTTTTAAAATGTAAATGCTGTAAAATGATAATATTACATGCAGTTAACAAATAGTTTAGAACATGCTTGTAAAATTTGGTCATCAAACCAAATTCAGATTTATTTTTAAAATCGAGTCCTTTCAGTGTAAGTTTTAAAACGTTTGATGTTTTTCTGCTTCCAATATCATATGCTACAATTCTGCTCCTTATTGTTTGTTGTGTAGAATCTCTGTTGCCTGTCAACAACGCTGGAGCAACATATACGGATCACTATGTGTCATATTGGGTCGTCTTGTGTTGTCGTCTGTCATCACACTTGTAATTGTCATCTGTTCCTCGAGCCATCATCTTACTTCAACAAAACCTTTACAGAATCTTATTCGGACTTTATTGTTGTGCATTTCCTTTAGTTTTAAAAGAAATATATTTTTTATGGCCTCCTATACCAAAACATAAATGTTGTCATGACTCCATAAGAGTGACTTGCCCTAGACAACCAGCAACTCCTATATATTTTTGTATAACATATTTTTTTAATGTTAAGATGCTAGTGGAACACAGCAGTATAAGGTACACAAGTCCCTGTCCCATAGTCATCAAATAATACAAGCAATAGGTTTTTAAGTAAAAGTTAATATCGCGATAGGTTATAATCTATTGTTCCTTTAATACCTCTTCAGTGTGGTAGGTGTGAACAAATTCATGTATTTTATTTGTATTTATTATTCTCTTTTAATCTTTATTTTCTCTGATTGGGCCATAAAGACCAATGTCCAATAATAAGAGGGACAGTGACACTAGAGGGAGACATAAAGGTGTAAACAGAGACAGGGGGTAAAGGGGACGGTGCACAATGCTGAAATGAGGCTTGAATCCCAGCTCTGCTCCACACTGCTGTAAGGAAGTGAAGACCATCCCAGGAAATCAGAAATGAGAGAGAGAGAGAGAGAGAGAGAGAGAGAGAGAGAGAGAGATGATGCTGTGATTTTAAGTTAGAAGATGAGGAGCAGTGAAGTTGTCAGAGGCATAAGAAAACCAATTCAAGAGAATGACCCATTGGAATAAATTAAAATCAATAAACCACCGTTTGAAAGGTTGACTGAAGATTAGAAGTTTTGAGAGAAAAACAAGAACGATGCAGTCTCTTGACTATACAGATGTATAAATGAGTAAATAAGTGGCTAGCACGTCCGCCTCACAGCAAAAAGATGAATTCTTGGTTCAGGTTCTGGCATCGGACGTCTCTGGCCAAGTTTGCAATGTTCTCCCAGTGCTTGGGTGGGTTTCTCTGAGTACTCCTGAGTTTTCTCCCATAATTCAAAGATATGCACATTATGCTAATTGGCTGTTCCAAATTGCTCCTAGGTGTGAATGTTGAGGTTCTCTTTGGGAGTGACAAGGATGGATAGGATCAGGAATGAGCACATCAGAGGGACAGCACATGTAAGACGTTTCTGGAGACAAAGTGAGAAAGGCTAGATTGACATGGTTTGGACATGTACAGAGGAGGGATAGTGAGTATATTGGTAGTAGGATGCTGAGGTTGGAACTACCAGGCAGAAGGCCTAGAGGAAGACCAAAGAGACGATTCATGGATGTGGTGAAGGAGGACATGAAGCTAGTTGGTGTAGGAGAAGAAGATTCAGAGGATAGGGTGAGATGGAGGCAGATGATTCACTGTGGAAGAAGTGACGTGTGAATGTAAGTGTGAAAACTCTAAGACTGGGATAAATTACCAATTAAAAGTAGATGTGGCTAATACTTATTGGTTAAGTAATATTTGGTAACTGGAGGCAATGAGTGTGGTGAATTTTTTTCAAACTTAATTTCCAAACGCTCAGAAGCCCAAATCAAATTTTCACAGTTCAATGAGATTTTACAGAAAGCATAACACTGAATTAAGAATAGCGGGGCAGAGGGCTACTAAAAAGGGTGATTATTGTCTCTCAGTAGGCAGTGGTGGTCTAGTGGTAGGGCGCAGGTTGGGGGTTTGAGTCCCCACAAAGTTGTCACTGCACCCCCCCCCCCCAGTGCAGCTAACTGGGTTATCAAAGGCGGGCCATGCCTCTATGGTGAGAGGTTCATGTAAAAGAACCATTGCTGACTTTCGTAAAGAGTAGCTGCAAAGTCGTCAGCGTGTTTCTGTCCCTTGCGAAAAGGGTTGTGACAGGAAGGGCATCCGATGTAAAAACCTCTGCCAAATCAAATGTGCGAATCAGATGATTCGCTGTGGCGACTTCCTTACCTAAAAGGGAAAAAGCCGAAAGGAAAAGAAGAGGAGACTGTCCGCTGCCAATGTTTTCAGACACAGTCAACACAACACTTTCCTCGTTTAAAGTGAATAAGATTAAATCCAAATAAATTACAGAAGTTCTATTAGGACTTTCCAACATAAACTCGGTTGCATCTTACAACAAAAGCTGTGAATCACAAGCATTAAAGGCTGCAGTGATGAATGGGATGAAGTCAGGAGAATGGTACAAAAATAATTCCAAAGCATTTCATATACCATAGCAGCACGCAAAAAAAAAAAAAAAAAAAAATCTATATATATATATATATATATATATATATATATATATATATGTGTGTGTGTGTGTGTGTGTGTGTGTGTGTGTATGTATATATATATATATATATATATATATATATATATATATATATATATATATATATATACATATATATACACACACATATCGACACTTCAAAACTGTTGAAAAGAAGAAAACTGGTCCAGAAGGCTGACAAGAGGCCTACAGCAACATAAAAGGAGTTTGAAAGAAGTCGGGTTTTGATTCACATGTGACAACAATTCACAAAAGTTGAACCATTAGGTCTTTTATTTCCAGAGGAATGTTTAATGTCAGCGTTCAAAACTAAATACAGGGATCCCTCGCTACTTCGCTCTTCAATTCATGTGGCTTCAGTGCATCGCAGTTCTTTTACTAAAAAATATTCATCGGATTAAAGAAATAAAGAAATTAAGGAAGAATAGGGGGAAAAGTTAAGGGAAATGGCACAAAACAAGAGGCCAATTATGCAAAAAACCCCAAAACAAACAAAAACAACCCAAAACCCCCCATCAAAACTACTTACATTTTTATGTGAGGTGCACATCTGTGTGTGTGTATACGTGTGCGCATTTTTATGTGAGGTGCACATCTGTGTGTGTGTGTGTGTGTGTGTGTGTGTGTGTGTGTGTATACGCGCGCACATTTGTACGTGTGGTGTGTGTATTTATATTTTATTTACATCTTATGCATTATTTTTGAATGTTTAATTGTTATTATAAGCATTTATAGCGTTGAATATGTATTTATTGATATTATATACACATATACATTTATGTATATGTCAGTTGGGAAGGTTGATCCTACTTCGTGGAATTCACTGGTCGCGGGAGGATCTCGGTCCCCATTAACCACGGAAAGTGAGGGATCCCTGTACACATCACCAAAAGAATACAAATCATACCCACAATGAAGCAGGTGGTACCAGCATGACTAGAAATTCAGGGGATAGTTGATGAAGGCTGCTTTGCAGGATATGCCGATAGATGTCTGGTCAGAATTCTAAAACGTACAACACATATTAGTTTAAGTTTGTGCATATTTATATGACTTAATTCAGTTAATTTTTCATTTGACTTGTACATACTATTCACATTTCATGTTCTTATTTAATGAAATCAATTAATTTAAAACTTGCGACAGGGCAGTGGTGGCCTGGTGGTAAAGGTGCTGGATCACTGATCCTAGGGTTGGGGGTTCAAGCCCCACTCTCAACAGGTTGTCACTGTCGCCCCAGTGCAGCTAACTGGGTTATCAAAGGCCGGCCATGTCTCTCATTGTCTATGGTGTGAGGTTCATGTAAAAGAACCACTGTTGACAAGAGCTGCTGCATAGCCATCAACGTGTTTCTGCCCTGTGATGGCCTGGCAAGCTATCCATGGTGTACTCTTCTCTCACCCGCAATAGGCTGGGATGGATGCCAGCCTCCCCGCGAACCTAATTAGGATCAAGCAGTTCAGAAAATGAATGAATGAGACTGTGTAAAATGTAAATAAAACAGAATTAAAATCTCATAACCCATGCCAGTTGTGGCTCTGGCTGGACCAATTTGCTGTGGACTGTAGAATGGCAGTTGTTTTCATCAAAATCAAGGCAGCAGTCTCTGCAGGAATGTTTCACTGATCACTTTAGGGATTCGTTATGCCCTTTGGTGGGACTGAGGCTGTGCGTACTGTCTTTCAGTGGAAGTATAAGAAGCGGTGCCACAGACCTTTACATCCTGAGAGTGTTTAAAACCGCTGTAAAATTGAAAAAATACATTTATTTATTTTTATGTCTACTTCAATTTTGTAATTGCGAAGCAATCTTGTGTGTGAGAAAGGCACGCTACAATTTCAATTATTATTTATTACTAGTGTTCTCTAACTGGAAAAAACATATCAGGATAGAGGTGTGCAAGTTGATATGAACAGTTTTTGAACCCAACAATACTTCTATATTGATCAAAGGAGTGTATGCTCATGATTAACATATTTCAGTTTATTTTCTTCTAGGTTTGTATTTGGTTCCTTGCCTTTCACCCTATAACCCCCACCATTACCAAATGTTTTGAGAGGCTCATTTTGTTTCACATTAAGATTGTATATCCTTGTTGATCTTGATCCTCATCAGTTTGCATACAGAGCAAAGTGGTCAACAGAGAATGCCATCAATATAGCCCTCCACACTTGGACACCATAACTCCTATGTGAGGATACGGTTAGTAGACTTCAGCTCTGATTTTAATTTCGTCCTTCCACATAACCTGATTCAGAATTTGGAAAACCTTGACCTAGGGAGCTGCACTTGGATACTATTCTTTCAAGGCATCAGACCTTGACACAAACATCAAAATGGGGTATCAGATCTCCTCCACACTCATACTGAACACTGGTACACCACAGGGCTGTGTCCTCAGCCCATCCTCTTTTCCCCATTCACATCAACAACGCCATTATCAAATCAAATTCTCTGATGAACTCATAGAATTGATAAAGGATAATGCTAAGTCAGCCTATAGGAAGGAGGTCTGGCATCTGCAGCGTTGGTGTGCTAAGAATAACCTGGGCTTAAATACCTCCGAGCTGAAAGAGATGAAAATGGACTTCAGGAGCGATCCAAACAAACTGAGCACTCAGCCCTCTATATTGAAGTTCCCTGAAGTCTACATCTCAGCCGACTTCATCTGCACCACAGACATCTCCCACCAGGTGTGGAAAACTCAACAAAGGGTGTACTTCTTCAGAAAGCTCCAACAAGCCTACCTACCCCAACCCCTACTGATAAACTTCTATCATTCCACCACTGAGAGCCTCCTGACCTACTGCTGTACAGTGTGGTTCAGCATCTGTACTGAAGGTGATGAAACGGCAGAGCAGGTGATTGGAATAACAATAACCCCCCCTAAGTGACATTTACATTGGACAGTGCAGCATAAAACCCTTCTTTTAGTGCAGTACTCATATACGTATACTGAATATTATATATATATATATATATATATATATATATATATATATATATATCATCATGCAGGTTATGGTTAAAGATTCTACCATACCCTGTACATGTCATGCACTTTCTGCTGTATATGTGTATCTCTGGAATATCAGAATCAGCTTTATTTCCCAAGTTTGTGAACACAACCGAAGAATTTGACCTCGGTTTAAATGGCTCGCTTTTTTGTGAAGCATTTGTGTATTTTTACACAAAAATAAACACAATCAGTTAAAACACATAAATATGAGTAAATATGCACAAAAAAGCAAATGTAAAGTGATAATATAGTATAAAAATAACAGTATAGTGCAAAAACCAACACCGAGTGCAAACCAGTGTCATATGTTCATAAGGTAGGGTAGTATGAGGTAGAACAGATGTGTACAGTGGGTTATGTTCACAGTAGCTTCCCTACAGTGTGATTGTTTACAGTTCGAAGAAACTGTCTCTGTGCCGGTTGATCTTAGCGTACAATTCTTTGTAATTCATTCCAGAGGGGAGAAGTTCAAACAATTTATCCACATTATTTGAAGAGCCTTTTTATGAACCTGGACCAATACTAGTCTTGGATGAAGGGCAGGTCGGCCTCGATCAATCTTCAGTGCAGTGTTTATGTTGGACGGCTACTTCACGTCCTGAGAGATTGTAGTTACCAGAAACCCGAAGATGTCCATGGTCGGCACTGTGTTATTGAGAATGGAGGGGATGGAAGTATTGGAGGGCTTGTGTTGTTATCTGTACAGTTTTTACCAGGTTCAGCTCCAGGTGGTTTTGTCTTCAGCAAATAACCAGCTATTCCACCTCCCAACTGGAGGCAGACTTGACACCGTCCCTGATCAGATCAATCACAATGGTGACATCTGCAAACTTTAGAAGTCTGACCGTGGGGTCTCCTGATGTACAGTGTATATGTGGCTGGATATGTAAAATGTATGTATGTGGATGTGTATATGTGTACCTACAGGTATACATGTGTGTATAAGCACATACAGTCGGCCCTTTACTTACGAAATTAATCCGTTCCAGTGCTTTTTTGTAAACTGGAGTTTTCGTAAACACGTGCCTCGTTCCAAGGCTCCCAAGACTACCCCATAAACCCTTTAAAAATTATAAAAGTACACCAATTTTGTATGAAATATGTATGAAATACGTGTTAAAAGTAAAAGAAAATTATTTACCTTTTTTAAAATCTCTCGAACCACCCATGCGATGCTTTAAAGTCCGGGGCCGCTTTTCGTAAAAAGAGGTTGTTTTCGTAAAAAGAGGTAGAAAATTTAAGGAAATGTTTTTCGTAACCTGGATTATGTACGTGAAATAATAATTTATTGAAAATGCATGATTAGCAGGTAAACACACGGAATTCGCTGTAATTTGTAATGAATCGTAATCAGCGGTTTTGGTTGTTTTTCTGTCTTAGAAAAGTGTTTCTGCCTTTGTATCTGACTGATACTCCAGAATTATTGTATAACACCAAAAATGGTAAATAACAAAATAAATTAATAAAATTAACAATTTGAAGTTTCAGGTTGGTCATAAAATTTGCTAGGAAGTCCCATTATGTTATAAGATGATGTCTCTATAGGTGTGCTTCATGCATGGAAAGAAATAATAAGCAATTATTGAATGGGGTAAATGGGGAATGTGAGATTTTATTCATATACAGATGCTCCCCGACTTATGTTCTTTCTTTTTGTGTTTTTCGATTTTACGGGTCAAATTTTGAGTTTAGCGTGCTCTCTGTAGTACGAGACGTACCTACGTAGTATGCTGACGTAATGATGCAATGACGCTGCATACATTGTTTACAAACAACAGACGTGCCCCTCCTTCTTCCCAGTTCAGTAGTGCGTATTACCCTTGTGATAAGACGTCGTCTCTGTGCTCTTTGTGTTTACACTGTTTTGTGGACTTTTGTAACCCTAAGCAAATATGATTGGTCAGAAGCGTAAGCCGAATAACATGGGTGCAAGTTTTCCGGCATATGCCAGAATTTCCGGTTTTCCCAAGACTGAATTTAACTATCTACTCGGATCGGCGCAATCTAGCACGCATACTCAGTTAAGCAAAGAGAGTTGTAAAATGAATGAAAACCCGAATCCAGAAAAGAAAGCAAACTCTCTGCTCTGCTGGTGATTCACATCAGTGCAGGCTGAGTACTAAACTCAATTCAATGGCGCCCTTGCTCACTTGAAAGACCGGAAGTCCGGATAACCCGCACTTTGTCTCAAGCACAAGCAAGTGAACTACTTTCGGAAGAGCGCCTCACATATTGTAAGCGTTGATTGGCTGTTTTAAGCTTCATGTAAGGTGACTCGGCTCAGCTTCATGTAAAGTGACCATCCGTCGACCATTGAAACCGTTTACAAGCAGAAAGATCGCATCATAGAGAATGTTAAAGGTTATATTTGATACTGTATTTGATATTTGATGAGTGAATTTGATATATTTAATATTATTTTACAATGTTATGTTTATAATAATTGATTTAGGGGTATTTTGTGAGATACGGTAATGGTATTTATGGATGTATAGTACAGTATGAACGTCATACATCACTGAAACATACAGTAACAATATACGTTTTTTTCAACTTACATTCGGCCATCCGGAACCGAACTAAAACGTAAGTTGGGGAGTGTCTGTAAAAATAAAGGTTCAGTTCATTTTCTGTAACCGCTTAATCCTACTTAGGGTCGCGGGGAGGCTGACGCCCATCCCAGCCAACTTCGGGCGAGGGCAGAGTACACCCTGGACAGCACGCCAGGCCATCGCAGGGCGGAAACACGCCGACGGCTTTGCAGCCTACTCTTGTTGAAAGTCAGCAATGGTTCTTTTACATGCCTCACACCATAGACCAGGGGTCACCAACCTTTTTGAAACTGAGAGCTACTTCATGGGTACCAATTAATGCGAAGGGCTACTAGGTCGATACACACCTCTGAAATTACAAATTTGCTCAATTTACATTTAATTAGATTTAATTAGATGTTATTATTAATAATTAATGATATTCATCTATGTGAAGATATTGACTTGATTTAAAAATATATTCAAAAAAATTATATGCAGCTCAATGGAGAGTGGCGCTGTCCTAAAAATGGGCCTGTCCTAAAAATAGCAGTGAACAGGTCCGCGGGCAACTTATATTGTCCTTGCGGGCTACCTGGTGCCCACGGGCACCACGTTGGTGATCCCTGCCATAGACAGTGAGAGACATGGCCGGCCTTTGATAACCCAGTTAGCTGCACTGGGGAGGACAGTGACAACCTTGTGTAGAGAGGGACTCGAACCCCCAACCTTTGGATCAGCGATCCAGTGCCCTATACCACTAGACCACCACTGCCCCTATATATAAAGGAAAATAGTTAAATAGTAAATAATAAAATTATTTGATTCTTCGTAGCATTCATTCATTTTCTGAACCGCTTAAATCCCAATTAGGGTCGCTGAAAGGCTGGCACCCATCTCAGCCGGCTCTAGGCGAGGGCAGAGTACACCCTGGACTGGCCATCACAGGACAAAAACACGCTGATGGCTATGCAACTAATCTTGTCGAAAGTCAGAAATGGTCCTTTTACACCTTTCACCATAGACAGTGAGAGACATGGCCAGCCTTTGCTAACCCAGTTAGCTGCGCTGGGGGGACAGCACTGACAACCTGTTGAGCTATCTACATGCACATCCAATCACGAGGAATGGACATCGATCCCTGAACTTTAATGATGCTCATACAGGGGTTGTCATGGCTGTGATCACAATGACCTACTGTATGGGTCTCCAGGCCACATACGGACTCACTCACACCTATGGGCAATTAGAAACAGCCAATTAACTTCTGTGCATGTTTTTGGACTGTTGGAGGAAACCGGAGTACCCAGAGGAAACCCACACAACGGGGAGAGAACATGCAAGCGCCACACAGAAACGCCCAGGCCTGGAATCGAACTCAGGCCTTCTTGCTGTAAGGTGGACGTGGTAACCACTACGCCGCCATGCCACCAAACCTGTTGATAGTGGGGCTTGAACCAGGCTTTAATCCAGCACCTTACCACCATTGCCCATCTTCATATCATACAGAGGATAAATTGTACAATTTTATCATTGTTAATTGTAAATATTTCAAGTATTTATAGAGGTAAGTGCAATAAACATGTAGCAGGTGTGAGTCAGCGGGTAGTGTTGCATGCGATTCCCCACTGATGTCATTTTGATTAATTCTAGACAAAGTCAGCCAAAATATGGAATTAAAGTATTTGATTGTAAGGACATGTAATACTACTACTACTACTACTACTACTAATAATAATAATAATAATAATAACAACAATAATAACAACAATAATAATAGTATTAAGAATGAATTATTTAATTAAGAATTACATTTTTTCTTGAACCAAACATGGTTTTTGTTAGGAGTGTGCCTTTAGATTTGAGCTAGATGGAGGGCAGCCATTTTCTTGTGAGTATTTTCAGGGAGGAGAAACATGATGACAAAAAAGACTGCTGGGTTCCATCCTACTCACAGTACTATTGAGAGGCGGACTTTTCTCAGCCTATTTATGGGTTGCTACTCAGATTCAGTTGAAAACAGTATAAATAGTGAACAAAATAAACGTTTTGGCCGCTCAGGGCCACTGCAGGGCTTCACTGTAAATTCTACTAACGAACTAAGGAAGCTGCAACTATTTCCCCTGAGGAGTAGCCTATCTATTTTATATGATAACTTCAAGGAGGTGCATTGGCAAGCGCCAAGCATGCAATAATCAATTAAGTTATCTGACGTCAATAATGGATACATCAGCCCGTTGGAGAATACAATAAATTAGTTTGTGGCTGTCCACCAATCAGAAACAAAGAATATTTTTAATGACTGATTTTCTGTTCTTAATTCCCACACAAGAATGTCATCAGAAAGCGTATCAGCCAGTATCTTTGTTTTAATTGTACAAAGAGTTGATTTACATATATGTACCTGCAGTGTTACATAAATGCAAAGAAAGCATATTATAGTAAGCAGATATTCAAAACATAAAAAGGCAAGTGAGGCTAAAGTGTAGTTTTAATAATGCATTATCACTTTGATGCAGCTACAATGCCATGTGTACACATGAAAGTTTTCTTTCATTAAAACCTCTCAAGGACAGAGCAGCACTCAATAATAATTAATTAAACCACAGCTAAATATTTCTAAGAAGGGTAAAATACAAAAGTTAACACCCACCCACCCCGCCCTTCGGGCATAAAACACTTAAAAAACAACCAAGGACAGGGACACTTGACAATATTTAAATAAGCACTTCAAAAGAGGTAACTGATCACATACACTGATGGTTGAAAGTTTGTGAACCCTTTATATTTCACATGAATGTTTTGAATCCAGAATCAGCAAATAAAGTTGGAAATTTTCATTAAAATGGAAGACAATCAGGTGTGAGTGGACCCCTACCCCCATTTTATATACACAACTGGGTTCACATCTTAATAATATACACATGTAACTTACGCCAATAGACTAAATTCGCATCTCAGCTCGCGCGTGGCATCATGGGATCTCGACTACCAAACGTGGCGGAAGTAAACCTTGATGTGGATGAGAACTGCACTATCGATACGTTTAATTTATGAAAAGTTCCCGACCTTTGAGCGTATTGTATATGTAGTGGTCTTCCCGGTTGTTCCCGCAAGCGTAAAGATGAACTTGTTGCGCTTGCATTTGCGGTGACGTTACAAAAGGAATCAAACCAAATCCAATGTGACTATGCCAGCTTGTTGGACATTTGAAGTGGATGAGGAAAGCGTGACAATTCCCGACTCCTTGGGACTTGAAGACAGTGGGAGACAGAAAATGACGCCTTATCGAAGTGGCCGCCGTGTATGTACGCTGACATAGCGGATTTTTTGTGCGAATTCGTAATGACTACAAAGAAGGTAAATACAAGTTTGACAGCTGTCACCGAGTGACCTGACAGCTCTTGTTTGTGTATTTTACAAATGAACATATCAGTAATTTTTAAGATCTAAGTCTATGATATTTAATGATTACGGCATCGTTGATTTTTATGGTAATTTAATAGGTAAATAAAAGATAATATAGTCTATAGGGTCAATGAATTCGAATAAAGAACACTTTAATAATAAACGTACTGCTTTAATCTCAACGATTGCGTCCCTCCAGATCCTTTAGCTTGGTAGGGAAGGTAAATAATGTGAATAGCGGCGGACATGTTCACGCGTTAGTCCCAAATTTGCAGGCGTGTATACTGCAAATTTCATTTTCCCAACACTCGAGATGTCAAAATGTGCCTGCAACTTGCGCAATTCACGTAACCAGGGATGAGAACGCGCCTTTATGCAAAAGGAGGAAAAATTGGCAGGGGTCAAGGGGGCCGCCTAGGACCCCTGCAGGGGTGTGGGGGCAGCGCCCTTGCTGGGGGGTTTAGGGGGACTCAGCCACTAAAACAAGTGGGTACACAGCATGTAACAGGGGAACTTTATCTCTTTATTCAAAAACAACAAACGCAGTCTGTGGCTGATGTTATAATCCAATAAAATTAGAGTTTCAAGGTATCGGACCCGCCCACATACAGAAAGGATTGGCTCTCTGCTTCGCGCCACAGTGATGTGGCATTAAAAATAGATGAATAGATTTAAATGCGTGAGATTTATTCATCTGTTTTTGTTTTATTTGATGGCTTTTTTTTAGTATTTTTATTTAAATGACAGTGAAATTATGTATTAGTTATTCTGTTAAGAAAGGCCACCTGATTTATCTGAGAGCCAGATATAGTCATCAAAAGAGCCACATCTGGCTCGCCCACCCCTGCTTTAAACTGTACCAGTATTCCTATTCGTAGCATACGGAGTTTAATAATATCAGTAGAATTTATTAAAGTATATGAAGCATTATAATTTAATACTATAATAAGAGTTAAATAATATCATTCATAATCATATTTATACATAATGCTGCTCGATCATTTCTCTTGATGACCTGATATTTGCTCCGTGTGCCACGGGCCCACGGCAAGATGACCAGACTGGCATATCATATTACGATGCCTGACACGTGCAATAAACCAGAACCAGCTGTTTCACTCCACTAGGCGATATCAACAACCACACAGATAAACAAAACGAGGGTAGCACTTCGTGAATTTGGATATAATATTACCAGATGAACAGTGATGACAGCACTACCCCTCCCCAGATTTTTACACCGGATTTGCATCAATCTCAAAAATGATTTATTTGACTTACAAAAAGGCGGAAATCCACCGATTAGCGGAAAATTCCCATCCCTGCGTAACCTGTCAATTGCGTAATTTACGTTAATTGCTTACTTGCGCAATTTGCATAATTTACGTTAATTGCGTAACTTATGTCAATTGCTTAATTTACGCAATTCACGTAACTTAAGTCAATTGTGTAACTTATGTCAACTGCATAACTTACGTCAATTGCATAACTTACGCAATTTAGGTGACTTAGGTCAATTGTATAACATACGCAATTCACGTAACGTATGCCAATTGCGTAACTTAAGTCAATTGCAAATGATGTAACTTATGACTTTAAAAATACAAGCTGCTTTGCTACAGATTGGCTAAAGAAAAATAAATGTAAAGTTTAGGGATGTCCAGGTCAAAGTCCTGATAATAATTCAATAGAAATGTGTGATCAGATCATGTGAGAAAATTCTAAGCTAAATCTATTCTCTGAATCGTTGAAGCTGTTCTATTCAAAGGAATGAACTGAGATCCCTCCGAGGCATTGTGCAGGACTGATCAACAATTACCACAAACATTTTATTTACACTTATTACTGTGCAGGGGGTCTGAAAGCAGGGGTTCACACTCTTTTCTCCCTTGCAGATATATAATACTAAATTATTTTTCTCAAAACTCACAGACCAAGTGAAATATTTTTCTTATTTATTTAAATGAGTTCATAGTTTCTACTTTTGAGGACTTCTGTGGAAATCAAATGGTGTTTAATCATATTTGTGACAAAATATATAACATTCCAAAGAGTTCACAATCTTTCATGTACCACTGCTGTTTTACACTCACACACACACACACACACACACACACACACACACACACACACACACACACACACACACACACACCACAGCCTTGCAGAAAAGTCAGGCCTATAAATATTTCACAATTTTTTGTGTCTCTGTTCACAACCACAGGGGATTTGAAATGAAGAAACTGAGCTGTGTTGGAAGAAGTGTATAAATTTCTACTTAAAGGTTTAAGAAGATAATTTCATTCACCATTTAGGAATTATTATGAGGAATTACGGCCATTTTTATACATAGATCCAGTCTGAGGACTTGGTTTACGCTCACCTCCTCAAAGGCGCTCTTGACTTTACTGTATGGTGTGAATTGGGTTTTCTTCACGAAGGACAAAATTCTATGATCACCCAGTGTAGCTGTCATCTGTGGTCCCCCCAGACATTTATTGTTGCTGAGCTCAATGTATTTCCTGTTTTTAAGAATAACATTAGATTGTTAATTTATCAGATTGTTGATTTGGCCACTCCTAAAGTTTCTACTATCGCACTGTTGGGGGTGTTAATATACATTTTCAGCCGGATGAGGGTCTACTTTAATTGTATTCATTCATTTATTTATTTTATACTGTATTAATTCCACAAGTGAAATTTTGACTTCTGCATTTAACCGTCCAAAATCTGCACCAACACACGGCTATAAACACTGAGCACACACACATACACTCGGAGCAGAGGACTGCTACACATCCAGAACCAGCAGAGCAGTTGGGGGTTAGGTGGCACTTAAGCCATGAAGGTGGAGGAGATGAAGGTGCAGCTCACCCTCCCACCCGGTTCAGGGATCAAACCCGCTTCTCTAATCGTTAGGCCATGGCTGCCTCCCTTTACTTTCATCAACATGTATTTTTTAACATATTCGCTGTGGCAACTCCTGAAAAAGGAAAAAAGCCAAAAGGAAAAGAAGAATAAGATTAAGACGGTTATAAAATATATTAACTCAGGACTTTTTAGCTCCTCCCTCAATACTGAGCCTCTAAAAAAGGCTTCAATTCCTCATAGTTCATGTAATATTTTTGTTCAATGCTTTAAAGTACATCTTCCAACTGCAACCCGATGCTTCATTTCCAATCCATTGTGGTTGCTTAGAAACAAAAGTACATACATACACACAGTGTTCGAAACAAGTGGGTTTCCGCGAGAACCTATAATCAATTCGGACAAGGTGATGTTCATAACATGGTAAAAATGAATAGAAAAGTCTAGTTTTAAAATGTATAAAAATGTTTAAAGTAGGTCGTGACCATCAATCAACCCTGATTGGATTACTTCAGTAAATACAGTTTCTAGCCTTAATTTTTCTGTCAGTCCTGGTGAGGAGGCCAAGAACCTGAAGTTATCTTTACCGCTCAGTGTTAACATGGATTACATTACAAATTCTCACCTGTGTAACCTAGTAGTGCACTGGATAGAGTTTAGCAGCCATTCGTACATTACGGAATGTATTTCTAAAAGGAAGCAAAGGATCACTTGGGATTTAACCATTAAAAACATCATGAAAGTCGTATGAAGTTCTACTGTGGGTATAATGTCATTGTGTCTGTCACCGTGACTGTTTTACTAAAACTAGGTGTACAAATATACCAGTATAAAAATATAATCGAAATAAAAACAATTTATTCCATTTATTTACCTTGCTAGCACATGAGCAGGCCCGGTTAGATACAATGATCGTATAGACATGGACATCTATATTTCCATGTCCATGACTGCAAGCAAATGAAAAGGAAATACATTTTAAATAGTTTGTAGTTACACAGTCTCTCTCTCTCTCTCTCTCTCTCTCTCTTTCTCTCTCTCTCTCTGGAAATATGTCATACATTAGGAACTGAAACACAAAAGATAGGTTCACAGACCACCTATCAGACTTGCGCATAAACAAATATATATATATGTTTATATATATTTTACTCAGGCCAGCAGATGTACAGGAAACAGTCTGCAAAATAAACGCAAAATTATAAGAGCCCCAGTTCCAGTGCACAAACTTAAACAAACATAGAATCACTGGAAGTGGGACGGTGACAGTGAGGATATGACCCCCCCCCCGCACTCTCTCTCTCGCTCTCTCTCTCTCTCGCGCTCAAGAATCAATCCTTACATTTTCAATTAAAATAAGGAAATGCACCTGATATGACTAATTACTGAATGTTTAAAAGTGTTTAAACAGTAATTTGCAATTTTAACATTATTTTTGATTGTGTTTTTTAGGCATGTAGACAATAAACACACTTTTATTGATATTTAATTACGTAAAAAGAATTTCAAATGCGAAAAAAAAACCCCATTTAATATTAAAAGATTGTCTGCAGACAACCTGCTTTTCTGTTGTTATTTCGAACACTGGTATGTATACATAAACACATTTTATGTATGATATATAGATATGCTACATCCTCACCTCACCTCACTCTTCAAACTCAAGGTGTTTCATGCACCCATGATGAATTTATCATATGCTTCCGCTACGTCTTTAATCATGCTATGGATACAAGTGAAAAAAGAAATGAGGCTGAAATGAGTCGGAGCTTAAAATGGCTTTTGGGAGCAAGGTCAATCTGGAAGTGCTCACAAAGATGGGGGGGTGACAGAATGATAATGGAGAGATAGAAGAGCAATCCTAGATCAGGGCTGGCAAATCTTATCTGCAAAGGGCTGGTCTGGTACAGGCTGTCACTTCAATGAAGCAGAAGAAACGCTTTCCACCTGTGTGATCCACTGATCTCAGAAAATGACTGGATTGTGTAGCCGATCGTTTGTATGCGGCAAAACCTAAATCCAAACTGGCGTCTTCTTGGTGAAGCCATTATACTGTTGAATTTAAACTGTTGGAACTAAATACACCAAGGGCGTGCATTTCATTTCATATCCTTTTTTTCTCAAATTTATGCAATGCAGAGATTTTTATTCATTCCTGAACTGCTTAATCCAAATTAAGGTCATGGGGGGTGGGGTGGGGACTCATCCCAGCCGACTCGGAGCGAGGGCAGAGTACACCCTGGACAGCTCACCAGGCCATCGCAGGGCAGAAACTTACAGCTATGCAGCCCACTCTTGCCGAATGACAGCAATGGTTCTTTTAAATCCCTTTCACCACAGACAGTGCGACACATGGCCGGCCTTTGATAACCCAGTTTGGCGCACCGGGGGTCAGCAGTGACAACCTGTTGATAGTGGGGTTTGAACCAGATTTTTTTATTTAATTGTTTTTAATAGAGAAATTATTGGTAATGTTTTAAGAATTTAAAGTATGCTGCAGCAACATTTTCATGTTTTCGACATGTGTTGCCTTTTAATGGCTTTATTTTTAGATCTTAAAACAAGGTGGCTTACAAAGATGGCTGCCACTTGACTTTTTTTTTTAAATCAGTGATTGAAACAGATCGAAGATGTGGCTACTGCTTAACTCAAGTGAAATAAACTCACAGATCTTGCCATGAACCTAGAAAAGCTTCTGAAACAACATAAACTGTGTGCCTTTTACGGTGCTGCTAACAAGACGAGCGGGATGCTTGAGTGAAAAGTCAGGTGATTCTGAACGGAGCAATGGTTGATGGGACGTGTAGTGTGAATTTTAAGAGCAAGGTGAGGATGTAACTAAAAATATAACAAAAACAGCTCAAGCACCGAACCCAAACCAAATATTCATGTACACCAGCTCGAAATACTAGCATTATGGGAAGCATATTGATGAAGGCAAATTCATCACACTCATGACAGTAACAGACATTACATTTTAACGCCATTTAAAATCATATTTTGAGGAAGTTGATAACCCAATAACTGAATGAATGAAACACAGTTTGCACACAGTGAGCAGTGTAATAGTCACAATCCTGTGGAGCTGTTTGAAGTTTTCTTTACTTGTGGGGATCAGTTTTTTTGTTTCGTTAAATGTGTGTTGGGAAGATCCTGCCATGATGGAAGGCACACACAGATCTGCACTATCCATAGTTTCTGCCTCCTCAGTGCACTCACTGCTGGGACTTTGACACTTCCTTACCATGGACAGATCGGATGCAGTCATCGACCCATAGTGTTTGTGTTGTGCCGGGAGCGTGATCTTTCTAAACCGATGTGACGATTGTCTGCAGAGGAAAAGAGAAAGTGAAAGAGCAGGCAGAGAACATGTAGCTCTATTGACACTGCATACTGAAAACAATATATCAGAGATAATGGACTAAAATCGCTTTGTGTTGATGTGCAGGACTGATCAACAGTAACCACAAACATTTAGTTACAGTGATGACTGTACAAGCGGGTCTGAAAGTAAAAGTTCACAGAATTTCAGCGCCGACAGATATTAATACTGGGTCATTTCCCTCAATAAATATATTTTATCTCAGTTGTTGAACTAGTTTCTCTTTGTCTATTTAAGATTCGGTCATCCGTTCATTTTCCGAATTGCTTAATCCTAATTATGGTCATGGGGAGGCTGGCGCCCATCTCAGCCGACTCTTCACAAGGACTGGGTACACCCTAAACAGCTCGCCAGGCTATCGCAGGGCCAACACGTTTTTGGACTGTGGGAGGAAACCGCAGAACCCAGAGGAAACCCACACAAGCACGAGGAGAACATGCAAACTCCACACAGAAATGCCCGAGCTGGGAATCGAACCCAGGCAGTCTTGCTGTGATGCACCATGCCACCATATTTTAAGATTTGTGTAAAAATGTGATAATGTTTCAAATTATATTTATCTGGAATTTAAAACTGACAAACGACTTACAAACGTTCAGGTGCCACTGTAAAAGTGGGGCTTAAATAGGCAAAGAGCCGTTCCTGGAGCACGAGGCATCATTTTCTCACATGTACTGGCACCGTGCATTGGAGAGTGTGTTCCATCTCTTGGGCAATCATACTACTGTTTCCCCATTAAAGTTTACTCTAGGGCAGTGGTCCCTAACCACTGGTCCGCAGACTGGTACCGGTCCGTGGCTCAATTGGTACCAATCCGCAGAAGAAATAATTCAGTATTTCCGTTTTATTTATTATCTGAGTCTGAACGATGTTTAATTTTGAAAAAGTCTTTTATTTTGAAAAATGATGGGATTCTCTTGTTTATATGTCGGTTATTTGAGCACTAAAATGTAACCCACAAGGGGGTAATATTAATAATAATAATAAAAATATTTTATATAAATGTTATACTTACAATACAAACAATCTATACACACACACACACCCCCGGCAGTAAATTTGCCAAGTGTTGACCGGTCCATGGTGATAAAAAGGTTGGGGACCACTGCTCTAGGGTATTGGGTTCAGGGTGCTTCCAAGAGGCTGGACTGCTTGGCGAAGCTGTGGTTATATGGGTCATGCTGAGGGAGTACAGGGTACTGAGGCCATGATTGCAAATGCTCTGGTCCCTGTATAATCAAAGTGAGAGCTGTGTCCACATCCTTGGCACAAATTCTGGACCCATTTCTGGACCCATGCTTGTTAGACTCCGCTCGGGGCTGCCCCTTGTCACTGATGCCGTTTAGGGTCCTAAACCTTACAAAGGTGTAATAATGGAGAGGAGTGTGTATGATTTGGGAACCACAGGATTCCATTTCTGCTTTGTGCAGATGATGTGATTGTTTCGGCTTCTTCAGCCAGTGAAATTCTGCATGCATGGAGCAGTTGAGTGCGAAGTGGCCAGACTGAGATTCAGCTCTTCCAAATCTGTGGCCATGGTTCTTAACTGGAAGAAGCTGAACTGCTCCCGCCAACTCTGGTACGAGGCCGCAAGCCAAGATAAAGCATCCAGGGACCTTAGTTACAAGTGATGGAATAATGAAGTGGGAGGCGGACAGATAAATTTGCTCCATCAGCAGTCGTCATGACGATGCACTGGTCCATAAATGCGAGATGATTCAAAATGCAATTTTGCATTCATTACACAGACTTCCTAAGAGTAGGCTGCAAAGCCGTCAGCGTGTTTCCGCCCTGCGATGGCTGGCGAGCTGTCCAGGGTGTACTCTGCCCTCGCCCGGAGTCGTCTGGGATGGGTGCCAGCCTCACCGTGACCCTAATTGGGATTAAGCAGTTACAGAAAATGAACTGAACACAGACTCCCTATTTTAATTTTTTTTTTTTAATTTTAAAATTCTTGTTCTGATGGACAGAGCGCTTAATGGCCAGATCCCCACCTATTCATATCAACTTTTAAAAATGGACTCCAAGTCACTCTGTTCGGTCTAGGTCAAAAAATTCTGCCTGTTGTTGTAGTCCCTGTGAGGTGAAGTATTTAAGGAGACAGAGCCTTTCGATGTGTGACTCCGAGGCTGTGCAGTTGCCTCCCGTGAAGAATAAGCTCAGCCGAATCAATGGAGTCTTTAAGACGGATAAAAACTTATTCGTACTCAAAAGCCTCTATATCCACCTAGGACTTTTTTGTTTAAATTAAATTTTCCGCCCATGTAAATGTAAATTTTTTGCTGAAATCTGCAATAAAAGTAAAGCTTAGTATATGTTTTTCTGTAGAATTTAGTAGGTTTTTACAGCCAAATGCTCATTGCTTGATCCTAGATGACATAAATCAGTTTTACAGCAGTTATGTATATGTATTTATTTATTTATTTATTTATTTTTGCATCTGATCTGTTCATTTTCATCCCGTTTCTGATGTTTACTCACGTCTACTCTTCAGTTCACTTCATTTTCTGTAACCGCTTAATCCTAATTAGGGTTGCGGGGAGGCTGGTGCCTATCCCAGCCGACTCCGGGCGAGAGCAGAGTATACCCTGGACAGCTTGCCGGGCCATAGCAGCATGGAAACACGCTGACGGCTTTGCAGATACTCTTGTCGAAACTCGGCAATGGTTCTTTTACATGAACCTCACACCATAGACAGTGAGAGACATGGCCGGCCTTTGATAACCCAGTTAGCTACACTGAAAGAGAGGGGGGGGGCAATGACAACCTATGGAGAGTGGGGCATGAACCCACAACCTTAAGATCAGTGATCCAGCACCTTTATCACTAGGCCACCACTGCCCGTCTACTGTTCTTTGTGTGTTTTATTGGTTATTAGTCATTCCTGGTGTTTCACATTTTTACTTATTGTGTGATAACCTTTACTATTGGTGTTTATGCTGAAATATACAAGGCTTGTGGATCCGCATCAACAAAGGAAGTCTGTGGTGAGTTGTTTCTGTACTTTTGGGAGAAAGATACACCGGCCCAAGAATTTAAACATATTCATCTTTACAAGCGCAAAGGAAACAGATAGAGCTGTGACATGCACAGAGGGATTTCTTTGCACGGTGTTGCCGGAGACATCCTTGCAAGATGGTCTTCTACCAGAAAGTCAATGCTGTTTCCATGCTGGTTGTGATATAGTTGACGTGATATTTGCAGCTCGTCAACTCCAGGTGAAATGCCAAGAATAATACAGGACCTGTACACCACATTTGTTAACTTTAATTCCTTTGTGCATTCAACACTGTCAGCCATGATGGACTTTGGAAGATCAAGGCCAAGTTCGGATGTCCCGGACCTATTTATCACAATCACCCGCCGGTTTCACGATGGTATGATAGCACACATCCTCGATGATGGTGAGGCATCTTTCCACTTCTCAGTAAGCAACAGTGTAAAAAAAACAAGGCTGCGTTCTCACTCACGGTTCAGTACGATGTCTTCTGCCACAATAATGGATGCCTTTAACAGGGGTGATCCTGGAGTAGAAGTTAGATACCGCACAGCTGGTAACCTCTTCGATTCTTAAAGTCAGAAAAGTCAGGACGACCATCATCTGAGAACAGTCTTTTCTGACAATAGATGCTACAAGGACAGTCTCAAGGCATCACTGAAAAAACTAGTCATCAACACAGATGCGTGTGAAAGTCTAGTACAGGATGGAGCGGCGTAATGTGTAGCCACAAAGGTGCAAAAGGATGCTGAGGTAGCACCACTGGCGAGGTCCACAAGGCGAGGAGGACAAGTACCTCAACAGCAACTATCAATCACGTGTCTGACATGTAGGAGATTCCTCTGTGTTTGGATTAGCGTGATAAGTCCTCTCCAGACACACTTTATTTTCTTATTCTTTTCTCCTTGCATTGAGCTTCGTGTGTGTTTTGTTGTTGCTGATTTTGCTCTGCGGTGCTTCATGGCTGTTTGGCTGTGATGAGCACTATATAAATAAACTTTAGTTTAGGTGGGTACTGGGCACTAAGCTAAGGGCAGCATGGCATTCTATTATGATGTGCATTAATGTCTAGGTTCGTGAATGTGTTACTGAAGTAATATGAATCTTAGGTTTTTAGTAACACGCCCATCCTTACATGTGGAATATATTCGAGAGAGCGAAATAGAAAATAATTGAGGAGCGAGAGAGAGAGAGAGAGAGAGAGAGAGAGAGAGAGAGAGAGAGAGAGAGAGAGAGAGAGAGTAATAGAGAGAAAATCACTATAACTGCTTAATCCTAATTAGGGTCGCGGGGAGCCTGGCGCCCATCCCAGCCGACGCGGGGCGAGGACAAAGTACAACCTGGACAGCTCGCCAGGCCATCGCAGGGCGGAAACACGCTGATAGCTTTGCAGCTACTCTTATCGAAAGTCAACAATGGTTCCTTCACATGAACCTCTCACCATGGACAGCGAGAGACAAGGCCGGCCTTTGATAACCCAGTTAGCTGCACTGGGGGGGACAGTGACAACCTTGTGGAGAGTGGGACTCGAACCCCCAACCTTAGGATCAGGGATCCAATGCCCTATACCATTAGGCCACCACTGCCTAGAGAGAAAATGAGATTTTCGAAAAAAAAATTTAATAGATTACATTAATCCCATAAGGCAAATTATTTCCACTACATTTATCCGATCCAAAGTGAACACACACACACACACACACACACACACACACACACACACACACACACACACACAGCAGCGGACTGCCACACACACTGGGGGTGCCCAGGGAGCAGTTGTGGGGTGAGGGCACTTCAGCCATTTATGTGGAGGGAGGGAAAGTGCTACTCACTCCTCCACTACCAAACATTTTTCCTGCTGGTTCGGGAATCAAACCAGTGACCTTTCAGTCCCAACGCCGATTCTCTAACCATTACGTTACAGCTGCCCAAAGAATGAACGAATGAACAAATGGATGAATGTGAAATAAGGAAGGATTAATAAAAAGGTCAGTGAGGATGTTCAGATTTTTCTCTTTCCACTTGCTTCATGTCAGTCTGAATAAAACAGATGTCAGAAAGAAGCAGAGCAGTGAGAATACGCGGCCCTCCCCGGTGGCTTTCTTTTTCTAAGAGCAGCTTTAAGGGAATCACAGCTCCACTACAGGGTAGACAGGTGTAGAATCGAGTAGGAACTTGGAGTTTTGATTAGAAGAGATGAGGAGAATGTGAGGTAATGGAAGAGATGGCAGACAGTCAAATAAACAGACATTGGTTCTTTATTAATCAGAAATATGAAACTTTAAAGATGTCTGATAAATAATTGAGTCCTTTGACACATTTGTAAGCAGATGCCTGTTTACGAATGAAACAGATATATATAGAAGAAAAAGTAGATGTTTTTGTTGAGGATTTTTAATGGTTGAACTCGTACCAGTACGTGGAGTTCTTTTCCGGCGGTCACGGAAGGCTGCACCAGACTGCAGGGCCTCCATAAGGCTGTCCATCACACCGGTCTCGTCTCCATCTATGTGAGAAAAAAAGCCACAATGTGAGAGAAAGCTGAAGCTTCGTCTTGTGAAAAACAGTGAGGATAATTATCTTCCCCTCTCTCTCTCTCTCTCTCTCTCTCTCTCTCCCTTATTTACTTGGATCTTTTATTGGCAAAATAATTTTGTAGTTAATTAATGCAAAGCCACAGATAAATTTAGCTTCAAGCTTAATTAAAAGGACACACACACACACACACACACACACACACACACACACACACACACACACACACACACACACACACACTTATATTTGAATTTCAGCAAAGAGAATGAATTACAGATGCTGCTGGTTTGCTCCAGTGAGAGTTTAATGGGTTTTCTGATTATGGTATTATGAATAGACATGATCAGCTATAGATGGACACCTTGTCTATTATGGCAGAACACACACACACACACACACACACACACACACACACACACACACACACACACACACACACACACACACACATATACATACACACCGATAATTTTATGTACTGTATTAAGAATATTTGTTTTTATCCACCTCCTGTCTTGTGCCTGTCCACAACTTTATCCCTGAAATCTTTTGTTAGTTCCTTGCCACACATAGTTGACTGTTTTCAGTTACACTTGCATGCACTGAAATATGCATACACAGAGGTATATGATGAAGTTACAAAAACTGCGGTGAGAGGGTGAGAAAATGACCGACTTGACACAAATAATGTTCCAGATTTTAAATTCCTTGTTTGTTTATATATGCACTTTATTCTTTTTAAGAAGTCGTGATGGATCAGCAAAACAAGTAATAAAAAAAGTATTGCCGTGGTATCACCTGCTTCGAGTCCATCTGGATGTAAAAATTTGATGTGTGTTGCACTGCCTAAATCAACACAAAGCAGCTTATTAATCTTCCAGAAAAGGTGATGATTTTATGCCTTTAATGCTTCAGGTATAATATATGTTCTGCCGGAACACTGTGATAAAATCAGCACACTATTTAATAGGAATAAGGTTGATTAGAATTCGCCAAAAAAAAAAAAGCCCAGAAGTGAGTGACTGAGCTCTCCAATGACTGAGGTGTTGTGCCTCTGGGTTGAATAATTACCAGGAAAATCTCAAGATTAGAATTCTAATTAAACAATTTATTTAATATGTTGATTTAATATAACTGAATATTATTCTGTCCAGTGGTAGGGTGTTGGATTACTGATCCCATGGTCACGAGTTCAAGCCCCACTATCATCAGGTTGTCATTGCTGTCTCCCCAGTGCAGTTAACTGTGTAATCAAAGACCGGCCATGTCTCTCACTGTTGTCCTTTACTTTTATAAAGAGTAGGCTGCAGAGCTGTCAGTGACATGTATTCAGGGGATTCAGTTAATGTTAATCTGTTAATCTTGAAACAAAAAAAAAATGTTCATCATAAAATATAATAAATGTTAATATTCGTCAGCTGGTATGTCTTGCAAAAACCCCTTTTACCATTCAAATCCAATATCAATTTTTTTTTCCAATAAAGAATAGATGAATTTCCATATGTCCTGTTCAAGTACAGGGAGGAGCTGCTGAGTGAGGCGGCACTTTGCTGTGCCTCTCAGTGGATTGTGTCCCTCACAAACTGTGCTGGTACGCGATGCAAGTACTGTGCCGCTGTCCCTCTATGTATCACAAATGAAATTCTCGACTTATATGTGCTGCCTTTTCATAATGTGCATAATGTATAAAATATATTTCTGTAATGTGTTTAGGCTGCAGATTAATTATAAAACCCAGTTAAAAAAAAAAAAGTTCCTCAGTGAGGCAAACAATACCCCTGACTCCTGACAGAGGGCACTTGTGAGCCCACAGATTGTTGCCTGATCTACGCTCTCCTTCATTTGTTGTCATGTTTCCTTTACAATCTGCCTCATCAAAATGGAAGATTACATTTCCAAGCTGAGAAAATTTGCAACTCTAGACTTTCACTCAAAACAAGACGTAATAGGTAAAGGAAGTCCAATGCAGTTGGAATAAATTTTAACCTCAAATGAAATATATGCCACATGTTTGTGTAAAGAGTGCTGGTATCAGATATAAAACACAACGCACTGTCTGTGGTCAATGAAATGATGAATAATATAGGTTTTTGAGTTCATTTGTATTTGTAAATCTGACTCTAAAAGGCTAAGTGCCTCGCAAGCTGTCAGCTTCACCCCACATCAATGATAGACGTCAACGTGTTTCTGCCCTGCAATGGCTTGGCGAGCTGTACAGGGTGTACTTTGACCTCGCTGAAAGTTGGCTGAGATGGGAACCAGCCTCTTCACGATCCTAATTAGGATTAAGTGCTTGAGAAAATCAGCAATGATTATTATGCCCCGAGTTTCTACATTAGTGGGTTGAGTCCTTGGCCTCAATGTCCTACTGATATAAAATCCTCCTCCCCTGCAGTCGTACAGCTCAGAGATATGTATTTTTAAAGCATGTCCTGCTATTATCAAGAGAACAATGATGAAAAGCCTCAGTATTGACTGGCTCCACAGTAAATCTTGATAAAAGGCACTTAGCTCCCCTGAGCAGGAAGACTATCCGTCAGTGGTCGTCAGGAATCATTTTCATGCTCTGCCTCTTCTCTATGTGTA
The DNA here is from genome assembly GCA_024760905.1 of Plotosus lineatus. Classification (NCBI taxonomy): domain Eukaryota; kingdom Metazoa; phylum Chordata; class Actinopteri; order Siluriformes; family Plotosidae; genus Plotosus; species Plotosus lineatus. The sequence goes on from CM045750.1 coordinate 13,826,091, forward strand.
ACCCAGCTCCAGGTTTCTAAACTGCGCTGCCTTTTTCCGCCATGGACCGTCATTCCAATGTGACTTTTATTAAGGACTATTTTTCATCCTTTTTGCTAAACTTTTAAATAGTTTTTTTCATTTGAACCAACAGAATTTAATTATACAACTGGAAAAAATGATGGAATCACCACAGTTAAGTTCACCTTGTCTTTTTTAAGGCCATTACACAAATGAATGAATGACCGAATAGCCTTTACTGCGAAACAAAACAAAATCGGTACGTATCTCGTACAGAGAGAAAAGATCGGAGAGGAAAAAAAATCCATATTTGAAGAGTCCCGTATTTTGTAAAATTTTGGCAATGCACAGTTTATTTTTGAAGACCATAGTTGGGCTGGATAGAGGGGCAAGCAGTATGACCGAAAAAGTGTTGGTTTAACATCCCAGCTCCAGTGTTTCCCTGAGCATAAAATTTTTTTCACCTGTCAGCTCATATCGTCATCGTCAGTCAGCTCACTCGTGAACACATGGCCTAAAAACCTGACTTTGCCCACCTCCTGGAGGGGGTTCATCCACTAACTTGAAAATTGGTATCGCACCATTTTTAAGTACCATTGAATTTAATATCAAGTTTATCACCACTCTTCTCACACACTCGCAGTTGGACTTGCAGACCAGCTGCTGTCAGAGATATCACTACCAGGCCATTGGCAAACATTATATGATTCACATATTTGTTATTTGTACAGCCAGTTTTGCATCAGTTTAATTAGCCACTTAGATATCCATGTAAATGTTGAACAAGTGAGGGGAAAGGATCCCTCGCTGTCTGAAGTCACATGACACGCTAAAGCCATTCAAGTACACTTTGCCCCATCTAATACAGTGATACCTCACCTTACAATAGTCCCAGAATACGAAAAATCTAGTTTACGAAAAATATTTTCCTAAATTTTGTGTCTCTGTATACTGAAAATGCACGAAACGAGCCATTCAAACATTAAAATGAGCCATTCAAACATTCAAACAATGCACGACTTGCTCTCTCACTGACTACACGTCCCACCATCGCGCCCTGCTGGCCTCCCATTGGCTAGGAGGGATGACGCAGCTCCCTTGTGCAGCAGCTCATGAGTTTTTCTGAGTGTGCTTACTGCAACTTTGTTCTTTGGCTCAGGTTTTTAACCTTGCATAAACATTTGTACGATTATAACTCTGCTAAGAAAACATGGTCAACACGAAGTAAGGACCTTAAAAGGTATGCTTTAATCATTTTTAAAGGGTAGTATTGGGGGCCTTGGCGGCACGGTGGCGTAGTGGTTAGCACGTCCGCCTCACAGCAAGAAGGCCCGGGTTCGATTCCCGGCCTGGGCGTTTCTGTGGAGTTTGCATGTTCTCCCCGTGCTTGTGCGGGTTTCCTCCGGGTGCTCCGGTTTCCTCCCACAATCCAAAGACGTGCACTGTAGGTTAATTAGCCGTTCTAAATTGACCGTAGATTCTCTCCTGCAGCGGCACTGGAACCCAGTCGTATCGGCATTTGCCTTTCCATTGGATCCTTCCGGTGGCACCGAGATGGGGGGGGGACTTGCTGCTTGGGTAACAGCCTGTCCCTCATTACTCCCTACCCAGGCTCTGCGCACTGGGGGGTATCACCAGCCGGGATACCAGCCAGAGCGCAGCCATAGTCCTTCAGGACTGACGGAGGCCTATCAATTGGGGGCCTTGGAACGAATCATGTGTTTTACATGTAAAATGCTGTTCTACTTACGAAAAATCCAGGGAACGAAAAAGGCTCTGGAACGGATTAATTTCGTAAGCAGAGGTACCATTGTATTCTCCTCTGTCTTGAGTAGCAGAAGATGAGGATCCTGATTCCAATGAGTCTCATCTCAGCTAGCTTAGCAAACAGTTTACCATGGTTTATCCAATCAAAAGCAGGCAAATATGCTTCCCTTGAGTGACGGGTATGCATCTATCATCTCCTTCAGTGCATAGATGCACATAGATGTACCATGCTTTTTCTTAAATCCAAATTTGTTTGCCTCAGTTACTAGAAAGGTCTCCATACAGCAGAACAAAATGTTCTCAACTACCTTGTTCATAATACTGGCCAATGCAATTGGCCTATAATTATCTTTCGCAGTGATCTTTCCAGTCTTGTGCTTTATAAAAGGAATAAGAGCCTCAGTCAGCATGGCAACAGCTCATGGACAAAAAAAAGCTGGTTATACACTGGCTAAGTGTGCATTTCAAACACAATTCTAATGTTTGGTATATAAGATAAGATAAGATAAGATAAGATACAGCTTTATTAATCTCACAATGGAGAAATTCACTGTTACAGGCTCTTGAGGTACCATCAGTAGGGGGTGCAAAAATAGATACAAATACAAACATACACACATACATATATATTATATAAGTAAATAAATAAATAGATACATAAATAGTATAAATTAATAAACAATAAAAGAAAAGAAGGGAACGGCTTTGTAGACTGGCCTATATTCAAGTGTAATGTATCTGAGGGCAGAGTAGATGGGTTGATATGGTTCACAGTCAGTGGGGTAGATGTGGTTGATTAAAGTGCACGGGGTTTTTATTGCACATAACCGGTATTTTCACATATGACATCAAGCTCACAAACTTTGTGTCAAGTCACTTTATGTCATCTAAAGTCCTCCTGCTCTTCCACCCACACTTCATTGTGGGGAGAGTCGTGGCTGATCCCTATATCACAGTGGGAAATGTTCCCTCATGAGCTCGGCAATTCGCTCCTCACCAGTGATTCCATGGATTGTTATTGGGAGAGGGTTTTTTTTACAAACGTTCATCAGCTTTATTTCCTTCCAGAATGATTCATAATCATGTCGTACAAGCTTCCTCACAAGAGACTCCTTACGGAACATCTGCTCATTCATTTTTTATATATCGCATATTTTCAGTTAGCATGAGCTCGCCTGTACAATCCCATCATGGGACCATTCCTCACATTTCCTGCATCAGCCCAGAACCTGGGTGCATCCTTAGAGGTTTTATACAGTTTTGCAACATATGTATTCCAAACTGGTTTAATCCCAGAGCCACACCTCCTTATGTTGTCAGCCATGCCCTCATTGGCTTTGGTTAGACACGCCACTATAACTTCGCACATCTGTATCACATGGAAAACATGCTCCTGGTTGTCACATATCACATCCATGCACCTGAAATCCTCTGGTATGATGATGTTGAAGAGGTTCAGGTACAAAGAACACAGACTGACAAATCAACTGCATGAAGACTCAGATCAGTTGATTAAATGGGCCAAATCAGGTCTGCTGCTGCTTGGCTGAAACAAAACCCTGCAGCCACAGTGACTCTTTGTGGAATGAGTTTGACACTCATTATCTAGCAAATTTAAGCAAGCTAGATTACGTCTTCTGCGCCATGTTTCCTGTATGCACAGTACAGGGATCTCTCACTTTCCGCGGTTAATAGGGACCAAGCTCCCCCCCCCCACAACCGCCGATTTCCAAGACTGACTGACGTACATGTGCATGCATATGTGTATATAATATCAATAAATACACATTCAACGCTATAAATACTCATAATAACAATTCAACATTCAAAAATAATGCATAAGATGTAAGTAAAATATAAATACACACATACAGACGTGCGCACGCACACACACACACACACACACACACACACACACACACACACACACACACACACAGGTGTACACCTCACATAATAATGTAAATAGTTTTGTTGGGAGGCTTGGGTTGTTTTTTTTGTTTTTGTTTGTTTGGGTTTTTTGCATAATTGGCCTTGTTTTGCAGCATTTTTTAAAACTTTTTTCCCTATTTTCCCTAAATTTATTTATTTATTTTTCGATTGATATTTTTGAAAAACCCGTGATGCACTGAAGCCGCAGAAACTGAAGCACGAAGTAGCGAGGGATCACTGTATCTAATATTTCTTCCTAGATTGCATGCAATGCCAATGCACACTTTTTATTTGGGACAACTGCATCGTGAGCTTGTGAATCAGTCAATCTTCCTATCTGTACTTTTGAATGTGGAACACAAACGATGCGCCTGGATGAAAATGATCAGACATGAGGTGAGATCAGACATAAACTTGACACTGAAAGGCTCCAGTCGACTGGCCTGGTGAGACCCAGAACACGGTTACTACGAGGCATCAGTGCTAACCACTGCACCACCGTACTGAGCCTCTCCTCAACTCTACATGTTGCTTTAAAGTGAGAAAGCTGTACTTTATGAAAGTGATATGAAGCAGCATAACGCATGGGTGATGAAAGTACTTAATATTTAAACCAAACAATAAAAACCTAAGAAGGCTACGTAAAAGAAATAATCTCTGTTTTATTCTTGAGGGACCTTTCCCGAAGTAAGGTAAAGTTCAGATGCTCTTCATTTCTCAGCACCCAATGGTAAACTATTTCTCTCCACCTCCATGCTTGGTTTTTTACTATGGCACACTTTTCAACTGTTGTCCACTAAGTTTTTTAAAGTCCCATGGAGTTGATGTCAGCATTCGCAGTGGGCGCCTGACATTTTGATAATATTGTCCTACTTTCCCCCTAATCATAGCCCATCTTGTATAATGAGTAAGACTGGAGTCTCGGTAGATCCAGTCCAGAGCAAAGTGTTCAAATAGCTGAAAACAAATTTAGTAAATGCGCAACAGGTTCCCAAGTGACCTGAAACAGCTCCATTAACAATGTCCAACCGCTCCATGCTTCAACAAGAGCCATCTAGAACTCTCATCATGGGAAATGGAGAAAAGCTTCCAGGAAAAGAAGGCCTGCACTATTTCACTAATCGTACACACTGCTGCATTTAAACCACACACAGAAAAAAGGGTAACATTGCAGGAGCAAACTTAAGTCATTCATTCATTTCCTGAACCGCTTACTCCTAATTAGGGTCGCGGGGCAAACTTAAGTATTAGTGAAAATAGCTTGTACCCTGTTATCTTCACACAGACTGCATTATTTTGACATCTTTAAACAAGGAGGAGTGCGATGGGGTAAACATCGAGCAATCAAGGGTCGTGTGAGTATGCAGGTATGAACTGCATAGACAGAAGAAGGTCATACAGAAAGTCATACAAAGCCTGGGGAAATACTCGACTGAGCAGAATGTGTGACAACTAATCATTTATACATCATATGCAAGTACACAGTCATCCCAAACTCTCTTCTCCTCTCACACCAGCTGCCGTCAGTTCTGGGTTTTTATCAATGTTTCATTGGTATTGTATGTCTGAGTGTGGCATGTGCAGCAACTTCAATACAGCAGGAATAAAACATGACTTAACTTTGTACTGTTATTTATTTTTTGTTATTCATCTATTATCTCATATATATATATATATATATATATATATATATATATATATATATATATATATATATATATATATATATATATATATATATATATATACACACACACACACACACACACACACACACACACACACACACACACACACACACATATATATATATATAAGGGATTCCTCGCTACTTTGTGCTTCAATTCATGCAGCTTCAGTGCATCGTGTTTTTTTTTTAAATATTCATCGAATTAAAAAATAAGGAAATTAAGGAATAACGGGGGAAAGTTAAGGAAAATACTGCAAAACAAGGCCAATTATGCAAAAAAACCCAAACAAAAAAAAAACAACCAAAAAAAACCCCCCATCGAAACTACTTACATTTTTATGTGAGGTGCACACGTGTGTGCACGTGCATCTGTATGTGTGTGTGTTTATGCATTATTTTTGAATGTTTAATTGTTATTATAAGCATTTATAGCGTTGAATATGTGTTTATTGATATTATATACACATATCCATGTACGTATACGTTAGTCAGGGGGGTTGATCCTACTTCGTGGAATTCGGCGGTCGAGGGGGATCTCAGTCCCAATTAATCACGGAAAGTGTATACATACCCTAGTCGACGTAATAGGTGCCCTGCTCCAATAAGCCGTGTCTCCCCAATGTTTTTGATGTTACGTCTAATAACCGCCCATGTGTACTGGGAGCAAAATCGGAGATCAAACTTACCAATTTTATTCAATCAGTCTCTGTAACAGTAAAATGAGGCGTTCACTGCCTGTAAAAGTGAGTTTACACGGTATTTCAAGACCCCCTGCCACTGGGGAATGTTTATAATGTTCATCAGTAACAACATATTTGATTGTTCCGCCGTGCTTTAAAAAACAGGAAAATATTTTGCTGTGTTCTCTTGGTAAATGTCCAACAACCAATGAACCATTAGAAACTGCTACAGCAAAACTATCGGATGCTCTGAATGAATGGAGCAATGAGAGAGATATGGACTTATCAGAAAGTGAGTATTTTTCACCTGATTCTCCTGCTCACTAACTTTATAAATTTAAGCACGTTCCTCGCCATGTGCTTTTGTTTATGTTTGTGTTCATTGGTTCAACCTGCCATGTGCTAAAGTTGACATTTGTGTTGATTGGCTCGATTTTACTTCCGGGAAAATGTTTAAAGGAACAGCACCAGGAGGGAAAAGTAAGGGGTCATTTTTAAATTATTATTTATGCTGTTTTCTATTTATTTTCAGCTTTCGTGTAAGTAGTTTGGTTGATACCACAACATGAGTAACACAAATACCAGTAAAACTCTTTTATTGTCATGTTCATTTTTTTTAGACTTTTTAATATTTTTATTGTTATGTTAATTTTTTTTACGCACCCTGTGCGCATTATGTCGAATACGGTGTATATATATATATGTATATATGTATATACACAGGGATCCCTCACTTTCCATGGTTATTTGGGACCAAGATCCCCAAGCGACCATCACAATCCGCAAAGTAGGATCACCCTCCCACCCCCCCGACTGACGTATATGTACATGTATATGTGTATATAATATCAATAAATACATATTCAATGCTATAAATGCTTACATTAACAATTAAACATTAAAAAATAACATAAGCTGTAAATAAACTATAAAACAAATGCTCCACAACTTACCAACATTCGTTTTGCAAACATCCGGAGATACGAACAGGTCTGTCCGAGGTCGAAAGTGAAAGTGAAATGAAATTGAAGAACAAGTAGTAATAGAAATGGAATAAAATCTACAGAAAGATAGATCATAAATATAAGTATGAAATATGATTAAACATTATCCTGAGGTACACTTAATATTAGGCTCCGGCAGAGGGGGGGGAGATTGTATACAGTACAAACTCGTATAGATTACTTATACAAGGTTTAAACATACGTTCCCCTCTGAAGAATGCCCTGTAACGACTTACAAACAAATTCATCTAAGAACGGCCGTCCTGAACCTAACTCGTTAGTAAGCTGGGGAGCATCTGTACACACACATACAAATAGTATGAAGAAGACGACATACATACATACGTGGACGCAAACACACGCACAGATGCGTGTGCTCACACAGATGCAAAAATTTATCCAGTTTTGATGTACGATTTTGGGTTGTTTTTTGTTTCGTGTTTGTTTAGGGTTTTTTTTTTTTTGCATAATTGGCCTTGTTTTTGTGACATTTTCCATAACTTTTCCCCTTATTCTTCCTTAATTTCCTTATTTTTTTCATTCGATGAATATTTATTTATTTATTTATTTTTTAAAACGCGATGCACTGAAGCCACATTAAATGAAATGCGAAGTAGCGAGGGATCCCTGTAAATGTATGTATGTACATACACACACACATGCACACACACACACACACACACACACACACACACACACACACACACACGCACACACACGCATGGTGTCACGTGAACTTACCTGAGAGAGAGAGAGTGTGTGTGTGAGTGTGTGTGAGTGTGTGTGAGTGTGTGTGAGTGTGTGTGAGTGTGTGCGTGTGTGCTCCCCACTTTCAGCCATGCACAGTTTTATTTTAGTCACCTGCTAGCTCAGCTAAACTACACCAGAAATCAACAGTCCTCTTCTCAATCACGTCTCACGAACCTTAACACCATTACCAGAAATGAGAAAACAAGATCTCCGATCCGGTCATCTTCATGTACATCAGGGAGAAACTGTGGGTGATTCTGTACAGCTGTAGTGTAGCCCTGTGGCCCTTCTGGCACTCAGCACTGTATGAAATATTAGTTAAAGCTGTAGCCAGCTCCATTTATAAAAGCGCTTTACCTTTATTTATGTCAATCAGTTGCTTTTTCTTCTGCTGTCGTTCCTGCTTTTCCCGTTCAGCTTTCTCCTTTGCCAGCTTGGCTCGCTTGATCTTCTCCTCAATCTCCCTCTTCTTCTTGTTCTCCTTCACAGACTCCTGGAAAGGGTGAAAGAGGAAAGAGGAAGTGAGACTGACAGTTTTCCGGAGAGAAAAAAACATAAAGGAAGGAAGAGCTGTGCTCTTATTCCAAGGTATTCTAGTACAATAGGTTCCCACTGCTGACAGCACTAAACTACTGATGTCTATCCATCTGCAGCACGGGAATAATAGCCTGTGCACATAACAGAGTTTGAAATGTCCCACAATAAAAAACACACAGTGACTATACAATCACAAAATTCTGCCACAAGGACTTTATGAAAGTATCTGTAGTGAGAAATTGTCCGAGTTGTAGATACTGCTGTAGATACTGCTGCACGCTACTGACAGACAGATATTAAAGACGGAGAGCATGTCAATCGTGTACAGTGATCCCTCACAAATTTCGTGCTTCAGTTTCTGCGGCTTCAGTGGTTCGTGGGGTTTCAAAAATATTCAAAAAATGAAAAATAAGGAAATTAAGGAAAAATAGGGAAAAAGTTAAGGGAAATGACGCAATATAAGGACAATTATCAAACAAACAAACAAAAAACAACACAACAAAACTACTGACATTTTTGTGTGAGGTGCACATCTGTGTGTGCGCGCGCGTGTCTATGTGTGTATTTATATTTTATTTACACCTTATGCATTATTTTTGAACGTTTAATTGTTATTATAAGCATTTATAGTGTTGAATATGTATTTATTGATATTATATACACATGTATGATCCTATTTCGTGGAAATCCTTGGTCGCTGGGGCGGGTCTTGGTCTCCATTAACTGTGGAAAGTCAGGGATCCCCGAAATTTTATTCTTATGTACCTGCAGATGTACAGCCCCAACAAAACTAACATTCTTCATTCATTTATTTTTAACGCCTTTCATTTTATACACCCAGAGTCACCTGGGTGAAGGTGGGGTACACTCTCAACAGCTCGCCAGGCCATCGCAGGACCAGCATACATACAACCATTTACACTCACACCTAGGGGTGATGAGGAACAGCAAATCAGGTTACTGAACATGGTTTTGTACCATGGGACTACCCGAAGGAAGCCGTCGCAAGCACCAAGAGAACGTCCAAACTCTATACAGAAACGCCCCGAGCCCGGAAACTGAACTCAGGCCCTTCTTGCTGTGACGTGGACGTGCGAACCACTACAATGAATGATGAATGGGTGGATGACTGACAGGGTGCCTTTTCAGGTTTTCCTAGACCCTAATAAAAGGGTTGGGTTAACAGATAGACCGTAGACAGAACAATGGAGCTGGTCTGGTTTACTCTGAACACCACCATACCATACTGCCTCAGGGCGGAGTTGTCAGGGGCACAGAGATAGAGCGAGAGAGAAAGAGAGAGAGAGAGAGAGAAAAACGCAGAGAGAGATAGAGAGAATGGGAACAGCATCATCCCACATCCTGCCATTCAATTAATATTTCAAATATACTCCATCTTTATATATTAGTGAAGAATCTATCACCGAATAGAGACACTCAGTAACTACAAGATTTTACTTTCTCCTGCAATTTCCCAAAACTGATCCGTAACAGAGTTGGTCAGGCTTATCTACATTTGCACGGCACAAAACTGTGAAATATTGAAAATGGAAAAAGTACATAAATGTCCTCCAGTGCATACTCCTAATTTATTTATCAGCTCTTATGACAGGCGTGTGCAGGTGAAGATGTGCATTTCTGAGATATACCCCCTGGAAATAAACTGTTATAATTTGACAGGTCTGTAAGAGGACGAGACTGTTTCCATCAAAATACACAAACATTCAAAAAACTGTTGCACTGAACCTTCATTATAAAAATAAAACAAATAAAAACATCATTTTATAGCTGCTCTTTAAGGCTGCAGAGAGAGGGGGGGGGTAAGGAGGGAGGAGAGGGGAGAGGAAGCGTGGGGTGCAAAAGAGAAAGAGAGAGAGAGAAAGAGAGGGAGAGAGAGAGAGAGAGAGAGAGGGTGAAAAAGAGAAGGGACAGAGGGGGCAGAGACACAGAAACCGAAGAATGAAACCTAATTAAACATTCAAGACGTTCGAGGAATGAAACTCACCACAAAGCTGGTACGGAAGTTGGCCAGGTCACCAAAAAAGTCCTCGATGCTAATGGAGTGTGGATCAAACGCAAAGTAGCTCCCCAGGTTCTCATAGAGCTTCTGCATGTTCTTGTGCATGGTGGAGAGCTTTTCGTACTGCTCCCGTGAATTTTTGGCGAAACCGTAAGGAACAGTCAGTTAATGAAAAATAAAAAGGAATACAGGATCCACCGACAAGTACGAGTCGCTGGGTTCACAGATCGAAGAATATTGTTATCTACACATTAGAAAAATACCTCAGTGACCCCGATTCCCGTCACGATCCTGCAAAAAGTCACGTTATAAAACAAAACACAGATACTTGGAGTTTCTGTCACGTCAGTTTTCTTAGAAGATGGATCAGTATTTTCTGTTCAAGTTCATTGCCAGCTTTCCACGGCGGTGTTACTGTGGACACCTGTAGCAGTGCTGGTTGCATGACCGCCCGCTGTCAAACCTGCAGCCATTTAGTATTGAGGCAGTAAAATAGTCTCTACAAATAATGAAATGAGCGCCAGGTGCTTTCCGATCTGCTCACGATCATGAACTCATCTAATACATTCATAATGCGTTTCTTTTTCGTCTGGTTCAAGGCAGAAAACTGAAAACACCATCCTGTGACCCTGCCGCTACACACCATTGAGGCATGATCACTGAACCAAGACATGAGCTTTTAATAAATTAAATGTCTTAATAATGCATATTCTGAAATAGTCATGCTCTCTCTGTGCAGGTTTGGATGGGAAATACAGGGATCCCTCGCTACTGCGCGCTTCGATTCATGCAGCTTCAGGACTTTGCGTTTTTATTTATTTTTAAATATTAATGGAATTCAAAAAATAAGTAAATTAAGCAAGAATAGCTGGAAAAATTAAGGAAAATGCCATAAAAACAAGGGCAATTATGCAAAAAAAAACCCAAACAAAAACAAAAAACAACCCAAAACCCCCCGTCAAAACTACTTACATTTTTATGTGAGGTGCGCATGTGTGTGTTAGAGCCCTGCGCGGGCCAAGATCACAAGCCTGCGCCTGCCCCGCAAATTAGAATTGTGGCCCGCAGCCTGCCCCACACATTTACCCTTGTAGGTCAGCCCGCCCCGCCCCGCAAACTAAAAACTCCGACTTTAAATTTGTGCCCGCGGGCTGAAACCCGCCCCGCACAGGGCTCTAGTGTGTGTGCACGCGTGGGTCTGTATGTTCAGTTCATTTTCTGTAACCGCTTAATCCTAATTTGGGTTGCGGGGGGGCTGGTGCCCATCCCAGCCAACAACGAGGGAAGAGTACACCCTGGACAGCTCGGCAGGCCATCGCAGGGCGGAAACACGCCGATGGCTTTGCAGCCTACTCTTGTTGAAAGTCAGAAATGGTTCTTTTACATGCCTCACACCATAGACAGTAGGAGACATCGCCGGCCTTTGATAACCCAGTTAGCTGCACTGGGGGGGACACAGTGACAATCTTGTGAAGAGTGAGACTCAAACTCCCAACCTTTGGATCAGCGATCCAGCGCCCTATACCACTAGACCACCACTGCCGGGTCTGTATGTGTGTATTTATGTTTTATTAATATATTATGCGTTATTTTTGAATGTTAAATTGTTATTATAAGCATTGAATATGTACTTATTGATATTATATAAACATATACAGTCTGTTGGGGGGGTGGGGGTCGTCCCGATCCTGCTTTGCGGAATTCGGCGGTCGCGGGGGTCTCGGTCCCAATTAACTGCGGAAAGTGAGGGATCCCTGTACTAGCATCCCAGTGAATATGCAGAGTGTGTGCCCCTGCTTACACCACACACAAAATGTCAGAACTTCTGAAAACTGATTCACAGCATTGGCATTTCCTCCAAGGGTTCAAAGCATACCGAGTTACTATGAACAAATTATACACAGTAATTTAAAATAAAATATTTACAGGTTTGATCGGATGAGTTTCAGAGATAGAACTCTGTAATGAGGGGTGCATTTACTTTTGATACATCTCTATGTATTATATACTAGTACATTTTTATCCTAAGCAAGCCAGGAGTTGATGTTCTCAGGGTCTTCTGATTCATAATCGGATCTGTAGTCTGTTGTACCACTGGGCCTGCTGGACAAACTATCCCGGAGTAGAGTTTATAAACCAACAGCATAGTGCTCAGAGTTCATCTCCAAAAATTATTGGACTGTTTGTTGTCCAAAGCTTTACTCCTAACAAACACACAAAAATATCCTGATAACATACACACAAGCCTCAGTAAACATATGAGCTCGTTAATAATTAATATCCATGTACCTCAGGCTCGAGGGCTGCTGATGGATGGTATTTCAAGAATATAAAGTCGTTATGACTGATTTTTGCAGGGTTACGTATCAGTCAATGGGGCTGGTGGTGTAGTGGTTAGGGTGCTGTGCTCATGATCAGGAGGTTGTGAGTTCGAATCCCATTGAGACCCTCACTGTGCTCAGACCCCTGGGCAAGGTCTCAACCACAAATGTGCCTCTGTTCACCCAGCAGTATAAATGGGTACCAGTAAAATATACTGGGAAGGAAACGTGCGATGGACTAGCGTCCCACCTAGAACGAGTTGAACTCCTGGTCGCTTCACGCTATGGAAACCGGGGATAAGCACCGGCCTGATGAGCCACTAGGCTCGGGTGTAAAAGCCCAAGAGTTACGTATCAGTCAACCCATCAACCGTTTCATAAAAAACAGTTGGTAGGTTCGACACTCTTTCAAACCAAACCCACTTCAGAAAAATATAATAATTTCAAAGTTTGTTATCAGAACTTTTTGACAATCAAAATGAGGCATGAGTTTTTATTTTAATGGAGAACACAAAGAGAAACTATTGCCTCTGTATTTAACTCATCCAAGGTGAGCACACACACACACACACACACACACATAAACAGTGAGCGCACACGTGCACACACACACACACACACACAGTGAGCAGCGTGCGCACACACACACACACACACACACACACACACACACACACACACACAGACACACACAGTGAGCACACACACACACACACACACACACACACAGCGAACACACAAACAGTGAGCACACACACACACACACACACACAAACACACACACACACACACACACACACACACACACACACACACACACACATAAACAGTGAGCGCACATGTGCACACACACACACACACACAAACAGTGAGCAGCGTCTGCACACACACACACACACACACACACACACACACACACACACACAGACACACACAGTGAGCACACACACACACACACAGTGAGCACACACACACAAACAGTGAGCACACACACACACACACAAAAACAGTGAGCACACACACACACACACACACACACACACACACACAAACAGTGAGCACACACACACACACACACACACACACACACACACACACACACACACACACACATATAAACAGTGAGCACACACACACACACACACACACACACAGTGAGCACACACAAAAAGTGAGCGCACACACACACACACACACACACACACACTGGAGAGCAGTTGGGACGGGGGGGTGCCCTGCTCAAGGGCACTTCAGTCGTAAATGTGGAGGAAGGGTAGGTGCAGCCCATCCCAATTTTCCTGCTGGCATGGGAATTGAACTCGCAACCTTTCATTCATTCATTTTCTGTAACCGCTTAATCCTAATTAGGGTCGCGGGGAGGCTGGCGCCTATCCCAGCTGACTCCAGGGCAGAGTACACCCCGCCAGGCCATCATAGTGCAGAAACACGCTGACGGCTATGCAGCCTACTCTTGTCGAAAGTCAGCAATGGTTCTTTTCCACGCCTCTCACCATAGAGAGTGAGAGACATGGCCGGCCTTTGATAACCCAGTTAGTTGCACTGGGGAGACAGTGACAACCTGTGGAGAGTTGGCTTGAACCCCCAACCTTAGGATCAGCGATCCAGCACCTTTATCACCAGGCCACCACTGCCCCGAACCAGCGACCTTTCGGTCCCAAAGTTGCTTCGCTAACCTGTAGACTACGACTACCCCTAAAATAGAACTACAGTATATCAAGCAGAGCGAAACCAATGACAACTACAGCTATATGAAAGTCAACAATGTTTCTTTTACATGCACCTCCCATCACAGACAGTGATGTCACAATCGCAATGACAGCCTCTACCACGGAATCGCCTTTTGTGTTGTTTTTATGCTGTCTGGGATGTTTTTCAAGGTTTTGAGTGTGGTTGTTCTACAAATAATAAATAAATAAACTGTCATGCCAATTACTGGGTGCAGGCACTGATGGGAAAACAATTTTTTTTTTTTTCAGTCTCATCTATCCATTTAAATAAATGAAAATATTGAGGGAATTTCAGATCTTTCTGCGTCAAAGCCTAATATGCACCGTTAATTCTGCAAGTTAAACTCCATACAGAACATCAGCGCCCCTCTCCTCTTCCCATCACACACATTGGGAAGACCCCTCTCAACCCCGAGTTCCCACCACAGCTCATAATATTCAGTAAATTAAACAAACTCCATATTTTAAATTAAGCAAACACCTCACTCAGCCATTTTCATACACTACAGCAACGAAGCTGGAAGTGAAGCAGTGATATTAATAATGCGGGAGATGTTACATAATTTATCGACATGCTTCCGGGCCTATTTAGGCTTATGAGTCTGAAAGGCTTGGTAATACCTGTCAGTGATCATGTTTAATTGATTACAAAAACTACAATCAGAAAGAGGCAGCGGTGGCCTGGGGGGGGGGGAGGTGCTGGATCACTGATCCTAAGGTTAGGTGTTCGAGTCCCACGCTCCACAAGGTTGTTACTGTCCCTGCAGTGCAGCTAACTGGGTATCAAAGGCTGGCCATGTCTCTCACTGTCTATGGTGTGAGGTTCATGTAAAAGAACCATTGCTGACTTTCGACAAGAGTAGCTGCATGGCCATCAGCATGTTTCCGCCCTGCGATGGCCTGGCCAGCTGTCCACGATGTACTCTGCCCTCGTTCGGAGTTGGCTGGGATGGGCACCAGCCTCCCTGCGACCCTAATTAGGATTAAGTGGTTCAAAAAATGAATGAACAATCAGAAAGAGAAAGAGAACTAGATAGAGAAAGAGACAGTGAGACAGAGATAAAGAGAGGGAGAGAAAATGAGAGAAGGAGGATGTCACAGAGAGCAGAAAGAGATATAGGCAGACAAAAAACAGGGAGGGAGAGACAGAGCAGGAGGAAAATAAAAAGACAGAAATACAGAAAGAAAAAGAAAGAAACAGAGACAGGGAAAGAGAAACAGGCAGACAGACAAACGAATAAAGAGACAGAAGAGACACAGAGAGAAAAAAAGAGTGAGAGGAGAGAGAGCCAGAGTGGGAAACAGACAGAGATAAACAGATAAAGAGACTGAGAGTGAAAGAGTGACAAACAATGAGAGAGAGGGGAGAGAGAGAGACAAAGACAGACATTGAGAGAAAGGGGAGAGAGAGAGAGAGAGAGAGAGAGAGAGAGAGAGAGACAGACATTGAGAGAAAGAGAGAGAGACAATGTGAGTGAGAGAGAGAGAGAGAGTGAGAGAGAGAGAGAGAGAGAGAGAGAGAGAGAGACAGACAGACAGACAGACAGACAATGAGGGAGAGAGAGGGTGAAAGAGAGAGAAACAGGCGAGAGACGGGGAGGGAGAGAGAGAGAGAGAGAGAGAGAGAGAGAGAGAGAGAGAGAGAGAGAATGAGAGAGAGAGGGAGATAGAGAGTGAGAGAGGGGGAGAGACAGACAATGGAGGGAGAGAGAGAGAGAGAGAGAGAGAGAGAGAGAGAGAGAGACAATGAGAGAGGAGGGGAGAGAGAGACAGACAGACAGACAGACAATGGGGAGAGGGTGAAAGACAGAGAAACAGATGAGAGACAGGGAGAGAGAGAGAGAGAGAGAGAGAGAGAGAGAGAGAGAGGAGAGAGAGAGAGAGAGAGAGACAGACAGACAATGACAGAGGGGGGAGAGAGCGTGAGAGAAGGGGGGGACAGACAATGAGAGAGAGAGAGAAAGAGAAAGAGAGAGAGAGGGAGAGAATGGGAACAGCATTATCCACATCCTGCCTCTGTTCATGATCTTCTGCTTTCCGCTCTGTATAAAAGATTAATATTTCAAATATACTCTATCTTTATATATTAGTGAGGAATCCAACACTGAAAAAACACACACTCAGTAACTCCAAGATTTAACTTCCTCCTCCAGTTCCCCACACTGACCCCGCCTCTCTCACCATCCTCCTCCTCATACTGCACCGGGGTGATATAAAGTTGGGTTCTCTTCCCAATAAGATCGGAACAGTTTTACAGTTCTAACAGTAGAGATGAGCGGATTTTTGTAACAAAGGGAATTTAAAAAGTATGGATATACGGTACATGTACGCAGATGAATCACAAAGTCAAGAATTACAGCATGAATTTCCTAATCACGAACTAAACAAAAAAAAAGATAAGAAAGGGGTCGAGTGCCAATAAAGGTTTCTTTAATTTTCTCAGTGTGCGATGAAGCTGGTTTATCCAACGGTGGATTTTTTTTTTTTTTTTTGCCATTTTTACAGATATTTGCGCAAAAGATTGGCAATGGATGAGTTGCAATAGGCAGGTGATCCAGCTGTGCCATTCTTGGAGCCAAATAATAAAATCTCCCCCTTTTTTTCACACTGATAAGACAGAAATAGTTGTACTCGGATCACAGGCAGCTAGAAATAAGGTTTCCCATACAGGCTGCTTGGTGACACCACGAATAATAATGCCTACTGAAGGGGGCGGTGCTTACTCTTACAAAGCCACACAGCCTTTTATTAGATAAAGGAGTAGATCTGGGCGTCTCAGGCATAATGAGTTCTTGTTAAATATGATGGTAGGACGCTGTCGCTACCTCACTCTACATGCTCACTCAGGTATATCAACAGTGCTGAGTAACCAATGGCACAGGGTCTCTCATGTCTGTGCTCCTCCTGGTTCTCCCTTTTTAGATATGCTGGTCATGGTCAGTCGTGCCGGAGTCCCTGATATATTCAGCACTAATAAACTCTCTTTTTTTTTAACCATTACACTATTATCTGGTTTCACCCGAATGAGGATGGCTTTCCATTGTAGGTCTGGTTCCTCTCAAGGTTTCTGCTTCACCTCGTCTATAAAAGTGCTACACAGATGAATTGAATTGAATTGAATAAGCTAAATAGCATAAAACCAGCAAGGTAACAGCATGGAAAGGATATAGACATTTTATCCACAAACTTATCCTGGTTGTCATCTGTCTTGGGGAAGTTCTGGATGTCATTCTCTAGCCTCTGGACCTGACGCTCCATTGAGTCCAAATTGGCTTTGAGGATCTGATCAGACACTGAAAATGAGGAGAATTGCATCAGATGGTGATCAGAGAAAATATTTTACAATACAATAACACCTGTGGTGGCAGGTGGTTAGTAAAATAGGTGAAGCAGAACTATTTTAACTATTTGCTACATAAAGCATGTGTACACACCCATCAGCCATAACTTTAAAACCACTGAGGGGTGATGTGAATAATAGTAATTATCTCATAACGGTGGTATCTATCATAGGGTAGGGTACATTACACAGCAAGTGAACAGTGAGTTCTCAAAGTTGATGTTTTGTAAGATGAAAAAGTGGCCAAGCGTAAGGATCTGAGAGACTCTGACAGATTATCACATCTGGGCAACCAAGAAGTCAGAGTACAGTCGGCCCCCAATTTACGAAGACCCCTGTGTACGAAATCCCCGGGTTACGAAAAACATTTTCTTGCATTTCCATCCCTGAGATACGAAACAACCCCCTCTTACGAAAAGAAATTTAAAATTCAAACACGCCAATCGACGCATGAGTTGCTCTCTCATTGGCTGTCACTCAACATCCCGCCCCGCTGGCCTCCCAGATAGAGACAGAAGGAAGCTTCACGCTTTAGTTTTTAGTTTAGTTTAGTTTTTAGTTTGGTTTTTTTAAGTTGTTTAATTCAGTAAATGTTTAATAAATGTGGGCGCATTTGAGCTTATCTGGAATTCCGGTCCCTCAAGGAATCAAATTAAACTTGAGTTTGTCAAGCAGGGAATGTGCTTTGAATTCCACGTCTTGTGGGCGTGGCCCGCATCACGTGCGAGAGAGAGAGAGAGAGAGAGAGAGGGGTGTGTGTGTGTGTGTGTTAATAAAAAATGTTTAATAATGGTTTAATTAATAAATATGTTAATAAAATGGTTTAATATGTTAATAAAATGTTTAAATGGTTTAATAAATAATTTTCTTTTACTTTTAACATATCTCATACAAAATTGGTGTACTTTTATCATTTTTAAAGGGTTTATGGGGTTTATCCAGTCCAAAGACTGGATCCTTAGAACAAATTCGGCGTTCAACATGTAAGATGTGACCCCTACTTACAAAATCCCCGCGTTACGAAGAGGGCTCTGAAAAAGATTAATTTCGTAAGTTGGGGGCCGACTGTATCTCCAAAATCAAAGGTCAAGGAGGCAGCCGACATTCCAGTATTTCCACTAGAAAACTACAGTGGTTGGTCTGAGAGTCTGAAAGTGACGAGGAACACAGTCGGATTCTGAGCAGGAAGTGCAGTAATACCTCTAGAAACGAGCAATTTTATTTCCGAATATTCCAAGAAATGAGCAAAAATGTTATAGTACATAGCTCACTTCATACGAGAGGAAACTTCAGGATACAAGGCCTACGAATGATATCGTTAGGTGACAGAAGCTTGCAGCATCATCACTAACACTTACTGCAAGCTTACTCTTGCAGTTCCCGTGTTCAACGCGTTTCGAAAGCACCATGGAGCCGAAGAAAGCAGGTGATAAGAGTCGTAGTGGAAAGAACAACTGTATGCTATCGATGGAAATCAAGCACAAAATCATCGAAAAAAATTATAAAATTAAAAAAGCAAAATCAATAAAAAAAATAAAAAAGTTACATTAGTGTTAAGTTTCATGGATTTAGTTTAAGCTAAATGTCTGCATTATCAGTCTTCCACTTCCTCCCTCCTCCAATCGACGTCAATTGTCATCTGTCTCCAAGGTAATGTACAATAATCAAACACCATTTTTACTTGATTTTATTATTTATTGTGTTTTGTTTTTATTTACTAATGCACAGTGTCCCCCAATGCAGCTAACTGGGTTATCAAAGGCCGACCATGTCTCTCACTGTCTATGGTGTGAGGTTCATGTAAAAGAACCATTTCTGACTTCCGACAAGAGTAGCTGCAAAGTCGTCAGCATGTTTCTGCCCTGCGATGGCCTGGCAAGCTGTCCAGGGTGTACTCTGTCCTTATCCGGATGTGGCTGGGATGGGTGCCAGCCTCCCCGTGGCACTAAATAGGATTAAGCAGTTACAGAAAATAAACTGATGATGAATTGTTTTCATCTTTTATTTACATTATTTTGGGTTATTTTGTGATTTTTGGGGGGCAGAGACCAATCATAGGGTTTTATGTTCATTCTCATGGAGATATAAGTGGGGCTGATGGTGTAGTGATTAGGGTGCTGTGCTCATGATCAGGAGGTTGTGAGTTCAAATCCCACTGGGTCCTTTACTGTGCTAAGACCCCTGGGCAAGGTCTCAACCACATGTGTGCCTCTGTTCAGCCAGCAGTATAAATGGGTACCAGTAAAAATATACTGGGAAGGTAACCTGCAATGGACTAGCTTCCCATCCAGAGGGAGTTGAACTCCTGGTCGCTTCACGCTACGAAAACCGGGGATAAGCACCGGCCTGATGAGCCACGAGGTTCGGGTGTAAAAACCCAACAGACTTACCTTATGGGGATATAATCGCTTCCACATACGAGCAGTTTTAACAAACGAGTTGGTTTAAAGGATGAATTAAAGTCTCTTTATGAGATAAGCTTATGTTATGCCTGTGAATAGAGTGAGGAGCTTTTTTCAGTGATGAAAATACAGAGCATCCGGAGGTGGCGAACAAGGCAACCTCCACTCCTGATCACCTAAGGGGGCTCCACTTCCGATCCTGCTGTGTATGCTCCAGACCCAGTCTTCACCTCAGAACATTAAGAAAAGCCTAACATGGCAGCCTCTACCCCAAACCATTCAGAGAAGGTTAATGAAGCAGCCTTCATTCCTGAGAATCTAGTAAAGGTAAAGCAAGGTGACTCATAAACTACAGCTCAACTGCATCCAATATAAATTATCAACACTTGGAAAATAAAGACTGTGATTACACCACAAAATAAACGATGACACATAATATGACATGATAAATACTTCTATCGTCATATATTGTTTTGGTGATTCGTTGACACTTTTTCCTCACGATTTTGTGCATGCAATTGGATGTATAAATATGCCTGGTGTGGAATTAATAATTATCTTAACTAGGGTAATCTTGCCCAGCCCTCATTGGTTTGCACCAAGTATTAGTTAACTGCTGTCTTGACTGAAGTGGCAGAGGCAAGATGAGGCTTTAAGGATGCCTCATCTTTTAAAACTGCTGAAATCACTTGAAAATCTTCCCCAAACGAGAAAAAGTTGTCACTGCAGTCTGTCTCCACAGTTTCATAATGTGCACAATAGTGGCTGTGTGACTGGAACATTCAACATCAGAGAGCTGGTGGTTTTCTAACCAGTCTCTCTACTAACTATGCTTCCAATAAAGAGTGAAAGCAGCAGAACAGCAAATTTAAAAAGAACTAAAATTGTTTTAAATAACTTAACCAAGCATACTTTAAACATGCTGAACACAAAACTGAAGGAAAAATAAACCACAGCAACTCAATGTTGCCACAGGAAACGCCTGGAAAAGATTTCTAGTGATGAAACTCATAATTTGTTGATGACCACGGTTTCTAGATTTCAGGCAATTATTGACTGTAAAAGATTTGCATTCAAGTATCAAAAAACACACTGTGGTATCTATTAAAGGCATGCAAACAGCTAAGGGCTTGTTATTGAGAATGGAATCATTATTCACTATAGGAATGCTATACAGCCACTATGTGAATTTGCTCAGGCTCACATATGCATACACAGTGGAGCCTCGGAATCAGAATGCTCTAGAGTGCGCACAAATCGGAATCCAAACAAAAAATCCATGATTTTTTTTCGACCCAGAAACCAAACAAAAACCGAAAGTCGAATTCGAGAAACACGCGAGAAAAAACGATACCGAAAGGGAGGAAAAGTACACGACTTCCAGAAGTCCGGAAGTTGTTGATACGATGTATCACCCTGATAAAGCTGTCCTGGGGAAGTCCGGAAGTTGTTCATATAGTACTATGTACGTATCATCCTTATAAAGCTAAAGCTAGCGCTAAAGCACTAAACCTAAGCTGAAGAGCTAAAGTTAAGCTAACGCGCTAGCAGCGCTGTGAACATCTTTAATCATGAGGTCATGAGACACTTCCGTAAGGTTTTGAAAAGAATGCAAAAACAAGCCACGTTAGAAATGTTCTTCAAGAAAAGAAAGGAAGATCCTGAAAAAGAATCATCCATGCAAAGCGGTAGCAAGAGAAAAAAACACCTTTGGCTGATTTACCTGAAGCTGTTATGGAAGGGAATCCGCTTCCTCCTTCCCTCTCTGTTATGGAAGGGGATGCACCAAAACAGGTGTGCTTTATTGTTCACAGGGAAGGCACTAGAGCACGGGGAAATCGTAGTCACTGTTATAGATTCGGAGAAACACGGAAATCAAACTAGAGCGGGAACTGGTGGAGCATGGAGCTGAGAGCCAGAGAGATCATGGGGAAGAGGGACAATCTTCTAGCACCGGGATGAGCACTCTGCTAGTCTTAATAGCCTGTAATTAAATAGAATCAGGTGTGTGTGTGTTTAGCGCTCCACCCGCATGTGACTTCAACGTGCACACAGAGAGAAGGGGGGGGGGGTCAGAGAGGCCAAAACCAGAGTCTCTCACAACACAGACCACAACATAGTGTACTGTATTCAATAATTTTTTCCACTTAATTTGCAGACCTATGGTATGAGTTACGGTACTGTTAACTTCTGTTCAAAAGGCGACGGAACGAATTAAGACTATTTACATTATTTGTAATAGGAAAAGCAGATTCGGACTTTGAACAAATCGGAATCCGAACAGCCGTCCGGAACGGATTAAGTTCGAGTACCGAGAATCCACTGTATACAGGGATCCCTCACTTTCCGCGGTTAATTGGGACCGAGATCCCCCCACGACCGCCGAATGCCACGAAGTAGGATCAACCCCACCCGACTGATGTATACCTACATATATATGTGTATATATCAATAAATACATATTCAACGCTATAAATGCTTATAATAACAATTAAACATTCATAAATAATGCATAAGATGTAAATAAAATATAAATATACACACATACAGATGCACACCTCACATAATGTAAGTAGTTTCGATGGGGGGTTTTTGGTTGTTTTTATTGTTTGTTTGGTTTTTTTTTTGTTTGTTTTGCATAATTGGCCTTGTTTTGCGGCATTTTCCTTAACTTTTTTCCCTATTCTTCCTTAATTTCCTTATTTTTAAAGTTTTTCAATGAACATTTAAAAAAAAAAAAAACGCCATGCACTGAAGCCGCATGGATCGAAGCACCAAGTAGCGAGGGATCTATATCTAAATCTATCTATCTATCTATGTATTATAAATATATATACGTGTGTGTGTGTGTAGAGAGAAAGCGAGAGAGAGAGAGCGAGCGAGACATTCATAATCACAGACACACTCAGGGTCACAGATACAGCCATAGGCACAGGCAAACATGTGCACAAGCATAAACACAATAATAAACAAAACCAGAACCACAAACCCTCTGAATCAGTAGTTAGTTTAAATTCATGAACAGACTCGACCCCACAAACAAACCTGGAATCAAACACAGACAGGAAATCTCACAGAGAGATGGGAAGGTACACACGGGCGGCAAATCACACACCTACTGGGAAACAGGATCACAT
>CM045750.1:13854418-13966918 GCA_024760905.1 Plotosus lineatus
GTGGTCTAGTGGTATAAGGCGCCGGATCGCTGATCCAAAGGTTGGGGGTTCGAGTCCCACTCTCCACAAGGTTGTCACTGTCCCCCCAGTGCAGCTAACTGGGTTATCAAAGGCCGGCCATGTCTCTCACTGTCTATGGTGTGAGGCATGTAAAAGAACCATTGCTGACTTTCGACAAGAGTAGCTGCAAAGCCGTCAGCGTGTTTCCGCCCTGCGATGGCCTGGCGAGCTGTCCAGGGTGTACTCTGCCCTCACCCTGAGTTGGCTGGGATGGGCACCAGCCTCCCCGCGACCCTAATTAGGATGAAACACTGGTTAGTGCCCCCCCCCCCCCCCACCTCGTGGCTGCATTTGATAAACCCTTGAATAACGCGGATAATGTAGAACAAACCTTGCCGCGATATTCAAAATACCGCGAAGTCGGAACACCCCTCTCATTTCTACCATGTTGTCTCATTTCTATATGTTTATGTTTTTATATGTATATGACAATAGCTCTTCTCTGCTGGATCTTAATCTTTGTCTTTTTTGATGTAACGCATGGTAGATGCATTTATGCCGTAATGGCGTGCTACATGCGCATACGTATTTCCCGCTGTCAGCATATCTAGCAACTTCACTTTTTGGGTCACTGTCATTATATTTCGCTTTTTCTTGGGCTCATTGGATGCCGTAGATGGTTTACGTTACATAATTACACAATTATGATGAAGCAGAAAATGGCAGCACCAAAGAAAAGCAAAATAGAAAGTGAGTGTAGAATATTTGAAGTCTATGAAGTGGCTAAACTTACTGGCCAGCATGGCAAACCATTTACAGACGATGATCTCATAAAGCAGCATCTCACAGTCTCAAAGTCACAGAAATAAAGTGCCGACAAAAAGTACAGGATTTCAACAACGTGAGTTTACCCAGAAACATACAGTCCCATAGAGAAACGAGAACTTGTCAGCTAACTTGAAACTTGATTTGAGAGATAAAGCTTGCCAAAGAGAGCAGTTGATGAGAGGACAGAGGACACAGACACTGTATAGCTTTGAGAGTTTTTTTTTTTTTTTCGGGGAGCAGGTGATAATTTTTCTGTACGGAGGAGCTGCTTGATCTCATGAGCCTAAAAGGCACAGCCACCAGTAAAGATATTTTTGAAGCTGTCTCAGAGGCAATTGAAAAGTTCGGGCTTAAATGGGACAAACTCTGTGGAGTAACAACGGATGGTGCTCCGGCTATGATGGGCATCGATGGTGTGCGCCAAAGTACAAGAGACCGGAGGTGAGACTGTTAGAATCAACTGTAAAATCCACCAAGAAGTACTGTGTGCCAAGACTGTCCAGCTGGACGATGTGAGGAACATTGTTGTAAAAACTGTGAACATAATTCCAGCTCGAGGACTGCATCACAGAGAATTTCAAACTTTCCTATCTGATATGGATGCTGAATACGTGGATGTACTCGACCACTTTGATGTGCGTTTGTTCAGCCGCGGCTCTGTGCTGCAGCAGTTTTATTCACTGAGATCAGACACCGACCAGTTTTTGAAAGAGAAGGGCCAACTCTTTTAATGAACTGAGTGACCCGCTTTGGCTGGCAGACCTGGCATTTTTAGTTGATCTTAGTCAACGTCTGAATACATTGGACAAGAACCTACTAGGGAAAGAACAGCTGGTGCCTCACCTGTATGCGCACATGAACGCTTTCTGAGTAAAACTCCACCTGTTTGAGACACAACTACGAAGCTTCAATGCTACACACATCACCATGCTGTCTAAAAGCAAGTCTGCTTTTCCAAATACAGTGATAAATCAGCTCACGAACATAATTGGTTCTCAGAAAGTGTGCGTGAGGCGAAAAGTTCGTCTTCCGAACATTTATTTCCCATAAGAAACCATTAAAATGAGAATAATCCGTTCCCAGGTCCCCATAAAACATAATTTTCTACTAAATAAGCCTTAAAACTACACAAAAATATACCTTATTTTATGTATAATAAATGTGCTATTGTATTGTAATTAAAGAAATAAACTGTACTGTATAATAAAGTGGTTTTATTTACCTTTGTGATGGTAGTTGATGGCTTGATGGAATGGAGTGGGAGGAGGAGGAGGGAGGGAGGGACTTACTGTTTGGAAGGAGTGTTTGGAAACGCCTACTGTTTGGAAACACCCTTAGCCACACACGCACCCTTAATAGCTTCCTTGTTCTTAAGGATGGGAGCAATGGTAGACTTAGCGTACTGGTACTGGGACGCTAAGTCACACAAACGCACACCTCGTTCGTGTTTTTCAATGATCTCCGCCTGTGGTGGGTCTTTTTCGGTTCCATAATAGCAAAAGTACACTCAATATGGTCCAAAATGTCTAGCAAACACAAACCACTTCCGCATTCAAAGAAAGGGGGTGACGAACTGTGACGCCATGAGCGTGCGTCAGCTTCTCGTGGCCGCCACCGTGGCGCTGTTCGACCGCGTGGTTTGATTCGTCCGCCGAAAACTAGTTCGTCAGCAGAGACTATATGCTCGCAAATTTAATGTTCTTGAGGCGAAAAGTTTGTGAGCTTAAGTGTTCGTCAGCGGAGGTTTTACTGTATTGACCTTTCGGCAAAAAGGGAGAAATATGTGCCTGTCATTGCATCCCTCGTGACCGACTTCAACCAGCGTTTCCAAGCTTTTTCTGTCATTGAAAAATAAATCAAGCTGTTTTCAACTCCCTTCCTCATGGATACAGAAGAAGTGGAAGAGAATCTGCAGTTAGAACTGATTGGAATACAGTGTGATGATTCACCAAAAAGTCAAAATCAGGTTCTCTCCCTCCCTGACTTCTATCAGAGCTTGGATAATGCCAACTTTCCTCCAATGAGACGCCACGCAAGAAGAATGATGAGCCTATTCGGCTCAACAAACATATGTGCACAATCAGTTTCTCTGTTAAATCAGAACAAAAACAGACTGAGAACCTGAATGACTGATAGCCATCTCTGTGAAGTCCTTCATATCTGTCCACCAAAAGAAATAATGTTCTTCACATTGTGTGGTTAGGAATACAAACAGTACAGTGGTACCTCACCTTACGAAAGTCTCACCAAATGAAAAATTCAGGTTACGAAAAGCATTTTCCTAAAATTTTTGTCTCAGGATACGAACCAAGTTCACGTTATGAAAACGCCATCTTAAAAATTCAAATGTGCCATTCAAACATTCAAACAATGCCCGAGCTGCTCTCCCATCAATGACGTTCAAGCATCCTGCCCCGCTGGCGTCCCATTGGCTAACAACTGAGCTGTCGTTCATGTCTCCTTCACTCGAGCGCCATCTTGGACAGGTCCACCTGACGCCATCTTGGACAGGGATCTCATTGCCTAGGAGGGCTGATGCATCTACCTCCCATTGCCTATTATAGAGCTGAATCCGCCATGATGCTTTTCGTGTAAAGGACAGAGTTACTGTTGTCTCATGCTTTATTTCTTGACTCAGGCTTTTAACCTTCCATAAACATTTGTAAGATTATAACTCTGCTAAGAAGACATGGTCAACACACGCACACACACACATACACACACACACACACACACACACACACACACACACACACACACACACACACACACACACACAAACACACAAACGTTTGATTTTCGATGTGAATGAGAAGAAGAAACGGGCTCGAGTGATATCACAAAGGAATATGGCCAAACCCGTCTACCATCGGTACGATATTGAAGCAGAAGGAGGTCTTAAAATGTATGCTTTTATAGTTTTTAAAAGGGTTTAGGGGGTAGTATTGGAAGCCTTGCAACGAATCACGCATTTTACATGTAAAATGCAGTTCAACTTATGAAAAATGCAGGTTACGAAGAAAGTTCTGGAACAGATTAATTTCGTAAAGTGAGGTACCACTGTATTTATATGTCGATATGTTGACATGTGTTTCCTGGCCCTTTGTCCATTTTTTTTGTATTTGGCCCTCACTAAAAACTTTGGACACCTCTGGTCTATAGCTATGAGCAACTGGCTCCGTCGTGGTGACTTTAAAGTCCGTGCAATCCGTTATATGACTATAAGGAGTGTTTTACCTTTGCTGGCGTTCTCCACATGCTCCAGCTCGTCAGGGAACTTCAGGATCTGTGGATACATCTCCTCACACTTCTCAGCCAAGAAATGCATCAGCGTTGTATTCTGGTCTGTTGACTTTGTGTCCCGAAGCTATTAAAAATTCAGGTGAGGATGAAAAACTTTAAATAATGATATTAATGCAACATGGAATAAATATACAACCAAATATTAATTTTACAGATATAGCCTTCAGAAAAACCAAATATAAAGGAAACGTCTTCTTTCAACCCGAACAGGCTAATCAAATCCCATCTACTTCTGCTTGGCCTAAACCCAAATCTTATTAACCCAGTGTTGTGTGTACAAGCTGTAAATACTCTCAGGCTGTGGTGACTTTTCTGTAAAAATTGCAGAAGGAAGTAGGAAAACTTTGACAGAGGAAGTTGAAATTGGAAACGATACCTATGTTTGAAAATGAAAGTTTGGGCAACACGGTAGTGTACTAGTTATTGCTCCGGTGTCTCAGAAAGAAAATCCTGGGCTCGAGAGAAACATACGAATTATTTGTTTTACTTGTGTAGAGCCCTTTATTAATTCTATAGGACATTTTAATGGAAATTCTATAGAACATTATTTGAAGGTTTCCCCAAAAATATTGGTGAAAAATCCAGTCCATACATTTTCATTATGAGCCATAACCTCTGCATATACTGTCAAAATCTCTAAAAATAAAATTGATTTTCAGTGGATTTTTGAGGTTGATGGAAGACAACTCCCAACACACAGCCGCAGTCAGATTGGGAAGAACCTGAAGCAGAGTTCAAATTTGGGGTTGTAGGTTTGGCTCTGTGACCGTCATCAGAACAGTACTCAGAGTCAGAAAGTAAATATCGGTACCATTATAAAAATATAAACTTGTTTTTTGTTTGTTTTTCTGTATTTCTTTGATGTCTTTTATTTTTAAATTATTTAGTATTTGTGCAGTGGTTGCCTGGTGGTAAAGGTGCTGGATCACTGATCCTCAGGTTGGAGGTTCGAGTCCCACTCTCCACAAGATTGTCACCCCCGTGCAGCTAACTGGGTTACCAAAGGCCAGCCATGTCTCTCACTGTCTACGGTGTGAGGTTCATATAAGAGAACCCTTGCTGACTTTCGACAAGAGGAGCTGCAAAGCCGTCAGTGTGTTTCTGAACTGTGATGGCCTGACGAGCTGTTCAGGGTGTACTCTGCCCTCACCCAGAATCGGCTGAGATGGGCGCCAGCCTTCCTGCGACCCTAATTTGGGTTAAGTGGTTCAGAAAATGGATGGATAGTAATAATAGTTATTGCAAGGTCAAGCTTCCAAAGCAAACCTTTTACCCTAATAATTCTCACAATGACCGGAGCTTCAGCGTGCGTAGCCAGGGCTTTGAGCAGCCACCAGATGCTTGGCGGCCTTATTCATTAACGCTCAACAGTCATTATCTGCTCTTTAAAAAATTAGCAAGAACCCTAAAAATTCCTCCTGATATGTGTGCAAACCTTCTGATCAACTACGTGAAATATCTGAGTACTGGGCCATATTGTGTTTGGGGATAAAAAACGTATTTCATTTATTCTAATGCTGATTAATTTATAGACTTATATAGTGTTTTATTTATCATTGTCTCTTTCATTTGTTTATGAGCAGGCAAACTTTCAAAATCAGCAGGGTATCAAATCATTATTTCCCCCACTGTCTCTCTGAAAGGCTTTTCAGTTTCATCTGCAGTAGTGAAAGATCTTGGTGTGATTACTGACCCCAGTCAGTAGTATACAGTAAAGCTCATGTAGATATCACTCTGAAAGCTCTCTTTCATCTCAGAAATATTGGTCAGGTCACAAAGAAATGTCTGCATGATGTGGAACAACTTATTTGTTTTAATTACATTTAGATTATGTGATTGTAAGTCATTACTGTCTGAATGTCCCAGTAGTTGTCTAAACAAGCTCCAGTTGGTCTAGAATGCTGCAGCAAGAGTCCTTATTAAAATCTGAAAATATGACCTCATCACCTCCATCTTATCCGTCCTGTACTGACTCCCAATTAAAATTTTGCACTAATTATAAAATACTACTTTTGACCTTTAAAGCACACTTATATTTTGTGATCCACCACACATAATTCCATCAAGAGATGCAGAGCACTGGTTACCTCAGATAATTAAGGTAACAGCAGAGGGTAAAGCCTTCTCTTTATAAAACGCCACAATTGCTGAACAGTCGCCCAGAACTCGTTTGGAACGCAGACAGAGTCTTATGGTTTAAGTCTGGGATGAAAACTTAAATTAAGTAAAAAATTTTGTTAGGTTTTGTTCCAACTCTAATTGTAAGCCACGTTAAAAAAATTGGATATAGAAAACAGATCAAAAGTTTAAAAGTGAGACCTTTACTCTTTCACCAAAAAAATTAGCTCATTTCAAATTTTATAGCAGCACATCAGTTTCTAAAAATAATCTGTACAAAAAAATTGCAGGCAAAAAAAAAAAAGTGAAACAATTTCAAAACAATGTTTTGTTCAGAACAACTTGGCAAATAATTTAAATTTCTCATTACCTACAGTACACACCACGGAAAGATTGTAAGTATCTGGAGAAATCGTTCTATAAAATGGACAAGGCTGAGAATGAACACCGGATACGCATGATCTTCAAGCCCTCAGATGGGCCTGCATAAAAAATACAGGATTGACTGTTAGACTTCGGCCATGCACAGACTACAGAGGGTTGAACCAGCTCTCTGTGAAAGATTTTTATTTATACCTTCTTGTCTCATCACAAGTGGAGCAACACTGTTCAGTGTGGGTATTCAAAAAGTCCAGCTTATGGCCTGCCTTCAATGTGGCTTACATCAGTGCTTCTCAAATAGTTGGGCGCGTGGTATGATGCTGGGGGGAGGGGGGGGGGACACACGCGGTGGGGTGCCCGGGGGTGGGATGGGGGGGTGGCGCGTATGACCCTGGGGAACATGCTTTTCTGGAATAGTGTCCGAGAATTAAGTGTAATTGCACCTCCGCTCCACTAGTTGGCAGTTTCACTCTCATTGTCGCGCTATGGAGTAGCGGTTTTTCGCATGAGCAAACAATATGAAGTGCAGTGAACAACCCCTCAAGAAACAACACAGAAAAATTTCTAACAGGAATGAAGAGAAAGGTGGCGAGAGACGGACATATTTAGACATGAATAAGTTGAATGAGTGTAACTAAGGGTGTTTTTTTTTTATTTTTTATTTCAGGCACATTGGTGCACTTTAAATCTTTTCTATTACAGATTAAATACAATGTTAATGAAGTTTTTCTTAAGTTGAACTATATTTCTTTCTTTTTGTTTATAATGTTAAAGATACAATGTTATGCTGAGGTGTACTAATAACAATTTAACAGACAAATAATACTACGACAGTATTTACAGCTGCTCACGGGGCGGTGGGGTTGGGATGTTTTTTCTTCCTAGAGGGGGCGCCACCAAAAATAATTCAGAAGCCCTGGCCTACATAGATACAGGGAACGAGTGAAAGATAGCCTTCAACATGACACCTCGGCACTACTAGTACACTGCAATTCAGCACCATCACATGCTCCAGATAAAATTCACCACAATCCCAATCTTACGTCTCTCAGATCTGACCAAGCTATTCATTGTTGGCGGTGGACACTTCGGAAATCCTGACTGTACTCTTGAACATATTTCAGGAGAAAAGTTTTAGATATTAGGAACAGCGGCTCCCCTTGAGGATTGGAGATACTGGTTCAAGGAAGGTACATGTCAGTTCCTAGTGCCAACTGTTCATAAAAATTTTAATATCTCTGCACTGCCAAGTGATTCAATCCTTGCCAAAATCACAATTGTTGTTTTTTTATCTGACTTAAAATTTTTCTGTCGTCCCAACCTGGTTCTAAAAATATCAAGGCCGACCCCCAATCCTGGGTGAATTATGCTCCAGACCACATTAGGTACCAACCTGTTTCGGTACTCTGACAGAGTAATAACCAGCACAGGAACATTTCACATTCTGACTGTGTTCTCTCCGGTTCTCACACATGTAGCTCCATGTCTCAGGGAGATACTCATGACTTTGAGCTTAATTCATACACTTATTTTATCTGGCTCATCGGGTGCATAATGCAAGGTCCCCGAAATGTTCCCTGCAGGTTTACCACTGTGTTACCTTCCCTTTAATCTCAGTGTGTGTATTTTATGAAAAAGCTGAAATGCTGACTGGAAAGTGCATTTGGAGATACAGTGGCACGTATTCCGTATCCTATTGGCCGAAGTGGCATTATGACTTTTCAGGCAGAAGGCTCACATATTACATCCATCCATCCATCCATCCATCCATCCATCCATCCATCCATCAGTGGTGTTCGACTTTTCTCTTTGTGCACTGAGGAGTCAAAATTTCTTCAATCTTGTCATAATTTTATGCACTAAAGGTCCAACCTTGTCTGGAAAGGCTAATTCTTTGGTGGCTGCTGATATAAAAACCTCATTATGATCCTCAACTACTGCTACTAACTTTCGAAGTGTTAGTTGAATATTTCAACTCTGTCCCGAGCTTTTAATTTTATTGAGTGTATTGCAGATATCAGAGACGAACTTTACTACTTCACATGAATGAGTAAATTAGCAATTTTTGGTTTTATTTCATTTTGAAAATATATTCCAACATTACTGAAAATGGGGTCATTAATTCAGAGAGCAGGCACTTCTCCCACAAAAATCCCCTACCACCTTTAATTCTGGTCTTGGACGAGGGGCTTCTTCCTTGAGCGTTTCAGGGCACGTCATTGTCGGTACTGGTCGATGTACTGGGCAGAGGTGTCCTGGTGGTAAAGGTGCTGGATCACTGATCCTAAGGTTGAGGATTCAAGCCCTACTCTCAACGGGCTGTCAGTGTCCCTCCGCAGTGCAGCTAACTGGGTTATCAAAGGCCAGCCATGTCTCTCACTGTCTATGGTGTGAGGCTGTAAAAGAACCATTTCTAACTTTCATAAAAAGGAGCTGCATAGCCGTCAGTGTGTTTCTACCCTGTGATGGCCTGGCGAACTGTCCAGGTGTACTCTGGCCTCGCCCGGAGTCAGTTGGGATGGGCGCCAGCCTTCCTGCAACCCTAATCAGGATTGAGCGGTTACAGAAATGGATGGTGGATGCACTTAATTTAGTACCTGATCCCTTTAACTGAATTACCAGTTCGTGTGATGATGGAATTAACCACAGTTTACTATTTCATTAAAACTTAAAATAGTACTACGAATTGTTTGTGGTTCTAAAATGGTTAACCATAAATCGGGTGACACTTTCATGCCTTCTCTGTATATAACCCACGGGGTTATGCTTGGAGTTAGCGAATCCATTGTATTTTCTCAGATCTTTCATAGACCTGATATCATGTCCACCTCAAACTCAACCGTGCAGATGAAAATGACAAGAAAAAAAACCCATCATAAATCTTTTAACTAGATGAAACTTAAGATGTAAAGGCAAAATTCTAAATATTAATTTAGTGTCCCTACACCAGTTCATCAGTTTTCAAACTGCTTAATAAGAGTATTCAGCGTAATGATTTTTTTATTCGGGTGTGTAACCAATTACGTGAGTGCAAAAGCCAATTTATGGTGAGGTACCTTGCAAAGGAAGTTGATGTTAAACCCAAACGTCTGGGCATTTCGGGAGCCGGCGTTCATGTAGTTTCCCACAAGAAGAATAAATTCCAGGAGCTTGCTGAAGCCTTCACTCTTTTTCACTTCCTCACATGCGAATGTAACGTTCATGATGTCATGTCGGCTGTTGTTTACTTGCTCCTCAAATGTCAACTTGAAAAGGATTCCGTTCAGACGAGAACGCAATAGCTTCACTGAGCTCATCTACAAAATAAAGAAAAAAACATTATAAATATAAATCTATTCTTTCTCTAGAAATGATACTTATACAAGGGCAGTGGTGGCCTGGTGATAAAGGTACTGGATCACTGATCCTAAGATTGGGGGTTCAAGCCCCACTCTCCATGGGTTGTCAATGTTCTCTCACCCCAACACACACACACACACACACACACACACACACACACACACACACACACACACACACACACACACACACACCACCCCCCAGTGCAGCTAACTGGTTTATCAAAGGCCGGCCATGTCTCTCACTGTCTATGGTGAGAGGTTCATGTAAAAGAACCATTGCTGACTTTCAACAAGAGTAGCTGCATAGCCGTCAGCATGTTTCAGCCCTGCGATGGCCTGACAGGGTGTTCTCTGCCCTTGCGCGGAGTCGGCTGGGATGTGCGCCAGCCTCCCCGCTGCCTTAATTAAGATTAAGTGGTTACAGAAAACGAACGAATGAATGATAATACTTCTACAGTCATGGATTGTGAGAGGACATTTTGGATAAATTGGATTATCAAGCAAATATTCAACAAATATAACTTTGTCTGTTCCCAGTCTTCATAAAAAATCCACAAAAAAGTAATCACCTGAGAGCTTTTACAACTGGCTACGCAACAAATCAGTCTGAAGTGTTGTTTAATGCAGGTGTGCAGAGAAAGAAAATGGTATTCCAGTAAACAGAGAGAAATAGTGAAACATTGGAAGATGCCACCAGAGGCAGAGAAAAGAAAGAAAAAAACAAAACAAATGGTTGGACATCAGAGCTGTGTGCAAAAAAAGTCAATGTGCAGATGCTTCTGGCAAATTTCACAACTCAAAGACAACGCTCCTTCTCCCAAGCTTTCTATTCTAATTTATTCATATCGAACACAACTATCACCAACCCGGGAGACATAAGATGCTTGCCCCTTCATCTTTTTGCACTACTGTGCATGCATTTGTGGGGTCGGTGGTGTTGTGGTTAGGGTGCTGGGCTCATGATCAGGAGGTTGTGTGTTCAAACCCTAGTTAGACCCTCACTGTGCCAAGACTCCTGGGCAAGGACTTAATCACAAGTGTGCCTCTGTTCACCCAGCAGGATAAATGGGTACCAGTAAAAATGTACTGGGAATACCTTCCCAGCGTCCCATCCAGCGTCCCATCCAGGAAGAGTTGAACTGCCGGTAGCTTCACGCTGTGGAAACCAGGAATACGCACCGGCCTGATGAGCCACTAGGCTCGGATGGAAAACCCCAAGCCTAACAGTGCATGCATTCAGAGCTGGCGTAGCATATTCTGAGGGAGATCATCTACGGCATCTGCCCCTTTGTATGCGTGAGACCACAGTAGGACATTAT
Source organism: Plotosus lineatus (assembly GCA_024760905.1). NCBI lineage: Eukaryota > Metazoa > Chordata > Actinopteri > Siluriformes > Plotosidae > Plotosus > Plotosus lineatus. The sequence goes on from CM045750.1 coordinate 13,865,709, forward strand.
TTGGCTGATGATCACTTCAATTGATAGAGAAGCAAGTATATTCCATCCCTCCTTCCTCTGAGAGTTCAACCTATCAGTTCCCATGTGCTCCCGGTCAAGGATGGGTGAATCTTGGATTCAAACTCACCATCTTCAGGATAACAGCAGCGCACAATGACAATGTGCCACTCAGAAGCAAATGTTGCTTCACGTTGCACATCACTTGTCCCAATAGACATGCTCACTCACTCAACCTCGTCCTGTCTTTTATTCATGGACAATTCTGACAAAGACAATACCGGTTTACAGAAGAGCTTTGTGAGCTGGTGTTGATGAAGTGTCTTCTTAGTCAGCTTCTGTTTTGCTCCCTTTGTTTACAAGACAGTGAATTATATACACTGCTATGAATGTAGAGTTAAAAGCTGCACAAGAACTACAGAGCCCATAAGGGGACACAAGAAAAAATAAAATATTAGTTTCTCTTGTGCACCAGAGAAGAAACCAATATTTTTTCCCCTTCAGCGTAGGTTTCCTGAAGTGTAAGCAATGTATATAAATGGAAATACATGACTTAGTTGAGCTATATTTTAACTTTGAACTCACCTATAAAGACATTCCAGCCTTGCTTGTCCTTTATCACTGTTAGGTTATCGCTGAACGACCCTTAAAGTCTTGTGGTCTGTTTAGGCACAGGGGATACACCAGCCTTGCTCAGTCACCTGATCACCGGATGACACTGCGCTCTTTATATGCGAGTCCGAGGTGAAAATGCAGCTCAATTAAGTCAAGTGTTTCCATTACATATACATGGATTATAGTTTTTCGTTTCCCCTTACGGGCTTCGTAACTGACTGAATTTGGGGGATTATAAAAAAAAAAAAATTACAATAATCCACTGCTGATAATGTCAGATGTTGATCTATTAATGTTTAAATATATAATTGCTACACAGTATGTGAAACTTAAATTCTGTACTTGTGAAATTAGAAACTCCAAAATCTCTGACAGCTGCCAGGCATTATGTATTAAGCAGAGGTTGCAGCAAACAAAGGCATATTGCAGTAGACTGAGAGGAAGAATATGCTGGAAATGCAGTTTAACATTTCAAACTTGACTGGTTGATAACATATGTAATGCATTTATATTACAATAGACCCCCGTTTTTCGCGAGGGTTCGGTTTCGGCCCTTCTCGCGGATCAAGAAATTCCACGAGTTATTTACCCGGAAGTAAAACTCTATGTATCATATGTGAGGCGCTCCACTGGAAGTAGGCGCTTGTCGCACAGACCACTTTTGAGATAAAGGCCAGAAAAGTTAAAATGGTCCATTTTATCGAAATTTGGATTTTTGCATAAACTATTAAAACAAGTATTCAACTATCACTTGCTCACGTGAAATCGACTAAAACTCACTAAAAATGTAACTCAGTAAAAAAAAAAACATTACATTTTTCTGATGAGTACCTTCATAGAACTAGATAAAAACAGTATCAAACTTACTGGTTTTCGTTGCAATTATTCACCGAGTTCGGTACAAGACACACTATAATCCATACACCAGAAGAACGGCCGTGAAGTAGTCTCTCCATTTTGGATACTGTTTTGATATTAAAATGCCATTTCAGCGAATAAAATAAAGGTTATAAAGACGATATGCACGTACACAATGCAGGCTAGTTGCTAACGAAGATCTGAAACGAACACACTGATTGGTCAGCTCGGGCTTGCACACGCGCAGTGCCTGTCACACGTTAACTTCCGGTTTACTTCCTGACACTAGTTTACCCATGCGGAATAATATCTCCGACTTTGTCTTCAATAATAGTCATTAAGTTTGTTTATAAGATTGTGAATACACATGCTTTCTGGAAAAGGAGAGTGAAATGTCATCTGTGATGTCTAGCAGCATTAGTATCGATGTTAAATTCAACGCGAGAATTCGGCTTTGAAGATGCCGGAATGCTTGGTGTTCTTGAAGATTCTCTGCATGCAAAATTGGAATATGGAATTGTTTTGATTATTTGATTTGTGTGTAATCTTGTCTGAACTGGACATGCTGGATCGTGGGTTGGTTTTGTACGAAAATTGGTCAAGACCTGAAAAATACTTAAATGTTTCATTCCTTTTCCATATAAACAAACTGATGATGATGATGATGATGATGATGACGGTGATGCCAACTGTGTTGATGAAGATTTTGATGTTGATAAAGAAGAGGCATCTGTTAATAAACGTGTGCATGAGTTGTGTTGATGGTGAGGATATAGATGAAGATGATGATGCTGAGGACGGAGTTGATGAAGCTTACTTTGTATAAAGAGATCAGAGAGTTTTGTTATATAGTTTTCTTATATATATAATTTTCTTAATTTCAGTGTGATTGTTTGAACCTGACAATGTTTTTTTTTTTCAATCAGTATCATTTGAAGGCATTTGAACCTTTATATAATGGTTGAAAAGATACAGACTGATCTTACTGAAATAAACAGAAATGAAAAAAATAATTAGTCGTTTTTTTTGTTTTGTTCATTTTTTGGGGGTCACCATGGTGACTGATGGGTTAAAAAAGGGGGTGTCAGATTAAAATGAGGATGATTTCTCTTATCATCTCTTCCTAAAATTCTTCCTAGACATGTTTTCTAAAAGTTTATATGGCTGAGGTGCATAAAAATGTTTGGTTGCTAAGGACGAATGATCTTGGAAGAAGTGCAATCTTTGTGCTCATTTTTCTCTAAAACGTCTTTTGAAATTTTTAGTTGAATGCCGACACAAGAAATTAGGGATGTCATTGATAATCGGAATATATCGCCGATATAATTATGTCGATCTATAATCGATACCTATAAAAGGGATATCGCTACTTCTAAAGTTATAGCTTCCTGTGTTCATGACAGTGTCTGTAGTAAATGCCATTTTCAATGACACCACTAGTAAATGGTACGTCCCACCTCTCTGTATGGTAAATGGTACGTCCCGCCTCTCTGTATGGTAAATGGTACGTCCCGCCTCTCTGTATGGTAAATGGTACGTCCCGCCTCTCTGTATGGTAAATGGTACGTCCCACCTCTCTGTATGGTAAATGGTACGTCCCGCCTCTCTGTATGGTAAATGGTACGTCCCACCTCTCTGTATGGTAAATGGTACGTCCCGCCTCTCTGTATAGTAAATAGTACGTCCCGCCTTTCTGTATGGTAAATGGTACGTCCCGCCTCTCTGTATGGTAAATGGTACGTCCCGCCTCTCTGTATGGTAAATGGTACGTTCCGCCTCTCTGTATGGTAAATGGTACGTCCCGCCTCTCTGTATGGTAAATGGTACGTCCCTGCTTCTAGTATGCCATCAGAGCGTGTGTTCTCAACAGCGGGGAACATTTTGAACAAGAAAATCACCGGATAATGCAGATATGTGCATCTTCTTGCATCATAATTATGAATTGTAAAAATGCATATCTCTTAAACTTCTCAATTAATAAGTGTTTGTAGAATAGAAACAACTTGCTTGAAATTAACTAGTAAACAAGTGTTTATAGATTTGTAAAATACAAAAAGGTGTTAATTAAAATCTTGTCTGTGGAAAACTATTCCCTGCCTTTTATTTCAGCTTTGGCTTTAGTAATTGGTCACTTTATTATAAAATATTCAATGCATTATACAAACTACTGTAATATCTTAGTCTGTTCTATTTAATGCATTTATGGAACAGTACAGCAATATTCTAATGTATCCACACATCGGAAATTTTTTTATCAATATATCGATCCCAATAATAGCTTTCCAATGACACCCCTACAAGAAATGGCATAGCTCGGTCAGTTTTCAAGGTATTGACAAACATTTTGCTGCATTTTGCATCTTTGGGCGTCCTCTATCCTCTATCTGTGTAAAAAGCTCATTTTTGGACCCAAGAGCCTACTTTCGGTGGAGTGGCTCACACATTACATGCGCAAATTACTAACGTGGAAGTAAAACGTATGATATTACATGCGCTAAAATATGCGTCTTGTGTACTGAGGGTGAGCCGCCTGAAACATGTTGCTAATAAGAGAAATCAGAGGAGAATGATCTGACAGGAAGTCCAGAGTACCTCAGAGAAGGTTTGATTTTCTGTGAGAGCATACTCTGCGTGTTGTGGTTGCAGCTCATCACTAAAACACCTTTTCTTCTTCTTCTCTTTTAATTTCCTGTGTTCTGATGTTGGTTATCCCTCCTCATGCTTTGCTGATTTTGTCTCTGCCTGCTGGTGACCGTATGTGGCACGGCTCGGGACCCAGTGATATGAGTGATACGTGCCCTCCTGCTTGCTGTGGACTGCAGTCAATGTCTGGGATATCTGGGATTACATTTACTTTCAATTAAATTCAGTTTTATTTGTGTCGCACAAATCAGAAAGTAGCTTTACATCGTAAATTAACATGATAAAGAATTTAAATGAATTATTTTAAATCTTAGAAACCCCTAAAGAACAAGCCTGTCAGTGCTGTCAATTACTCTAAATTACTCGTAGACGCAACTCACACACAAGTGATCTTCTCCAAAAGTACAAGTGAGTTTTATTTAGAAGGAAATGAATAAATTCTAATATTTTCAGAAGTCGGTCAATTTCGGGGTTGATGATCCGTTTTCGCAATCTTGATGAAAAATTTTGGACCTGCTTAAAATTTGGTGCGAAATGAGAATGGGTGAATTCCAGTTTCAATTATTAGATACTATCAGGGCTTTAAAATGAAGCCAGTGGGAATTCCGGCTACTGGAGTCCTATGAACCTCCATTTCCACTTTCGCTTTATAAAGAAAAGAATCGGCATATTTCCTACACACAAAGTACCTCTTGCCATCTCACACATGTATTATGCATTCATTCATGTTCTGAACCGTGTAATACTAATTAGGGTCGCGGGGAGGCTGGCGCCAATCTCAGCTGACTCCGGGCAAGGGTAGAGTACACCATGGACAGCTTGCCGGCAGGGTAAAAACACGCTGATGGCTATACAGCTACTCTTGATAAAAATCAGCAATGGTTCTTTTACATGACCCTCACACCATAGACGGTGAGAGACATGGCCGACCTTTGATAACTCAGTTAGCTGCACTGGGGAGGGGGGGAGGGGGGCAATAGTGACAACTGTTGATGGTGAGGCTTGAACTCCGAACCTTGGGGTCGGAAATCCAGCACCTTACCACCGAGCAACCACTGCATACATAATAAAAAGTAATTAATAAAATGAAAATTATTTTAAGTGATGTATTATATTATAAAAAAATAACATTAAATCTAAATATAAAGGGTTGTTCTGGTATCAGTGTACTTGCTGCTCAAATTGTTGTTCACAACAGACGGAACATGCTGGAAAAGGGATGTTCCTCATCAGCGTGAGTTGTAAAACTGATCTAGTCTGTTACGAACATACAAAACTGATAATAATTCCCTGTGTGTAATTATTGAAAACGTCTTCCAGGTAATTATGCTCCGACCTGACTTGGTATAAACACATCGTGATGGAAGGCACAGGTTTTTACACGCAGCTCTGTGCTCCACTATCTCAAACACATGTGTGGGTCGGGCTTCAGAGTTTTAGCAAATTACTCTTTTTTTCTGGTCTATCAGGTTCACATACTGCATTTCACATAATATGTGACTGAATATGTGATTATGTCTGTTATCAGTTCAGTCTGGATGAATATAGTTTCCTATTTTCCAGCTCACAGGCTTAGTATCTCATATTCACCTGTTCTAGATCTCGTTTTGGTTCTGTACCTTAACAATAACAATAACGACATGGCGAGACCGCGGGAACGATCTTGTCCATGTGTGACAACTTGGCAGCGCAACACCGATTGGTAGAAAGAGAACATATCTGAGATCAAGTGCTAGGAAATAGAAGAAGGGGTACGATTTCAAGAAAAAGAATAAACATATAAAAGAAAAACAGTGTATTTCATATGCCTGGTAAATAAATGGACCAATTTCAAACCTGTTTACATGATGGATTAAAGCAAATAATCTAATCTAATCTAATCTAATATAATATAATATAATATAATCATAAATAAAAAATCAAGTCATGCTTGCTTTATATTCATTCATCAAAAAAAAAAAAAAAAAAAAAATCACAATGACCATCTGTCACAGATACAGGGATCCCTCGTTACTTCGTGCTTCAATTCATGCGGCTTCAGTGTATCGGATTTATTTTATTTTTTTTAAATATTCATTGAATTAAAAAATAAGGAAATTAGGGAAGAATAGGGGAAAAGTTAAGAAAAATTCTGCAAAAACAAGGCCAGTTATGCAATAAAAGCCCAAATAAACAAAAACAAAAAAAACAACCCAAAACCCCCCAACAAAACTTTTTACATTTTTATGTAAGGTGCGCATCTGTGTATGTGTGTGTATTTATATTTTATTTACATCTTATGCATTATTTTTGAATGTTCAATTGTTATTATAAGCATATATAGCGTTTAATATGTATTTATTGATATTATATACACATATACATGTACATATACGTCACTCAGGAGTGTTGAGCCAACTTTGCGGGAATCAGCGGTCGCAGGGGGTATCTCAGTCCGAATTAACCGCGGAAAGTGAGGGATCCCCATATATATATATATATGTGGCGTGACTAGATTTTTAATTACACATTACTATTGAATTTCTATTGCATAACACTGATCCTGCATAAAGTTTCAAAGCAGTTTTCCACACTTTCTATCTGCGTCTCACATGCACACGAACTCACTGATCCTTTTTTTTTAGTTGCTGCTCTTACTTTGTCTGCTCTCGGTATCTCATTTACGTAGTAGATAAATCAGAGTGACGTGCTTCAGTGAATAAGTCCATCTAATTAATATTATTATTTCCTGTTCACACTCAAAACTTAGTCATGAGAAAGCAAAAGCATTCCATCACAACATGCCACCATGTTGCGGTCCCTGGCTGAACGTGAAACACACATAATGTGGTGGGAATCTTCGAGGTTTTCAGCATGTGCCCTGCTGCTCAAAGCCTGGCTCTGTCTCGTCAGTGAACGCGAGTTTGAAATGTGAGTGAGATTTCATGATGAAACTATACAGAGTTTCTAATGCCTTTTGACATGAACTCAAAGACAAGACTGAAAGAGAGAGTGAGCGGAAAATGAGATTGAACCTGCAGTAGAAACGGGAAAATAGTGCATAAAAGATGAGAATTGAGTCAGAAAATAAAAATAAAACCAGTTTCCTCTGGAAAAAAAGAAAAAAAAATGGTGTGTTTGCTCTCCGATAGCCGCTTGTGTTTGTGCACTGTGTTCATACCACGATGCCAAACTGCTCTGACTCGCACAGCTCATCGTACTCATTCTTCAGCTCAGCCAGAGAGCTCAGCTCTTTCTGTTCAGGAAGATTCTTGATCAGGTTCTGTAAACAAACAACACAATAATCATGAGGCTCCAAAGGTGCAAACTAACTTCAACAGCTCCAGACTCCTGAACCAGAAGACTAATGACTAGCCTCAACCTTACTCGTTCATCCACTCAAGGGTTGAATGTTTTGTTTAAAGTTATTTAAATGTAATTTCCCAGGTAGAATAGAATAAATAGGAGTGGCATGATTCAATTCTTTTGCAATCTTGAGAATATTAACAATTATTTCATTAAAGAAAGTGGATAATGCTGAACAATCGGCAAAATCAAATTCAATTCGGTGACATCCACCGATTTTTCTTTAAAATGGAAAAATAAAGCATAAAAATCACATTTCATTTGCTGTTCCTATGTTCAAGTGCATGTAATATACAGCATTATGTGATGCCTAGAGATTACGCTCTCATTGGATAGCTTTATCGATAGATGTCTTGGTGTTATTAGGACTCTGTGGAGGGCGGGGTACACCCTGGACAGCTCGCTAGACCATCACAGCGTGCAATACGGTTTAGGGAAACCAGATCCGCACCAGAATGAACAATGCTAATTTTGTACTAAATCATAATTAGAGTCAGGTGATTCGAATCACAATTATGTAATCATTTTACCTCACTACTACCCCATCACAACTTTCTTTGGAAAGTATTGGACAGAAACACAGAAATGAATGTATCAATCTGTCATAATAATAACTCCACCCGACTTGTCTGTGGCTGGACAGAGATCACTGTTTGTTATAGCCAGCCTGAAGAGTTTTAGCAGTTGGTGGAATCTGACCAAACGTACTATCCCTCACTCCCCTCACGCATCAGTGAGCTTTGGGTACCCATGAGATTCTCGCTAGTTCCCTGGTCGTCCTTCATTACACCACCTCTGGAAAGTACTCACCAATGCACAACAGAAACAGCCCACAAAACCTGTCTTTTGAAGATGAACACACACAGTCATTTTGACATCACAATATGGCCTTACATCCCACGCCATGGCAGACAGTGGTCATAATGTTGTTAAGATAATAGCTGATCAGAGCCTACAAAAGTCCAAAACAGCAATTGTCTTTGTACACACACACACACACACACACACACACACACACACACACTGTCTATAAGAATGCACACAAACCTGTATTAACGCCTCACTAAGCTTCTCCTCATCCACCTCCAGAACTATATCACGGATCTCCTCATAAGGCATTCGGAATGATCCAAGGAAAATAGCTGTCAAAAGATACAGAAAAAAAAATAATATTATTGCTCCATCTGCTTCCTGCTGTTCACATCTTGGGCTATTAATTCCTTTCATACAAAATGGCCACAAAATGCACTGTAAGGCTATAATGCGTATTTAGAAAATTATTGGGATAGAATACAAAAAAATTTACAAGAAACGACAAAAAAAAAAAATCACATTTTAATGTTGATAATGTTTACACATATGTAAATATGGATATATAAAGGTGGATATTCTAACTTTCAACTAAAAAAGTAGTCAAATCACCTGTAATTAACAGAAATACAGTGATACCTCAGCTCACGAACATAATTGGTTCCCAGAAAGTGTGTGTAAGGCGAAAAGTTCGTCTTCCGAACATTTATTTCCCATAAGAAACCATTAAAATGAGAATAATCCGTTCCCAGGTCCCCATAAAACATAATTTTCTACTAAATAAGCCTTAAAACTACACAAAAATATACCTTATTTTATGTATAATAAATGTGCTATTGTATTGTAATTAAAGAAATAAACTGTACTGTATAATAAAGTGGTTTTATTTACCTTTGTGATGGTAGTTGATGGCTTGATGGAATGGAGTGGGAGGAGGAGGAGGGAGGGAGGGACTTACTGTTTGGAAGGAGAGTTTGGAAACGCCTACTGTTTGGAAACACCCTTAGCCACACACGCACCCTTAATAGCTTCCTTGTTCTTAAGGATGGGAGCAATGGTAGACTTAGCGTACTGGTACTGGGACGCTGAGTCACACAAACGCACACCTCGTTCGTGTTTTTCAATGATCTCCGCCTGTGGTGGGTCTTTTTCGGTCCCATAATAGCAAAAGTACACTCAATATGGTCCAAAATGTCTATCAAACACAAACCACTTCCGCATTCAAAGAAAGGTGGTGACGAACTGTGACGCCGTGAGCGTGCGTCAGCTTCTCGTGGCCGCCACCGTGGCGCTGTTCGACCGCGTGGTTTGATTCGTCCGCCGAAAACTAGTTCGTCAGCAGAGACTATCTGCTCGCAAATTTAATGTTCTTGAGGCGAAAAGTTCGTGAGCTTAAGCGTTCGTCAGCGGAGGTTTTACTGTACAACCGTAACCGCAGACCTAATTTAAAAAACTGTTTTACCGACACACAGGCAATACGGTCTAAAAATTTCAATATGTCCTGGGAGGGTCTGTCTCCAAAATGCAGGTTAACTTATTTCACATCCAAATTATGAGCCCAAGTATTCCGTAGCGAACTGGGTCTGCACCCAGAAAATTCTTGCGTACTAACAGTAACTCAGTAAGCAAATGCAAAGCTTTAATATGAAATGATCATATCTTGTCTCTAAACCTTGTGATAAAACTTTTGTATACAGGGATCCCTCACTTTCCACGATTAATGGAGACCAAGACCCCCTTGCGACTGCCGATTTCCGCAAAGTAGGATTGACCCCCCCCCCCCTTCCTGACTGACATATACGCACATGTATATGTGTATATAATATCAATAAATACATATTCAATGCTATAAATGCTTATAATAACAATTAAACATTCAAAAATAATGCATAAGATGTAAATAAAATATAAATACACACACATACACAGGTGCGCGCACTCAGACGCGCACCTCACATAAAAATGTAAGTAGTTTTGTTGGGGGGTTTTGGGTTGGGTTTTTTTGTTGTTGTTGCTGTTGTTGTTGTTTTTGTTTGCTTGGGGTTTTTTTTTTTTTGCATTATAAGCCTTGTTTTGCAGCATTTTCCTTAACTTTTCCCCTATTTTTCCTGAAATTTTTTTTTTTTCAATGAATATTCCTGAAAAACCCGCGATGCACTGAAGCCGCAGAAACTGAAGCACGAAGTAGAGAGGGATCGCTGTATATCAATTCACTTCGGACATTGTGGGATTAATCGGCTGCTGCCTCCAGTGTTTTCTCTAACAGCAAAGGGCCACATCCAATGTGTACCTCAGTTCATGCATAAACACTGCTCTTGATACACGAATTAATTTATTGTTTTCACACACCCGTTCATGACTGTGGAAAAGTTGAGGGTTACTAAAGAAATATGTTTCGATGAAAATATTAAATTGATCAGAAAGTCAGCCTAAAGGTGAATGGCTGGATTTTTAAAGCAATGTCTGCATCGGTGTACGAAGGCCCATTTTCAGCAACTAGCAACTATTCCAATCATCATGTTAAAAGCTTATCATGTTATTTTATCATTCATTCATTTTCTGAACCGCTTAATCCTAATTTGGGTCGTGGGGAGGCTGGCGCCCATCTCAACCGACTCCAGGCGAGAGCAGAGTACACCAGCTACTCTTGTCCAAAGTCAGCAATGGTTCTTTTACACCTCTCACCATAGACAGTGAGAGACATGGTCGGCCATTGATGACCCAGTAAGCTGCATGTTATTTTATCAGGTTAAAAATAATAATTACAAAACCATTTTGTAATTATATCAGTACAGAAGAAAACTGTTCTGATTAAAGAACATATAAAATGTTCTTCATTATATTGTTGAGTATCTGGAGAATCAACATTTGCGGATTTGATTACAGCCCACGTAAGATGTTTTGGAGACAAAGTCAGAGAGGCTAGATTGAGATGGTTTGGACATGTACAGAGGAGGGATAGTGAGTATATTGGCAGTAGGATGCTGAGGTTGGAACTACCAGGCAGAAGGCCTCGAGGAAGACCGAAGAAGAGATTTATGGATGTGGTGAAGGAAGACATGAAGGTCGTTGGAGTCAGAAAAGAAGATGCGGAGGACAGGGTGAGGTGGAGGCGGATGATTTGCTGTGGCGACCCCTGAAGGGAGCAGCCGAAAGTAAAAGAAGAAGAAGAAGAAGATTACAACCCAAAGTGGACAGAAAAAATCTTTCTTCTGAAGTTCATAAATGTATATTTATTCTCAGTAATGAAGGCTAATCAGTGTGAAACACTTTCAAAAAACTGAAGATCTCATACAGTGGTGTGTACTACTCCTGTCACACAACAGCAGAAACTGGCTCTCACCAGGACAGAAAGGGAAGCCTGAGGCCCCGGTGTACAACTTAGTACATTAAGCATCGCAAGTTTGAGAAATGGCGGCACAGTGGCGTAGTGATGAGCACGTCCGCCTCACAGCAAGAAGGTCCTGGGTTTGATTCTAAGCTCGGGAATTTCTATGTGGGGTTTGCATGTTCTCCCCGTGCTTATGCGGGTTTCCTCCAGGCACTCCAGTTTCCTCCCACAGTCCAAAAACATGCAAAGTAGGTTAACTGGTTGTTCCAAATAGCCCCAAGGTGTGAGTATGAGTATGAAAGGTTCTGTGAGTGTCGGCCCTGAAGTGGTCTGGTGAGCTGTCCTTCGCCCTTGCCCAGAGTCGACTGAGATGAGCCTCCCCGTGCCCTATTTGCGATTAAGCAGCTCAGAACATGAATGAATGAATGAATGAATGAAGTTTGAGAAAAGGATGCCTGACAGGTCCTCAACTGGCAGATTCTTTAAATAAAAAAGACAAAGATCCAGAACTGCAGTCTCAACTTCAACGGTGAAGTGGTGAGTCCTGGATGCCAAACTTCTAGACAAAGTTGGGAAGAAAAAGCCATATCTGAGACAGGTCAATAAAAGGAAAAGATTAGGATGGACAAAAACAGAAAATTGCTTTGGCGATGGTAAAGTGGAGGACTTGTACAGGGCATAAAGGGAAATTAAGCAAGGAAGGCGATCACTCCATTTTCTAGCTCCATGCGTTACCCCATGAACGTCACTCGTTTGGAGACACTTTCCTCCTCCAACAGAAGAATGAACCAAAACATTCCAAACTACGCAAGGACTATATAAAGAAGCCTCCATAAATTGACAGCTAGAATGATAAAGGTTTGGTAAGAGCTGCAAATAATCAATCATTTTAATCAAAGTAAAGTCTGAAGAAACAAAATCTTTCAAGTACAATTTATTTGTTCCCTTCATGGCATTTGGCAGAAACCTTTATCCAGAGCAAGTTACATTTTCCCCCATTTAATACAACTGAGCAATTGAGAATTAAGGGCCGTGCTCAAGGTTCCAACAGCGGCAGCCTAGTGTTGCTTGTACTCGAACCACCAACCTTTGGATCAGTTACCCATTACCTCATCCACTGAGCCACCACTGCCCTCAGTAGATACCTGGATTTTATTTCTTATTTATCTTGCAACTCATTTGAAAATCAAAAAGTTTCTGGGTCCCGAATTTTTGAACAGCAGGGTATATATACATGAATCTTGTACATGGATATACAGTGAGTGCAGAACATTAATATCGAGCGCACAGAATGTGCTAGAAATTTTGGATATTCAGATGTTTATTTAACTTACAGCATTTGAAGGATAATACAACATAGGGACACCAGACAGTAGGAAAAAAATGTAAATATGAAATATGGTAACAATTTAACATACAACATATTAAATAAAATTAAAAATTAAATAAACAGTAGTGCATAATGACCTATATTAATTAATTCACTGTATCTTACTAAAACGTTAGAGAGAAGAGGAAAGGGATGAAGAGAGAAGAGGAAAGGCATGAGTCTAGGACTGAAAGTAGGGACTTTGAATGTTGGAACTATGACAGGAAAAGGTAGAGATTTGGCTGACATGATGTAGAGGAGGAAGGTGGACATACTGTGTGTTCAGGAGACCAGGTGGGAAGGTAGCAAGGCTAGAGGCTTAGGAGCAGGGTTTAAGCTGTTTTTTCATGGTGTGGATGGGAAGAGAAATGGAGTAGGAGTCATCTTGAAGGAGGGGTTTGTCAGGAATGTTCTAGAAGTGAAAAGAGTGTCAGACAGAGTGATGAGTCTCAAGTTAGGAATTGAAGGTGTGATGTTCAATGTTGTTAGTGCTTATGCCCCACAGGCAGAATGTGAGCGAGAAGAGAAGGAGAGATTCCGGAGTGAGTTAGATGAAGTGATGCAGAGTACCCCCAGAGGTGAAAGAGTGGTCATTGGGGCAGACTTCAATGGACATGTTGGTGCAGGAAACAGAGGGGACGAGGAAGTGATGGGTAGGTTTGGTATCCAGGACAGGAACGCAGAAGGACATGTTGGTAGATTTTGCAAAAAGGATGGAAATGGCTGTGGTGAATACTTTCTTCCAGAAGAGAGAGGAGCATAGGGTGACTTATAAAAGTGGAGGCAGGAGCACATAGGTAGACTACATCTTGTGCAGGCGATGTAATTTGAAGGAAGTCAGTGACTGCAAAGTAGTAGCGGGTTAGAGTGTTGCCAAACAGCATAGGATGGTGGTGTGCAGGATGATACTGAAGGTGAAGAAGGTGAAGAAGGAAAAGATAGAGCAGAAGACAAAGTGGTGAAAGCTGAAAAAGGAAGAGTGTCGTGTTGTCTTCAAAGAGGAGTTGAAACAGGCTTTGGGTGCTCAGGAAGTGCTTCCAGATGACTGGACAACTACAGCTAATGTGATCAGGGAAACAGGTAGGAGAATATTGTGTCATCTGGAAGGAAAGTAGATAAGGAGACTTGGTGGTGGAATGAGGAAGTGTAGGAGTGTGTACAAAGGAAGGGGTTAGCTAAGAAAAAGTGGGACATTGAGAGAACCGAAGAGAGTAAACAGGAGTACAGGGAGACACAGCGTAAGGCAAAGTTAGCGGTGTCAAAGGCCAAACAGAGCGCGTATGATGACTTGCATGCTCGTTTGGAAAGTAAAGAGGGAGAAAATGATTTATACAGGTTGGCACAGCAAAGAAATAGAGATGTGAAGGATGTGCAGCAAGTTAGATTGATAAAGGACAGAGAGGGAAATGTATTGACTGATGACAGAAGTGTGCTGGGAAGATGGAAAGAATACTTTGAAGAGCTGATGAATGAGGAAAATGAGAGAGAAAAAAGAGTAGACGAGGTGACTGTTGAGGACCAGGAAGTAGCAAAGATTAGTAAGGGTGAAGTGAGGAGGGCATTGAAGAGGATGAAGAGTGGAAAGGCAGTTGGTCCTGATGACATACCGGTCGAGGTATGGAAGTGTCTAGGACACTCTGACAAGAACATTCAATAAGGTCTTAGAGAGTGAGAGGATGCCAGAGGAATGGAGAAGTGTGCTGGTGCCCATTTTTAAGAACACGGGAGACGTGCAGAGTTGGGGCAACTACAGAGGGATAAAGTTGATGAGCCATACGATGAAGTTATGGGAAAGAATGGTGGAAGCTAGACTAAGGGCAGAGGTCAGCATTTGTGAACAACAGTTTGGTTTCATGCCAAGAAAGAGCACCAGAGATGCAGTGTTTGCCTTGAGGATGTTAATAGAGAAGTATAGAGAAGGTCAGACGGAGCTGCATTGTGCCTGTGTGGATCTGGAGAAAGCATATGACAGGGTACCAAGAGAGGAACTGTGGTATTGCATGAGGAAGTCTGGAGTGGCAGAGAAGTATGTTAGAGTGGTGTAGGACATGTATGAGAGATGTAAGACAGTGGTGAGGTGTGCTGTTGGTGTGACAGAAGAGTTCAAGGTGGAGGTGGGACTGCATCAAGGGTCAGCTCTCAGCCCTTTCTTGTTTGCCATGGTGATGGACAGGCTGACAGACGAGGTTAGACAAGATTCCCCATGGACTATGATGTTTTCAGATGACATTGTGATCTGCAGTGAGAGCAGAGAACAAGTGCAGGAAAATCTAGCGAGGTGGAGGTATGCCCTGGAAAGGAGGGGAATGAAGGTTAGCCTCAGTAAGACAGAATACATGTGCATGAATGACAAAGACCCAAGAGGAACGGTGAGGTTACAGGGAGCAGAGATAAGGAAGGTGGAGGATTTTAAGTACTTAGGCTCAACAATCCAGAGCAATGGAGAGTGTGGAAAAGAGGTGAAGAAGCGTGTGCAGGCAGGTTGGAATGGTTGGAGAAAAGTGTCCGGTGTGATGTGTGATAGGAGGGTATCGGAAAGAATGAAAGGAAAAGTGTACAAGACGGTGTTTAGGCCAACGGTGTTGTATGGTTTAGAAACAGTGGCCCTGGGGAAAAGACAGGAGGCAGAGCTGGAGGTAGCAGAGATGAAAATGTTGAGGTTCTCTTTGGGAGTAACGAGGATGGATAGGACTAGGAATGAGCACATCAGAGGGACAGCACATGTAAGATGTTTTGGAGACAAAGTCAGAGAGGCTAGATTGAGATGGTTTGGACATGTACAGAGGAAGGATAGTGAGTATATTGGTAATAGGATGCTGAGGCTGGAACTACCAGGCAGAAGGCCTAGAGGAAGACCAAAGAGATGATTCATGGATGTGGTGAAGGAGGACATGAAGGTCGTTGGTGTAAGAGAAGAAGATGGAAATGATAGGGTGAGATGGAGGCAGATGATTCGCTGTGGTGACCCCTGAAGGGAAAAGCCAAAAAGAAAAGAAGAAGATCTTACTAAAACGATTGCCAAACAGCCAATCAAATTTCAACAGCCAATATATGCCAGATGTAATTACTGATCTTTATGAAATTTTACAGATTTCTTTTTTTCCCCTTATGCTACTGGGTGCCTTCTTTTCTGTCCTCCTTCTGGTTCTATTTTTAGTGATGATGTCATAGTCAGTCATGTCTGAGCGCCTGCTTCTTTAACCATTACACTGTTAGAAGCAAACCTAACCACCTCTCCCTCTCTCTCTCTCTCTCTCTCTCATTCTCTCTCTCTTTCTCTCGCTCAGTCTCTTTCTCTCCCTCTCTCTGTCTCTCTCTCTATCTCTCTCTGGTTTTGGTGGCATTCTACTTCTACAATCATAATAGTCCTGAAGCTTCTGCTCTCTGTATCCATTGATCCATTTTGATGTGCTACTACTGGCTGGAGTTCTAATATTAGAAGCCCCTCGCTCCTACTGATGATGATCCATATGAACCTAAATATCCACCCAGAACCTCTAAAGATGAGTTTCCACTGCTGGTGATAAACTCTTTTACTGAAAGGATTTAGGACTACAATTCCCATTATAGTTATCAGATAACCAATTACTGTAGACTTCATGTTAAACTATGTCAAATTACAAAGCTTGTTCAAACATGACAGGATTTTTTTTACTTGTAAATAGAAGCTATTTACAAAATATGAAACAAATGGGCCATATGTGGCTGTCATAGTTACATTTATCTGAATTCTGTTTATATGAGCTACGTGGACCCTGATCATAGCTGCTTGTGACTATATCTGGGGTCCAAGTCCTGTAAAGAACCATGTTGACTTTATTTGAGTTCTTTTTTATGATTTGTATTTTTTTTTAATTTTCAGCTTTAACTGTACACCCTGCTAAAACTGTAAAGGTTAGACAGGGAAACCTTGGCATCTACACTCCAATGTCCACCCTCTACTCAAGCAATGACCCAGATTGCCCGTTTAATGGTATCTTTGCGCTTTGATTGGTTATCGCTCGAATCACCTCACATGAAAATCAGCTCAATTGAACTCCATACCTGCCCACTTCGTTCAGCTGAAAACACTTAACTTCTGGCGTAATCCGCTGCCATTCATTGGCTATGTGACCCACTCCAGCCTGGTTTGACAGACTGAGACATTGATATATTTGGAAAGAGAATTGAATCTGCTTTAAAATGAGACATAAAAAAATGATTATGGAATTAAAACGGACTGAGTTATATCACTTTGTATGTAACTAATCAGGAAATTCTACTTTTGAGAAAATAGTAATTATCGTTACAAGTTTCTGAATGTCTGCAACTGAAACTCCCGAAAATCCAAGCACTAAATGAATTCGGCTGTCGATCAATCAGCACCATCATAATAGCGCCTTCCTAGCGACAGAGGAGTTCTATTTACACCAAATCATATCTGTTCAAAATAAGTGGATATTTCTATTGTTTTACAACAACGTGGACATGGAGCCCTTTCTTACGCAGGCACTTTATCATGGAAAGATCATGTTGATGAATATTTGGACTTGGTCATGTGGAAAATTTTGCTTTGAAGGCTGTAGTTTTGATGATATCGCATTTTCATCCAGGTGCGCCATTTTCAACTTACGTTGGATCTTACTCTAAAACACGACTTCGTGACTTAATCCATATTATGCAGGAGTGGCTCACATGCAAATGCAAAAATTCACAACATGAATTTTCCTGTTTTCCATGCACTTGAAAAATGAACATTTAAATTGTATGCTTTTTTGGGAGGGGGGAGAAGTGTTGTTGAAAAGGAGTACTCTGTTCACCTGTGAAAATGTTGATATGGGGCAGTGGTGGTCTAGTGGTATAGGGCGCCGGATCGCTGATCCAAAGGTTGGGGGTTCGAGTCCCACTCTCCACAAGGTTGTCACTGGCCCCCCCAGTGCAGCTAACTGGGTTATGAAACACGGGCCATGTCTCTCACTGTCTATGGTGAGAGGCATGTAAAAGAACCATTGCTGACTTTCGTAAAGAGTAGCTGCAAAGCCGTTAGCGTGTTTCTATCCCTTGCTAAAGGGTTGTGACAGGAAGGGCATCCGACGTAAAAAACTATGCCAAAAGAAACGTGTGAATCAGATGATTCGCTGTGGCAACTCCCGAGTAAAAGGGAAAAATCCGAAAGGAAGACAGACAGATATATATATATATATATATATATATATATATATATATACACACACACACACAGTCGGCCCACAACTTAAGAAGGCCCCTGTGTACGAAATCCCCGGGTTACGAAACACATTTTCCTAAGTTTCCGTCCTCGAGATACGAAACAACCCCCTCTTATGAAAAGAAATTCAAAATTCAAACGCGCCAATCAAAATTTCACATGACGTGCGAGTTGCTCTCTCATTGGCTGTCTCTCAACATCCCGCCCTGCTGGCCTCCCAGATAGAGACAGAAGGAAGCTTAACGCTTTAGTTTTTAGTTTAGTTTTTTTAAGTTGTTTTCATTCAGTAAATGTTTAATAAATGTGGGCGCATTTGAGCTCATCTGGAATTCTGATCCCTCAATAAATCAAATTAAAGTTGAGTTTGTCAAGCAGGAAATGCGCTTTGAAGTCCACGTCTTGTGGGCATGGCCCGCAGCGCACGCGCGCAAGAGAGAGAGAGAGAGAGAGAGAGAGAGAGAGACAGGTGTGTGTGTGTGTGTTCATAAAAAATGTTTAATACTGGTTTAATTAATAAATATGTTAATAAAATGATTTAATATGTTAATAAAATGTTTAAATTGTTTAAAAAATAATTTTCTTTTAACACATATTTCATACAAAATTGGTGTACTTTTATCATTTTTAAAGGGTTTATCCAGTCCAAAGACTGGAGCCTTGGAACGAATTAGGCGTTTAACATGTAAAATGCGACCCCTGCTTACGAAATCTCCACGTTACGAACAGAGCTCTGGAACGGATTAATTTCGTAAGTTGGGGGCCGACTGTATATATATATATATATATATATATATATATATATATATATATATATATATATATATCTCAGTTATATAGTGTGTTACTCTTGTGTTAAGACATCGTCTCTGTGATCTTTGTGTTTACATTGTTTTGCAGACGTTTGTAATCCGAAGCAAATATGGTTGGTCAGAAGCGTAAGCCTACTAGCATGGGTGCAAGTCTCATACACAGAGATGAATTAACCATCTGCTCGGATCGGCACAACCTACCATGCATACTCAGTTTAGCAAAGAGAGTTGTAATATGAAAACCCGAATCCAGGAAAGAGAGAACTCTCTGCTCTGCTGGTGATTCACAGTGCAGGCTGAGTACTAAATGAGTTAAACGAAGCCCTTGCTCACTTGAAAGCCGGAAGTCCGCATAACCCGCGCTTTGTTTCAAGCAAGTAAACTACTTTCAGCAAGTGCACTACTTTCGGTATTGAGCGCCTCACATAATATAAGCGTTGATTGGCTATTTTAAGCTTCATGTAAAGTGAGTTGGCTCAGCTTCATGTCATGTGATTCAGCTCAGCTTCATGTCATGTGACCATCCGTCGACCATCAGAACCATTTACAAGCAGAAAGATCGCATCATAGAGAATGTTAAAGGTTATATTTGATACTGTATTTGACATTTGATCAATGAATTTGATTAAAATGTATCAATTTGAAATTATTTTGCTTGAATTTAATTTATTTGAAATCCTGTGCAGCAACATTGCAACAACACATGGAATTACAAACTGAAACATATTAAGAAATGTTAACAATTCTAACTAAATCTACATTTAACTACATTAGTAAATGAAAACATAATTTGAGCGAGTTTCACAAACTTTAGTTTTTAAGTGCGCGTATGTATCTGATTTTACGGTAAAGGATCCCGTAGCCTGAAGAAGAAAGAGAAGTTGTATGTTTACGTAAAAGACATAAAGACGCTAAAGGCATTTGCTCGTGGTAATTACATCCTTAAAAAATAAAAAATAATAAAATAAAATTGGGAAATAATTGTATTAATCCGTTAGATTTTAGACACCTTGCGTGAGAGATTGAGGAGGGAATGAAATACGTGTGAGGCTCACGCTTGATGCGTCAGAGTTGACAAGTGGTCCCCAGGCAATCAGCTGGTCTGCGGGTTGAAGTTTTTTCGTTCTGTCCATTTGTATTTTGCTTTCCAGCTCTGCTTGGCTTCTTGCACATGAGCTGATTAAAACGAGGGAAATTTACTTCTTTACCCAAAAACAACTCGTGCATTCTGTTGCATATAAGCCAATAAAATTAGAGTTTCAAGGTATCGGCCCACCCACACAATGGAGAACAGAAAGGATTGGCTTTCCACTCCGCGTCACAGCGAATTGGCATTGAAAATAGATATGTAGATTCAAATGCGTGAGATTTATTTATGTTTTTGTTTTATTTGATGCTTTTTTTTCAACTCATGTTGTCCTTGTGGGCGACCTGGTGCCCGCGGGCACCATGTTGGTGACCCCTGGCTTAAACCTTTATGTATTTTTACATTTTTAACAGGTCCCAGTTTGAACATATTATAAAAATGTCACTGCTGTGACAAGAAATAGTAATAACAAGAACTTACAGAGATTTTGGGCTGTTTTAGGATCCAGGACTCGTAACTCTTTGGTTTTTTTCTTAAATTGTGGCATTCTATTATCCGCCTCATCCACATTTCTTTTAACTGTGAGAAAAATAAAAGAGAACATAATTATTTCTACCATCAAAAACATTTGTTAAATGATGTATCATTGTGTTATGGAGTTTAAACTGAACACAGAGTATTCAGAATGCATGACACTGAACAACTGAATTCACAACACGAGAAGAAAGTAGATTTCTGATGATTTCACACTGTCAAAGCACACGGCTTCAGACAAAATAGATGGGCTATAAAATCATAAAATTATAGTATCAAAGAAGTAAGAACAAACACCTTATTCACTGTGGAGGAAAGTTTCCCATTAATCTGACAGAAAATTTTTTTTTAGGTAAATTATTTTAGAATTGGAATCAATAGCATGAATCCATAGACATAATATACACAGTGTCACATAACTGCTTCAAAAATATCTGCTTATAAATTATTTTATTGACTTAAAATAATTTTCATTTTATTCATTACTTTTTATTATGTATGCAGTGGTTGCACGGTGGTAAGGTGCTCAATTTCCGACCCCAAGGTTGGGGTTCAAGCCCCACTATCAACAGTTGTCACTGCTGCCCCCTACCCCCCACAACATGCAACTAACTGGGTTACCAAATGCCGGCCATGTCTCTCACCGTCTATGGTGAGAGGTGAATAAGAACCATTGCTGACTTTCGTCAAGAGTAGCTGCATAGCCGTCGGCGTGTTGCTGCCCTGCGATGACCTGATAAACTGTCGCTTCTGCTCTTGCCCAGAGTCGACTGAGATGGGCACCAGCCTCCCCATGACCCTAATTAGGATTAAGCGAATCAGAACATGAATGAATGAACGAATGTTTTTATTTGTATTTATTAATTTAATAACCTCTTATTGAAATTAAAGATTTAGATTATATTAAAGATATAGTAAAAGAAACTGAAAACACCTGTATCTGATAACAAATGGAATCAGAGTTTTCCTCTGCAAGAAGAAAGAGCCCCTTATTGTAGGTATATGATCAGAAGATGAATATGAGGTACTTTAGAACAAGATTCGTAATATCTCTGAATACACAAATCAGTTCCAACTGCTGGAGGAATTGTGGAAATGAGTCAAGAATATGGGCAGATACTGCACACAATAGAACAGAGGGCAGCACGGTGGCATCATGGTGGCATCATGGTTAGTACTTCCTCATCACAACAAAAATAACTGGGGTTGGAGTCCTGCATTGAGTGAGGGAGTTTCGATGAGGAGTCTGCCCATTCTCCACATGCCTGCATGGGTTTCTTCTGGGGTACCACTATGCTAACTAGACAGTCTTGGTAGCTCCTAGGCGTGTGTGTGTGTGTGTGTGTGTGTGTGTGTGTGTGTGTGTGTGTGTGTGTGTGTGTGTGTATGCAGTGGAACAGCAATGTACTCGGTGAGCTGTTCAAGCTGTACCCTCCCATGGCTCGTGTTGGCTGGGATGAGCTTCAGCCTTCCCGGGACTTGAATAAAAGATAAAGCAGTGCATGAAATATGACTGTTTCAGAAGAAACAATCAACCGTAATATTAACACCACCTCACTTCTCATGTGTGGAATGAAACCAGATGTATTCATTTTCACTCCACACACGTATCAGTGAGGCTTGGGTACTCATGATCCTCTTTCCTAATCACTCTCCGTCCTTCTTGGACCACCTTTGGCGTGAGCTGCCTTTTTGGAGACGAATAAGCCAATGAGTTTGGCAAAGGGCACGTTGTGTTGCGGACTCACTATCGGCTTCACAAACCTTAGCCTAATGCTAAGTCACATGACCAAATAGTACAGGATGTTGGATTCAGCAGAGATAAATCCAAACTTGGTTGGAATTTACTTGAAGACATATTTTATAGGCCAGAAATTATTGGGTCAATTTTTTGTTATTGAATAGATTTTTTTTTTCATATTTCTCACCGGAAATTTTTGGCTTGTGATATTAGGACAATCACACATGAAGCCAATTAAAATGCATGCTCCTCTCACCAGTTAAAAACAACAAAGAAATTTTAAAATTCTGTATATGTCTGTTTGCATACGGAGCAGGGAACTGAAATGTAATCACAAGTGGTCACCAGAGATTTGTGGCTAATTTCCAGAGACGTCACCAATAGTGTTTAATCAGATAATGTTACAAATAATTACATTTACAAAGACTACAGTCGTGTCCTACAGTTTGAACAGATGAAGGCTGAACATGTGATGCGATATCTTAAATCTGGGAATGAAGTCTGTGTGTGTAATTAGTGGGAAGGATGAAAAGCAATGCCCGTTTACCCCTTGATTTGGATGAAAACGTGAGGGAAAGTTGATCAAACAGGTCCGGGCTCTCAAATTTCTCTTCTTTGACTTTGATCCAGAAGCAATTCTCTGCCATCTCCTGAGGAACAATCTACAAGAACAGAAAAACCACAATGGAACTGGAATGCGAGACAGGAGGAAACCAATCAAATCAGCTGAGCGCTACTATAATTATAATTGAATTATTATTTTTAAAAGTACACTAATGGAATTAGGACACAATTACAAGCGAGCTATTGTAGTTGACAACTCTTTAAAATAAGTTGTCCAATCAAAAAGAATCATATATACACTTCAATTTTTTTAATTTAATTTCATAATATTTTCTGTGCTGGACTGTGTGACCTTGATTACCTTGGACCAATTGACCCTCTTCATGGCTGTGCTGGGTTTATACGTCTTTTTGGGTTGTAGGCCATAAGGTAGTTTTGGGACAAGTGGTAAGCAAGGGGCTCCCAGAGAAGGTGGAGGAGGGGGTGGAGGCAAGCCGGGTAGTGCTGGTGGAGGAGGGGGTCCCATACTAGCTGGAAGTGGAGGAGGAGGAGGAGGAGGGGGTGCTCCTGGTAGAGGGGGTGGAGGAGGAGGAGGAGGAGGAGGAGGTGGTGGTGGTGGTTGTAGACATTCGGCACCATCAACTTTGTGACTGCCTGCAGCTGCAACCTGGAGATTACAAAGAGAAGACCATGGTCACATATATCTCTTTTCTCATGCATGGTGCCGACTCAAAAAGCCTTTACTTGCCAATCTTTTCAGTTACGTAATTTTCAGTGACAACATCTTCAGCACACATGGATATCCCCAGTATTATTTATACTTGTACATGCACTGACCCAAGCTTGGAGAGCTATCATAGTACCGCAGCTTGAAGTGGCTTCACAGGAAAGGCACAGACTCATCAATTTGACAACATTTATTTTATTCGTCTGCTTGACACTTAACATTGGGTTAAAGTTTTACTGCAGGTAACGCATTTAAAATTATTTAATCTGAACTGATAATGTGTGTTCTGTATTGTAATGGGTACTTTCAGCATTTAAAGCCTAAGGCTGCTAAAAAAAAAAAAAAAAAAAAAAAAAAAACATTCCTCAACTCTCACATGTACCCATAGGGGTGCTATTTACAGCCGTCAATTTTTTTTCTGCATAATGCAAGGAAATTCCCAGAAACGTCATTATAGCAAACCAATAACAGCGCGATCTCTCCCAAATCATGTATGACGTAGGCTACTTAATAGACAGAAAGCATAAATAATAATCCCAGAAATAAATGCTGTCTTCTCACCACAGCATGCAGTGAGTACAACATGATATCATCGCTCACACGTACCATTCACTGCAAAAATTTGGCTACAAAACAGCCTGCGGCTGGCTGGCAGTCAAGCGTAAATTGCACTGACAAAACATCTTTATCAATCAATCAAAGGCATGAGGACAGGCATGCATGCAAATCCTCTGATGACGCCGTAGTGAGTGTGCTGAATTTCATCGATTGAAAACTTACCTCTGTCACCATCCCCTTCTCCCCAATTCTTTTGACTTTGGGCTTAATGCCCAGTTCATGGATTTGCATCCCATCATCATGCTTCCACTTGAGAAATGATAAACACAAAATGCTTCTTCCTTTGTCGGCAATGTTCTGATCAATCTTCTATATTCACCGAAGTGATAGTTGATTTGCGAAATGCGCAAAATTCAAAAAGCGTTTGGTTGGTGGGTGTTTTCTTGGTGCACCTTGGTCAGATTTTCACCGTATTATAGACGTATGTGCTTTAGTGTTCCTTAAGCAAGGCCTGTAATGTTGACCGAGGTTTCGTAATTAAAAAAAAACCAACAAAAAAAAAAACCATGGTGGCTAGCGCACCGTATCCTTGTTTTTGTTTTTTTTAATGCAACATGTATGTTTTACAATCATACCGAGGTCAGAGGAATCATTGAAAGCCCAACGTTGGCATGATATTAATTTTCCCGATAAGCGCACGTTAACAACGGACAACATTTCTATTGGAAATAATTGTGACAGAATTGGGAATTAAATACAGACGCTCCCCGACTTACGTTCATTAATTTTACGTATTTTTCGATTTTACGTTGTAAAAAAAAAAATTGTCAAATTTTGAGTTTAGCATGCTTTCTGTAGTACGAGACGTACCTACATAGTACGCTGACGTAATGACGCAATGACGTAATGATGCTGCATCCATTGTTTACAAACGACAGACTGAACGTGCCCCTCCTTCTTCCCAGTTCACCGCGTGTTACCCTTGTGTTAAGACGTCTCTGTTATCTTTGTGTTTACACTGTTTTGCGGACTTTTGTAACCCGAAGCAAATATGGTTGGTCAGAAGCGTAAGCTTACTAGTGATAGTGGTAATCAGAAGAAGCGGCAAGCCATCTAGTTAGAAACGAAGATGGCTATTATCAAGAAAATTGATGCTGGTGAAAAATATATTATCAATATTTATATCAATAATATAAGAATATTGCATGTTTCTTCCAAATGGCTCCGTCGACCATCAGAACCATTTACAAGCAGAAAGATCGCATCACAGAGAATGTTAAAGGTTATATTTGATGCTGTATTTGATACTTGATGAGTGAATTTGATTAAAATTTATCTATTTGAAATTATTTTGCTTGAATTTAATTTATTTGAAATTAAGGTTGATAATATTTGATGTATTTGATATTTTACAATGTTATGTTTATAATAATTGATTTAGGGGTGTTTTCTGAGATACAGTAATGGTATTTATAGATGTATACCGTGTTTCCCCAAAAATAAGAAAGGGCTTATATTAATTTTCATACCGAAATATGATGCTACGGCTTATTTTTAGGTGATGATGTATTTTACATTTTTGTCTATTACATGTCTTACAATATATCTTCGTCTTTATATATTCTTATTTCATTATATTTCTTTACTGTTTTAATATTTTAACCAGAACCAAATCAAGTGATTTTAGCGATTTTAATGGACACAAGTGTATGTCCTCGTTTTAAAGCAGTCGCTGACGTCATCGACTAAGTCTCAACGCGCAAGGATTGAAGCTTTGACAGCGTACCTTAGGTAAAGCTCGGCCATTTGGCCATCCGGAAACAAACTAAAACGTCAGTTGGGGAGCGTCTGTAATCACCAAACACACTGAGGCCCTTGCAGAAGCCAAACTGACAGCTGTAAGACCGATCCTAAAAACTAAAACACCTGGTGATGATGTCATTCCAAGCGGTAATGTGGAAGAGACCTTTAACCTTTAATATATGACCTCAAATCAATTCATTTTTGAATCAAGATGGATGTTAGTGCAACGCTTAAAGAAAACCCCTCAGGGCATTTTCAAGATATTGTATTAAAAGCATGCAGTGGAAAGGCACAGATAGTACCGTCACTGCACTCAACATTCCCTGAGATAACTTTCACTAAATTTGCTATGACTCGGATAAACTTACTAGAAAGAATACTTCATAGAGTGGTACCTGTCGAACTGTGCAGAATCGGAAATGGCAATTCTTCCATTGGGGAGGTAAAATATCCAGTTGTGACATTTATCTGTCATATTGTGTCTAACTTTTCTGATGACTGGAGGTAAAGAAGCAAAGCTGCAGATGCACACATTGTGGCTCTACATTTGCTTATTACTGGGAACCAAACAATGAATCTACGTCGGCATCAGCTGGAAACTAAGCAGTAAAAACGACATATATACTCACTGTGATTCTAGGGTTATGTTTAGACTTTCAGTATATGTCCAATATCTGGCATATCAATATTGAACCCACATGATTTATGAAAGTCTGAACAGAAAAAATAACAAGAAAGGAAACAAGAAGGGGAAAAATAGCTAAAAATTCACAAGTCATTTTTCAAGGTAGTTTCAATTTCCATTGCTATTGGATTTATACAGATGTGTCGGAGTGTGAAAAGTCGGAGCAATTAAATAGGATTACTCACAACACAACAATAACATGGAATCCAGACCAGCAACAGGAGAAGATTTAAAGCACAAAATACTTATGAGCAGAGGGTGCGATGGATTCTGCACTGTACTACCAGAAGTGAAAGCTGCACAAACAGTACAAACTGCATAAAACAGAACAAAGTGGAACCTGCTCAGTCTCTGATGTTTTCTTGTAACTCCAGTTCATAATTCATGCTAATCACTCGTCATGCAAATGCATTACGATGGCAACCAATGTCATCATCATTTTCTGTAACCTCTTAATCCTAATTAGGGTCGCGGGGAGGCTGGCGCCCATCCCAGCCGACTCCAGGCGAGGGTAGAGTACACCCTGGACAGCTTGCCAGGCCATCGCAGGGCAGAAACACACTGACAGCTATGCAGCCTACTCTTGTCGAAACTCAGCAATGGTTCTTTTACATGCCTCTAACCACAGACAGGGATTTCATTACTATAATGTGAACAGGCAGTAAAAAGGATTGTACTCTGATCCAATTTGCAAAAAAAAAAAAAAAATGGTTTGGACTGCATATCCATGAGTACCCAACTGAGGGTCTTGGGGATGGAGTTCTCCTTAGTGACTGAGAGAGTCACCGCTTTGTAAATGCAGAAGGTTGAGGTTGTGCTTGTTCAGATTACCCAGCCTTCTTGGAGTTTGTAGGTGTCCTGGGAGGGGTTCTACTTGGAGACTTTAACAGAGTAACCTAGAGGGGAATGATCAGTAGCAATGGTTGTGTTTTGTCATTGGACTTCTGTGCTAGGCATGGACTGTCCATAATAAACACCATGTTCGAGTATATGGTGGTTCATATATAAGTGTTCTTGGTATCAGACCACGTGAGGACAAAGGACAATAATCAACTTTGTACTCATATCGTCAGACCTGCAACATATGTCTCGGACATTCAGATAAAGAGTAGGGCAAAGCTCTCAACTAATCACCACCTGGTGGTGAATTGGATTGGGTGGTGGGAAAGACCGCCGCATAGACCTGATAAACCCAAACTTCTTTAATTCACAGCTCAAAAAGAGCTGCTGTCATGTCCCAGGGGAGTTTGAGTGGTCTCTTTAGATATCTGACAGATATTGCATGGCCAAAATAGCTGCAGCTTTGGTGGTTACAGAAGAAAAATCTTGAGCATGGGAGGAATCCAGGAAGACCATGGAGGACTGGGAAGTTGCACTAGTCTCAGGTGGTACTTGGTCTGGCTAGCAAACTGCTGACCTGAACCGAGGACGGCATCAAGTGGAAGGAGCACTTTCAGAATCCAGCCACTGAAGAAACAGAGGCTGAAGACTTGGGAAAAGGCGAGGTCATTCCCTTGGCAGAGGTCTGCAGACAATGAAGAGTCTGGATGTTGTGAGCCTGTCTTGGTTGACCCACCTGTACGATTCTTCACTAGTCCCAAGAATCTTTGCTCGCCCAGCAGTCTCAAGATACATGGAGTCAGGGCATTACATGAGGGAAGCTGGACGAGGTTATATAGGGGCATCAGTCCAACAGATCCTGCCAGCATTGATCCTGCCAGTCAATCAGTATACTGAACACTGTGCTACCTCAGACGCTCCCAACAGATCCTGGCAACGTGTGGCTGGCTTTATCTTATTTGAGAATAAGACACTAATTTCATCATGGTATAAAACTTCCCATCAATACAAATATACTGTATATGACTACAACAAACTCACACTCTCCCATCTACAACACAACCCAAGTAGTGACTTGTCAGAAAACGAGACCCTGCTACATCGAAGAGCATTTCAGGCCAGATCTTCTCCTTCACGTTGCAGATGTGCATGTCTTTGAGCAGATGTCAGCACCAGTCCAAGACTCTGACATCTGGGATGCTTCCAGTGACCACAAACAATTTGGGTGCATATTTTGTTCTGGTGGTGACATCCGGTCCATAGTAGCTGTAGCTTAATAGAAATGAATGCAAAGGTTCTGTTGTGTGGAGGTGACATATGGTCTGGGAGCAAATTGTCATTCATTGGTGCTGCTTATTGTTGCACCATTGTTCCACCTTCACTGGCTTCACTGATAATGACGTAGGGTCACGTGCCATAAAACTTATGGAATTCCAACAAAGTGGGCATTCAGGCTTATCTAACTCAAAACTGACATGCGCTAACATTACTTGGAAACTCCAGAAGTAAATGATGCAGAATATAGGCTACAGTATCTTGGTGTGTGACACAAGCTGCTTGCAGAGTTAATTAACACACTTTGCACAGTTCAAAGCGTAAAGGAACACAAAAAAAACACCAGTCCCAGAAAAATATCAGAACATTTTGTGTGGTTCAAAACAGCTACACAAGTAATATAGCACCCACAGAATAACATTGGTGGATTTTATACGGTATACTGACACTTGAGATGCTTGAATTTCGGGTTTCAAAGGTAGTGAATTTACATCTCATGTTCATGCATATTAATTATTTGGAGCCTGAACCTCTGGTTAATAGCCAGCTGTCTCAGCTTAAGCTAAAGGCAGGCCCCAGAAGACGGTGCATTTTAAAGGAACTTACCTTCAGAAATGTAAAATTTTATATCAACTAGTAACTTTATTCACATCCAAGAGAAGCTCCTCATTATTTTGATGAGACCGAGAGACCGAGAGACCGTTACAAGCTTCGGAAGCTTATGTACATTCAGCCATCATACGAGTATGTTGCACTACATTAAACATTGTTGTATTTATCAGATAAATACAAGAATGCAACTTTAAAACCAACTCATTTTAAAGAAGAAGCTTAAAAAAGTTTGGTAGTTTCTGACCACACATATTCAGTGGTGTGTGTGTGTGTGTGTGTGTGTGTGTGTGTGTGTGTGTGTGTGTGTGTGTGTGTGTGTGTGTGTGTGTGTGTGTGCAGGGCGCGAAATTAGTGCCGGTCCACCGGCATTTGCCGGCATTTTTGTAGGAGGTCTGGAAAAACCCAACCCAATACCGGCCCCCGTGTCAGGCAGAAGGCCTTTTCAGTAAAATGAACAATCTGTCGTCGCCTAAGTTATGACACTTCATACTTGATAAAGTAACACTACTACCGTGTTTCCCCGAAAATAAGACAGGGCTTATATTAATTTTCATACCAAAATATGATACTAGGGCTTATTTTTAGGTGATCATGTATTTTACATTTTTCTCTATTACATGTCTTATAATATATCTTTGTCTTTATATATTCTTATTTCGTTATATTTCTTTATTTTTTTTTAATATTTTAACCAGAACCGAATCGAGTGATTTTAGCGATTTTTATGGACGCAAGTGTATGTCCTCGTTTTAAAGCAGTCTGACGTCATCGACTGAGCCTCAACGCACAAGGATTGATGCTTTGACAGCATACCTTAGGTAAAGCTGCCTAATAGAGGAGTCGGCGCTTTCACCTAGAGCCCGAGATTGAGTAGAGTAATGAATTGGAGTGATGAAAGGCCAATGAATTGCTGCCACGCTAGGTCTTATTTTCAGGGAAACACGGTAGTTACAGACCGTCCGTGTTTTGTTTACATTGGTGCGACATCTTTCTGCAACAGAGAAAATTATGGTGCAATAAATTGGTGTCGACTCAGTACAGGAACAGGACAGAAGCTAAAACTGAAGGAAAATATCTCAAATACCATATTCGACGTAATAAGCGCCCTACTCCAATAAGGCACCCCAATGTTTGTTTGTTTGTTTGTTGGGGTTTTTTTTTTTTTTTTTTTTTCTTACATCTACTAACCGCCCATGTATACTGGGAGTAAAATCATAGATTAAACTTACCAATTTTATTCGATCAGTCTCTGTAACGGTAAAATGAGGTGTTCACTGCCTGTAAAAGTGAGTCTTCACGGTATTTCAAGACCCCCTGCCACTGGGAACTGTCTATAATGTTCATCAGTAACAACAGATTTGATTGTTCTGCCGTGCTTTAAAAAACAGGAAATATTTTGCTGTGTTCTCTTGGTAAATGTCCAACAACCGATGAACCATTAGAAACTTTTACAGCAAAAAATATGGGATGTCATGAATGAATGGAGCGATGAGCCAGATATGGACCTATCAGAAAGTGATGACGAGGATTTTTCACCCGATTCTTCTGCTCACTAACTTCAGAAATGTAAGTTCCTGGCCATGTGCTTTTCTTTATGTTCGTGTTGATTGGTTCAATGTGCCATGTGCTAAAGTTGACATTCGTGTTGATTGGCTCGATTTTACTTCTGGGAAAATGTTTAAAAGAAATGTTTAAAGAGAGGGAACAGTAAGGGGTCTTTTTTTAAATTATGCTGTTTTCTGTTTATTTTCAGCTTTCATGTAAGTAGTTTGGCTGATACCACAAAATGAATAATACAAATACCAGTAAAACTCTTACTGTTCTGTTATTATTCATGTTTTCCACCTTGGTGGTAATAAGCACTTACTGTTCCACTCTGCTGGTAACCATTTTAAAAAGCGCCCACCCACGCCAATTTTTAAAGCGCCCTGAGTGTTTATCATGTCGAATACGGTAATTTGATGTGTAGAATGATATCTCGAGGCAACTTTGATAATTACTTGAGGTCACTGATTTCTATGCTAAGTTTTGAGAACATAAGAGACTCAATCTCGAGACTTAATCTAGTGCTTGTTTACAGCTTTTTGTTTGCATTGTTTGCATTGTTATTCTTTGTTCACCGAGTTTTTAATTTGATCGGCAAAATAATAAATAAAGAGTTGTATATGATAGAGAATTGGTTTACATGTATGTTTCTTATTCAGTTATAATAGCTATTGTACACCAAACATATAGACAAGTGAACAAGTGAATGAAAAAAAAAACAGATTACCACATAATTAATCCAGGGATTTCAGTGAGGTTTAGAAACAATAGAGGAAATGGGTTTATAAATAGAGGCAATGAAATATTTCAGCTGGGGTCCCCTTGCGGGGTACAGGGGAAGAGCATGACATGTAAAAAAATCATGCAAACAAGTTAATCATTGTTTTGTAACATGCATAAACACTAAACAAAACAGCTTAAATAATGTAAAAAAAAATACTAAAAGGTTACTTCAGTGTAGATAAACACACATAATTCAAGTAGCATTGCCCTATGGTTCGTCAGTCATGTTTAACATAACTATGAAATAATTATCAACTAATTTGTAGAATGATCACATAACACATGACATATATTATCACAACAAACATTTGTGTTCAACTAGTGAGCAGACCTGCTACAAGTTAGTATGATAATAGTCTTTTTTTTTTCCTTTCGGCTTTTCCCTTCAGGGTTCGCCATAGCAAATCATCCGTCTCCATCTCACCCTATCCTCTGCATCTTCTACTCTTACTCCAACTACCTTCATGTCCTCCTTCACCACATCTATAAATCTTCTCTTTGGTCTTCCTCTCGGCCTTCTGCCTGGTAGTTCCAGCCTAAGCATGCTACCACCAATATACTCACTATCCCTCCTCTGTACATGTCCAAACCATCTCAATCTAGCCTCTCTGACTTTGTCTCCAAAACATCTAACATGTGCTGTCCCTCTGATGTACTCATTCCTGATCCTATCCATCCTCGTTACTCTTAAAGAGAACCTCAACATTAGTATAGAAAGTTAGTATGCTAATAGTATAACCCTATAATTCAAAATCTCAACATTTACTCTGCACTAGTAAACAGTCGTACACTGTACTTATTGCACAAATAAAATATAATAAAAAAAAAATAGCATAATTCTGCTAAATAGTAAACGTCTGGGATTCCTGTATAATCATTTCAGAAAAAGAGGGGTGTAGTAAAATTCTTAGGGGTTCTGCAGATTTTTCTTCTGCCTGTCCCCCTGTCCGATGGAAAATTGTATTAATTTCGTGCCCTCTCTGTGTGTGTGTGTGTGTGTGTGTGTGTGTGTGTGTGTGTGTGTGTGTGTGTGTGTGTGTGTGTGTGTGTGTGTGTGTGTGTGTGTTCAGAGTTGCCGTTGTACCTGATTCTGTAAAGAGGTGATCTTCCCTTCCAACTCTGTGATTTTTTCCTCTTGTTTCTGCAGCTCAGCCTGCGCCTCCTGTCTTGCGCTGAACTCCTCATCGAACTATAAAAAGTTGCACATAAGCGCACATGTATCACTAAAACAAAAGAACTAGCCTTTAAACACTTTCCTAGAGGAATGTACACCGTTTGTTTTTCCCGGTGTCACTTCCAGTGTGTGATGTAAAATCAACTGAAGTTCAAGGAAATGCTATAAGTATAGATTTAAGAAAACAATACAACTTGTGTAAACACAGAACAAGCATACAAAGCGGAACAATATTCCTTCTGCACACATCCTTTCATATCATGGAGCTGAAGTGAAAGTTCTCAATTAGCTGTGAATGAAGTCAAAGCTATTTTCTTGAGTACAAAAGCTTATCCAAGTACACAGTAATAAAAAGCTTTACCTTTTTAGAAAATTCAGCTGCTTTCTGTTCACTTTCCTCCAGTTTGGCCTTATCTACACACTGATCTGAAAATCACACACACATAACACACTTTAAGCACTCATCAGGACTCGAGCACCGGGTCCTCATCACTGACTTAATTATAAATTCACAATTTAGCATTTCAAAACTTCAGCCATTGTAAAAAAATAACATTGCTGGCGATATCTCAGCAACACTGACTTTTTCACACAAAGCTGGTTAGACAGTGTGATGTCATCATTCACTTTCATTTACTGAACCACTTAATCTTATTAGTGGGGCCGGTGGCATAGTAATTAGGGTGCTGTGCTCATGGTCAAGAGGTTGTGTGTTCAAATGCCAGTTAGACCCCCACTGTGCTAAGACCCCTGGGGACGGTCTCAACCACAAGTGTGCCTCTGTTCACCCAGCAGTATAAATGGATACCAGTAAAAATATACTGGGAATGTAACCTGTGATGGACTGGCGTCCCATCCAGGAGTTGAACTCCTAGTCGCTTCACGCTATGGAAACGGGTATAAGCACCGGCCTGATGAGCCGCTATGGCTCAGGTGTAAAAAGCCCAAAGGACTTTACCTTTTAATCTTATTAGGGTCACAGGAAGGCTGGTGCCTATCTTGCGAGACCCTTGCAGGGACACACACACACACACACACACACACACACACACACACACACACACACACACACACACACACTGAAGGGCAAACTGAAGCAACTAAATGTACTAATATGCATGTGCTTGGACTGTGGGAGAAAATCAGAGTACCCAGAGGAAACCCATGTAAACAGGGGGAGAACATACAGACTTCATACAGAAACACCCACAATGATGTGTTAAGACACCGTATTAAATTTTGCCTCATATGACTACTAGGTGGCGCCCCTGATTTCTAGGAAAGCTTTCACTCCCAGCATTGTGTTTTATGAACAATTTGAAATTTTTTAAACCCTTGAAAATTTTCACATCCGTCAAGTTTTGTTCAATTCTCACCATTTCTGGTTTAACTCATCATTAGACCGCACAAAGAATTATCTCATGGATAAAACTGCCTGGGAAGCTTTTGATCTCATGACATTCTCAGGGACCCTCATGAGTTGTACCAAAGTTTCACATACATGAGAAATTCCCAATGCAAACAATTCTGATATCTTTAAAATTTGAATCTGCCATTCATTCTTAACAGAATATGAAGTACCCCTCCCAAGTGTCACATAAACAATGAAACCAGCGTTCGCAAGATCGAATCCAGGATAATGCCGCAACCATCCATGACCAGGAGTCCGTGGGAGTCCTAATTGGTCGGGCTCTCACGAGAAGGAGGTATAGCATGTGCTCACTTCCCTGTCACTCACAGCGATCACAAGCCGATCATGGGCGTCTGTGAGCTCATTTGTACGAGGGGGAGGATAACACTTTCCCTCCAAGTATATTAGACCGCCCCCAAAATACCCATGCGCAGCAGTTCAGAAAGAGGTGGTCATGTGATAAGGAAGATGGATAGGAACTGGATATGACCTAGTGTAGATAATGGATATATTTCAAGCCTCTAAATTGATGAAGTAAGTCTTAAACATAAATATGTTGGAAGCTTAAATATAAAAACAAATTGATTTTATTATTATTTGATATTATTTACACATGAAACTTCATTCAATACAGTTTTTACTCATTATGTTTTAAAGATCTTCCTCCTCCAAATGCTTATTATTGTTATCTATATACTCTGAGAGGTGAGCGCTTTTTTGGAGGTGGTTTCCAGAGGTTATCATGGCTCGAGGGTTCACGGTGGGTGGAACAGCAGTGATCTCTTGCTGAATACCCACCTTAAGAGCTTCAAGAGTTTGGGGTGGACAAGTATACACTCATGATCTCAGATTGCACCACAGAAAAAAATCACAAGAAGCGTGGTCAGGAGAACGTGCCGCCACCCGAGGAGATCGGTCGATCCGGAAACATTTCCCTCAGCACTTCCAATGATCTTCCAGCACTGTGTGTCCTAGCTCCATCTTACTGAGACCCAGATCCACTTCTACAACATCAAAGGTGTTCAAGTCCAGATTGGGTCACCAACAGACCTCAGCACCGCCTCTCCTGGATCACCACGTTTCAAGTGTGCATATAATAATTTGATTTAAAAAAATTTCCCAGTTACCTCCAAAATTTGAAAAGTTTTTGGGTCAGTCTGTTTAATGTTGTGGAATTAAAATGCACATAAAATTCTACAGTATTATCTGTATGTAATATTTTGGATTCTTCTAAATTCTTTCTAAAATTTATCTCAAGGATATCACCATGTTCAAACATAAGGGTAGTCTGTAAGTGCACTTGGCACTAGGCACCCTTTGTAGTCGTGTCTACGATGGAATGCATGCTTCAGGTCTGGAATGAAGTCCTGCCAAAAAGTGAAGGAGTTCATGTATCTCGGGGACTTGTTTACGAATGAGGGAAGGATGGGATGAAGCGGGAGATCGACAGACAGATTGCTGCAGCCTCTGCTGTAAAGCGGCGCCTATACCGGTCTGTCAAGGTGACGAGGGAGCTGAGTTAAAAGGCAAAGCTCTCAATTTACCACTACATCTACATTCCAATCCTCCGCTATGATCCCGATCTTTGGGTAGTGACCAGAAGAACAAGATCGTGGATACAAGCAGCTGAAATGAGCTTCCTTCGCCAGCTGGCGGGGCTCTCCCTTAGAGATGCCTATTTGAATGCCTCCCTGGTGTGGTGTTTCAGGAATATCCAAATAGGAAGAGACCCCAGGGTCGACCCTGAACATGGTGGAGGGATTATGTCTCTCAGTTGGTCTGGGAATGCCTTGTGGCTATGAAGAGGGATGTTTGGTCCTCATTACTTAGGCTGCTGCCCGTCTCAGCCTGAATCCGGATTAAGCGGAGGAAGATGATGATGATATCAATGGCATTCTCGGATTAGCACCAGCTTCCTGCTGTGACGCTGATG
Source organism: Plotosus lineatus (assembly GCA_024760905.1). Lineage (NCBI taxonomy): Eukaryota > Metazoa > Chordata > Actinopteri > Siluriformes > Plotosidae > Plotosus > Plotosus lineatus. Next base: position 13,901,964 of record CM045750.1, read on the forward strand.
TAAAAGTAGCATAGTAAATGGATGGATGAATGAGAGTAGTTACATTACATACTTGTAACTCACCAATAAGCTGAGTGAAGTCTACATCTAGTCTCTCTCTGTAACCAAAGTCGGGGTCCATTCCACTTCGGTGAAGAACCACCTGAGCCACACACTCTTCAATCACCTTGTAGTATTGAGGTCTAAGAGAGAAACACACATTTATAAAACTTCACTTTATAAAACTGAGCGCATAACGTTCATGCTGCAAGAGAAACTAGGGTCACGGAGAGGCTGGTGCCCATCTCAGCCGACTCTGGCGAGCAGAGAGTACACTCTGGACAGCTCGCCAGGCCATCGCAGAAACACGCTGACGGCTGTACAGGCTACCCTTGACAAAAGTTAGCAGTGATTCTTTTACAGCCTCACACCATAGACAGTGAAGCACATTGATAACCTAGTTAGAAGCCTTTGATAACCTAGTTAGCTGCACTGAGGGGGTGTGGGGGGGTGAAATATATGAAACATTACAAGACGCTGCCCATCCAGAAAAAAGTCTCAACATTTTCATGAGTGCAATCTTGATCACAGCTTGTAATCTCCATGGCAGTTGTTCCGGTTGGTCCAGTCGAGGCTCTGCAACATTAATGGGGCAATAAGATCAAGCAGCTGATGACCTGAATATACTGAATGAACAAGTTAGAACATAAGTGGACTTTTTCTCCCCTGATGGCATGTAAAAGTGAAAATTGAGATGTGATTTAGAGGATTTTATGGAGTAGTTCAACCGGTCATCAATCCAAAACATCTGTATCTAAAATCAAATGTGATGTCACTTTAGTTTGCTGAAATGATGCCGGGGTGATTATGTGCTGTAATCAAGGCTAAAGGCAGAAAAACTTTAAAAAATATTACCATATGGGACTTTTTTTTTTTTTTTTGGACCATGTGATACAATTACAACCAGTTAGATAAAATAAAGTCTCACTTCATTATACAGTACAATATTCAATGGGCAAACTGTCAGAGCATGAGATATGCAGCGTGGATTAATTCTTGATGGTTAATTCTTCCTATAGGGCAGCGTTCCCTAAAATTCAAGGACCCCCCCAGAGGTCCATGAAGATCATCATGGAGTCTAAAAATGCTCTCTCAATCACCAGCAGGTACGCGATTCCTAGGATTGAGGAAGCTGGTTCATCCCTTGTGGGCAGCGAAGAGAAATATTGGTCATGTTGATCTTAGTGTGGCGCTTGAGAGCATGGCTGGACATGTCTGTGTGGCTCTTTTGTAAGCCCTCACTGCATCTTTGGGCGATACCTTCTTTCAGAAGCAGGGTGGTGCAGGGAAAGGAGACTAGATGCAGATCCAAGGCTGAGGTTTATTTCAAATAATAAAACAAGCAAATAGAAATACCAAAACAAGGAAAACCAAAGGACAAGCGCACTTAAACATTCCCACTCAGGATAAGGCACCCCGGACTGATGGGTGTGCAACTGGCCAAAAGACGGAGTGCCAACTAGACTGATATAAACAGGCAAAAACAACAGCAGGAACAATCAGATAAAAATAAATGGACTAATGGACATTAGGCAACTCAACATACAGACAACCCCAGCTGTGTTCTTGAATAATGTCAATGCCTCGTGAGGAGGTGAACGTTTAAAGACCATCCATTTAAAGCAAGAACTGGTTCGATTAGATTTCATTAACAGTACCATCTTACAGCCATTCTGTACAGAGGAATACACTCAGATCCCTCAGAGCTGATGTACAGGACTGATCAACAGTCACCACCAATGATTATTTATATTTATTACTGCATAAGGGGGGTCTGAAAACAAATGTGCACTTACTTTTGCAAATCACAGATATTAATACTGGAACCGTAAAGGGTTCTCTAACCTTAAAAAAATAATAACTGTAACAACTATGCGTTAAAAGAGAGATGAATATGAATGGTGGTGAATGTCAACTCCAACTGTGGCTGAGGCAAGTTTTCACATTACAGAGCTCGGGAGCTGTGTGGGCTCCAAGCAGAGCTAAACACTGAACAGTGTGTATCTCAAGGATTGTTTCCAATTCAGAATATACTACACAGAAACCCAAGTAAACCGTGTTTAAAAACATGACACTGATGACGCTGGATACTTCAAGTGAACATGGAAAACTGGGAGCTGCGTCTTTTATTCAAGAACTATCCATTTTGGGTAATGTTTTTTGTAGTTAAATTTCCAGAGCCCACCAATCAGACCACAACATTATTCTACAGTACTGTATATATTAATAATTTTCTGCTCCTCCGCATATTTACATTCAGATTTCGACCAGTAAAAGTAAGCAATTTATTCTGAATGTGTATGCATTTGTGCTTACATCTGGAACTTAAGCACTCAAGCATGAATGCACAAGGTTTGAACTGTACTGTACATGTAAATTTTGAATGTACGATTATATAAACTGACAGAGAGATGAAAAAAATTCTGTACAGCACTGACTTCCATTCCGTTTGTGTTCCATATTATGTTAGGCTTAGTTGCAATAAGAAATAAAGTGGTCCAAACAAGTAACCCTGGCCTCCATGTACCCACACATCATATTGATTTATACACACTTAATAATAATAATAATAATAATAATAATAATAATAAGATGATGATGATGATGATGATAATGATGATGATCATCATCATCATCATCTTATTATATTATTATTATTATTATTTTATCATCATCATCATTATTGTTATCGCAATTAATATTAGTATAACATTATTATTATTATTATTATTATTATTACTATTATCATCATCAGCATTAATGTTATCGCAAATAATGTTAGTATAACATTGTTGTTATTGTTGTTGTTATTATTATTATTATCATCATCATCATCATCATCATCATCATTATCATCATCATCATCATTATTATTATTTGCATAATATGTTGTCCTATGTTTCATGTGGCGTGGCTACGTTTTTCCAGCATGGTACGGATAAATAGAAAAAAGGAAAAGGCTGACCTAGAACTGTCAGACACTTCCAGTGTATACAGCACATGCCCCCCACTGCAGCATCACTCTCTACTTAGCTCGCTCCCCATCTCGCACTGTCCGGCACCTCCTATCGTGTAACTTATCCCACTGCTGCTCTATATCAAGCATGTAATCCTCACATCACCACACGCTCCATATTTTCTTCCTCTCTTATCAACCTCCAACACGGCGAACTACTAAAAAAAGATGACAATTTGCAAGGTTTTTTTTCTCCTTATAAATATATAAAAAATGCAAATATGGCCTGTTGGTTTTCTTATTGTTAAATTCTGTTGGTAATTTGGGTTGCTTTTTACCCTTTGTGTGCTATATTTCTCAAAAATAGAAAACGATCATAATTATATGTAACTATATATAGATATACTGCCCTGCCATGGCCTGGCAAGTTGTCCAGGGTGTAATTCTGCCTTCCCCCTGAGTCTTCTCTGACATGGCTCCCCGTGATACTAATTAGGATTATGCTGTTCAAAAAATGTATATATATATATATATATATATATATATATATATATATATATATATATATATATATATATATATATATATATACACGTACAATTTTGTTTAATTAGAACTATGTCAATGACTAAAACGGTAAATAAATTATCTATCAGATCTGCAACTATAGTGTTTTAGTCCCATTCAAAAGACAGAAATAATCTCATTAATTTCTTCATCAAAATCATCAACCTGTGTGTTTGATGACATGTTTCTTTAAATAAATATTATCAGAAGTGATCAACCCTTTATTAAATGTAATACATTTTTCCCTTAGCACTGATTATGTCCCTAAATCCTTTTAACTATCAGTTATCAAACCTCTGATTAAAAAACCTGATCTTGACCCACAACAGCTGTCCAACTGTAGACCTCCCTTTAATCTCTAAGATCTGACAAAAAGCTGTAGCACAGCAGTTAGGTTTTACGCCCCATCATAGAACAGAGACAGCACTCGTTAGGGTGGTAAATGATCTACTGGTGGCCTCTGACCACGGCTGTGTCTCCCTGCTGGTGCTACTTGACCATAGTGCAGACTTTGACACTATTGATCATACGATTCTCCTTAACGGATTAGAAAAAGTTGTTGGAGTTAAAGGAATGGCCCTCTCATGTTTTAAATGTTTTTTAACTGACCGTGATCAATTTGTAGATGAAAATAGTGATTTCTCTGTATGTTCTAATGTTATGTTTGGTGTGCCAAAGTTTCTGTCCAAGGCCAATTGCTATTCTGTCTATATACAGTACACTCCCTTTGGGTGTTCTGATCATGGTACTAGCTTTCATTGTTATGCTGACGACACACAGTTATACATTTTAGCAAAGCCATGTGAGAGAAATCAACGAAATAAAGTTTAGAAACGTATAAAGGACATTATACACTGCAGGCTTACAAACTTCCTCTTTTTAAACTCTGATAAGACAGAAGTACTTGTACTTGGATCTCAGGCAGCTAGAAATAAGGTTTCAGATTATGAAATAAGTTGAGAGAATGTTTCATTTTCATCGTGCGCAGCAGTAAAGGTCCTTGGAGTGATTATTGACGTTGGTCTTACTATAACTAGAAAACACGAGCATATCATTACCCCGATCTTATTTACACTGCACTGGCTCAAAGTTAAATTTCTAATCAAATACAAAACAATACTTTTAACTTATAAAGCACTTAATTGTCTCGCACTACATCTTAGTGAACTTCTTGTTTTTTATGATCCGGCACGCCCCCTTAGATCACAAGGTACAGGATGCTTAGTGATACCTTGTCTAATGTGAACTACTGCAGGGTCAGAGCTTTCTCTTGCAAAGCCCCACAGTTATGGAAGAGCCTTCCATTTAATGTTCGGGACTCGGACGCAGTCTCTGTTTTTAAGACGAGGCTGAAAACTTACTTGTTTCGTTAAGAATTTTGTTAATAGCCTTTTATTAGGTAAAGGAGTAGATCTGGGGGTCTCAGACATAGAGAATTTTGGTAAACTGTGATGTTGGTATGCTGTCACTCCCTCAGTCTACATACTCACCCAGGTAAGTTGATCGTAGGGTGGCTGATTGCCCAGTGGCACAGGGTCCCCTCATGTCTGTATTCCTTCTTGTGCTATATGCTATATAGCTATGGTGCTATAGCCAGTCTTGGCGGAGTCCGTGCTTGCACTCAGCAGTAATAAATTATTTTTCAAATTATACTATTGAGTTTACCTAACAATCTCTCTCTCTCTCTCTCTCTCTCTCTCTCTCTCTCTCTCTCTCTGTTCTCTGTGTTTTTGTTGAGGTACACATTCTCCTTCTGAGATGCCATTGATTGATTCTGAGCCTTCTGCTTTCTGAGTACTGTGGTCTGTTCTGGTATGCTGATGCTAGCTGGAGCTCGTCTTGGAAGTCCCACCCTCCTGCTAATGAAGATCTAGATAGACTTGGATGTGCACTCATAAACTGTGAAGATAACTTTTCAGTGGTGGTGATATACACTCTTTTCCCACAATTATTTAGGACTAACAGTCGTGGTATAACCAACCGGACTTTATGTTGGACTGTAGTGAACTTTCTCATAAATAGTTTGTATCTTTATAGTTTCCCACAAATGAGGATGGGTTTCCCTTTTGGGCCTGGTTCCTCTCACGGTTTCTTCTTCACATCTACTGAGCTAGTATTTTCCTCATCACTATCACCATGGCGACGCTTATTGGGGATGTGTAAGGTTGTACAAAATGTTTAATGTATTAAATACTTTGTAATCTCTTACTTTAATGGTGTAAAGCTGCTTTGCAACTGTGTTAATTGTAAAACGCACTAAACAAATAAAACTGACTTGAAATAGATTTGAATTAAATTGCCATCTCTTAGCGAGTTTAATGATTAAATGTATTAACATTGGGAAAGTTTGTTCATTTAATATAAAATAAGTAATACTAAGAATAGTACAAGTAATACTTTTAATAATACTATTTAATATACTTTTATAAAATTGTAAAAATATACTTTTAATAAAACTATTTCGTGCAGGCTGATAGCTTTTCTTATCAGCCAGTTAGTAAAGTCTGTGGACCTCCAGAAAGATACGTGGCATACACATCACTTTTCCATGTTCCCTGGAGACCTGGTCATTGACCAGTGACTTTTATTTGTCCTTTTAATCTAAATTAAAGTCATATGATTTCAAGAAACTAATTTAATCTACATGAAGAAGATTTCCAAGGTTTGAAGGCTGGAACTCCATGATGAACTGAATATATGATTGTGGATAGAATCCAGGTAATAATAGAAATGGTTTCTATCCATCTATACAGTAATTAGGTCAAAGGACAGTAAGGCCTTTTGTTGAGTGTCCCTTTATCTTTTTCTTTTTAATTTACCTTTCTACAAAATTTATTTGAAATGACTGAATCAGTATGTGATTGAAGTACGTGCAGACCTTCAGCTTTATTTCAGGTCATTTAAGCTAATAATAATAATAATATTCCAATAGCGATTGTTATACAGGGTTCCCCATTTTCAGAAGCTCAAAAGTAATTTGACAAATGCTTGATGGGCAGTTTCTTCATTATTTCATTACCCATTAAGAAGATAAAAGGTCTGGAGTTGATTCCAATTACTCAATTTGTATTTAGTAACTGTTTATGTTCCCAATATGTGTTCCAAAGATGCAGAAAATCAAGTCATGGAGATGATCATTAGGCTGAAAAAAAAAAGAATGAAAGAGACAGCACAAACTCTATGAGCAGCCAACGAAATATACTAATACGTTCCTTAAAATAAGTAATGCTTTCATTTTACCATTAATCCTAATTAACATCTCAGCCAACTCTGGGCGAGGGCAGAGTACACCATAGACAGCTCGCCAGGCGCAGAAAAACACTGACAGCTATGCAGCCTATGTCAGCAATAATTCTTTTCATCACTATCATCACAGACGGTGAAAGACATGGCCAGTCTTTGATAATCCAGTTATCTCCACAGGGGAGGCAACAGTGACAACCCAGTGATCGTGGGGCTTGAACCCCCAACCTTGGGATCAGTAATCTGGCACCCTACCACTGATCAATCTTCTTTTCCTTTCGGCTGTTCCCTTCAGGGGTCGCCACAGCAAATGATCTGCCTCCATCTCTCCCTATCCTCTGCATCTTCTACTCTTACTCCAACGACCTTCATGTCCGCCTTCACCGCATCCATAAATCTTCTCTTTGGTCTTCCTCTGGGCCTTTTGCCTGGTAGTTCCAACCTCAGCATCCTACTGCCAATATACTCACTATCCCTCCTCTGTACATGTCCAAACCATCTCAATCTAGCCTCTCTGACTTTGTCTCCAAAACATCTAACATGTGCTGTCCCTCTGATGTACTCATTTCTGATCCTATCCATCCTCGTTACTCCCAAAGAGAACCTCAACATTTTCATCTCTGCTACCTCCAACTCTGACTCCTGTCTTTTCCCCAGGGCCACTGTCTCTAAACCATACAACATCGCTGGCCTCATCACCGTCTTGTACACTTTTCCCTTCATTCTTGCCGAGACTCTCCTATCACACATCACACCGGACACTTTTCTCCATCCATTCCAACCTGCCTGCACGCGCTTCTTCACCTCTTTTCCACACTCTCCATTGCTCTACCACTACCCTACCACTGATCAATAACTTCCCAAAAGCAATGCATTATTAACCCTTTATCGCACAAATTATTTTTTGCAGTTAAAAAAAAATTATCACTAGTTTTTCCTAATCAAAAAGCCTAAGGAAACACCCTGAACACATTTTTTCTACCAAATTATAATACCACTAATAATAATAATAATAATAATAACAAATAACAACACTCTCACAAATTCGTAAACAACACAATCCTGCGCAATCAAGGTCATCTCACAGCTGACTGAGGCACGTGGGACCAAGCTGTGTTGCATCAGGCGATGCCACAACAAGCATAGAACATGTTCTGAACAGTAGCAGCACTGAGTACAATGCATCTAGTAGTTATTAGCATTTTTGAAAGAGGACCATATGGTCCTGTTGGGCATTAAAGGGTTAAGCATAATAACACCAAAAGTCCTAAACTGGCTGTGAAGGCCTGGCGAGCTGTCTAGCGTGTACCCTGCCCTCGCCCAGAGTCGGCTGAGATGGGCGCTAGCCTCCCCACAACCCTAATTAGGATTAAACATTTCAGAAAATTCGTGAATGAATGAGTCCTAAACTGGATGATCGTAGATTTTTCCCCTGATGAAGGAAAACCCATTCAAAACATCCCACCATGTCGAGGAGACAGAATTATATGATGATCAAATTATAAAACCAAGTGATCCATTCACAAATCTGACTGATGAGGGTTTATCTCAAAAAGATGCTAAACCCGGGGAATAGCAAATTGCAGAAAGGCCAAAAAAGGCTTTGCTAGAAAGTCTTATAGTCTAAACAAGCTTTACAAATGGAAGTATAAATGCAAGACTCAATGATTTATTTTTATTACACGGAGGAGGCACATCAGTGAGCACACTGTGACTTGGCAGATGCATTGCACCAGTAACCCAACAGGAAGTAGCAATGTGTTGATTGACACTTCAGGCACAGATGAATATGGCTACTGGGGAGGAATGCATGTGTTTATTATTTCTAAATCAAAGGCAGCAAAAAAAATAAAAGAAAGAAAAAAAAGGAAAACAAAAAGACCGGAGATGAAACGTCTGATGGCGCGTACACACAAGGTGACATAAATGTTCCTCCTTGTCAGACATGACGCAACTAAAGAGCTTTGTAATTTATAGACTGAAAAAAGAAAGATCCGACACAAGCAGCAGCTGAATGTATCCAGCGGAAAGATTTGATAAAGCATCACAAGTGGGGAAAGTCAGCATTTGATCAGGAAGGAGTTCTGGCCATCATTGAATGTAAAGGATTTGCTATTTAGAATTAAAAGATGATGGTAACATTTGCATTGTTAACTTCTAAAATTACTTTTGACTATCTGAAAATAAGGGACTACAGATAAAGAGGTTGAAATTCCTAAATGTTCAATGTAATATTTGTGTTCTACGACTTAAAATAAAGTGGGAATTTACACTTCAATCAAATCTCAACTGCTTCTTTTCAAATCCACAAATGTGTACAGATATTCTGGTGCAGAAGAAAGTAAACTTTACTCACCTGATATAATAGTCATTCCTGATGAGTAACAAGTGCTGAAGAATCGACAGCAAATAGGTCTCTGAGCCAGTGTCCTTCACCATATTGGAAAGAATATGGTAAACCTCATCCATATCAGTGCACTAAGAGTCAAGGAAGTGTTTGTTTGGGGTGTGTAAATCACAACAGATAACGTAGTACTTTAAAAAAAACAGTCCCAAAAATTACTGATAAAAAACTGAATGTTTGATGTAAGTGTTTTGATTTCATAATTTTATTCAGAGAATAAATATACCAGTATATTGTAATGATGTATCCAAAATATATTTAAAATGACTAAACTAACACAGTTTGCAAGTGAGCGGTGATAACCTGGATGGCTTCTCTCCTCTTTAATCTGGATGATGAGACAGCCATGTTATCCAAGATGAAGTTTACATTTTAACTTGTTGGACCACCGAACAGCTTTGCATTTCCCTCGGTCCATTTTAAATACGTTTTTGGCCAAAGAAAGAATGTTTCTGGATCATGCTCATGTTTTCTTCTTTGCTTTTACCTGCATTTGTGGACGGTACAGCGAACTGACAGAGATTTCTGGAAATGTTCCTGCGTACATGCAGTGATTTTCATTACAGAATCATTCATTCATTTTTCCGACACACTCACACCTCGGGGCAATTTGGAATGGTCAATTAGCCTAATGTGCTTGTCTTTGGAATATGGGAGAAAACCGGCATGCCTGGAGGAAAACCCATGAGAGAAAGCACACAGAGAACATGCAAACTCAACACAGGACCGCACTCACCAAACCCAGGACTCGAACCATGATGCGTTCTTGGCATCGGATATTGGTTTTGGACCCTGTCGCACAGACATTTCTCCAGACTGTCTGCAGCCTTTATGTTATATGTTCTATAATGAGATATTCAAAGTTTTGCAGTTATACATTCAGGAACATTATAAATGAGGGTTAGCCTCAGAAAATCAGAATACATGTGTGTGAATGAGAAGGACCCAGGAGGAACGGTGATGTTACAGGGAACAGAGATAACGAAGGTGGAGGATTTTAAGTACAGTGATACCTCTGCTCACGAACATAATTGGTCCCCAGAAAGTGTGTATGAGGCAAAAAGTTCGTCTTCCAAACATTTATTTCCCATAAGAAACCATTAAAATGAGAATAATCCGTTCCCAGGTCCCCATAAAACATAATTTTCTACTAAATAAGCCTTAAAACTACACAAAAATATACCTTATTTTATGTATAATAAATGTGCTCTTGTATTGTAATTAAAGAAATAAACTGTACTGTATAATAAAGTGGTTTTATTTACCTTTGTGATGGTAGTTGACGGCTTGATGGAATGGAGTGGGAGGAGGAGGGAGGGAGGGACTTACTGTTTGGAAGGAGAGTCACCTTCCATAAGGACTGTCCCATAATAGCAAAAGTACACTCAATATGGTCCAAAATGTCTATCAAACACAAACCACATCCGCACTCAAAGAAAGGGGTGACGAACTGGGACGCCGTGAGTGTGCGTCATCTTCTCGTGGCCGCCACCGTGGCGCTGTTCGACCGCGTGGTTTGGTTCGTCCGACGAAAACTAGTTCGTCAGCAGAGACTATATGCTCGCGAATTTAAATGTTCTTGAGGCGAAAAGTTCGTGAGCTTAAGCGTTCGTCAGCGGAGGTTTTACTGTACTTAGGCTCAACAATCCAGAGCAATAGAGAATGTGGAAAAGAGGTGAAGAAGCGTGTGCAGGCAGGCTGGAATGGTTGGAGAAAAGTGTCCGGTGTGATGTGCGATAGGAGAGTGTCGGCAAGAATGAAAGGAAAAGTGTACAAGATGGTGGTGAGGCCAGCGATGTTATGGTTTAGAAACAGTGGCGCTGAGGAAAAGACAAGAGGCAGAGCTGGAGGTAGCAGAGATGAAAATGTTGAGGTTCTCTCTGGGAGTAACGAGGATGGATAGGATCAGAAATGAGTATATCAGAAGGACAGCCCATGTTAGATGTTTTGGAGACAAAGTCAGAGAGGCTAGATTGAGATGGTTTGGACATGTACAGAGGAGGGATAGTGAGTATATTGGCAGTAGGATGCTGAGGTTGGAACTACCAGGCAGAAGGCCTCGAGGAAGACCAAAGAAGAGATTTATGGATGTGGTGAAGGAAGACATGAAGGTCATTGGAGTCAAAAAAGAAGATGCAGAGGATAGGGTGAGATGGAGGCAGATGATTTGCTGTGGCGACCCCTGAAGGGAGCAGCCGAAAGGAAAAGAAGAAGAAGAAGAAGAAGAAGAAGACATTCAGGAACATTATTCTTGAATTATGCAACAATTTAATTTTAAACAAAAAAATACAGGGATCCCTCGCTACTTTGTGCTTCAATTCATGCAGCTACAGTGCATCGTGTGTTTTTTTTTTTTTTTAATGTTCATCGAATTAAAAAAATAAGAAAATTAAGGAAGAATCGGGGGAAGAGTTAAAGAAAATGCCACAAAACTAGGCCAATTATGAAAAAAAAACAAAAACGAAAAAAACCCAAAACCCCCAATCAAAACAACGTACATTTTTATGTGAGGCACATGTCTGTATGTGTGTAACTCTATTTTATTTACTGTATATATATGTATATATACACTTTTTTTTTTTATGTAGATTTGTGAACCTCTGTCCAGTTTCTCCTTTTTGTACCTGGTCATACCGCTTACTTTTCTAGGCTTTAGTTTCTACACCATACAGTGCATTTACTGTATCCCACAATGCTTTGTGAAAAGTAGTGTACTGTACCACAAATGGTCACTAACGAAACAAAATATCGCATCATACATTTTCTTCCTTATGGCAAGAAACAGGAGACAAAACGTACAGTGCAGTGGAAGAAATTGATCCAAAGCCTCACATTTGATGTAATAAAAGGCTTTGGAATTTCTTGTGGATTGTCCAGCTGCTGATGGTGGTCTGTCACATTTTAAATGTGTTCGAGCATTACATAATTTTCTATCCAAGAATTAACAAGGTCTATCTGCCATTTGAGTGAAACGCAAGGAGCGCAGCTAAAAATACTGATCTGAAGCTGCACAAGATTCAGCACAATCTTGGTATCACTAATATAAGAATAGCAAGACTGTCATTAATCCTTAATCCATTTTAAATTTAAATCAATGTTAAACACTCACTTTTTTTTTTCAGGCGCATAGCTATTGTTAAAAAACAATTTGTTAAAATTGTTCAAAAAAAATAATGGGCGTTAATGAGGCATGTGATGAAAGCATTAAAGTGAAATGAAAGGAATATATTCCAAACGCTCGTGTTACATATGAACCTGTGTATACTTTCATCATCAGGTGGTTTTTGCTTACAGTTTCATAAGTGCTTCTTCTTCTTCTTCTTCTTTTACTTTCGGCTGCTCCCTTCAGGGGTCGCCACAGCAAATCATCCGCCTCCACCTCACCCTGTCCTCCGCATCTTCTTTTCTGACTCCAACGACCTTCATGTCTTCCTTCACCACATCCATAAATCTCTTCTTCGGTCTTCCTCGAGGCCTTCTGCCTGGTAGTTCCAACCTCAGCATCCTACTGCCAATATACTCACTATCCCTCCTCTGTACATGTCCAAACCATCTCAATCTAGCCTCTCTGACTTTGTCTCCAAAACATCTTACGTGGGCTGTCCCTCTGATATACTCATTTCTGATCCTATCCATCCTCGTTACTCCCAGGAGAACTCTCAACATTTTCATCTCCGCTACCTCCAGCTCTGCCTCCTGCCTTTTCCTCAGCGCCACTGTTTCTAAGCCATACAACATCGCTGGCCTCACCACCATCTTGTACACTTTTCCCTTCATTCTTGCTGACACTCTCCTATCGCACATCACACCGGATACTTTTCTCCAACCATTCCAGCCTGCCTGCACACGCTTCTTCACCTCTTTTCCACACTCTCCATTGCTCTGGATTGTTGAGCCTAAGTACTTAAAATCCTCCACCTTCGTTATCTCTGCTCCCTGTAACATCACCGTTCCTCCTGGGTCCTTCTCATTCACACACATGTATTCTGATTTTCTGAGGCTAACCTTCATTCCTCTCCTTTCCAGGGCATACCTCCACCTCTCGAGATTTTCCTGCACTTGTTCTCTGCTCTCACTACAGATCACGATGTCATCTGCAAACATCATAGTCCATGGAGATTCTTGTCTCACCTCATCTGTCAGCCTGTCCATCACCATAGCAAACAAGAAGGGCTCAGAGCTGACCCTTGATGCAGTCCCACCTCCACCTTGAATTGGCCGGTCACACCGACAGCACACCTCACCACTGTCTTACATCTCTCATACATGTCCTGCACCACTCTAACATACTTCTCTGCCCTCCAGACTTCCTCATGCAATACCACAGTTCTTCTCTTGGCACCCTGTCATATGCTTTTTCCAGATCCACAAAGGCACAATGTAGCTCCCTCTGACCTTCTCTCTGTACTTCTCTATTAACATCCTCAAGGCAAACATTGCATCTGTGGTGCTCTTTCTGGCATGAAACCAAACTGTTGTTCACAAATGCTGACCTCTGCCCTTAGTCTAGCTTCCACTATTCTTTCCCATAACTTCCTCGTATGGCTCATCAACTTTATCCCTCTGTAGTTGCTGCAACTCTGCACGTCTCCCTTGTTCTTAAAAATGGGCACCAGCACACTTCTCCTCCACTCCTCCGGCATCTGCTCACTCTCTAGTACCGTGTTGAATGTTCTTGTCAGAAAATCTACTGCTACCTCTCCTAGACACTTCCATACCTCCACAGGTATATCATCAGGACCAACTGCCTTTCCATTCTTCATCCTCTTCAATGCCCTTCTCACTTCACCCTTACTGATCTTTGCTACATCCTGCTCCTCAATGGTTACCTCTTCTACTCTTTTTTCTCTCACATTTTCCTCATTCATCAGCTCTTCAAAGTACTCTTCCAACTTCCCAGCACACTTCTGTCATTAGTCAATAGAGTTCCCTCTCTGTCCTTTATCAATCTAACTTGCTGCACGTCCTTCCCATCTCTATTTCTCTGCTGTGCCAACCTGTATAGATCATTTTCTCCCTCTTTACTATCCAACCTATCATACAAGTCATCATATGCCCTCTGTTTGGCCTTAGCCACTGCTACTTTCGCCTTCACGCTGTGTCTCCTTGTACTCCTGTTTACCCTCTTTGGTCCTCTCAATGTCCCACTTCTTCTTAGCTAACCTCTTCCTTTGTACACACTCCTGCACTTCCTCATTCCACCACCAAGTCTCCTTATCTACTTTCCTTCCAGAGGACACACACCAAGTACTCTCCTACCTGTGTCCCTGATCACATTTGCTGTGGTTGTCCAGTCATTTGGAAGCACTTCCTGGCCACCCAAAGCCTGTTTCAACTCCTCCTTGAAGACAACACGACACTCTTCCTTTTCAGCTTCCACCACCTTGTCTTCTGCTCTGCCTTTGCCTTTTTCACCTTTCTCACCATCAGAGTCATCCTGCACACCACCATCCTATGCTGTTTGGCAACACTCTCACCCACGATGACTTTGCAGTCACTGACTTCCTTCAAATTACATCGCCTACACAAGATGTAGTCTACCTGTGTGCTCCTACCTCCGCTTTTATAAGTCACCCTATGCTCCTGTTTCTTCTCGAACAAAGTATTCACCACAGCCATTTCCATCCTTTTTTGCAAAATCTATCAACATCTGTCCTTCTGCGTCCTGTCCTGGATACCAAACCTGCCCATCACTTCTCGTCCCCTCTGTTTCCTGCACCAACATGTCCATTGAAGTCTGCACCAATGACCACTCTTTTCACCTCTGGTGGTACTCTGCATCACTTCATCTAAATCACTCCAGAATCTCTCCTTCTCTTCTAGCTCACGCCCTGCCTGTGGGGCATAAGCACTAACAACATTGAGCATTACACCTTCAATTTCTAACTTGAGACTCATCACTCTGTCTGACACTCTTTTCACTTTTAGAACATTCCTGACAAACTCCTCCTTCAAGATGACTCCGACTCCATTTCTCTTCCCATCCACACCGTGATAAAATAGCTTAAACCCTGCTCCTAAGCTTTTAGCTTTGCTACCTTTCCACCTGGTCTCCTGAACACACAGTATGTCCACCTTCCTCCTCTGCATCATGTCAACCAGCTCTCTACCTTTCTGTGCACAGTTCCAACATTCAAAGTCCCCACTCTCAGTCCTAGACTCATGCCTTTCCTCTTCTCTCTCTGCCTACGGACACGCCTCCCCACCTCTCCTTCTTCGGACGCCTTCGACCAACAGTAGTCCAATTTCCATCAGCACCCTGTTGATTGACAGCACTGATGGCGGTCGTTGTTAACCCGGGCCTCGACCGATCCGGTATGGAGGTAATACTTTTGATTTGCATTTTAAGTAATTGGCATTGGTTTTACGTCGGATGCCCTTCCTGACACAACCCTCTGCATTTCTCCGGGCTTGGGACCGGCATGAGGGGGAGAGACACTCGTTAGTGCCCCCCCACCTCATGGCTGCATTCTTACAGTTTCATAAGTGCAATCTGTTAAAATCTGTTTTACAGTTTGCATAGCCAGTGTAACAAGATTGTCATTTCACAATCGCTTAAGGGTAAAACTGCAAAAAAATAGGACTCCGCCAGTTCATATGAGCCAATATATAAATCACTGTGGCTATTATCATCTGAAATTTCTCTATTTTTGTTTTTCTCCTTATTATCTTCTCCGCTAAAGCTATTACCTTCTTCACTAGGTCTATGATCTTCATCTCTGCTGTCAACATCCCTGCTTTGGTCTATTATCTTCTACAGAAAACCTTCCATGAGTTTGCCTCGGAATGTCTCTGCAAATCTGGTAACATGCTGCCACCTGGAGAACGCAGTGGATATTACAGGCTGGATTTACTGACGAGCAATGCTCATCAACAAAGCACAGAAAGGGGTTAATAAATGATTCATATGCAAATTATTTATGTATTTTAAGCAATAACATCAGTTAGTCTTCTATTTATACTGAGCTGTAAGGAATGACAATTCAATGTTGATCCTGTATACCAAGTGTAGCGCAAAGGTTGGAAAGTTCTGACCCGCTTTATGGGAGACTATGTATTTATTTTCAATTTCTGAAAGTTTCTTCAAAAGTTAAATTTGGTATTCAATAAGGACTCGATTTAAAGCCGTTGTGTTTGTCCCACATCCGCAAATCAATAGGACTCAGATAAAAAAATTGTAGAATGTGTTTATCTATGCATAATGGATGAGTATACTGCTAAAATGGATTTCAAATAAGTCAGCAACGGTCTTCAAATGTAATATTTAACCCTTTATACATGGGATATTTCACATTTTGGAATAAAAAAGTGTCATATTAATTCATTAATGAATTCTGTGGGAATGCACTTCATAGACCAAGGAAGGATGACTGAATGCTGATGGGATGCTGTGTTGTCTGTTCAGTTCATTTTCTGTAACAGCTTCATCCTAATTAGGGTCACGGGGAGGCTGGTGCCCATCCCAGCCAACTCAGGGCGAGGGCAGAGTACACCCTGGACAGCTCGCCAGGCCATCGCAGGGCGGAAACACGCAGACGGCTTTGCAGCCTACTCTTGTCGAAAGTCAGCAATGGTTCTTTTACATGCCTCACACCATAGACAGTGAGAGACATGGCTGGCCTTTGATAACCCAGTTAGCTGCACTGGGGGGGGGGGGGCAGTGACAACCTTGTGGAGAGTGGGACTCGACCCCCCAACCTTTGGATCAGCGATCCGGCGCCTTATACCACTAGACCACCACTGCCCCGTTGTGTTGTCTGTAATTTGTTTATTAATTTTTTTCTATGATGATGATGGTGTCTTTTATTTATTTCCTGAAATTAAAAGAGGTCAACTCAAACGGACAGCAAGTGTGGCAGTATAAAATGAACTTTACAATCGTATCAGCATAGAAAATCTGGTTGTTTACTTGCAAAATCTTGGCTCCTCGGATGTTAGTTTGCTTCCCTGCACAATACTGTCTGAATAGATTTTAATGTGTACTATGAAACCTGCGATGGCCCGGCAAGCTGTCCAGGGTGTACCCCGCCCTCGCTCAGAGTAGGCCAAGATGAGCACCAGCCTCCCCGCGACTCTAATTCGGATTAAGCAGTTCCGAAAATAAATGGATGAATAAATGTACTATGAAATTAGGTGAGTTTTAACTGGAATTTGTGTCAAATGTTATCGGTTGATTTGAAAAACAAAGTATTCAGTAAAGACAAATAGAATGTTTTAAGAATTACCTTGTTTAGATTAAGAATACAATTCATTCATTTTCTGAACCACCTAATCCTAATTAGGGTAATCTCAACCGACTTTGGACGAGGGTAGAGTACACCCTGAACAACTCGCCAGACCATCACAGTGCAAGAATAAATGTATACAGTACATATGTAACATATAATATTGTGTGTAATGTGCTGATAAACTTAATCTCTAAAATGGAAATTAGGAGACTGGGAGTCACATGATTAATAACTACCAATACTGAAATGAGGTGGAGCCAAAGAACTGCCAAGTCCAATATTTTCAGATAACGAGACAGTTCTGTAGCGGTTGTTTTTCTTTGGCGATGGGTTTCCCTTGTGGGCCTGGTTCCTCTCAAGGTTTATTCCTCGCATCTACTGAGGGATTTTTTCCTGGTCGAGTTGCCTCATTAGGGGTATTGTGTGTGTGTGTGTGTGTGTGTGTGTGTGTGTGTGTGTGTGTGTGTGTGTGTGTGTGTGTGTGTGTGTGTGTGTTGTATTAAATTGTCCACGAAATGGCATTCATGAGAAAAGTACAGAATGTGTCAAAAGTAAAATGGTGAAAAAGCTGTTGTTGGTTTGGATGCACACAAGTTCAGCTACATTTCAGAACTATATAACGAGTATTACATACAGAATGTTTTGTCTTCTTGCTATGGGAATATGTTACGATATAAAGAAGAGTTGTTTCAATGTGAAAATGACTTAAATCAGATGTATAAAAGGAAAATTAAACATACAGCGAAATGGAAGTTGTCAGAAGCTGTCAAAACATATAATGGTATACTTTGCTTGAGCTTGGTCAGCCCTCAAGTGAAAAGAGCCAAATGGGTTTATTATTTAAGAAGCAAAGAGAAAGCAGCACACCCCACTCTTCGGCTGCTATTCATGGAAAAGAGATTACTGTGAAAAGGATATTCCATCTCAGTGCGAATGTCATCCAGTCGGTGAGCTAGTTCAATAGCATCCTCCTCCTTATTCTCATTGAACACTTTCAGCTGAATGTCCAATTCTTCTGTTTCTTTCAGCTCCTGATATTAAAGAGGAGAAAATAAAAGTATGTAAGATAGAGCAGAGTGCCAAATCCCATGGTAATAACTTAATGATGTATTATTGACATAACTTTAAAACTCCATGCCCAATATTGTGTAGATCCTCTTGTGCCACCACAAGATCTACAGTATAACTTTGGTACAGCATGTTCCTGAGACGGACTACAACCATTCAATGGTATTCAATGGAAGCACCCCAAAGACGCCTACCAGTAAAGATTGCTACAAGAGGATGTCATCAACAACGTAATACAAAAGCACTGCCTGGCATTGGCTGACAATCTCTTGCGGCCATCAAAAGGTTATTATGTGCCATTTTTAGGTGAATGGCAGGCACCACGCCCCAATCTTTGTCATTGGTTCTTCCCCATGAAGAACCTTCTCCATGCCCCTTCCCTGTTCCTGTCTAATGGCGGTGGGGTGAATATGCCGAAACCCATCCTGCCTCTTATGAGTGGCTTGGGCAAGTATGCTGGCACTGCAGAGGCACTTTTCAAACCAGTGTACTATGGAGTGGAGGTGGGATATTGGTCCAGATCACCTATGTGTGCATGCCCGTCCCGATTGAGCTCAGATAGGATACATGTCTATGATTATTCAAAAAGGGACAAAGCATGTGTTGGTGGATTTAGGTTTCAGCCAGATTTCTGAGTCAGGTCTGCATTAGGGGAGGCAGGGAGGACTTCCATTCCTCCACTTTATGTGGGGATTTCTTTTGACCAGTTGAGAGTAATCAATAGTCAAAATGTCCAACTTTCATGGCTGCATTTTCTTTAATTAAGGATGGGATCTATAGAATCGAATAATGATCTAACCTAGGAAGAAATAACATTGTTATTGGTCCCAAAGAACCTCGGGAGACCTCTGGTCTATGGGACCCATCATAATCTCATGACTGGGCACCCAGGATATGATAAAACATGAAAGAAGTTTTTTGCTCATTTCTGTTTGTCAGGCATTCTCTCTTGATTAACCAAGGAACAGGAATGAGTGGTTTGAACCCCTATAATTTGTAGGATGGGAGGTTCCTCAAGCCGGCACAGGGTTTTCTTTTTCTACAGCCACACCCTTACATGGAAAATTTGCAATCAATCATACATTCCCAGCGCTCTCTCTCTCTCTCTCTCTCTCTCTCTCTCTCTCCCTCTCTCTCTATATATATATATATATATATATATATATATATATATATATATATATATATGGCACTTGGTTAAAAGACAGTGCAAAGTAAACTGCTTCTTCTTGCCACCTCTGCACCATTTCGGGGTTGTAAAGATAATTTGCCCATACCTTTTTTTACCCCTACACAGTCTCACAAATCTCACAGACTATCACTTTGACCCCCCCCCCTGTTGTGGTTATACACCACACATATAACCATGTAGCCACCCATACTGGTTATCTAGACACAAATATTATTTAGGATGAACTCTTGGGATACCTGATATGGGGATATTTGAGAAATTACAAAGATCACAGCAGTCCAGTGGTCTCGGGTTCCAAATCTAGTGGATCACCCAGCCTCAGTGTGGACTTCAAAAGAGCTAATGTGGTGTCTAGGTCTAATGCACGGCTCATTTTTTTTTTTTTTTTTAAGTACTGGATAATTTCCTTGCCTTCAATATCCCAAGAAAGAAAATGACAATTTCTATGATGTTTTTCTTACATTAATCTTTCACTCTTTTATCTGGGCTGTTTAAAGACTCAGTAAAATTTGAATGATCTGTGGACAGAATCCTCTGCCCGCACAGTGCATATGCCGATGCCTACTTAAACACTCTTTGCAGTAATTACTGATAGTTATATTTACAACATCTAATGGCTGTTCTGAGGTTCTTGAGATGGCTGTAATTTACAGCAAGCTCAAAGAAGTGAGTTCATGGGGCTGTAAGTGGAGAGCGAAGCAAGGAAAGTGCCAAAGTGGTCACAGTCGCAACAATTTGTGTTTTATCATCGTTAACTGTGTAAAGCATAAATGAGAGTGATGTAGCCACCATTTTCATTGTTCCACTAACAAGTTCTGATGCACACTTGCCCATTATAGGTGGTTTAGGGAGTGGACAAGGGTCGGCATCGGCACACAGACCGGTCTGCAGCTACACTGCTCCATACACAGCAAGTTAAACTGCACTAGTTCCACACCTTTAACTTTTTCGGATGATTGTGCTGCAGTAGCTCTCATGTGGAATCAGATCAATACAGGCTAATGCCAAGCACACAAACGATACTTCAACAGGAAATTCTGTTACAGACGAGTTAATACCCTAGATCAAGTAAACCTGCACATGAGCAACTCCAGTTGCTCATTTTCAGTGCACTTACTAATTTAGACTTTTTTATATGCCAAAACGTCACATTAATAGAAATCTGCGATTATAAATAATGGCTGTGTGCTACATAAATGATTTATCTTTACATACTTTTCAATCTGACAATGTTGGTGATTTCTTTAAAGGCCTTTGCCGTAATGATTCGGTTAGAATAATCCGGCAAACAAATTGGATTTTTTTCCACTCATCCACGATCTTTCTTTTATATATGTGATATATTAAATTGAAATGTCACACAGAACGAAATGTTGAAATCGCAAAGTAAATGTATTCGCACTTTATGAACATTTTTGTTCAATAATAAGTCCATCCGATGAAAATGTTGAGGTTCTCTTTGGGAGTAACGAGGAGGGATAGGATCAGGAATGAGTACATCAGAGGGACAGCACATGTTTAGAGGTTTTGGAGACAAAGTCAGAGAGGCTAGATTGAGATGATTTGGACATGTACGGAGGAGGGATAGTGAGTATATTGGTAGTAGGATGCTGAGGTTGGAACTACCAGGCAGAAGAACTAGAGGAAGACCAAAGAGAAGATTTATGGATGTGGTGAAGGCGGACATGAAGGTAGCTGGAGTAAGATTTGACGATGCAGAGGACAGGGTGAGATGGAGGCAGATGATTTGCTGTGGCGACCCCTGAAGGGAACAGCCGAAAGGAAAAAAAGAAGAAGTCCATCTGATGGAAATGTAGATTTTTGTTTTAAACATATTTGGACAAACAAGTATTTCACCCTTTTTGGCACATCATAAAATTTACATATTTTTTGTTATTTTCATAATTAATGAACAATATAAAAAACTATGTACACCCTTGCATGGTACGGCACTCAGTAGGACCTCCAGCAAGTAAAACATGTCTGATAGAAGCCTGATATTTATGCTTTGGTGCTTTCTTTGGTACTGAGGTGTACAGTGCCCATCATCAACAAGTCTGTCTAAGGCCTTCAGTCTATAAATGGATTTAAAAATATCTCTAAATATTTTAAATAAATATTATTCTACTGTAAGGAAAATCATCTACATTTGCCCATGAAAGCCCAACCCAGCAATTTCAGCCTGAGACCAAACTATTTGATGCAAAAACAGATTTGCGAAACTTCATCACATGATCTGTAGATATTTATAGCAAAAGCTGGTGTGCATGTCTATTTATCGTCTATCATACAAATTCGACATATCTGACCTGCATCCTGCATGGAAGGCATGAGATGTACTTTTTTTTTTTTTTTTACACAACTGTACTAGTGATCTCTTGAAATGTTCTACAATACAATAATAGGGAAACATGTTTTCAGAAATAAAAGTACTCACTGGCAGAATTTTCTTCAGGCCACAGCGAAGAAACTCGTTCCGTAAATGGATTCTGAAGTCCAGATCATCCGGAGAGGTCACCAGGGCGTTAATTAGTTGCATGCAGGCTGTCTGTGTTTGTAACACACACACACACACACACACACACACACACACACACACACACAGAGACAACTTCAAAAACTTTTAAATATTTAAACCATACTTTTTATAAGACACAGTTTAAATTCATTTCTTATGAACTCGAACCTAATTATTAGTAACCTAGGGTCTCACAACTATCTTCATTCATTTTCTAAACTGCTTACTCCTAAATAGGGTCACGGAGAAGCTGGCGCCCATCTCAGCCGACTTTGAGTGAGGATGGGCACACCCTGAACATCTCACCAGGCCATCGCAATAACTATGTCTGTCTGTCTTCCTTTCGGCTTTTTCCCTTTTACTCAGGAGTCGCCACAGCGAATCATCTGATTCGCACGTTTTGATTTTTGGCAGAGGTTTTTACGTCGGATGCCCTTCCTGTCACAACCCTTTTTAGCAAGGGACAGAAACACGCTGACGACTTTGCAGCTACTCTTTACGAAAGTCAGCAATGGTTCTTTTACATGCCTCTCACCATAGACAGTGAGAGACATGGCCCGCCTTTGATAACCCAGTTAGCCGCACTGGGGGGACAGTGACAACCTTGTGGAGAGTGGGACTCGAACCCCCAACCTTTGGATCAGTGATCCAGCGCCCTATACCACTAGACCACCACTGCCCCGCCATCGCAATAACTATATCTTATTAAAATTATACATTAAATACGTAACTGTGACAGCAATGGTGTGATTAGGCGCCATCTGCAGGCAGAGAGGAGTCGGTACAGCCAGCAGGTAAGTGATTAAACGTACCTGTGGTTAATTCGCAGCCTCATTCATGTGGGTTCTGTGCATTGTGTTTTCAGATAAAGAGAAGCTGGTGTCTGGAGAGAGAAATTGCTGATTGTGTACAGTGGGTGTAGAGTGTGGAGTGGTGTTTGCACCAGTAGTGAGAAGTAAAGTGATGAAACAAAGTAAACTGTCTGCATCATAGTCTCCTGAGACATAAATGTACAGACTGTTACAATAATATTTAATAAAACAATGATTGATGGATTGATAAGGGTGAAACATAATGAAGGATCAGTTTCTCTACAACACAGAGTGGTTGGCATGCACAGCTGACAAAATCGATACTTTTCCATATTTTTTCTGACGCAAAATATCATGTATGAGATCATTTTAATTATCTTCCAGAGCATCATGATATTAAATATGACTGCATGACATTTCAATTATGTTAATTTGAAACATGGCTTGGCGTGGTGGCCCGGTGGTAAGATGCTGGATTAACGATCCCAATGTTGGGGGTTCAAGCCTCACTGTCAACGGTTGTCACTGCTGCCCCCCAAGTGCAGCGAACTGGGTTATCAAAGGCCGGCCATGTCTCTCGGCCGGTCACTGTCTATGATGGGAAGCTGTAAAAGAACCATCGCTGACTCTCATCAAGAGCAAGCTACATAGCTGTCAGTGTGTTTCTGCCGTGCTGTCCATTTTGTGCTCTGTCCTCAGCCAGAGTGAGCTGAGAATGGCGCCGGTCTCCCCGAGACCCTAATTAGGGTCTTCTTTTACACCTCACACCATAGACAGTGAGAGACATGGCCCGCCTTTGATAACCCAGTTAGCTGCACTGTGGGGGACAGTGACAACCTTGTGGAGAGTGGGACTCGAACCCCCAACCTTTGGATCAGCGATCCAGCACCCTATACCACTAGACCACCACTGCACCACTGAAGTCCTAACTAATGGTAATTTTTTTAATTAGCAGTTATCCGACATGCCTGTGTCGATACTGAGAATGTCAAATCTTTGACCTACTCTATTATCATCCCAGGGTAGAAACTTGAATGGCCAAGAATTGATGGATGCTGACACATCAGTAAGCCAAATCAATTCTGTCTTCCTTTCGGCTTTTTCCCTTTTACTCGGGAGTCGCCACAGCGAATCATCTGATTCGCACATTTGATTTGGCAGAGGTTTTTACGTCGGATGCCCTTCCTGTCACAACCCTTTTGGCAAGGGACAGAAACACGCTGACGACTTTGCAGCCTACTCTTTACGAAAGTCAGCGATGGTTCTTTTACATGCCTCTCACCATAGACAGTGACAGACATGGCCCGCCTTTGATAACCCAGTTAGCTGCACTGGGGGAGTAAGCCAAATCAATAAAATTCAAAATTAATTAACTGTAAAAACACTGTGTTTTTACTTCAAAATTTCTTATATGTTTTACACTATACACACAAGTGTGCTGCTACCATCTATCCTCGAAAATTCCTAAGTGAGGGGAGCTCTGTAATAGCAAAATTCCAATCCAAAGATAGGATCTTTTCCTAAATGCAGATGGGAAATGCTTCTGTAATACAAATGTACCAATCCGAAATGCCATTCTAATCTAAAATAAGATTTCAGGATTTCCTTTCTGAAGCACCTCGCACAAGTTGGACTGCATAATGGGCCCTTCTGCTGTACCACACTGTCATGCTACTCCCACAACAACTCAATCAGAGGTTGATCTTTCACCACTCCATTATTAACAGGATACCAGCTGGCTGCTTTTTCTCTAAGTAGTTCTTGAACACTTTGGAATTTGTTTGTTCATTGTTCTGTTGTAGCAGCAAAGTGGCTCCAAACGAGCGCTGTCCACAGGATATGGCATGGTGGTGGTGCAAAAGGTAATGATAATATTCCTTGTTCAAGATGCTTTTATTCTGTACAAATCTACCACATTTGCATCCCCATACCATCACACCATATTTCACAGATGGCCTCAAGTAGTCCTCCGGCGTGATGTCAAACATGGTGGTGAAAATGTGATGGCATGGGGATGCAAAAGTGGTAGATTTGTACAGAGTAAATGAAAAAAAAAATTCATTCATTACCCCGTAATTCTAATTAGGGTCACGGGGAGGCTCGCACCCATTCCAGCTGACTCTGGGCAAGGGCAGAGTGCACCCTGGACAGTTCACCAGGCCATCACAAGCCAGAAACACGCTAACGGCTATGCAGCCTACTCTTGATGAATGTCAACAATGGTTCTTTTACACCTCACACCATAGAGAGTGAGAGACATGGCCAGCCTTTGATAGCCCAGTTAGGGGTACTGGGGGGACAGCTGTGACAACTGTTGGTGGTGAGGCCTGCAACCCCCAACCTTAAGATCGTCAATCCAGCACCGTACCACCGGGCCATCACTGACCCCGGGGGGGAAAAAAGGAAAAAGAAAAAGACATGTGGCAGGTCCTCATTTGGCAGCTCTATTAAATAGAACCCGGAAAATACCAAAATACTAAAATAAACTTCAACAGTAAATAAGTGACTCCTGCAATTGCAAAGAAAATGCCCTCTCTGAGAATGGTCAATAAAATCATATTTTTCAGATTGAAAACAGGACAGACATTGGAGAGTGTAAAGTTGGGGTGGAGACAGCGCTATATATAGATATATATAGATAGCTAAATGTAATTTTGAAGCATTTTTGTCAAAAAGGAAAATATTTATTAGACAAAGAATCAAGGACCTGTCAGGTGTCTGTTTCTCAAACTGCATTGTTTCTTTTATAGTAAAGTGCAAAAGTAACACAAACTTGCAATAAAACTGTTTTTGCGTGCACACACACACACACACACACACACACACACACCTCCATAATTATTGGCACCCTGGTTGATATATTCAAGTGCATTTACTTCGTGGGGAAAAAATTATTATCACGCCTGATGTTAATACTTTGTACAACCCCCATTGCCATCAAAACATCAGCTAATCTTCTCTTGTAATTTTTCACAGCATGTGAGAATACAGAAAGAGGGATCTTGGACCGTTCCTCTTTGTACAATCTCTTTAAATCATCCATGGTTAAATCAATCTGGTTCTCTCCTCTGCTTTCTCCTCTTCAGCTCACTCCATGGAATTTCAATGGGGTTGAGGTCTGGTGACTGAGATGGCCATGGAAGAAGCTCGATTCAGTGTCTGGTGAACCATTTCTGTGTAGATTTGGTCACATTTTGGGTCATTATCTTGCTGAAAGACCCAGTGGCGACCCATTTTCAGCTTTCGGGCAGAGGACACCATATTTTGATTTAAAATGTCATGATATCTCAAAACGTTGATGATGCCATGTACCCTAACAAGGTTCCCAGGGTCTCTGGGAGAGAAACAGGCCAACAACATCACCGATTCCGCCTTCACAGTGGGCATGAGGTACTTTTACTCATCTTTTGTGTTCCGTCAAACTCGTTTAGAGTGTATGTTACCAAGACGTTACCTCGTTCTCATCTGACCAAAGCACACGGTCCCAGGTGAAGGCCCAGTACGGCTTAGTGAACTCCAGAGGTTTATGTTTATGATTGTGAATGAGAAAATGTTTTTTTCCGCGCATGCCTCACGAACAGCTTCTTGGTATGTAGATAGCATCTAATGATTGTTTTGCAGACTTTTTGACCGCACGATGCTGCCATTTGTTGCGATTCTTTAACAGTGAGCTTTGAAGAACCTTTGATTTCTCTTACCATCCACCTCACTGTTCATGGTGACAAAATAACTTTGCGTCCTTGTCCAGGCTTGTTTACCATTGCGTCGGTTGTTTTAAACTTCTTAATGATTAATCTCACAGTAGACGTGGACAGGTGCAGGCGAGGAAATATTTTCTTGTAGCCATTGATTGACTTGTGGAGGTTGACACACATCTGCCCTACTTGAATGGTGTGTTCTTTGTCTTTCCCATGTTGAAGAGTGGGTAAGCGAAATGGCCACTGTGTCACATCATATTTATTCCCCAGGGAAACAAGAAGTAATTAATTACTAATTAAATGTTCCTAGATACTCTGATCAACTTTGCAACTACTTTAGAAATGACAGAAATACTTCAATTACATTTATTTCCAGGAAATTTCACGGGTGCCAATAATTATGGAACAGTTATTTTATGAACAATACTCATTTCTTAGTCAAGGATTTATTTTCCCCTTAAAATTTGCTTGAGCCGAAGGTTACATTTTTTGTACAATTTTCAGTTTGAGAGTAGCTCCTGCAATTTTATTTATTGTCAGGTTTTTAATACATCTTACCCAGGGTTGGCAATAAATATGGAGGGCTCTATATACATACATATGGTATATGTATGGTTAAATAAGAGAAGAAGAAAGAAATTAGTTATTCATTTTAGTCAGGACTGGTTTGTAATTGTGATTGTGAACAAATTATCAGATGATAGATTGTAATGTTGTTTTACTGCAAAGAAACATCAGCTGACCTGAAGCTGCTGGGCGTCGTGGTTCTCCAGGCCCTCCACGATTGAAGCAAATCTCTCTTTGTTATTTCTCTCAGCTGCAATTGTCATGGCTGCCAGGATTTTATCCAGTCTTTAAAAAAATAAAAAGAGGAAGAGACATTTAAAAAAAACAGCTTCATTCGGATACTGAAAAGCTGACAGGGGAAAGTGATGGACATAGAAATGTCTAATGGATAATTTAGACTTTCTTGCTTCTCCAATCAGTATAATTACTCCAGTGTTTTTGATCAGATTCTGGCCTTCCTATTATATTCTTCTCCAATAAAATAATCGAGCAGTCAAAATCAAAAGCATTTAAACACAAATTTTGTAGAAAGTGTTTGTATGGAGGATGTATTGGTGATGTATTTCAAAATGTAAGATAAAGAGTACAGTCATACCTCACCTTACGAAAAACCCAACTAACGAAAAATCCAAGTTACGAAACGCATTTACGTAAAATTTATGTCTCTGAATACAAAAAAAAAAATTCACATTACGAAATGTGACATCATAAAAATTCAAACAATGCACGCTTGGCTTCGCAGCCGCGCAAATCCTAAGAAACATAAATACTCTTAGAGCATCCTGTATTTTGTTTTGAAATTGGCTCGACAGGGTTGCTCTCCCATTGATTTTCATTGATAGATCGATTAACTGTTGGGTTTTTACACCCGAGCCTAGTGGCTTATCAGGCCGGTGCTTATCCCTGGTTTCCGTAGCGTGAAGCGATCAGGAGTTGCACTCCTCCTGGATGGGACGCTAGTCCATCGCTCTCCCATTGGCTATCTCCCAACACCCCGCCCCGGTGGCCTCCCATTGGCTAGGAGGGAGCTTTATCTCCATAATACCCATGATGCTTTTCGTGTGCCTTCAACCCATTGTTCATCGAATTCTAACACACGTAAAGAACAGAGTTACTGTTGTTTTGTGAGTTTTTTGAGTGTGCTCATTGCCACTTTATTCTTCGTTATTCATCATGGGCCCCAAGAAAGTGATTCCCAGTGCGAGTGAAAAGAAGAAGCGGGCTCGTGGCATGCAGTTGATTGATATCGCAAAGGAATGTGGCCGAAAACCGTCTACCATCGGTACGATATTGAAGCAGAAGGAGGCCTTAAAAGGTATACTTTTATAATTTTTAAAGGGTTTAGGGGGTAGTATTGGGGGCCTTGGAACGAATCAGGCCTTTTACGTGTAAAATGTGACTCAACTTACGAAAAAATCACGTTACAAAACCACTTCTGGAACAGATTAATTTTGTAAGGTGAGGTATGACTGTAGTTCAAAATAAATGTTTCTCAGAAATATTACATCCAACTACGCTGAAATTTTACACACAGGGATCCCTCACTGTCCGCGGTTAATTGGGACCGAGATCCCCCCACAACCGCAAAATATGTATTTATTGATATTATGTACACATATTCAATGCTATAAATGCTTAGAATAACAATTAAACATTCAAAAATAATGCATAAAATGTAAATAAAATATAAATACACACACATACAGATGTGCCTGCACGCACTCAGATGTGCACCTCACATAAAAATGTAAGTAGTTTTGATGGGAGGTTTTGGGTTGTTTTTTTTGTTTGTTTTTGTTTGTTTGGGGGGGGGGTTGTTTGTTTGTTTTGCATAATTGGCCTTGTTTTTGTGGTATTTCCCTTAACTTTTTCCCCTATTCTTCCTTAATTTCCTTCGATAAATATTTAAATTCGAAGAATATTTAAAAAAGAAACACGATGCACTGAAGCCGCATGAATTGAAGCGCGAAGTAGCAAGGGATCCCTGGATATTTAAAATTTTATATTAATTCTTGTTAATAATTAAGTCATAATTGGTCAGTTTTAAGGATAAAGTTAACAGGGTTACCACTGAGTTGTATTGCAGGCCAAAAAAAAAAAAAAACTGAGAAATTATTAAATTCTAGAAAATACATAGCAATCAAAAAGCACTCATATTTATTCAAAAAAAAAACAAAAACAAATAAGTGTTTATTATCCACAGGTTAAGACTTTAAAAGAACATATTTTAAAAGTTTAAAAAATTGCAAAACGAATGAACAATTCTACCTATTAAAAATACTATCCTAAAAACTTCTCAGACTACTTTGTCCCTTCTTTGTAATTGCACAAAAAAAATGGTTCAGTGCTGAAGAATATCAGGTCATCCAGCTCTACTATGTACTTTTCATCTTGCATTTAGGATAGAAAACTAACAGCTTTATCACTGATCAAGAATTAAAAGAATTAAAAGAATTAAATTAGAAGAATTAATGTCGGCCAGTGCAGGAACCATTAACACTTGCGTACAGGAAGAAACGGATGGTTTCGGAATGACATTGGTGATCCGATTCCAATTTATTTTTATATTAAGAGATACCACTGTATTACATACTTTATTTCATCTACCTGGACAGCAAGTGACCCTTTAAGACTTTTTGGTTACAAGCAACTCATTCATTCATTTTCTGAACCATTTAATCCTAATCAGAGTCGTGGAGAGGCTAGTGCCAGTTTACCAGGGCATGACTGGCCTTTGATAATAAGCTGCACTGGGTTGACCTGCAATAATAAGAATGTTTCAGATATTGCAGTGAAACAGCACAACAGACTTACATGTTCTCCTCTCCAACAATACAGATTGCAGACAGAATCTTGACAATTTCGGTCATCATATTTGGCTGCTTAGGATCAATAGCCCTGGCAAGAAGGAGAAGACTTCGCTCATCCCCGAGTATTCTTTGCAGGCCATACTGAAAATTATGAAAACCCCCACATGTTTATATACATTACATAGTGAACAAGGAATTTTTAAAAAGAAGTGATAAGCATTCATGACATGTTTATATGTTCTGATTGTGATGTAAATAAAGCACAAGTAGGAATTTCAAATACCTGAAAGCAGACGTGACATTTATATGTTACTTAACTCATAGGTTTGTTGTTAATTGCATAGACTTTTTCCCATATCAATGTTTCATATAATATTTGATAAGTATGCAGAATAAAACAATAAATATAATATGGCCTCTACAGAGATACGTGGGCCGTTCCCTTGAACTCACCCAGAGCTTTCCATGCAAAAATTTGATGAGGATGAAGTATCGCTAACTACAAAGTATATGCACTAGCAGTACTAAGATCATCATCATCATCATTTTCTGTAACCGCTTAATCCTAATTAGGGTCGTGGTTAGGCTGGCACCCATCCCAGCCGACTCCGGGCGAAGGCAGAGTACACCCTGGACAGCTTGCCAGGCCATCGCAGGGCGGAAACACACTGACGACTTTGCAGATACTCTTGACGAAAGTCAGCAATGGTTCTTTTACAGCCTCACATCATAGACAGTGAGAGACATGCCCGGCCTTTGATAACCCAGTTAGCTGCACTGGGGGGGACAGTGACAACCTTGTGGAGAGTGGGACTCGAATCCCCAACCTTTGAATCAGCGATCCAGCGCCCTATACCACAAGGCAACCACTTCCCCGGTACTGAGATCACTTCCGCTATAATGAAAAAGGTGTGTTTATGAAAATCTGTGTTGTTTTTGTTTGTTTCGCTCCCACTGTATTCTGTTTCACTATTTTGTGTAATGTACCTGTTATAATTACCTTAAACTGAATTTTCTATCATTTTGGTTTTTATGTTGTTCGACCTAGCTTGCTTTATTTTCATTTGGTCCTGTGTTGTGTATATAGTCGTACCTCACCTTACGAAATTAATCCGTTCCAGAAGTGGTTTCGTAATCTGATTTTTTTCGTAAGTTGAGCCGTATTTTACATGTAAAAGGCCTGATTAGTTCCAAGGCCCCCAATGCTACCCCCTAAACCCTTTAAAAATTATAATTAATATACCTTTTAAGGCCTCCTTCTGCTTCAATATCGTACGGATGGTACACAGGTTTGGCCGTATTCCTTTGCGATATCACTCAACCGCATGCCATAAGCCCGCTTCTTCTTTTCACTCGCACCGGGAATCACTTTCACCGGGAATCAACGTGCGCGTGTGTGTAACAGCTTAATAATCCTAATTAGGGTCGCAGGGAGGTTGGCGCCCATCCCAGCCGACTCCGGGTGAGTGCAGAGTACACCCTGGACAGATCGCCAGTCCATCACAGGGTGGAAACACGCTGACGACTATGCAGCTACTCTTGACGAAAGGCAGCAATGGTTCTTTTACATGAACCTCACACCATAGACAGTGAGAGACATGGCCAGCCTTTGATAACCTAGCTAGCTGCACGGGGGTTGGGTGTAACCCATGGAGAGTGGGGCTTGAACCCCCAACCTTAGGATCAAGTGATCCAGCATTTTTAACACCAGGCCACCACTGCCCACCAGCTGGTTATAATTAATTTACATTACGCCAATAGTTTACTACTTAGAATGTTTTTACCAGCTTTACTAATTGTGATGTCATTTTCTGAACCATTTGATCTATTGTTATGGTCGCTGGGGTCAGAGCCCATCCTAGCTTACTCTGAGCAAAGGCAGGAAACACCCTGAACAACTCATCGGAACATTGCATAGTATTTAGAGAAAAGATTTTGTATACAACTCCCAAAATTTCCAAATTCATACAGCTGCATTTATTTGGCCCCAGTGAGGGGCGTCTAACAAGGACACGCCTTTAAAACTCTATTTAGAGCCTCTCAATGGGCATAAAATCAGAACTGTTACTAAGACGCGATACTTTTTTTTTCCATTTTTTGACAAGCTGTTTGAGACTTGCACAATGTCCTAAATTCCATGTCATTATTGCTAATCCTGATAAATTCAGGAACATGGTTGCATACTCAGAGGAGCACAGGTAGTGCTTCTGCCAAGATATACCAGGCTTTGAATCCTGATAGCACTTTACAACATGTCCGAAGGTTTTAATGTTATGGCTGAGTTGTGCATATTTATTGTTATTGTTTATGTCTATCATTTCAACATTTATCTCACTTGAAAGACCGGAAGTCCGTATAACCCGCGCTTTGTCTCAAGCACAAGCAAGTGAACTACTTTCGGTGGAGCGCCTCACATATTGTTGGCTGTTTTAAGCTTCATGTAAAGTGACTCGGCACAGCTTCCTGTAAAGTGACCATCCGTCGACCATTGGAACCATTTACAAGCAGAAAGATCGCATCATAGAGAATGTTAAAGGTTATATTTGATAATGGGCCCCAACCTTCCCACGACCTTAATAAAAGACAAAGTGTTTTGGAAAATAAAATAAGATCATAAATTTGTTACGTAGCTCACCTTATTGTTCATGAAAGCTTTAAGGCACTGGATGAGTTTGTGTTGGTTCTTCTTGTCAATGGCCTCTTGCCTGGAAAAGGAAGATAAAACACTTCTTCAAAATTTCTGCACATAAAACGACTTTAAAGTAGTCACAAATTTATCACACTTACTGTTTCTTGTCAAGAAGCCTCTCCAGTACATCCAAAAGCAGGCCAAGGCCTTCATGTCCAAAATTATTCACCCAGCTAAAAATAAATAAAAAACAAGCATGAGGATCCAAAGGTACCACACCTCTCTGACAATAAGCTCAAGTGGGAGAAGGGAAGATCTACTACAATGGCACATTAGGGTCTGTTTCACCACAATCATCACAATCATCATGGCCCTCAAATCACCACAATCATCATAAAGCCACCAAGTTCCCTCAAGGTGATCACGATTCCATCCCGTAACCGTCCACGCTCATCACCTCTCAAATCGTGAAGATGATGGACACCATGCCCAGGTGTAAACCCAGGGTTAATATTTCGCTAATTTCAGGGTACACTGCCATAATTATAATTAATTGCCTCCTCCTAGTAGGTAGCCTATGATAATCTCCAACATAATTCCACCACATTAAAGAAGAGAAATTTTCCCTAAATTTATGAACTCGTTGTGACATTGAGCTTTAATATTGACCTTCCAAAAAGCAAAGCATTTTCAGGACTTGAGTGGAGGAACATAATTATCATGTATGGTTAAAATCTGCCCATCAGTTTTATCAGGAAATTGTTCACAAACTGACAGACAAACAATCACTTATGATTACAATACACATTTCAGCAGTCTTTGTAACCCTGAATGAGACTGAAGCTTATTAATTAGAGACAAGGGTATTAAAATCGTATCTAAATTTTACATCAAAATTAATCAATTCAGAAGCATGATTGACGGGTAGAATCAGGACTCAGTGCTCGGTTCATTTTCTGTAACCACTTAATCCTAATTAGGGTCACGGGGAGGCTGGCGCCCATCCCAGCTGACTCCGGGTGAGGGTAGAGTACACCCTGGACAGCTCACCAGGCCATCGTAGGGCAGAAATACGCTGACGGCTAGGTGCAGCTACTCTTATTGAACATCAGAAATGGTTCTTTTACAGCCTCTCACCATAGACAGTGAGAGACATGGCCGGCCTTTAATAACCCAGTTAGCTACACTGGGAAGACAGTGACAACCTTGTGGAGAGTGGGACTCGAACCCCCAACCTTAGGATCAGCGATCCAGCACCTTATACCACTCGACCACCACTGCCCACAGGCTGAGTGTTAAAATGTTTAAAATTTTTAATAATCAAAACAGCTATCATGTCGAAACTTTCTATAATAGTTACCGTATATTTAATATAGTTTTATTTACCTTTGATTTTATACTAACTTCTTTTTTGGTAAAATTCTGGACACAACTGAACTTTGCTCACTAATATATATACACATCAGTATTTGGGGTGATGGTTTTAGTGATATGGGGGTGTTTTTTGGCTTTTTTAGGTCTTTGTTAAGTGTTAAGCCCTGAATGAGGAGCAAGACCACATCCCAGTATAGACTGGGTGTACATGGCTGGTTGCTTTGAATTGGAACAGTACTCAGGCTGTGAATGATCTCGTATCACAAGTGCACAACAACATAACTAGAGACAAAAGCACTAATCAAGAAACAGCCATGTCATTAGAAGGCCACCTGTCACAATCTTCTGCTGTATGTGCGCCAGGATGGCTAGTGAGCACTGGTAGAGCGATGAATTCTAAATTATACCAGCAAGTTCTGAAGGAAAATGTAAGAAGGTTTTATATGAAGTGATTGCACTTGAAAATTGTAGTTTACAGCAATATTCTGAAAGGGGAAAACAAGAAAACAGTCTGAGTAAGAAGACGGGGCAGTGGTGGTCTAGTGGTATAGGGCGCTGGATCGCTGATCCAAAGGTTGGGGGTTCGAGTCCCACTCTCCACAAGGTGGCCACTGTCCCCCCCAGTGCGGCTAACTGGGTTATCAAAGGCGGGCCATGTCTCTCACTGTCTATGGTGCGAGGCATGTAAAAGAACCATTGCTGACTTTCGTAAAGAGTAGCTGCAAAGTCGTCAGCGTGTTTCTGTCCCTTGCTAAAAAGGGTTGTGACAGGAAGGGCATCCGACGTAAAAACCTCTGCCAAATCAAACGTGCAAATCAGATGATTCGCTGTGGCGACTCCTGAGTAAAAGGGAAAAAGCCGAAAGGAAAACAGTCTGAGTAAGAAGACGTTGAAAGATGTAATGATATGGGAAGAAAAAAAAGAAAAAAAGTGAGTGAAACATGATTGAAGGTGAAGACGGTGGTCATGGCAGTGGTGGCCTGGTGGTAAAGGTTCTGGATAACTGATTGTAAGGTCTCAACAGATTGTTACTGCCCGCCCAGTACAGCTAACTGGGTTATCAAAGGCGGGCCATGTCTCTCCACTGTCTATGGTGAGAGGTTCATGTAAAGGAACCATTGCTGACTTTCGTCAAGAGTAGCTGCATGGCCGTCAACATGTTTTTGCCGTGCAATGGCCTGGTGAACTGTTCAGGGTGTACTCTGCCTTTGCCCAGAGTTGGCTGGGATGGGTGCCAGCCTCCCCGCGACCCTAATTAGGATTAAGCGGTTACAGAAAATGAATGAATGAAAGACGGTGGTCATGATGTGTTTAGTAATGAGGGACGATGAGGTATGTTATCATCTTCTTCTTCATCAATATCTTCATCATTATTACTACCAGCTCTGCCCAAAATGGACTTTGTTTTCCAGCTTGTGTGTAAACAAAATCCTGTATACACCTGTGCATGGATTTTCAATCTTGGTAGGGCCACTACCCTCAGAGATGAAAATGTTGAGGTTTGGGAGTAACGAGGATGGATAGGATCAGGAATGAGTACATCAGAGGGACAGCACAACAGCACATGTAAGAGGTTTTGGAGACAAAGTCAGAGAGGCTAGACTGACATGGTTTGGACATGTATAGAGGAGGGATAGTATAGTGAGTATATTGGTAGTAGGATGCTGAGGTTGGAACTACTGGGCTGAAGGTCTAGAGGAAGACCAAAGAGGAGATTTATGGATGTGGTGAAGGAGGACATGAAGGTAGTTGGCGTAAGAGAAGAAGATGCAGAGCACAGGGTGAGATATTGTTCTCAGAATGAGCACCAAAGGTACTGACCTGACAGGATTGCTGGTCAGAGACACACGCAGAGACTCAAGACAGTTGAGTAACTTCTCCTCAGTAATGCCAGAGCGCAGCTCGTGCACGTACTCCTGTGATGACAGCGTACATTCATGCTTGCTGTTCCTTAGCCCTCCCTGCAGTAACGGCACAAAGAAACACTTAAGAATTTACAATAAACAGTCACTTGAATTTATATTCTAAATTCAATAATCCATATCAGACTATCAGCCAGTCTCCAGCAGTGATATGCTGGTCATGTCAAGACTATTTATCAGGCTTGTTAAAAGTCCATAAAATTATATCAATAACCAGTCAAGGAAAAATTCTCAATAAATCAATTCTTTTTTCTTTTCATGCTGAAAAGGTGACCAGCTGCAGCATTCGAAAATAACTTCATATAGTAAAGAGGCGTGTTTTACCCCCTAAACTGATATGACCATATGGACACAAAAAAAAGACCAGGATTAGTGTTTCATAATTCTCTTGCAGTGTTTCAATCTTTCCTTTTGCAAGGTTACAACAAACCATTGAATACACAGGCAATTTTGAATACTATTTTATAAAAAGTGAAAGTATATTTGAAGGACATTTCTAGATGATGTCGTTTGATAGTACAAACAGTATAAATGAGTCCACAGTACACCCCCATCCTGACCCCTGTATGATCCAGTACAGATACACAACAGCTCATTCACATATCCGTCATCATAAACAACACGACAGGAAATCGCTCCTGCTTTTCTCCGCAGCGCTGTACAACAAATCACGCCTAGCAGACAAACACAGCTCCCTGCACAGGTACATGCCTTCACTTTTAAATGTTCTCACTGTATTCATTGGATATCAATTATTAAGTATTAATTACATGTGCCAATACATATCTTTTATTATTATTATTATTATTATTATTATTATTGTTGTTGTTGTTGTTCTATTCTATTATGTATTCTATATCTGCATAGTATTTTTCAATATATTTTATTATATGAGCCCCTAAGAACCAGAGTGGGCCTTCCCACATTCTTCTTTCTGGACCATTTTGGCCGTCAAATTCCTTTTACCTTCACCCAGAACCAGAGGTGACTCCTCTCAGCCGTTACGTGCTGATAGTATTGAGAGGATTGACCTCTGGTTCTGGGTAAAACTAAAATGAATATGAGGGCTAAAATAAAATTAAATTTTATGACTTCTTCTAATCAAAAAGCAAGGTTTGACAGCCGAATGTTGCTATTATTGAAAAAATGTTCCATTTTAAAATTTAACTGCATGTTATCAGCATTTTAAACCATGAACTAAGCATTCGGGGGCAAAACACTACTTTGTCAAACATGTTCAAATGTCCGGTCACTTTTCTTCAGTCACAGCCTGAACAATCAGTGCCATCAGAGTCTCCGGTAAAAGGTCTCGGGTAATGATATTATAATAATATATCCCATAATTATTTAGAAACACCTACGTACAGAATTCGTTGTACATTTGATCATTAACTTCTTTCGGTATTTGTGTCACTTTCATGCTCAGCTGGTCTGCGCTGTTGCTTGCATCGAGTCGTCCTCGGGTGGACGAGTAGACTTTGGTGTACACATCTGCCAGGTGCAGTTTCACATCAAATTGTTTCATCTTATACGATTGTTTTTTAAACAGACTTTAGAAGGTTTCTGTTTTTTATATGAAAATTACATGATTTCGCAATTATTCATCCATTTTAGAACATGAATGAAAACTTTAAACTGGTATTTTAATCAATTCCAGTGGAGTGACGGGGTAATTTTATATGAAAATGTAGTACAAAAAACAGTCCGTCAGTGTTTCAGAGCGATTCCGACCAATGCGAAAATGCACGAGCCGTCAGAAACCACCATGCTTTTCAAGTCTTCGTTCAGCAATTGGGCAGATGTGCAGTCAGAAGGCGGGCACATCCTGTATTTAAATGCTCATAATTTATTAAATATGTTAGTTATACACATTAAGCAAGGACATATCATGTGTTAAACTCTTACCTTTGGGGAACTTGCTGAAAGTGAATACAGTAAACAGATTGTTGCCTTTCTCCATATGATCAGTGAGTCGCGACAACTTTACCATTGTGTTACATTATCTTTCATTTAATGACCCTGTTGATCATTTGGGAACTGAGAGCACTCACTTGTTGCAGTTTCGAAATTAGAGTTTGTGTCCACGCTTGCTACGAACAAGACCTGAGCAGCTCAACAGTCTGTGTGTGTGCTGTTGTCTAATTATTTGCTTCATGACGCACCATATATTCCCAATAGGAGGCAAATCTGGACTGGTATCAGAACAGTCATTCATATTGCAAAGCCACGTTGTTGTAACTCATGCAGAATGAAACATGACATCATCCTGCTGAAAGAAGCACGGTCTTAAGCAGCAAGGCGACACTGCCTCGATGATAAACATATGGCTCTCTCTAAAATCCCAATATATCCCTCCACATTATTCAAATTTATTCAACATTATGTATGTCAGAGATGAGAAATAAGTGCTCCGATATCAAACATTTTTTTCTAACCTTCAGGTTCCCTAGTAAACCATCCACAGTCTTATTTGATATGTTTAATGATTCCTTGCTTCATGGATCACTTCCTCAAACACTGACTGAGGCATCAGTTGCCCTCGTGCTGAAGCCAGGTAAAGATGGCACAGAGCCTGGTTCATATTGACTCATATCCTTCTTAAATAGGGGTGTGAACATCCTGGCCAAAGTTCTTGCTTTACGCCTAGAAACCACCATGAACGATGTGATTTTTGCTGACCAAAATGGTTTTATTTTTGGCCGCCATTCATTTACAAATATTCACCAACTCTTAAATATTATCCTTTCTGCTGGGTCTAGTACGCTACCTGAGGTGGTTATTGCATACCTGACGCAGACAAAGCGTTTGACAAGATAGAATAGGATTTATTTGCATGTTTAAAGAAATGTGGTGACTGCCCTTATTTCATTTCATGGATAAAACTGCTGTATACCTCACCCAGAACCTCTATAATCACAAACGATAAGCATTTGCGATATTTTCACCTGTCAAGCAGCACCCACAAGGACTGTGAAATTAGTCCCTTTGTGTTTGCTTTGGCCATAGAACCCTTATCTGTTACACTGAAAACATTACCATCGATAACTGGAATTCATAGCTGGTGGGGGGGGGGAAGCATAGAGTATGTTCTTTGTAAGTTTTGACGAGTTGTTGAGCAAGTTTGGTCGTCCTCAATCTAGCTTACTTTGATATTTCCAAGTCAAGAAATCTGAGGAAATCTGTATTCACGAGCACTTCTCCATTGCCAAGATAATGTCTCCACCTCACAGGTGTCGCGTATCAAGATGCTGATAGACGGCATGAATATTGCACAAGTGGGCCTTAGGCTATCCACAATAAAAGACAAGTCTAAAATGTGTAGTTTAACCACACAGCACAATGCCACAGATGTTGCAAGGTTTGAGGGAGTGAGAGGAACAATGAATTATGAATTGGACCATGAATTCAAAAGAAGTTTGTCTGAAGGCTTGGAATTTATTAAAAAAAAAAAAAGATTCCTTCTACAGACCAGTGTTAATTTCCACCCCTGTGTCTGTGACGTAAATCTCAAGAGAAGGCGTGTTATGCAGCAGAACAGCAACCCTAAATATTTCAGTCATTCTGCCAAAAATTATTACAGAATAATAAACTTTTGGGGTTTTTTTTTTTTTAAAAGAACAAGTCAAAGTCTTAAGCTTAATCCAATGGAAATGTTGTGTGAGCGCTTCATTTACAGAAAGACACCAACATTCCAAAGCTAAAGCCATTCTGTACAGAGGAATGGACTAAAAAGTTTTCGTCTGCCATGCTGAGGAACCCAACGTTTAACGTCCTGCTTGGATTAATTACGTCACATTTATACTATGACGTGATTGGGTGATTGACCACCAAAATCCCCTCTGTATCAATATGAATCTTCAAATGTAGTTAATGATATGCATCTGTCAGCCTGACTGCATTACTTTGTTGAGCCACTTGATCCTATGAGGGTTACAAAGACTCTGGAGTCTATTTGAGCCAACTCTTGGCAACACCCTGAGCAGCTCACCAGACCACTACAGGGCCAACCCACACACAACTAATCACACTCGCACCTAGGGGCAATTTAGAAAAAACAATTAGCCTAATGTACTTTCCTCCAGACTGTGGAAGGACACCAGGAAACCACCACACAAGCATGGGGAGAAGATGCAAACTCCACACAGAAACACCTGAATCCAGACCTTTATTCAGCCCCTGTCTATAAATATGACCATCTAAAATAGTAGCTGAGAAAAATAGCATTGTAAGCACAAAGAACACTGCCTGACTGCAAGTAAATTCTTCATGAAATAGTTTTTTAATATCTCTCTCTCTCTCTCTCTCTCTCTCACACTCACTCCAGGGATCCCAGTGAAGTTTAGAAAAAAAATAGAGGAAATGGGTTTAGAAATAGAGGAAATGAAGTATTTCAGCTTGGGGTCAAGAGAGCCGTAGGGCCCCTGAAACTGAAGACAATTTACCATTTCAAGGTGCTTAGGAAGAAACTTCTAATACGGAATTTCTGTAAAAGGGTAAAACGTATAACTTACCAATGGTTTAGACGTAATATGACATGATACATTGCAATCTATATCACTTGTCATGACTGCACAACAGCAGGCAAAAACAATTAACAATGGAAATGAATTGTGGACACTGTCCACCTCATCAATAAAAGTAATTTCAAAAGATATATAATTATGTTACAATGGATACACACATTATACAAGAATAAAAAGAATTATAACTTTGGCGAGTAAAAATAGCGGAATTACACTAGCTACTGTAGCGAACGTCTGGGATCTCTCTCTCTCTCTCTCTCTCTCTCTCTCTCTCGCTCAAACACACACATTAATTATCCTTACATGTTGTATTAAAAAACAACACCTGGAACCTCTTAATGTTCTCCTGCAATGCTTCCAACTATTTCCAGGAGAACATGGAAAATATTGCCTTCGATATTGCTATATACAAAATTACTTATTAATCAAGTCACCATGACAATTTGCATATTAGACAGTAAGAGTGGAGATAAATCAGAATACCAAATTAAGCAATTAAAGGAAGAAATAAGGAATTAATCATCTCTGGCTTTGACAGTATATGTGAGGCACTCCACCAAATGTAGGCGCTTGTCGCAAGTGACGTATGGAGCTTGTGAGACAAAACGCGGTTTCTCCAGACTTCCGAGCTTTCAAGTGAGCAAGTGCATGTTGAATACTTGTTTAGTACTCAACAATCACTTGCTCACTTGAAAGATCGAAAGTCCGTACAAGCCGCGCTTTGTCTCACAAGCTCCATACGTCACTTGCGACAAGCGCCTACATTCTCACATATGATAATTAATCCATGTATGTTATCAATAACAGCATTTGTTATTGAATTGTCATAGCGAAAATGCTGATTGTTGATTACGTGTCGAAAATAATGCTCTTCAGTGATTGGGTGTTGGGAATCCTGGCATGGCACGACACATATGAAACATTATGAATATGAATGTACTTACAATATTTGACTACTATTTACTATTTTTAAATGACTGAAGATTTATTCATTTTTTAAATTACTATATTACTATTATTACTATTTACTGTTTTAAACACTGACAGGTTGTTTAACTGATTATAAAAGTTAAATTATTTAAATACAGAAATTACTTTCTTATGCGTTAATGTGAAAATATTTTTTATTACCATAATTTATATATTATTACAGTTTGCCTAAAAAAATAGAAAGTACAGGAGAAAAGGATAAATACTCTGGTACTCACCATAACTTTGCTCCCAGTTATCTGCATTCAGCGCGATCAGCAAACGGAGTTAACGTGCAAAAGAAACAGCAAACACAAAGAGTACACCATGAGTTCGGACGATTATCATCTACACTGAAGTTATTTCAGCACTATAGTGCACACAGCAGCCATTTCTGCCCACATCAGCCACACGCTGACTGAGATATGTCATATCTTCATATTTACTCTGCATCAATTTCGTAGTAATTGTATAAATTCTGTTTGTGTGCTCATCACTAGTAGATAAAACTGCAATTTCCCTGTAATTAGTGAGCAGAGCACCAAGAGTGAATGAGATCCAACCTGTTCAAAAAAAAGGTTTTGACGACAGGTGGCCGTGTTTGACCTTGAAAACACTGTGTGGAGGTTGGGGACAGAACAGTACCATGGGTTTGGCAGACTGGGATTGTGGTTCCCATTTTGATGAACTGGGATGAAAGGAAGTTTTTCAACTTTATGACAGTTACAATTCTCAACCTCCCTGGGAAGGTCTATAACAAGGTGCTGTTCTAACACTGGAATCACGGGGGACTATATGGTTTTCTTCCTGATCATGAAACAATGGACAATTCTTTATCCTTACAAACTGACAGAGGTGGGTCCAAAATCCTTTGAAATGATAAGTAATATGTCTTGTCTCAGAACACGAGGTGTGCCTCCTGCATGCTCAGCTGCAGCCTCTACAGTGTTAACTTGCATTCTTGATAAATTGAATTCTGTGACCTTGAAAAATAGGTAAAGCTAACCCAGTTTTAATATGCTGACAGGGGGTGCCAAATGGACCATAAAGAAGTTCACTATTAGAGCATCGACAAGAATAGTCTGTGGTGATGGAGGATGTAGCACCAGCGGATGCAGACAGCCCCTGAATACATCGTAACTCCCTCACGCTTCACGGGGAATATAATTATGCCTAAAAGATAAATGTGAATACTCCAAGTGCTTAAGCACTGCCAAGGATACACTTATGCAACAATTAATGTACATTTACAAACGTACAACGTTCCCTTCCAAGAGGCGATCATCCTAAAATCTGGTGACATGCCATGTCCCCTTTGTTGAAGTGCTTTTTACTTTAATAACTCAGCCAACACAACACACCAGCTACACACATAAAATTGGGGGAAAAATATATAGCATGTATAATTGTACATGGCTAATTATTACATAGGTAATAGTAGGCCTCCGTTCAGTCCCGAAGGACTATGGCTGCACTCTGGCTGGTATCCCGGCTGGTGATACTCTCATGCGCAGAGCCAGGGTAGGGAGTAATGGAGGACAAACTGTTACACAAAGCAGCAAGTCCCCCCTCTAGGTGCCACTGGAAAGATCCAATGAAAGGGCAAGTGCTGATACGACTGGGTTCCAGTGCCACTGCAGGAGTTACCAGAACATTACTGTGAACGAACTGCCTCAACGGACTCCGACTCCCGATTAAAAACACACTGACAGCTTTGCAGCTACTCTTGTCAAAAGTCAGCAATGATTCTTTTACATGCCTCACATTGTAGACAGTGAGAGACATGGCCAGCCTTTGATAACCCAGTTAGCTGCACGGGGGGGGGGCAGTGACAACCTATGGAGAGTGGGCCTCGAACCCCCAACCTTAGGATCAGGGATCCTGCACCCTATACCACTAGACCACCACTGACCCTATATGTTTTTTATATATATATATATATATATATATAGCTATATATATACAACCTCCCGATCATGAGCACAACACTCTAACCACTACACCACCAGCTCCACACACACACACACACATACATATATATATATATATATATATATATATATATATATATACATATATACATACATATACACACACACACACACACACACACACACACACACGCGCTCCCCGACTTATGTTCATCCATTTTACGGGTTTTTTTCCCAAAAAAAGGAAAACAAAGTCAAATTTTGAGTTTAGACATACATACATAATATGCTGACGTAATGACGCTACGAAATGCTACGATGCCTGACACATGCAATAAACCAGAACCAGCTGTGTTTCACTCCACTAGGCGATATCAACAACCACACAATTAAACAAAACGAGGGTAACACCTCACGTATTTGGATTTGGATATAATAAGACCAGATGTCAAAAATT
The DNA here is from genome assembly GCA_024760905.1 of Plotosus lineatus. Classification (NCBI taxonomy): domain Eukaryota; kingdom Metazoa; phylum Chordata; class Actinopteri; order Siluriformes; family Plotosidae; genus Plotosus; species Plotosus lineatus. The sequence continues at coordinate 13,945,871 of CM045750.1, forward strand.
TCACTTACAAAAAGGCGGAAATCCCCCGATTGGCGGAAAATTCCCATCCCTGTTTAATGTATCAATCTGACATTACACAGTGCTGAATAGACCACCATCATACAAAATCAAACTACATATAAAAAACTGGCTACTGATATTAATCATTTTAATGAGGAGGTTAAATAATAATGCGGTTTCGAAATCTCCAGAAAACTTTACATAACAAGGTTCTCGTCAGACGCTGTCATCAACAACAACAGAACATGGGATACTCACATTTACATAAAAATCATGGGTCCAATAATAATGAATATGAATGTATCTTCACCATAAGTGTATTTTTATTGACTTTTTACTTACTAAATGAGGTCTAAAACAATGTGAAAACGTCTGTATTGGTGTTGGGAAGCGTCTGAGTTTTAGTGAGACATTAAGTATTTCCGTGTGTATGACTTAATAAATCTATCACCTGAAACACTATTTGATTCATAGAAATCCAGCACTTCTTCTTCTTTTCCTTTCAGCTGCTCCCTTCAGGGGTCACCACAGCAAATCATCTGTCTCCATTTCATCCTATCCTCTGCATCTTCTCCTCTTACACCAACTACATTCCTGTCTTCCTTCACCACATCCATAAATCTTCTCTTTGGTTTTCCTCTAGGCCTTTTGCCCGGCAGTTCCAAGCTCATCATCCTACTACCAATATATTCACTATGCCGCTGCTGTACATGTCCAAACCATCTCAATCTAGCACAGCAAGAGATAAATGTTTAAAACCAAAAGGATGGTTCACGGTGTCAGTTATATTAAAAATACATTCACTAACATCTTCACACCAACATTATCCGCCTGATTCTGTGCACATTTTCATAAGGTATTCATTTATTTTAAATTTAAAGTCATTTATATTTATTTTAAATTTAAATTTATTTGTTTTGTACAAGACATTGCTTCTCAGAATTGGTCATACGGTGTTGAAAAAGCATCATCTAATGGTCATGATACACCCAATACTTATGGAATCAAAAGTTTGCTTCTTCCCTGAAATTTTCCAAACCGTAAAAAAAAAAAAAAAAAAAAAAATCATATCCAAATACTCCCTAGTACTCTTCCTTGAAATTTCCAAAACTGCAAAACAATCAGAAGGAAGGTCCAGTCAAACACCCATAACACAAATCACCAAAAAAACACAACACCGACCAAAAACCAACTTCACTTTTCCCCCACAACACATATACATTTAAAACAAGGTTTAAAAGTCCGGCAAGTGCGCCGGCGAGAGCCATCATTACAGCTGTTGTTATTGATGTTCTGGGACACTCATTGGGGATGTAGCACAACAAAATGAGCAGTTAGTTGTTCAGGCATTTTCATCAACGTTCCCACCGCTTTCATTTATATTACCCTGGTAGGTTATGAATTATATCACCAATTATAAACCCGGTATATGGACTGTGGAGATGTGTACAGTTAGAAATTGTATTTTGTTGTATTTCACTTATGCGAGCTGGAGCTCCGAGGAAGATTTCATCTGATGGTCATGAGACATCAAACATCTCTCGATTAAGCAGAGCAGGCTTTAGTGCTGTTTGTATTAGAAAGTGATTTCTGTTAAAATTCAACTGTTTGAGTGATTATTATTTTATTCTTTTAGGCGTTGAGTTTCATTTACATGCTTATATATTCACAAAAACATAGTTTTTGGGTGAAAGACAGAAAGTATTGTGCTGTAAATTCATGTCTTTGTTTATATATTTGTTCGAAAAGCAGCAAAAAACTAATTTGTATTTATTCATTTTTTTTACTGTTCATGGTGTTTAAAGGCCTTCAGACGTACTTGCATCTGTTAGAGACTCTCCATTGTGGCTCTCCTTAAGGGCTGCAACACTAAACAAAGCCCAGAATATTAATAAAGTATGTAATGTGATTGCGCAATGACTTATGGGAAACAATGATGCTGGAGGAAGACTGATTACACCCGGTGGACACACAGAACCAAGCGGTCGATTTATTAGATGTTTCCTCTGACCGACTGTCCAGACAAAATTGACTAATGAATGGATTATGTGAGTTAAACAAACACAGCTAGACTAGAACGTGCCCAGCATTCATTCCATTATTTGTAGATATCATTTTACTGAAGATTGTTTTGAGCCAACTCCAGAGCCTCAGTATGAAATGGCTGCAGGTTTGGCAGCAGTCAATGCAACCAGCACTGCTACAGGTGTCAACAACTACAGGTTGGTTTAATATGATGAACAGTCTGTTGTAACCGTGAATCCGAATTGATTACGGTTGCTGTAGCATAGCGTATGTACGAATTTCTTAAAGGAATGTTCAAGTCGCGTCAATATTTCCCTTTTCATAGTTTATACTTTTGTTAACAGTGGCTAACAGTGATGCTAAATTCTACATGTCTTGGACTTAAATAGCCTCAACAACAAATTCCAATAGACTCAACATGACAGTTAGTTTTAAAATGATCTCAATCGATCTCCTGGTCCCACACCAGGCACCAATCCAGGTCAAAACGGGTTCTGCAGAGACCTGTTCCAAAGCATTAACAAATTTTCAAGTAGCACTGTAACCGGGAGGGATACAATTTGTAAATAAAATTACCGATAATATACATTACATAAAGTGATATGTGGCGTTTTCGTACGATGAAATAAAAGAATTAAGTAGAGCCAGTTTTCTTACACCACGGTTTACCACACGTTCTATAAACACGGTAGCTCTTCAGCACAAGGAGTAAAAATATAACATACTTACGGATTTACTTGTGGCAGAGATGTACTGGACAACCATCTCCCGCTTAGTACTCAGGTCCTTTTCACGCAGAGGAGCTTTACGATCTTCATTCAAGTTCATATCCTCCTATACATTAATACACAACAAAAACCACACACATACAACGGTACATGAGCGTGCTGGTTTAACAGGACGGGGAAAACGTATCAATAACTAGAAGATGAGCTGGGAATGTTGGAGAGAGTAAACTTTCATCCCAAGCATGAAGCATTCCATTCCAAACAATGCTGCAGCAGTTCTGATGGAGCCTGATAGGCCCAAAAAAAGTCACCACCTGGATTTATCTAAGCCAATAGGAAAGACCCTTCTATTGGACGATTACTGCAGAGATAAATATGTTTCAGCTGACGAAAAGTTATTTAACATTAAACCCGGGTGAGTAGCATTCTATATTGTAAGACACATCTGGTGGTCCTGGGAAAAAAATAACTCTGTTTCAGAAGGTTCAAATTATTAGTGTGCATCAAGCAAACAAAGAAACAACAGAGAGGCTAAAATTAGGATACGCACTACTGAATGCATTATTAAAACTTGGGAGGATGGGGTGAAAGGTCATGTGATCTGATGAGTCCAAACTGAGCCTGTTTCAGAGTGATAGGTGCATCAGGGTGAGAAGAGAGGTGTATGACTGATCCTAAGGTTGGGGGTTCAAGCCCGATTCTCAACGGATTATCACTGTCCCCACCCAGTGCAGCTAACTGGGTTATCAAAGGCCGGCCATGTCTCTCACTGTCCATGGTGTGAGATTCGTGTAAAAGAACCATTGCTGACTTTCGACAAGAGTAGCTGCATAGCTGTCAGATTGTTTCTCCCCTGCGATAGCCTGGCAAGCATTCCAGGGTGTACTTTGCCCTCGCCCGGAGTCGGCTGGGATGGGCGCCAGCCTCCTTGTGGCCCTAATTAGGGTTAAGCGGCTACAGAAAATGAATAAATGAATAAATGAGTAGGTCAGACCAATCACCGAAATTTGCCTGAACGAGTAAATCCTTAGAGTTCCTCTGTGTGTTTCCTGCTGCACTTATTAAAAATTACAGTATTGCATATAATCCATTTCATAATGTTGTGTAATCTGCCTTGAGAATGACCTCAGACTTCATCGAGAGTAGCATGGCATTGCCATAACTGTATTACAAGAGAAAGATGATGATGCCCACCGAGATGTTTTGGTGTATTTTCTGATTTCTCGTTCAGAGGACCAGGGTCTATGACTCACACCAATCTAACAGACGCGCCTGTCTGAGAGCTATCGCTATTTAGAAAATGGGAAGATGATGTAATATCTGGTGGTGTATGTTCTAGATACACTTCAATTCCCACAGCAAGGATCAACAAAGCAAAGTCTTCAACTTCAACACTGATACTTCTTCTTTTTTTCCTTTCGGCTCTTCCCTTTTTCTCGGGGATCGCCACAGCGAATCATCGCATGTTTGATTTCGCATAGGTTTTTGTGTCAGATGCCCTTCCTGACACAACCCTTTTTATTAAGGGACAGAAACGCGCTGATGGCTTTGCAGCTACTCTTTACGAAAGTCACCAATGGTTCTTTTACATGAACCTCTCACCATAGACAGTGACAGACATGGCCGGCCTTTGATAACCCAGTTAGCTACACTGGGGGGGGGGGGGGGGGGGAGAGACAACCTTGTGGCGACTGGGGCTCAAACCCCCAACCTTAGGATCAGCGATCCAGCGCCCTTTACCACCAGGCCACCACTGCCACAACTTCAACACTGATACAACGTTCAAAATTAATGATTTCCTCTCTTGAGGATCCAGTGAAACAAAATGGAAAGATTTAGAGGGGATGACTCTTTTCCACATCTGGAGTTCCAGATGTGTATAGCGTTATTTAACATTGTTATGTTACAAAAACACAGAATGTAAAACAAGGATACAGTCGGCCCCCCACCTACGTAATTAATCCGTTTCAGAGCCTGTTTCGTAACTCGGGGATTTCGTACGTAGGGGTCACGTCTTGCATGTTAAACGCCTAATTTGTTCCAAGGCTCCAGTCTTTGAAAAAGATAAATCCCATAAATCCTTTAAAAATGATAAAAGTACACCAATTTTGTATGAAACGTGTTAAAAGTAAAAGAAAATTATTTATTAAACAATTTAAACATTTTATTAATATATTAAACAATTTTATTAACATATTTATTAATTAAACCATTATTAAACATTTTTATTAACACACACACACACACACACACACACACACACACACACCTGTCTCTCTCTCTCTCTCTCTCTCTCACGCGCGCGCGCGCTGCGGGCCATGCCCACAAGACGTGGAATTCAAAGCGCATTTCCTGCTTGACAAACTCAACTTGATTCCTTGAGGGATCGGAATTCAGATAAGCTCAAATGCACCCACATTTATTAAACATTTACTGAATTAAACAACTTAAAAAACGAAACTAAAAACTAGAGTTGTCTCTATCTGGGAGGCCAGCGGGCCGGGATGTTGAGAGACAGCCAATGAGAGAGCATCTCGCGTGTCGTGTGAAATTTTGATTGGCCCGTTTGAATCTTGAATTTCTTTTCATAAGAGGGGGTTGTCTTCGTATCCCAGGAACGGAAACGCAGGAAAATGATCTTCGTAACCCGAGGATTACGTACACAGGGGTCTTCGTAAATAGGGGGGCCGACTGTATAATAAAGCTGTTTTACTTTACTTCATTTTCATAGAAAGATCAAATGAAAACACTCACCATCATCTTTTCAAACAAGTCAACAATCTCTTTTTCAGAGAGGTTCAACGAACGCTCATCAAAAAGTGGCTGAGGGATCGGTAGTTCTGAATGTGTCGAGATTGGGTCTGTTGGGTGCTGAATAAAAGGCTTCTCCTTCTTTACGCCTTGCTTTCGGAAGCTCGTGATCCTGTCACGCTGTCGGAAAGAGTCATGTCAAACTTTATTACACAGAAAATATACATTTCAATGAATTGGATTAATCCAGTTAACCAATGTGACAGCAGTACGATACAGACGCAGGAGACCAGCTTTAATAATGTTGTTTAACTTAATGTTAAAAATGTAAATAAGATGGTTCTCAGATATCTGATTTACAAAAATTCTAAACCATTTGTGAGCAGAAAAGTAGTGTTTTAAGTTCATGAGAATAAGAAAAGAGTTAAATAATACGGTAAACATGAAGAGAACATATGATTCAGTAGACAGAGGGGTACCATGGGGTACATAATGTGTAAAATCACTTATTTTTCTGTATAATGATCGTTTTTACACATTCATCATTACTAATCAATATGTTCTGATATATATTTTTAATTGTATACATTCTTGATTCATAATTCATAATTATCCACAATACATTGTGGGTGAGGAGATATTATGTGAGCCCTGACCATCAGTGCACCAATGTGCCATGCATTAGGTTTCATGGTAAACCAAGTGTATGTAGCATACACACTCGGATCTGCTACTCCTAAACTCTGTGTGTGTGTGTGTGTGTGTGTGTGTGTGTGTGTGTGTGTGTGTGTGTGTTCATGTTAAAGAGTTTGTTGTGAAATACGGAAGTGAGGGTGGAATGTAAAAGTTTTTATGTAATGGAACGGCTTTATTTTCTGTGCTAAAAAAAGATGTAAAAGTTGAACATTCAACACAAACACACTGAAGGATTAAACCTCTAAAACTTCTCCACAAACACGGACATGTTGAACACGTTCAGTTTGGATTCTGAGTGCAAAGAAAACTGTGTTTTTTGTTTTGTTTTTTCATTTCAAGTCTGACTGCTGATCAGACCAATAAAGTATGAATCTGTGGCTATTTCACATTAAATAAAATTAAATTAGTATTATATGAAATGTCACGTTATGAGAAAAATATGAGGGGAAAAAAAAACAATTCTTTGGAAGGTTGTGATTTTGAGATTTCTGCATCAGATTATTTTAATTAACAGCATTACAGCTAATATTTAGATTTTTTTTTTTTTAAATCCCAAATTATTTTGTTCTTGAAATGCTTGGCATTTGTTGGGTTCCATCTGTGATTTAGTGCCAAATGATTAAATCAAACTCAAATTATTGGATAGTGTGGAAGTGAAGAGCAGAATTAGCCTCTAATCTAGTGGTTCTTAACCTGGGTTCGATCGAACCCTGTGGGGGTTCGGTGAGTCGGTCTCAGGGTTTCGACGGAGGTCAAGACACACACCCAACTCATATTCATGACGACACGTCCCGCTTGGCCATCACTGGCTGCAGGTGATCACGCTACATTGCTTGGCCAATCTGTGTGGCAGGAAATTTGGTGTGCTCAGTAGTCGAATTGCGAATTGTGATGGTACGTCGTGTGATTTCTTTCATAATGTTTTAATCCATACTATGTTGAGCAAAAAAGAAAGTTGAACGAACATGGATTCACATATATAACGGAATGTGATGCTAGTCAACGCCCGTCTGCATGATTTGCAAAGTAGGATCAACCCCCCGCTGATTGACGTATGTGTACATGTATACGTGTATATAATATCAATTAATACATATTCAATGCTGTGAATGCTTATAATAACAATTAAACATTCAAAAATAATCCATAAGATGTAAATAAAAATAAATACACACACATGCAGACATGCGCGTGCACACACATGTGCGCACCTCACATAAACATGTCAGTAATTTTGATGGGGGAGTTCATGCATTCTATTGGTTTTGTTCTTTGAACATCACCGCCAACAAGGTTAAGAACCACTGCCCTAATCAATACAAAACGTGAAGATAATTCATCCAGTGATTCATTTTCGGAACCACTTAATCCTACTTAGGGTCACGGGGAGGCTAACGTCCAGCTCAGCCAACTTTGGCCAAGGGCATCGTACACTCTAGATAGCTTGCCAGGCCAACGCAGGGCAGAAACACGCTGGCGTCTATGCAGCTACTCTTGTCGAAAGTCAGCAGTGGTTCTTTTATATGAACCTCACACCACAGACAGTGAGAGACATGGCTGGCCTTTGATAACCCAGTTAGCTCCACTGGGGGAACAGTGACAACCTATTGAGCGTGGGACTTGAACCCCTAACCTTGGGATCAATGATCCAGCACCTTACCCCCAGACCACCACTTCTCAAGATAATAGCCCATTGCAGGTTATCTTCCCAGTATATTTTTACTGGTACCCATTCATAGTGCTGGGTGAACAGAGGCACACTAGTGGTTAAGACTTTGCCCAGAGGTCTTAGCACAATGGGAGTTAAACTGGGATTTGAACACACAACCTCCCGACCATGAACGCAACACCCTAAACACTACACCACCGGCCCAACACTAGAATACTACGTACTATGCAGGTCATGTAAACCCTGCTGAGATTAGCAACATGGCACTTACTAGACATGTAGAGCTCTCTAGTCCGCGTTTGAGTGGCATCATGAAGCTTAACTTGTGCACGAATGAGGAAAAAGGGGCATACACATCATCTCAACCAATCAGCAGGAAGGAGGACGGCCATTGGCTGAATTTGAATCAAGTGACACTTGCTCAGCAATCCGCGAATAGTCAAGGGCAAAAGTGCAAAACTGGGAATAGTCAAGGGCCTACTGTATACGCATCTACATGAACGTATACGTCAGTCGGGGGGGGGGTCCGATCCTACTTCGTGGAAATCGGCGGTCGCGTTCTAGTCTCGGTCCCCATTAACCGCACAAAGTGAGGGATCCCTGTAATTATATTTGAACAACAAAAAGGCATGGCATAATTCAGACAGAGATTTTTAAGACCGAAAAATTCAACATTTCCCTAAATATCTTTACAGCGATAACAGCGTCCTGTACAGGGTCCAACTGTTTATGATTGATATCTGCCCCTTTATTGTTAGACAGGGCAGCAGGATGTTCATCATCCTTGGCACAGCGAGGAGAATACACAGTTCACGCTGTATAACAACAATTAACTCTACACACACATATATACACACACACACACACACACACACACAATAAAAGGTGCCAGGACAACCTGAAAGATGAAGACATATACAGATGAGTAATGAAGTAATGACGTGTAATTATTAAAGCTAGGATAGGCCATTTCAAAGAGACCAGAAAGAATAACTTAGAATCCAACCCCCTCCCTTCAGCTGTCCGTCCAAAGCCACGACTGCCTGTTTACTGCATGAGGGAAGAACAGAGCATGTCGTCATCATAGGTCTCGTCCACATGTATGAAAACACTCGATACGCTTTGACTGCAGCAACAAACATTTCCATCACGATTAGCCACAGCTGCCGACCAGCTTTAGTAATGTGTTTGCCTGCATTTGTAGAAGACTCCAGTTCGGTGCAGTAAGTACAAGTAGTACAAAATAAATGGTCGGACTGTGGACGTGTATCAGACGGCCCTGAGACCGCCATAGCAGATTCTTTTCCTTTTTATTCTCACAGCTTTTGACGTATTCCGTGCTGTAGGGAAGCAAAAGAATCTCAAGTAATAGAATAAAAATGCTTTGAAAATAAATCGCCTACCCTAGCTTTAAGATACTTCGGCCAGTGTTTTAGTAGAAAAAAAAAAAAAACATGCACTGTTAGTTTGTGATTTGTCGTCTTGTTTAGAAAAGTACGGTTGCATGGTTACAATAATATAACCCAAACACCAAAAAAGTTGGGATGCTGGATAAAACACACGAAAACGCAATGCAGTGATTTGCAAATCATTCTCATCGTCTCTTCACTTGAATACAGCACAACAGGGTCACGACAACACTAATCAACATTTTTTGTAAATATTACACCTCAATGCCCTGCCTGGCGAGCTGTCCAGGGTGTAATCTGCCCTGACCCGAGTCGGCTGAGATGGGCGCCAGCCTCTCCACGACCCAAAATTAAGATTAAGCATTTCATAAAATGAATGAATGAATGCTACACTCATGATTATCTCAATGCCCATAACACGTATAAAAAAATTTGGGAATGAAAAGCGAACCTTAATTTTTATTTATTATTAAAAAATAACCACAATTAATCAGGTTACCCGAGAGCTCCCTGAGGGATGTTTTTTTTCTCAAAATCGCAAATGATATGTTCATCAGTTCATTTTCTGTACCCGCTTAATCCTAATTTGGGTCGCGGGGAGGCTGGTGCCCATCCCAGCCGACTTCGGGCGAGGGCAGAGTACACCCTGGACAGCTCGCCAGGCCATCGCAGGGCAGAAACACGCTGACGGCTTTGCAGCCTACTCTTGTCGAAAGTCAGCAATGGTTCTTTTACATGCCTCGCACCATAGACAGTGAGAGACATGGCCGGCCTTTGATAACCCAGTTAGCTCCACTGGGGGGCAAATGATATGATTAAGTCATATTTATAACATGATTTGGGATTTTAGATGCAAGCAAGCTGCAATTGTCCACTTTGAAGTGACTTTCAGCAGATGGGGAGAGATTTTTATTAACAATCTTTCATTATACATGGACACCATTATTGCACTGAGCCCTTCAATTACCAGTGATCCCATTTCTCTGTGAAAGGGGGCATCCTTAAATGGCAAAGATGGGCTGAAATTCAGGAGAAATAGACAAAAATAGTCCAGCAGAGTCTCCATGTCCAACAGAGTGGAATTTCGGGATTTTTCCAATCCAAAATGAATCTCAACAAAAGATTCAGAGAGCACTGACGAGACGTGGAACGCCTGTGACCTCTGACCCGTGGGTGATATTTAAAGCTGACAGATTTGTTTTAAGGATAGTATTTTTGTGGTTGCAACTACAAATGTAACATGAATGCTAACAACAGCACCCAGAAATACCGCTAATTTAATCAGTGACTGACCACCGAGCTTATTAGCAGCGTTAAAGCAACCTATTATGTTTTCAGAGACTGACCATTTAAGAGACACTGTGATGTTCCACGGTGGTAATAATGCTGCAGTCCCCAGTAATCTGATGCTTTTATTCCAGTTATTCCAACCAATAAGTGGTTTCCTGATAGACACACAGCTGGTTTGTTCCAAACCTGTGAGTTCTCCTCACATCACGTGTGTAAAAATGTGCCACCATGAAACAAAGTCATGAATTGCATGGCGCATATACACCAGCCATTTTCATGAGCTCTGAAGAGTATCACTCAAGATTTGTTTTCCTGGGCCACATTTGAAGTTGTTGGTTTGGTTCTTTCCTTCCAGGTTTTAATAATGCGCTGGACAGCTCTGCACCCCATTTTAATTATTTCAGTTTATGCTGAAACGTTATCACTGAAGTAACTCGCCAAACAAAGCCTCTTGAATTTTTGCCCATTTAAAATTAGGTAGTGACTTTTTGGCAGATGGAGGTCAAAAAGGATCTGCAAATCTGCATTCCATTTTAATTTAGATTTTAGGATAGCTTTTTTGGGACCTGGGTCATGGTTAAATAAATGAGTGTATAAAAACAATTACAGAACACACTGATGCAAAAATGAAACTGAAACTTGGAGAGCAAACTCAGTCTATAAATCCATCTATCGATCAATATAGTCCCCTCTAAAAGTACTGGAACGGCAACGCCATTTTTTTGGCTACACAATGATGTTAAGTGAACGATGTTTAATGCAGTAACTTAAAACATGATTTTTTTTTTTTTTTGACTCAACATTTTTAAGTGAACAAAAAACTGTAAAGGTTGACAAGTTTTCACTGGTGTACAGACCAGAGAAGAAACAACCAGAAGTCTCTTATTCCTATGCACTCTGATTAATTATCCTGTGTATGTATATATTTTATATATGTATATATACACTTATGTGTACTGTATATGCACATTGTATATACACTGGCCACATGTCTATAATGAGCCATAATTATTGGCGCGCCTGGTTAAGATGTGTTAAAAGCCTTAAAATAAATTCAGTTTTCATTGCAGAAGCTACTGTCACACTGAAAGTTGTAGAAAAATGTAACCTTCAATTCTGTGGAGTGAGCTGAAAAGGAGAGTGCAGAGGAGAGGACCCCGGTTGTTGGATGATTTATTAGAGAAATTTTACAGAGAGAAATGGTCCAAGATTCCTCTTACTGTATTGTTCCATCTTGTGAAACATTATAGAGAATTAGGTCCTGTTTTGTTTGCAAAAGAGGACTCTACAAAGTACTAACCTCAAAGATGCTAATAACTGTGGCACACATGATGTGATGTAAAATAATTATTTATTAATTTGGGGGGTTTTCCCCATTGAATAAATGCACTTGAATTAATGGTTGCATTTTCCTCTTTTTCTATTGTGATCTTATTAAAAAAGTAAATTCATTCAAAGCTAAAAAAGAACACATCTTAACCAGGGGTAGCAATAATTATAGAGGGCAAAATATACACACACACACACACACACACACACACACACACACACACACACACACACACACACACAAGATAAAAGCTACACATCAATGTTACAATGTTTATTCCAATTTATAACTTTGGAAATATTTCTCAGTTCATTTTCTATAACCGCTTAATCCTAATTAGGGTCGTGGGGAGGCTGGTGCCCATCCCAGCCAACTTCGGGAGAGGGCAGAGTACACCCTGGACAGCTCAGCAGGCCATCGCAGGGCGGAAACATGCCGACAGTTTTGCAGCCTACTCTTGTCAAAAGTCAGCAACGGTTCTTTTACAAAAAGAACCATTGCTGACTTTCGTAAAGAGTAGGCTGCAAAGCCGTCAGCGTGTTTCTGTCCCTTGCTAAAAAGGGTTGTGACAGGAAGGGCATCCAACGTAAAAACCTCTGCCAAATCAAACGTGCGAATCACATGATTCGCTGTGGCGACTCCCGAGTAAATGGGAATAAGCCGAAAAGGAAGACAGACCATAGACAGTGATCACTCTCTCTCACTGTCTCTCCATGTCTCCATTGATAAGCCTTTGATAAGCCCGTTAGCTGCATTGGAGGGACAGTAGTGACAAACCAGTGATAGTGGGGCCTGAACTCCCAACCGTGGGATCAGTAACCCAGCACCTTACCAGGATACCACTGCCCCCAGGGGGGAACAATTAGAGGTTAAGTGCCTTGCAGCTTTGCGTGCTTTGCCTGATAATCAAACCGTCAACCCTTCAGTCACAAACCCTCTTCTCTCATACTTAGGCCATGGCTGCCCTAATCAGAGCAATTAACTATTAAAACAAATGTGTCTAACAAGGTACATGTTGGCAACAAGCTACAATCACATTATCTGTAATCACTGGTAAAAAGGGCGGGATCAAGTACAAAGGTGCTATTAAAAGTTATTTAATATAGCTAGTGTTTAATTATCTGACAATTACATGTGTTTAAAAAAGGTGTCTTCCAAACTGTCCTTTGTGTACTTTCATAATCAGGTTGTTTTTACTTACATATGTTAAGATGTAATCTGCTAAAAGGCATTTGTTCGTTTGCATTGGCCAGTTTGAAAAGGTCAGAATTTGTTGAAAAATTTCAATCTCATAAGAGTGCAACATTGTAAAAAATAGAATGTGGATGAAAGCTTTTATAAAGTTTGGGTTTCATTTATCTTTAATATTTAAATGAGAAAATATTTATGCACACACAGAATGCTTCTACAAAAAGGTAGAAACGTGGCGCAATTGATCCCTACGTTTTGAAAAAGCAAGAGTTCTCATGACAAAGATGCATAAAGAATATTTCAGAAATACTTCAAGTTGTTATGTTGAGCCACCTGGTCTCACACACTGCTTTTAACACATGAAAGCAGTTTCAAAACAAATGGCAGCCTACAGTTTCTTTACCTTTTGTCTGGGTTCAGGAGCCCTGAAGCTTTGAAAGGCAATCACTATTTTACATTGATATGGGGCATACACACAAGAAACAATTGCTTCGCTGCTAAAAATGTCACCAGTTCTGGTTGCCTGGGTAACCTTCTTGCATTATTCCCTACTTCCAAATGTCAAATACATATATCTACATTTTTACAGGTAAATACAGACAGTCGTCGACTTACGACCTATATGCGAGTTACGTCTGATCAACTTTACGACCGCAACCGTCATGAAGCATGATTCATGGCAGTGCAAGTGTTGCGTACGACAGTTGTTTGCGCTTACCTGCAGCGCCAGCATCTTAAAAGGCCAAGCAGGAGATGATGCAGCATCACTTTCAAACTGCTCAGAGCTCAGAGCAAATTTATTCATCTATTTTCAATGCCATGTCACTGTGGCGCGAAGCGGAGAGCCAATCCTTTCTGTGTGTGGGTGGGTCCGATACCTTGAAACTCTAATTTTATTGGACTGACACGCTGCAGTGTTTATGTGGCAGGAAGCGCGTCCCAAGTTTTGGCAATCAGCTGCTCTGCGGGTTGAAGTTTTTCCATGTCTGTTCATTTGTGTTTGCTTGCCAGCTGTGCTTGGCTTCGTGGAAATGAGCCGATCAAAACGAGGGAAATGTATCTCGTCACTCAAAAACAACGTGCGCAGTCTGTGGCTGTTATTATAATCCAATAAAATTAGAGTTTGATGGTATCGGACCCACCCACACGCTGGAGTACAGAAAGGATTGGCTCTCCACTGCGCGCCACAGTGACGTGGAATTGAAAATAGATGTATAGATTTAAATGCACAAGATTTATTCATCTGTTTTTGTTTTACTTGATGGCTTTTTTTTGTATTTTTATTTAAATGAGTGAAATTGTGTATTCGCTATTCTGTTAAGAAAGGTCACCTGATTTATCTGAGAGCCAGATAGTCATCAAAAAAGTCACATCTGGCTCACGAGCCATAGGTTCCTGACCCCTGATCTTATGGTGTACATTTATAGAGTATAGGTACAGTATTTACATTTGCAGATTACATGGTGTGCTTAAGTAAAAGTTTTTCGTAACGTAATCATTGAAATATATGGAATCGGAAACTTCGGACAATCGGGGACTTCGGACCAGTGTTCCCCCCATTAGTCCATTAAACCGAGGCATGAGTGTTTTTGGATGGAAAGTCAACATACGACCAGATCGCTTTACGACCGGTCTGTCGGAACCAAAAGCGGTCGTAAGTCGACGGCATTCTATAGCTCAATATTATCATTATTTATGGAATTTGGAAGACACCTTATCCAGGGAGACTAACTTTTTATCTCATTCATTCAACTGTCTTGCACAGGGGCCCATGGTAGCAGCTTTGTAGCTTGGTGGCAGACGAGCTTTAACTGCAAATCGTCTGATCTGTAACCCACAGCCATAACCACGGAGACATGCCTGTCCTTCATGGAGCAAGAACAGAAAGGAGACTCTTGTACATCAGGGATCGGAAAAGTTAGCTTTCCTTATCTCATTTGTTGATTAATTCATCATACACCGAATCCTATCGGGGTCATAAGATCAGCCAAATCTGATTCAGAATTTAAAAAAACATTTAATGAAGTGTCACTGCAGACACGAGCATATCTGATTTCTCTCCTTCCAAGGTCAGTAAGAAATTTCCTTATAATCTTTGTCCATGCTTTCTGGAAACCACCAGGTCTATAGCATCCTTATAGAGAAAGAATTTCAGAATTCTCAAAAATTACCAAATTTCCCCCAGGGGATTAATGAAGTCATCTATCTATGTAAAGAAAATGCTTTTACCCTTCACAGTTGGAATAATTTGAACACCAAGGCATTTTCATTTAATTTACAGTTATATTATCTCCATGAGAACATTTTCTACCAGACTACTCTTATTTTGCTCCCACGTAAACTGAAGCTCATGGCCATAAACCAGAAATTATGTCATATCCAGACTCAGAATACATGTACAGTTGCTCTAGAAAACCACCTTCCTCTAAAATATTCATATTTTGTTGCTTTGTAGTCTGAAAGACAGACACAAAAAAAAAAACGTTTTAGCTAGTTACTCAGCCATGAATCTGCTGAAATTCTTCTGTACCAACTTGACCCATCTAGACTGTATGATATTCACCCACTCTTCTTTAGATTACTGTTCAAGTTCTGTCAGACTAGATTGTGATGTTGGTCGACGGCAATATTTGAACCATTCTACAGATTTTCAAAAGGGTTTAATTCTGGGCTCTGAGTAAACCCACACAAGAACATTCACCTTTGTCTCCTTCAGCCACTTTGAGGTCAACTTCAGGTCATAATCAGGTTAGAGAGTGAAATTTCCTCCCATTGAGAACTTTCTGGCACAGAGCAGCAGGTTTCCTCAAGAATTTGATGCCATTTTCCACCCATCCATTGTTTATCTATTTTGATGTATGCCCCAGTCTCCACAACAGAAAAACACCACCACAACAGGACACTATTCAGGACATCTTCAAATGATAGTTTGAATGGGCTTCAGGGAGTCAATGAATTTTAAAAACTGCATTGATCTAGGAATGATCATCGTACCACCAAACTCTTCCCACTTCTTGATTTTGAACCTCACTGTACTCTTCTGGATTTATAAACCTTTCAATAACTTGTGCTTGTCCATAACTTTATTCCTGAGAACTTTTGGCAGTGCATAATTGACCATCTGTTTCCAGTTACACTTCCAACCATTAAAATTCTCATGGAATTTTTATGTTGAAATACTCAAAATGTTGACAGTGGGTCAGAGGTGAAAGCCTGTGGTAACTTACAGATTATTTATATCTGATTGTGCTTACAATCTTTTTTAGAAGAGGGTGATCCTTTAAATATCTTGGCGATTCTAATTTTATTTATTTTAATTGTTAGTATTATGATAAATTATGTATTATATCTTCACTTGGGTGTTAGAAGTCATATTCATTTAAATAACCCTGATATTTTATCACTGCATTCAGGTGTATTGGCGTTCTCGCCACCTGACTTTCACTCTAACACTGGGTGACTTTATGCCCCACCTGGTGCAAGAATTGAGTTAGCTCATTTCTGTTTGATGGCTGACCGAGAGCTGACCAAAAAATCTATTTTATTGATTAAATTTCATTTTTGTTTTGGGAAGAAGTGTACAATTAAAATAAGCTTATTAACATAGAACCCATAAAGTTCAGCAAATATTTTTTATGCACAGCACGTTCTTATTTATTTGTTTGTAAGATCAGTGGCTCTGTAAATTGAAGGGCTGAGAGCCACAGTGGTCTAACCCACAAAAACAGAAAAACGAGATAAGGTGATATTTTGATAGAGATGGATAAGGACTTTATGTGCTAATATATTCCGTTCATTTTCCTTGTGAACTTGTGTCATATTATGAGCATTATCCCTGTTTTTTTTTTGTTGTTGTTGTTTTTTTTTTGGGGGGGGGTGTTTGAGGTTTTTTTTTTCAAAAAACTTTTATCTCATTTTTGTCAAAAACAGCATTCTGTTGGTTTCACTACTCTGGTTCTTACCCCTTCAATTCTGCACCAGGCTGGTTCCCTGTCCAAGCTTCTCCAAAAATGAGTTGATTTAAGTAATTTACTTGCTGTTGTTCCCTGTGGTGAAATTATGTCAGTTATTGGTTTCACCATCCAGAGTCCTGATCCCATTCCAGAGGATTTCACTGGAGTTTAGGAATGGACACTGCTCATTACAGAGTCTTCATCTTGTAGCCTACATCCACAATTTGATTGACCTGGCTTTGTGGAATGGTGCACTATCCTCCAGAAAAGCTCAATCCTCAGAGTTATGGAACATTGGCAGTGCACAAGGATGGAAGGTTTCTTCCAGGAGAACCTTCTAGGTATCTTAATTCATGCATAATTTACAAACAAAATCAGCACCATTCCAAATCATCACTCTTCCTCCACCAAAATTCAAAACGTGAGTGTGAGACACTGTGGTTTATAGCCTCTCCAGGTCTTTGACTAACCATTAGATGGTGACATGATGGAAAATTTTGAACTTGACTCATCAAAGGAGGTCCAATTCTTGTGGCCTTCAACACACTTTAGCCTTCCTCTTTGCTTCTTATTGATGTTTTATAGGTCACATGATGTCACCCAACATTTCAAAAAACTGACGAGCATCCTGCTCAGTAGAGAATTGTTTTCGCCCTTTACCCAGCAGGAATTTTGTTGTCCCCAGTGTCTGCTACTTTACCTTGTTTACATTTTTTGAGAATGGAAGAAACCTTACAATCACTATATCCTCATGCCTGTAAAGCCAAAATTTAACTCTTCCTTTTCCACACTCAGAGCTTTTTTTTCTCATGGAAAGACAAATAAGATTAGGTTGATATGAACACCTAATCAGTGCCTCAGTAAATTCAATGAGGTGTGATTATGTAATGAATTCCGCCACAGACGCTGAAAAGAAATGGCTGCCATTCACCGAAATGTAGCTTTAAGGGAAAAATAAGTTGTGTATTATTTCTATCCAGAGCTGTACACATTTGTGCATATATCTACTAATCAGCCCTAACATTAACACTACCTGAATGGTCTATGGCAACATAACCCCATACATAGCAAGGTGATGGTCTAAGTACACAGCAAGATGTTCTGAGTCTCTTCTAGCATACGTGTGTGTGTGTGTGTGTGTGTGTGTGTGTGTGTGTGTGTGTGTGTGTGTGTGTGTGTATGATATAGTTACAAACATTAAACAGCTTATCTACATATTTAACCTCTCCAATTTCTCAGTTTCATAAGTGCATGTGGAAAACAAATAAAACGTAAATGAATAAAACAAACCACCTTACCACGTCATCAGCCAATGTTTTCATATTTATATTCTGTTGAAAGGAGGGGACAACATAGAGGCAAGACCAAAGTAATCACTGACATTTCATTGTGCCCAAACAGAGTTAATCGTGTTTCACAGAAACATATAGCATGCACACAGCTTTTCTTCAAACACATTTCAAATATTTTCAAAAAATTTGTAAAACTTGCTATTTTTTCCCAGTATAACTAATAATTAAATGGTGGGGTGGATGTTGTTAAATAGGTCTATTAAATTCAGTAACATCTTCCAACCCTGAGGAAAAATGTTTTAGTACATTATATACTACACAGGAACTTAAGCAAAAAATATGTAATGACAATTTGATTTTTATAATTTGTTTAGTTGCTTTGTTGTAATTATGACAGATGCACGAGTTATACATGTACAAGTAAGCAGGAGCATTAGAACTATTTTACACTTTAAAGCGAAATTAAACCCAAAATTAACGAAAGTTTACATTCATAGTGCATATCCATGCTCATTAGAACATGGTACTGCTAGCACACCTACGCCATGGAATGAATCGGCTCCAATGTTCTGTGAAAAGCAAGGAATACATCACGTCAAAGCAACAGTTTCCGGCGAAGTATTGTATACTGTATGTCACCTGCACTTGCGTAATGTAGTGCCTAATATTTACTTTATTATCTGTAAACTGTTAATGTTACTGACATCTTGACTTCCTGGAACTGGCACATCTATCGTATATTCTCGTAACTTAGTACTCTCATGAGTGATCCGAGATGTAAATGGGAGCCTTTAATTTAAATAAATTGCAAATTCGTCGATGTAAGTAAAAACCACCTGATAATGAAATAGTAACTATTTAAAGTGTAACACAAGAGTTTTCAAGGTTTTCTTTTACTTCCACTTTAACTCTCTATATAGTATATAGAAACAAAAAAAAGCTAACTAAAACAAGATTTCTGTTTATTTTATATTTTAACCATTTCCGAGGCAGGTTAGGAGAGCTCTGTGCACTCTGAACAAACGTAAACACTATGTAGCTAACAGCATCTGTTTATAGCACATTTGTTTACAACATACTTCACAGAAACATAAGAAAAACAACCTAAACCACATTTGATTTTTTTTTATATAGTTTATTTTTACTCATGATGATGCCACCTGCTCCATGTGACTATGAAAAACTGGGAGTGTCTGTTGTTTTGATTCACGCATTCCCAGAATAGTGGACCAAATTAGAGTTATACATTCCCGTGTAGTATAATCATGTCAATATCCCAGATAATGATTATTGTGGCTACAGATTTAGGGTTAGCCATTTTAACATCCATTGTTGCACGAAGGTCTAACATGACAAGCAGTAAGACAAGTTCCATGGTGTGTAGAAAAGTGCTTAAGAGAAATGAACTAATTATTTAACAAAAAATAACTATTACATTATTACTATAATTTACCATCACTTGAGCAACAGCGAATACTAAAGCTGAGGTCAGCTAACCATATGCCCACTGCTTCAATGTACAGTCAATAACAGAGTCTAACAGTTTTAAGACACAACAAAACAATGCAAAATATGTACATACCAGCTTTTTGTTCTTACTGTCATCCTCACTTGATTTCTTTTTCAGGTGCTTACTGGGGTCCTCCGAACCACTTGCTTGCTGATCCATCTTTGAGGAAAAGCTTCCTTGCACATACGAATGTGTAATCCTGTACTAATTAAAAACCTCGACTGTTTAAGGACTTCATCAGAAAATCTTCAAAAGCCATTCCAGAAACGAAGACTGGAACAACCATTCCTCATAATTACTCCAAGTTATTACCCGATTCAAATGATGATACGCACGTTGGTTCCAACAGCAGCACAGTGTAGCAGCGTCAGAGAAATCTGTCAAATCACATTTTAGATTATGTCATTATAGAAGGTACAGCTGAATATTTTATACACACACTTATCCAAAACAGACAGCCAAACTGTAGTCTGAGATTCAATTCATTGCTTTAGCGGGAGTGCATCCACATCCGGTTAGTAAACAAACAGCTGTTCAATATGAGAAATGAGATCGTGTGCACTAGTGTACCACAAACACTCACTAACAAATTTACGAGCAACATTATACCAATACTCAGGACTAATACTGAGAACCCCCACCACCTTGTTTTCACATCATCATCTATTCTTGGAAACATTCCTTTTAGACGGACGTACATGTTGACCTGATTGCATCACAAAATTCCTGCAGATTTTTCAAGTGTGCTTTAATGTCGTGACTCTACCACACTATTTTACTGCGTCCTAAAGAGGTTCTGTTGGATTCAAATCATGTGACACGAAGACCACTGAATAATACTGAACTCATTTCTATGTTCTTTTTATGTAGAGATTTCCATTTGAAAAGAATTCTGCTTTGTGATAGTGTGGACTATCGCACTGTAAATACTGTAGTAAATAAAGGATGCATAAACTGTGGCTACAAATTGATGCATATGAATAGCATTGATACGGAATTAGTCTATGAACTTAGTCTGTGAAATAATGATTGGCATTACTGGGTCCAAAGTACAGCAAGAAAACATTCCCAACATCATGACGCCACCCAACCAATCATGCTGAGGGGTTTTTTTTTGTTTTTTTTTAGTGTGCAAATCCCCGGTTTTGATGAGCCTGTGTCCCCTGCACCCTCAGCTTTCTCTTCCTGAAGTGTTGTAAGCCCG
>CM045750.1:13971918-14241918 GCA_024760905.1 Plotosus lineatus
ATGCTCTAATGCCAAGACCTCAGCTTTCCTCATCATCATCATCATCTTCTTCCGCTTAGTCCAGGGTCGGGTCGCGGGGGCAGCAACCTTAGCAAAGAGGTCCAGACATCCCTCTCCCGAGCTACTTCCTCCAACTCTCCCGGGGGGACACCGAGGCGGTCCCAGACAAGCCGAGAGACATAGTCCCTCCAGCGTGTTCTAGGTCGACCCCGGGGTCTCTTCCCGGTTGGACATGCCCGAAACACCACACCAGGGAGGCGTCCGGGGGGCATTCTGACCAGATGCCCGAGCCACCTCAATTGGCCCCTCTCAATGCGGAGGAGCAGCGGATCTACTCCGAGCTCTCCCCGGATGGCGGAGCTTCTCACCCTATCTCTAAGGGAGAACCCCGCCACCCGGCGAAGAAAGCTCATTTCAGCCGCTTGTAACCTCAGCTTTCCTATGTAGTACATTTGCGGGGGGGGGGCATTTAAAATAAAAGATTTCACTTTAACCTAACACTTTCATGACTGCTTAGCTGGTTTTGAAATGTATATATGTGAAAGTGAAATAAACTGTGCGTGCTCAGAGAGAATACGAACCATCAAACAGCAACAGTATAGGGATATGGATCAGAATGTGAACAAGAAGATTTGAGCAGATAAGCGAGAGATGATCAACAGACTTGCTGAAGAGTCAGAGCATGTTGCGAAGACAAATGACATGGGAACTCTGTAGAAGATTACAAAAGAGCTGTGTAATAAAAAGAGACGGTCAACAACTGGAGTGAGAGATAAGTATGGTAAGCTACTCGGTGAAGAAGATCAGATACTTCAGAGATGAAAAGAGCACTATGAAGAGGTATTAAATTTGGAAAACCTGTGCAATGAAGACGAAGCCGAGGATGAGTTCGACCTCAACAACATCGAAATTATAGAAGAAATCAACACTGGGCCTTTTTCCAGAAGAAAAGGTGAAAAAGGCAGTAATAAAGTTAAAGAGCTGTAGAGCAGCCGGTGTGGACGACATCAGCGGTGAAATGTTGAAATGCTGCACATGTTCAAAAGTGTGAGAAAATCAATCACAATGCCGGGCGATTGGAAAAAAAAATCAATGATAGCTCAAATACCAAAGAAAGGTGATCTGACTAGATGTGACAATAGTAGAGGAATATCACTTGCTCTCCATAGCTGGAAAAGTCTTCTGCAGAGTTATCATAGAGAGGATTTGAAAAGGAGTGGAAGAAAGATTGAGGAATGAGCGATCACGCAGAGTTAGCCATAGGCGATCTTCAGTAAACCTGAACCATAAAAGACAACCTTATATATATTTCCAGCCTGGAATATGGCACAGTTTATTAAACTGAAAAGTACAGTATACAATCATTTACATGAAATACTCAAACACAACATTCTTTTTAACAAACTATTTATTTAAATTGTCCACCACAGCAAAGGTAGGACCACCCTAAATAGCTCTCCAGTCCATTGTAGGCCCAACACATACAACTATTCACTCAAACGCAGGGGTGTTTTTTTGGACTATGAGAGGAGATCAGATTTCCCAGAGTAAACCGATACATGCATATTCATTTCAATTCCGTTTTATTTGTATAACCCTTTTCACAACTGCAGCTTTCACAACTGAAAGAAGGTTTATATAGTATAACAAATTTTATAAAGAATTTCAACATTTCCTCTATCAACCCTATACTTCCACAACGAAAGAACCCACAGCGGTGGAGGGAAGGAAAAACTTCCAAAGATGATGAAAAGAAGAAATCTTGAGAGGAAACAGAGATAAAAGGGAAACTCATCTTCATTTGGGTGAAACCAGACAAAAATACAAACATTACAGAGTTTTATTTTACTGTGGTATTTATAAAGTAATGATGCAACATTTAATCCCAGTGCTGCTATTCATCATTTTCATGGGTCATGGCCTTTCTAACTCTAAGACAAGCAGAAAGTGTTAAGCTGACTTCGAAGGTGTGGCAGTATTGGCAATGTGTAGTCTTCATCAACCACACAAACTTAGACTATCTACACAAATCCAACAGACTAGATCCTAGACTCTCCCTCACTTCAACTTCACAGTCGTATTATCCAAGGTTCTACAGCACCAATGTGGACACCTTATCATGTCAACTATCCTCACTTGGTGAGCCCCCTCCAATTAGAATCAATTCTACCAGCTCTTTGCATAATAAATGCTTTGGAATGTGACGTTGATGAAGAGATCAAGAACATCAAGGGCGTAGGCTGGTCTGACCGTGGGGGGGTGCACATCTTGGTTGACCGGAACTTGAGTTCCAGGGGCTATAGGCTTAAGCCTTAAAGTATTATAGAGAAACACAAGAACAAATTGAACACCAGACTGTTTTAATTATATACATAATTTGGGTCATAATTAAAATTGGCATAGAGGTCTTATAAATGATGTTATACAATTGTGAGATGCTCCACCGAATGTAGGCACTTGTTGAAAGTGACGTACGGTGCTTGTGGGACAAAACGCGGCTTATCCGGACTTCCGATCTTTCAAGTGAGCAAGTGAAGGTTGAGTACTAAATAAGTATTCAACGCGCACTTGCTCACTTGAAAGATCGGAAGTCTGAATAAGCCGTGCTTTGTCCCACAAGCACCGTACGTCACTTTCAACAAGTGCCTACATTCGGTGGAGCGCCTCACAGTTATACAACACTAATGGATCTCAATGCACCAACGTTACACTACACACTATAATTTAACAAAGATGTATTTACAGTTCAATTACAAAAACAATTTAATCTAATTTACAACATTTGCACTTTATAAACACTTTCACATAATCTTTCACATAATTTTAGCAAGTTATTTACTTGTTAGTCACTTTGGGGGAACCAGGTACACCCATGGGTAGACTTTTGACTCTTTAAAAAAATGTCTGTCTATACAGGGGTGAACTGCAATCAAATATTATAGTTCAACCAAAAAAATTCTCAAATATGTTTCAAACTACATCTGCAAGTACATGTGCTACATACATTTACAAATTGAGCTAAAGTTATTTATCTATTCAAAAGCACAAACAAATATTAATACATATTTACAGCACAAAGACATATTATTAATTTTATAAAAGCATTGACCATTAGGCTGCAGATACAGGCTGGATGGCTTATGATTATTTTATCCATTCATTCCCTGTGCGTCAATGTTTGTGTTCTAAGACATGTGCAGGAACCGGAGGCGGGACTAACAAACTGTGCTTTATTCTCACACTCGCACTTTGTTTGATTGACTTTGTTTGATTGACAGTGCCCCTAGTCGTACAGCACCACTGAGTGGCCTGCCCAAATCTCAAAGCTTCACTACCATCATGTTGCACTGTGACTGCGTTTTCATGTTCCTTCAGTTAAAGGCCAAGTTCAAGGTTACTTTATTGTACTTGCAGGTAAATTCTTTCTGCAGCAAAAACAAGCAAAAATAAGAGTGAGAGAGACATTCATACTAAATACAAGACAAATCACAACGGCGAAACAAAGGAAAAACAGCATCAGTTGCATCCCACTGCCTGGCCTTCCTCCTACCTACAAAACAGCTGAAAAACCCTTCACTGATATGTTCCTACGTTTCGTCAGCTCTGGGGATACATCCGGCTTCCTTCACCAACTGTTCTTACGAAGAAATTCATTCTTAACTTTCACTTACACACCTTTCTGGTGTTTTCTTTTCTCAGGTTTGTTCTTAGCTATTACTGAAATCCATGAACATAAAAGAGCACTTTTACTCAGATGATATTTTGAAATCTCTATTATCTTCCTTCTTTTTTTATTTCATTTTTTTCAATCCATTACATTAATATCAGAGACTGATGTTATTTTTTTATTAATAAATGTTATGCCTACTTACACAATGTTACAAAGCACCATTCAATTAAATATCACTTAATGACGCATCAGTTTTGATTGTTTACTTGAAACCATGGCTTATGTAATACAGTGGTACCTCACCTTATGATAGTCCCAGCAAACGAAAAATCCAGGTTACGAAAAACATTTTCCAAAAATTTTTTGCCTCTGTATACGAAACAAGTTCTCTTTACAAAACAAGCCAACCGCGCCATTCAAACAGTCAAACATTAAAATGCGCCATTCAAGCATTCAAACAATGCACGAATTGCTCTCTACTGACTATCTCCCAACATCCCACCCCGCTGGCCTCCCATTGCCTAGGAGGGATGACGCAGCTCCCTCCCATCGGCTATCTCCCAACATCCTGCCCTGCTGGCTTCCCATTGACTAGGAGGGATGACGCAGCTCCCTCCCATTGACTACCTCCCAACATCCCGCCCCGCTGGCCTCCCATTGACGAGGGATGACGCAGCGCCCTCCCATTGGCTATTATGGAGCTGGATCTCTCATAATGATATTCGTGTAAAGGACAGAGTTACTGTTGTTTCATGAGTTTTTTGAGTGTGCCACTGCAACTTTATTTTTTGACTCAGGCTTTTAACCTTCCATAAACATTTGTAAGATTATAACTCTGCTAAGAAGACATGGTCAACACACACGTGCACACACACACACACACACACACACACACACACACAAGCGCGCGTATGATTTCCAGTGCGAGTGAAAAGAAGAAGTGGGCTCGTGGCATGCGGTTGAGTGAAATCGCAAATGAATACGGCCAAACCTGTCTACCATCGATACGATATTGAAGCAGAAGGAGGTCTTAAAAGGTGTGCTTTTATAATTTTTAAAGGGTTTAGGGGGTAGTATTGGGGGCTTTGGAACAAATCACACGTTTTACATGTAAAATGCGGTTCAATTTACGAAAAATCCAGGTTAAGAAAAAGGCTCTGGAACGGATTAATTTCGTAAGGTGAGGTACCATTGTAATTAATAACTTTATTTACAGGGTGATTGTAGACCAATTCTCATAGAATGTCATATTTCCTCTTGGTAAAATAAATTCCATCACTTAGGAGAGAACAACTCTTTGAAGCCCATTCAGATTTATTCACAGAGACCAATTACTAAGACAGTTTCAGTTACCCAGAGCTTTTCTGATGGAGCTGTGTAACACCTTGGACATGCACTGTACACTTATATCTGACAAACCAATCAGGTACCAGTTCAAGTACTGGCTGCTGCCTTGTGCTTTTTTTGGCTACAGAGACATTTCAGAGGGCGCTTAGACATCTGATGTGTAATATCTCAGTCTTCCCGCCATTTCTGGAAAGTATAAACCTATTGGCCAGACAGTACATCAAATTCTAATGTCCTGAACATAAAGAGTTTCCAATCAAGGGATTTCATTTTCTTGTTGCTCTAACCAACATTATATAGGTGGACTAGATCACATGCACATGCACATGCACACCCTCTCCCAATCCATTCTGATACCCTAAAAGAAAACAGTTCCACTCAGTTAAAGTCTATATCTTCTGTGACTCAGAGAACAATTTTCTAAACACGATCTCCCATTTTCCAGGCTTTTGTTTTTACAATTGTGTGATGCAATCAGAGATCATTGGGAAGTGGTGGTTTGTGAAGGTGCTTCAATAGCCTCGTCAGAGCACCAGCCCTGCAGCCTCACTTTTGCTTTCTCTTCCTACGCCACCTCCGCTTCCAGCCCACAGGATGGTAATCCACAGAGAGCCAGAGTCTCTGGCTATGTCATGTGACTGGAAAAACTCGGATGATTTTATTGTGCTATTGGACTGTCCTGTGCTTTTTAAAGTGATAATTTTTATGCAATTATATGCAAATCATGCAATTATGCAATTATGCAATATATGCAAAAATATGCAAAAAATATGCAATTGCATCTGCCTTCATCTCTGCCTCGAAATCAGTGAAGTACGGGTTAGAAAATATCTATTTCAACTCCCTGACCCCTATGAGTAGCATTATACCGGGTTTTCCCGATATTAGAAATAGATTTAGTGAAATTATTTTATTCAATTATTATAATCACTATTATACTAATCCCTTTTAGTTCATTATACTTATATACAGTACTTATAAGTACTGTATAATGAACTTCAAGAGAGAATAGACAGAGAGTGGGATAACATAACTGGCAAGACAGTGTAAAAGAAACAGATACACCTCCTACCATATACCAGTGAAGATACACATTCTCATTCACTCAATCATTTGCCAAACCACTTAAAGTCTAACAGGGTCATGGGGAGGTTGAAGCCCATCTCAGCCTGCAATGTGCAAAAGCGAGGAACACTTTGGACTGCGGGAGAAATCCAAAGTGCGTGGAGGAAAACAGTGCAAGCACAATGAGAACATGCAAACTACACATTTCTATGTGTATTACACATTTCTATTTATTTAATTGCAGAGCCAATAATTTCCCTTGGAGGATTAATACAGTATATGTATAGTAAGAAAAAAAATACATGTATATATTATATTTGTGTGGCTTCCTGCACATTATGGAGTTGATGGAAATGAGCTGGCTGATAAATAAATAATTAGACAATGATAAATAAGCAAACTAAAGCAAAAGGAACAACAAGGGGAAATGTGACTGTTCAAATATATACTGTATAAAGCTTACAGTAGTTCAGCAGACGATGGAAATGGCCTGAACAGCTCACCAGTCAATCACAGGGCCAACACACACACACACACACACACACACACACACACACGCGTGCGTGCGCACGGGCGAGCAATTATTCACACTCACATTAAGGGAAATCTGAACCTAACATTTATCTTAAACTGCAAGACTTTGGACGTGTCTGTCTGTAGGAGAAAACTGGGAGCTCAAAGGAAACTCATGCAATCACAGGGAGAACATCCCAACTCCACACAGAAACTCTTCATCGAGCTTGTGTCTCGAACCCCTGACCTCCACACCACACCAGATGCTAATGTTTTAAACATGTCAGATACTCAGATACTTTATCTGCATATTTATATGCAGCCTACTCTTAATGAAAATCAGCAATGGTTCTTTTCTATCTATCTACGTCAACATCCAATCACGAGGAATGGACGTCGCTCCCTTAAGCTTGAATGATGCTCATACAGTACAGGGATCGTGTCATGGCTATGATCACAATGATCTACTGTATGGTTCACCAAGCCACATACGGACTCACTCACACCTACGAGAAAATGTGAAACAGCCAATTAAATTACTGTGCATGTTTTTGGACTGTGGGAGGAAACTGGAGTACCCGGAGGGAACCCACACAAGCACGGGGAGGATATGCAAACTCCACACAGAAACACCCAGGCCTGGAATCGAGCCCTGGCCTTCTTACTATGCCATCGTGCCGCCCCACATGGTTCTTTTACATATCTTTCACCATAGACAGTGAGAGACATGGCACCTTTGATAACTCAGTCTGCTGCACTGGGGGCACAGCAGTGACAACCATTGACAGTGGGCTTGAACCCTAAACCTTGGGTTGGTAATCCAGGCACTTTACCACCGGACCACCACTTCCCAGTGGCTTTAACCAAAAAAACATCTATCAGACTCTGATAATCAATAAAAGGTTTTTATTATTTTTTGTAATTGTGTGGACTGGTACCAAATTATTATTGTGGATGCTTATATAGCACAATTTCATACATGCGTATGAGACCCCAGCGCTCCAGGTACCCATCACCACCATACAGCACCAGTTGCAGCATTGTTCTATATTTTTGATGCTGAGCACCAAGCAGGAAGCAACAACTCCCAAATTTTAACATCTCATGGTATGACACAGCCAGATTTGAACTCTGACCTTGCGGAAGATAAAGCAGACACTCTACCAACTGAGATAAATCCCCGGTCACCAAACTGCCTGGTGGTTGGGGACCACTGCAATATACAGTACAACTATGTTGACTATTTTGCTTTATAAAGCCTAAAAATGAATACAAACAAAACCTTAAAAAATAGAAATAGAAAAATAGAAATACAGTAATAGAAATAATTTTGAGCTTCTGGTGATTTTCAGAAAAACATCAGTGCAATAATAATAATAATAATAATAATGGTGGTCCAGTGGTATAGGGCACTGGATCGCTGATCCAAAGGTTGGGGGTTCAAGTCCCACTCTGCACAAGGTTGTCACTGCCTCCCCCCCCCCAGTGGAGCTAACTGGGTTATCAAAGGCCGGCCATGTCTCTCACTGTCTATGGTGTGAGGCATGTAAAAGAACCATTGCTGACTTTCGACAAGAGTAGGCTGCAAAGCCGTCAGCGTGTTTCCGCCCTGCGATGGCCTGGCGAGCTGTCCAGGGTGTACTCTGCCCTCGCCCGAAGTTGGCTGGGATGGGCACCAGCCTCCCCGCGACCCAAATTAGGACTAAGCGGGTACAGAAAATGAACTGAATAATAATAATAATAATAAATCACAAAGACCCGATTCAGGCTCTACCCAAGTCACAGCTGTTCCAATAATAAAAAAAACATGACCAGAGTGTCGCACATGCTGTGATGAACTCTGTGGAGCAAACTGACGTTAAATATCCTCAAATAAAAACTTGCGAGAATTATACATAAAGGCGTTAAAGAACGCGGATAAACTTTATTTACTACATTTTCATGTGTACTCATTGTGCTCAAAAGAACTTTTCCAAGTTAGAAACATGAAATGGATAAAGCTAATGCTAAAGCGATGGCTCTCCTCTGTCCCATCTCTGCCAAGCAGATAGTATGGACACAAATGCTAAAGGGATTAAAAATACCTGAACTTTTCCCTCAAAGCCACCTGCACCACTGAAGAAACAGAAAGGGGACGACGGAACAAAAGCCAAAACTAATGCCGACGACGCTGCTTCCATTTCAGCAGCTATAGCATCACTGAACGACTTAAAAAAGAGTTGAAAACACAATTCCACCAACATCACAAAGGCTGAGAGTGATGGAAATCAGTCATATCAGACTTACAATTACTCAACTAAAAGAAAAAAAAAGAAAAGAAAAATAAGTTTGAGCCTTTAAAATTATTCATTCATCCCTAAACAGAAATTAAGGTGGACGTATATTGATCTGCACCAGCTTTTAGAAAAAAATACAGTGGAACAAAATGAAACAAAGACCGCTGTGGAACGAGATAAGCAAAAAAGAAAAAGAAAAAAAAACATTCATTGAAACACCTGGTAATCAGGGAACATTCCAGGAAGGAAGTCATTCGGTTGGGAGGTTTTAGTGGACAAGGTCACAGATCCGATAGCCGCTCGAGAGGAATTTTTGGGACTGATAAGTCGGAGTATGACGTCATTATTTCGGCGTTATCAGGAGCTGATGGCGAATATGAGCGGCAATCAAATAAAGAATAATCAGCCAAGGGAAAAGGCCACTGAAGTGGAGACATTGATATGCAGAACCGAAAGAAATTGTTCGGATTTCCCTTCTCTGTGTTCTGCCCTGGATCCAGGTTTCTCTCACTGAGCTCAGGAGAGGCTTCAATAAACGAGGAGTCAACGAATGTAACTCAAAGATGTTTATTCAAGCCTTCGAAAGAATCACAGTCAGGAAACGGTATTTATAGGCAAGAAAAGTGAGTGTGTGTGTGTGTGTGTGTGTGTGAAGAATAGAAACAACCCTGTTGCAAAGGAATGCAGGGGTGAAGGGGAGCATTTCTGTTCCTGAGATGAATGAATTATGTCTATGTGTACGTGCAGAACAGAATGTTAGTGCGAAGCGGGAAAATACAGCTATACGACTCAGACCGAACACATTTCGCTCGGTGTACAATCAAACTGAGGGGCTCGTGGCATAGTGGTTAGGGTGCTGTGCTCATGATCGTAGAGGTTGTGTGTTCAAATCCCAGTTAGACACCCCCCCCCCCACTGTGCTAAGACCCCTGGGCAAGGTCTCAACCACAAGTGTGCCTCTGTTCACCCAGCAGTATAAATGGGTACCAGTAAAATATACTGGGAAGGAAACCTGCGATGGACTAGCGTCCCATCCATCCAGGAGGAGATGAACTCCTGGTTGCTTCACGTTACAGAAACCGGGGATAAGCACCGGCCTGATGAGCCGCTATGGCTCGGGTGTAAAAATCCCACCAGACTTTACTTTACCTACCAAAGGATTAATACAGTACTACATACAAATTATTATTATTATTCCCTACATAAATAATTTTTTTTTTTTAATCATCTGATTCAACAATAACAGAGTCAGTATACTATACATTTTATTTTTTAAATAAAATTAAATTAGTTTATTATGCTCATCAGTCTTTTTTTTTCAGTGGTAGGAGCAGGTTCGGGATAGTGAGACCAATGCTGAAGGTAGACGTGGGTGGACTGATTGCGAGTTCCTGGGGAGGACTGGCTGCTTTGCTCATGGCGTACAACATCGTAGATATAACACCTGAAGAAATACCATGACCAAAAGTACACAAAGACACAGTGTGGATAAAAGCCTATGTATACTGATAACAGCAGAGAAATATTTATTCATTTCATGAACAATGCGCACAGACTTTGAAAGGCGCACTTGTATTATTTAAGAGATTAAAAGAGGTGGCGCTATGGAGTCTATAAACCAGGGGATTTTTCAAAGATTTTCAGATCCAGCTGGCTCTCTAGAGGAACGCATTTCCAGTGTATTGCTGTACATGACTGAATAAAGAGTTACCTGTGTCTTCTCATCCGGGCGTAAGCTCTCTTCTTTATTCTATTACAATTCAAGTTGTTTATTGGTTATAAGGAAAAAAAGCGAGTCGAATTGAGAGAGATTATGGTGTGAAAGTTTAATTTGAATATTAATCATATTCAAAAAGACTGTTTAATATGATAGAAATTAAAAACCTATAGCCACAAGTTGATACATCCACTGAGAAGACAGGATCTGGGTTCCACCAGGAGAAGAACTGCTGATGTAGAATGCTTCAAAAGAAGGCGAAACTCAAGACTCAATGATCTGACAACGGGGGAAAAAAGATGAGAATACTGTACCTGGGAACTATTTGTGAATCTCCTGTTACAGATAACTCCACAGTGGAAAGATAAGATTGACTTCATCTTGGATTTGAACATCGTGTAGGATCCAACAGCTCAAATTTCCCTCGTCAGATCATTATGCAGTTTACCAGCAGACACTTCGGAGAGGAACTCTGGAGAACCACCAAACATCACCTCATCTGTAAAGATCTCAACATTCGCTTCAGTGAAGATCTCACCAAAGAACACATGGCGGATCGGAGAGTAGTATGGCCCAACGTTGACCAAGCAAGGAAAGCATGTCTGATGACTACACAGTATTTTTGAAGACCCTCGTTCCTGTATCAATGGACAAAGGTCCAAATATATAACCACACCCAGACTACATAAACAATGCAGCTATGAATGTGAATTTTAAATAAGAAAATCGGTTTGTTCAGGTGTTTGCAACGGTTTATCTTTGTTTTCCAAGCACACACCTTGCATCCTTGAAAAGGTAGAAGGTGAAAAAAAAAAAAAATAGAAAAATCAACCTTATCTTTTTACAATAAACACACTCTAATCCAGAAGATAGTTTATTTTGGTCCAATCAATGGGGAGATGATATTTACTTTAATCGAGCGACTTCAAAATCAGCAGGAGCTCTCATCCTAGTGAATAACTTCCAGGATCAGATCACATCACACATGGTTGAAAATCACGGTCACTGGCACATTTGAATAGTTATTCCATGAAACTCAATTTATTTTAGTGAATGTATACAGTGAAAGTATTAAAAATGAAAGTTAAAAACTTATTTGAACAAATTGCTGTGCTGGCAGTGGTAGCCTGGTGGTAAAGGTGCTGGATCACTGATCTCAAGGTTGGGGGTTCAAGCCCCAGTTTCAAAAGGTTGTCGTCCCCCCCCCTCCCCACACACAGGGCAGTTCCCTGCACTTTGGTTATCACAGGCCGGCCATGTGTCCCACTGTCTGTGGTGAGAGGCTGTAAAAGAACCATTGCCAACTTTCATCAAGAATAGTTACATAGCCATCAGCGTTTTTCTGTCCTACAGTGGCCTGGCAAACTGTGCAGGGTGCACTCTGCCCTCACCCAGAGTCAGTTGAGATGGGCACCAGCCTCCCCATGACCCTAATTAGAATTAAGCCGTTCAGAAAACAAACGAATGAAAATTTGATTAAGGAAAAAAAGGCACAAGACCTGTATGCTGTTCTTTGTCATTTTCCCACTGAAAGTTAATTCTGTTTCCCCTTGACGGGTTTTTTGTTTTTAACGTTTATAATGGGTGTTTTTTGTTTTTTTTTGTCTTTTGTTGTTGTTTTTTTTTTCACAATTTTCAGTGATTTACACACAAATTTGAGTAACTCATTGAAAATTGTTAAAAATCTCCAACCCTCCTCTCTCTATGTTTTTGTTGAGGTACACGTTCTCCTTCTGGGATGCTGGTAATCCTGATCCTTCTGCTTTCTGAGTCCTGTGGTTTGTCCTGGTGAGATGATGCTGGCTGGAGTTCTCATCTTGGAAGCCCCTCCCTCCCTGGTGATGAAGATCTATATGGACTTGGATGTGCACTCATAGACTGCAAACATGACTTTTCACTGCTTGTGATATATAAACTCATTCCCCACAAATATTTATTACTTATAGTTGTTGTATAACTACATTTTGGATTGTAATGAAGTTTCTCATATACATGTACGGTTTGTTTCTTTACGGTTTCATCCAAATGGAGATGGGTTTCGCTTTTGGGCCTGGTTCCCCTCAAGGTTTTTCCTTGTCATCATCACCGCAGGCTTGCCCATTATGAATGTATAAGAGTTGTAGAAAATGTTTATACTTTTGTAGTGTGTAAAGCTGGTTAGTGACAATGTCACTGGGGATTTAGCTCAGTTGGTAGAGCATCCGCTTTATCCTCCGGAAGGTCGGTGTTCGAATCTGGCCATGTCATACCATGAGAGGGTATGGTGCTCAGCATCAAAAGGATAGAACAACACAACAACTGGTGCCATATGGTGGTGACAAGTGCTGGGGTCTCATGCACATTGAGCATATGCGTGTATGAAATTGCGCTATATAAGCATCCACAATAATAATGTCAACTCTAAAAAGCACTATAGAAAAATAAGAAAGCTTCCAAACTGTTCTCTTTGTTGGAACGCTGACATAATGATCCTCCTTTTATTGATTTTTGTTTTTCTGGACATTGTGTGTATTTCGATATTTTTGTTCAATTTAAGTTTTCATCTTTGTGTGTGTTACAGGTATCATGCGGGTGCAAGTTGTCTTGCTCTATCTGAAGAACTGGATTTGTTTGACTTGAGGTTTGAAAAGTGAAAAGTGACCTGTCTGTTTGTGACGTATGTTGTTAATGAATTAAAAAAAAAAAAAAAAAAAAAAGAAGAAGAAGAAGAAGGAAAGAAGAAGAAGAAAAGAAAATCACAACTGTTCCAGTCCGCCCTCCAGCCCAGCAAGGGGCGCTCGTGCGCACCTCAAGTCTGTAAAGAAGCGCCATTAAACAGGAAGAGGAAAAAGAAGAAGAAGGAAAAAGAAAAGGAAGAAGACGCTGCGTGTTCGCCGCAATGGATCAGCTTTGCAAACTTTTTGTCGGTGGATTAAATGTTCAGACGACTTCTGAAGGACTCCGTGCTTATTTCGAACAGTTCGGACAGCTCAAAGACTGCGTTGTTGTTCAGAATGAGCAACTCCAGCGCTCGCGCTGTTTCGGTTTTGTCACGTATTCGGACGGTAGCGAGGCTGATGCAGCGATGGCAGCAAGGCCGCACATTATCGACGGCAAAACCGTGGATTTAAAAAGAGCCGTGGCTCGTGAGGATGCGGGGAAACCCGAAGCTCTCGCTCGAGTCAAGAAAATCTTCGTCGGCGGATTGAAAGAGGACATCGAGGAGAAGAACCTGAGTGAGTATTTCTCTCAGTTCGGCGCGATTGAGAAATCTGAGGTGATCACGGATAAAGACACCGGCAAGAAACGCGGCTTCGGGTTCGTGCACTTTGAGGACACCGACTCCGCGGATAAAGCCGTGGTGCTCAAGTTCCACACCATCAACGGCCACAAAGTGGAAGTGAAGAAAGCTCTCACCAAACAAGAGATCCAGGCTGCCGGCGGAGCCCGGGGCGGCCGGGGCAGGAGAGGAGGAGCAGGAGGAGGCGGCGGGATGGGCAGAAATCAGAACGAGTTCGGTGGCGGTCGAGGCGGTTATAACAGCGGCGCTGGAGGATACGATGGCGGATATGATGGAGGATATGGCGGCAACTACGGATGGGGTTATGAAGGGACATACAATGAGCAGATGGGGGGATATGGCGGTGGGAATGGTTATGGGGATTTTGGCGGTGGATACCACCAGCAGCCGTCCGGTTACGGGCCCGTAAAAGGCGGGAACACTTACCGCAGTGCTGCCCCTTATTCTCGCGGTGGTGTTTCCGGTTACGGTCGGGGTGGATACGGGGGCCCGTGTTAAAAACCAGGAGGGTCGGAGGAAGGTTTCAGGCTCCATACATTTCTAAGCCTTATATCTCACACAAACACCCGTTTTAGTCTCTGTTGGGGCACGTGGCTTCCAAACAATAGACTTGGACATGTGGTCAACCTGGAAAGAGCGCGCAACCTCCACCCCTCCCCCCTCTCTCCCTCCACCCCTCCCCCCTCTCCCTCCACCCCTCCCCCAACTCAAACCCCTCCCCATCACCACCTCAAACGCCCCCTCCCCCCAGGACATGTCGCTCCCTGATCTTTATTCCTGCATCTCCTAGTTTTGATCTCGATTTTTCTGTAAACAATAATTTTGCCAGATTTAAGATTCCAGATTTTTTTTTTTTTTTTTTTTTTTTTTTTTTGCGCTGCCTGAAACCCGACTTGCTCATGTTTAGTGCTTTTATATTCCAGTGCTTTTTGTCTCTTTATCCCTCAAACCTGTCTGATGTTAATAGTGTTTATTAAAAACAGTCCCAGTTTGTTTGTAAAAAAATGTTTTATTTACACAAACCCATTATCTGTAAAACTTTGTTCAACATCAGCATTTTTTTTTAAATTCTATAAATAAAAAACACTGAAAACATGAAGTTTGTTCTTTGTGATTGATCATATATTTTCTACAGGTTTTATCAGTAAAAGATGTGTATGGAGGATCAATAAATACTCATTTGCTACATAAATTAAATATATTGAATTTCTATTTCGTATTAAATTCAAATAACTGGAGAAAAAATAATTTTATATTTTCTGTGATGGCCTGGTGAGTTGTCCAAGATGAACTCTGCCCTCAGAGTTGGCTGAGATGGGCACCATCCTCCCTATAACTAATTATTATTAATTTAATATTTTAATTTCTTTTTCTTTTTGGATGTTTTTTAGATAGCTGAAAATATTTTACTCTTTTTTTTTTCTTCTTCTTCTTTTTAATCTATTTACAAAAAGCCCCCATTAAAATAAAAGAAAAATTTGTAGAGACTTTTTAGAGGATTTTCTCATTCCTGGAGACACTTTAGGATCCTCAGATTAGGTTTTATTTAATTAGGTTTTTTTGACACTGTAGGTGTCTCATCGCATGGTCAACCACACTCATCTAAATTTAATTACTTTGATCTCCGTGACCTTGAAAACTAGGCCAAGGTGACCTTTAAGGTGGATTATAACAGGTATGTTCAAAGGAATATCTGGTATCCTGTGTCAAGTTTCACATAGCTGAATTTTTTCATGACCACATCCATATCTCATGCTGCGTCTCTGACATTGAAATTAACTCAAGGTGACCCACTTATGATGGGTTTGACGACCTTGACACGAAGTATAGCACGAATGAATTATAAACCGATCAGACAAAAACTGAATTTCAGAGTGTTAATGGGCAGAAGTATTGGTGGTGGCAGAACAGCTGCAAAAATCTTGTACATTTAAAATAATAGAATTGTGATTGACATTTTTATTATTTTAAGGGGGAGGGCGTTGTACCACAGATTTTGGAATAGTTACAAATTCATCATGGTGATATTTATAAAAATGTATCTGAAATAATCTATATCTGAGTGTTTACTCTGTGGGTAAACAGCAGTGTATCTTAATTATATATAAACATTAATCAGACATCTTAACCAGAAAAAATTATTATAACATCAATAAACAGTCCAAACTTTCCTGATACCTTCTGCATGTAAGTGTGTGTGCTGTTCATACACTGGTGAAGATGCACAGAATTAATAATAATAATTATAGCACATTTTGTAATAATATGTTGGGAGGCATGATGGGATGTCAGGGAAAGATGACACTGGGCATAAATCACCCAAGGTCAACCACCGCCCTTCCATTCCCTGGGACTCTGTCCACTCCAGGCCACCATCCAGATACCACGATAATCCAGTTCTTTGTTTTTGTTCAGTGTGTACATTTCATTCTGTAGAACTTACTCGATGTGTAATGCATTAAAAGAGTACAAGTGTGCAATGTGGGTCACTACATACACGCAACATTTACACTGATTTCTCTTGGTTATGAATGTGTATCATGAATGTAGCGAGTTAAAAAAAGTGAGGTGTATAATGAAGGATCAGCCCAAGATGGAAGGCTGAGGCAAGGCATGAGCCTCAGAGCCTGCACATGTCCCTAACAACTGCACCACCCAGGCCTGGATAGACTGTAGGGGAAAAGAAAGGGTTATTATTATTATTGTTGTTATTATTATTATTATTATTACTACTAGTAGTAGTAGTAGTATGTAGTAGTATTTTTCTTTTCCAAGTGTTTCTAGGTCAGGGGTCACCAACCTTTTTGAAACTGATAGCTACTTCTTGGGTACCAATTCATGCAAAGGGCTACCAGGTCAATACACACTTCTGAAATAACAAATTTGCTCAATTTACCTTTAATTATATGTTATTATTAATAATTAATGATATTCATATATGTGTGTGTATGTGTATATATATATATATATATATATATATATATATATATATATTTTAATTAGATGCAGCTCAGTGGACAGTTGTGGGATGGAGCCATGAGCATGTTCTAAAAATAGCGGTGAACAGGCCCGCAGGCGATTCATATTGTCCTTGTGGGCGACCTGGTGCCCATGGGCGCCATGTTGGTGACCCTTGTTCTAGATGATCCTTTAAGGTGGATGCAGCTCAAGCCTAAATTACAAACATTGAGAAATGAGCTGTAGTGAAGTCAACAGAATTTGTCTGTCAAGCTGAAGGTCAAGGTTTGCCTTGTACAGTGGTGCCAGTGCATTATTATTGAAAAAAATACTAGTTTCAGCAAGGACGTTGTTGTCCCTACGATAGTGTGGCGAGCTGTTGTTCCAGGTGTACTTCACCTTCTCCTACATTTGTCCAAGAAGCCATATGATCACGTGTGTACAATATAATTCATTATATGTTACCCTTATTGTAGTGGCAGTCAACATCCATAAACAACTGTTCCCCAGGCAGCACACAAATGAGGAATCTTAATTGGAAGTTTTAATAAGACTTCAATCTCGGCTCCATTTGCACGCCAATCCCTCTGGCAATATGGCGGCGCCCTGAATCGACAATGCTGATATTCAAATACAGTACTGTACTGTAATATGCCATGTCTCCAGAACACTAGATGGCAGCAGCTGCACTTCATTAGTAACCGTAGTCGCCTGATAAGACCAAGAACGAGGAGGCCTGTCGTCTTGTGTCGTATTTTTTGCTGTCAGTTGAAGAAAGAGTTTTAGGAGGGGGAAATGTTAGAAAGAAAATACTACAGAAATACAGAATACTTTATTGTAAATAATGTAAGCTCGTTTACATTTCCTATTACTCAAGGTAGTGTTTGTTCCATGCCAACTTTCAGCCTGGACTGGAGAGTTTGGAATTGTCCCCGAAAACAAATGAGATGAGTCTTGATGATAAACTGAATTGTATTTGATATCGTGGTGAGCACGTCCGCCTCACAACAAGGCGGTCCTGGGTTCGATTCCAGGGTTTCTGTGTGGAGTTTGCATGTTGTCCCCGTGTTTGTGTGGGTTTCTTCCGGCTACTTCCGGTTTTTTCCCACAATGCAAAAACATGCACAGTGGGTTAATTGGCTGTTCCAAATCCCATCTCGGTGTGTATGATTTATGAGTATGATTGTCTGAGTATTGGTCCTGCGATGGCCTCACGAGCTGTTCAGGGTGTACCCCGCACTCTCCCTGGGCCGGCTTGTTGCTCTTTTTTGCACTAGAACCATCCGCAGTTGGCATTAGGACGTGTTCATCTGTGATAACCGCCGAATCTCCATCAGGCTCAATGACATCATTTGGAGGAGTCTCATCTAGATCTATTTCCTTTTCCATATTCACATCATCAGGGATGAAGTTGGGATCAGCCACTGCGTCATCATAATCCATTTCTGTCTCAGATTCGTCACTATTGTCACAAGTGGCCAGCTCAGAAGTTTCCTCACTGATGTTCTTCCTGCCATGAAAAGTTCTGGGGATAATTGATATACAGGTGGTGAACTTGAATAATGAGAGACATTGTCTGTCTTCCTTTCGGCTTTTTCCCTTTTACTCGGGAGTCGCCACAGTGAATCATCTGATTCGCACGTTTGATTTGGCAGAGGTTTTTTTATGTCGGATGCCCTTCCTGTCACAACCCTTTTAGCAAGGGGCAGAAACACGCCCTTTGCAGCTACTCTTTACGAAAGTCAGCAATGGTTCTTTTACATGCCTCTCACCATAGACAGTGACAGACATGGCCCGCCTTTGATAACCCAGTTAGCTGCACTGGGTGGGGGGACAGTGACAACCCTGTGGAGAGTGGGACTCGAACCCCCAACCTTTGGATCAGCGATCCAGCGCCCTATACCACGAGACCACCACTGCCCCCCTGAATAATGAGAGACATTCACCAGTCAAATTGATTCAATGATTATGTTTTCTAAATGACGAAATTGGGTCAGACTTTACCTCATGATGACCACTTTGAATCGATAAATAATCCCAAGATATTCCTCACAGAAAACAATAATGTTTATAATTGATGCTCGTATTGAGTTTCCATAAACATTCTAAGCATATTTGTATAAAACACTATTTTTTGCAGGAATTCTACTATTTGTAAATGATGTAAGTAATCACTGTTGACAGCCAAGCTTGTTCATACCCCTGATGTGACGAAAACGTCACTCGTATAAAATGTGTTCTTTTTTTAGTAAAATGAACTCAATAAACTATTTCTACCTCATTAAATTACAAAACTAACATTATTCTTCAATTATGATTTTTTTTATGTGTATGAATCTCACTTGGTATTTGATCCATTGTGCTTTTAGTACTGACAATTTGAACGATGACTCACAGACGTCACTCACTGATGATGTCTCGAGCCTAACTGACAAAGCGCGGGAAAAGATGACGGAATACCATTCTCCGCTTCAACAGGAAATGTACCGCATTTTTCACACTCGTTCCCCAGATGCCCGTAGTGATATGAATTAAAATTTTAGGGTCTTAATTCTTGTGTGACGAATTAGTCACTGTCGGGCGTAAAGGGTTAAACATTAAAAAAATAATGCATAAGATGTAAATAAAATATAAATACACACGCAGATGCGCGCCTCACAAAAATGTAGTTTTGATGAGAGATTTTGGGTTGTTTTCTGTTTTGTTTGTTTTGTTTTGGGGTTTTTGCACAATTGGCCTTGTTTTTGTGGCAGTTTCCTTAACTTTTCCCCTTTTCTTCCTTAATTTCCTTATTTCTTATTTCAATAAATATTTTTTAAAAACGCAGTGCAATGAAGCCGCATAAATTGAAGTGCGAAGTAGTGAGGGATCCCTGTATGTACTTCAGTTATGACTTCGAAAATAAGCCAAAATTAATTTTGGCAGAACTGGACAATATGTTTTAGTCGTTTATATATATATATATATATGGTATGGTAGGCCTCCGTCAGTCCTGAAGGACTATGGCTGCGCTCTGGCTGGTATCCCGGCTGGTGCTACTCCCCAGTGCGCAGAGCCCGGGTAGGGAGTAATGAAGCAGCAAGTCCCCCGTCTCGGCGCCACCGGAAGGATCCAATGGAAAGGTAAGTGCCGATACGACTGGGTTCCAGTGCCGTTGCAGGAGAGAATCTACGGTCAATTTAGAACGGCCAATTAACCTACAGTGCACGTCTTTGGATTGCGGGAGGAAACCGGAGCACCCGGAGGAAACCCGCACAAGCACGGGGAGAACATGCAAACTCCACACAGAAACGCCCAGGCCGGTAATCGAACCCAGGCCTTCTTGCTGTGAGGCGGACGTGCTAACCACTACGCCACCGTGCTGCCCATATATATATATATATATATATATATATATATATATATTTTTTTTTTTTTTTTTTTTTTTATCATAAATTGGATTTTTCTTCTTAAGTACAATTGTTTGCTCATTATTAATTTTTGATTTTTTTTTTTCATGTTTACATTTCTGTTCATAAAAGAACACAAGACACATATTTGCTCTGAAGCCTCATCTGGGGTGTGTGTGTGTGTGTGTGTGTGTGTGTGTGTGTGTGTGTGTGTGTGTGTGTTTGCTTTGGGATGGTTTGGAGAGCTGTTCAGAGTCTATCCCATTACTTTCACATTTACAGCATTTGGCATGCAGTCTTATCCAGAGCAACTTACAATTATCATTTTTTATACAATTGAGCAATTGAGGCTTAAGGGCCTTACTCAAGTGCCCAAGAATGGTGATGGTGGGGATTGAACTGCTAACCTTTGGATCAGGTTCCATTCTCCCTGTGACCCTAATTAACATTTTATGTGTGCATACAGGGATCCCTCGGTACTTTGCGCTTCATTTAATGCGGCTTCAGTGCATCGTGGTTTTGTTGTTTTTTTAAATAAATAAATCAATGTTCATCGAATTAAAAAAATAAGGAAATTAAGGAAGAACAGGGGGAAAGGTAAGGAAAAATGTCACAAAAAACAAGGCCAATTATGCACAAAAAACTAAACCAACAAAAAACAACCTAAAATCTTCCATCAAAACTGAATACAGTACATTGTTGCATCTGTGTGTCTACGCCCTTGATCAGCTACCTTCTGATGTTTCAGCGGCTGATACCGGGTTGGGTAGTATTCATTGTAGACTATGCAGATATGCAACACCGCAGGTGGTTGGCGAATCGCTCATTGAGAGTTTCAAACATACACGCACAAAAAAAACCCAAATATTCACGAGCGCATATATTATTGTTGATCGACATTTTTATAATATTAAAAAGCATACACAGACATCTTACCCCCCCCCCGGCGTACGTTTTATACGCTTAGGAAAATATTGAATGACCCCTAAGTCAAAAAGGTTCCCGACCCCTGGTTTAGTGGTTAGCACAGGGAAAAAAAAGGTCTGGGTTCAGATCCCAGGCTCAGCAAGGACGTTGTTGGCCCTACAATAGTGTGGCGAGCTGTTGTTCAGGGTGTACCTCACCTTTTCCTAGAGTTGTCCAAGAAGCCATATGACCATGTGTGCACAATACAATTCACTATATCATATTCATATTGTAGTGGCAGTCAACATCCATAAACAACTGCACACAAAGCAGTACACAAATGAGGATTCTTACTGATGAGGTTTTAAAAAGACTTCAATCTCGGCTCCATTTGCACACCAATCCCTCTGGCAATATGGCAGCGCCCTGAACCAACTATGATCTTCTTCTTCTTCTTTTCCTTTCGGCTTTTCCCTTCAGGGTTTGCCACAGCAAACCATCCGTTTCCATCTCACCCTATCCTCTGCATCTTCTACTCTTACTCCAACTACCTTCATATCCTCCTTCACCACATCCATAAATCTCTTTGGTCTTCCTCTCAGCCTTCTGCCTGGTAGTTCCAACCTCAGCACTACTACCAATATACTCACTATCCCTCCTCTGTACATGTCCAAACCATCTCAATCTAGCCTCTCTGAGCCTTCTGCCTCCTTACTGTCCAACAGAGCATACAAGTCATGATACGCCATCTGTTTGGCCTTTGACACCTCTACCATCGCCTTACGCTGTGTCTCCCTGTACTCCTGTTTACTCTCTTCGGTCCTCTCTATGTCCCATTTCTTCATAGCTCACCTCTTCCTTTGTACACACTCCTGCACTTCCTCATTCCACCACCAAGTCTCCTTATCTACTGTCCTTCCAGAGGACACATCAAGAACTCTCCTACCTGTCTCCCTGATCACATTAGCTGTAGTTGTCCAGTCATCTGGAAGCACTTCCTGACCACCCAAAGCCTGTTTCAACTCCTCCTTGAAGACAACCCGACACTTCCTTTTTCAACTTCCACCACTGTCTTCTGCTCTGCCTTTGCCTTCTTCACCTTTCTCACCATCAGCGTCATCCTGCACACCACCATCCTATGCTGTTTGGCAATGCCACTACTACTTTGCGGTCACTGACTTCCTTCAAATTACATCACCTACACAAGATGTAGTCTACCTGTATGCTCCTACCTCCGCTTTTATAAGTCACCCTATGCTCCTGTCGCTTCTGAAAGAAAGTATTCACCACAGCCATTTCCATCCTTTTTGCAAAATCTATGAACATCTGTTCTTCTGGGTTCCTGTCCTGGATACCAAATCTGCCCATCACATCCTTGTCCCCTCTGTTTCCTGCACCAACATGTCCATTGAAGTCTGCACCAATTACCTCTCTTTCACCTCTGGGGGCAGTCTGAATCACTTCATCTAACTCACTCCAGAATCTCTCCTTCACTTCTAGCTCACATCCTGCCTGTGGGGCATCAGCACTAACAACATTGAATATCACACCTTCAATTTCTAACTTGAGACTCATCACTCTGTCTGACACTCTTTTCACTTCTAGAACATTCAAGACAAACCCCTCCTTCAAGATGACTCCTACTCCATTTTTCTTCCCATCCACACCATGAAAAAACAGCTTAAACCCTGCTCCTATGCTTCTAGCCATTCGACCTTTCCACCTGGTCTCCTGAAACAAACAGTAAGTCCACCTTCCTCCTCTGCATCATGTCAGCCAGCTCTCTACCTTTTCCTGTCATAGTTCCAACATTCAAAGTCCCTACTCTCAGTCCT
This sequence comes from Plotosus lineatus, assembly GCA_024760905.1. Lineage (NCBI taxonomy): Eukaryota > Metazoa > Chordata > Actinopteri > Siluriformes > Plotosidae > Plotosus > Plotosus lineatus. The sequence continues at coordinate 13,994,875 of CM045750.1, forward strand.
AGACTCATGCCTTTCCTCTTCTCTCTCTGCCTATGGACACGTGTCCCGCCTCTCCTTGTTCGACCAACAGTAGTCCAATTTCCACCAGCACCCTGTTGGCGGTTGTTAACCTGGGCCTCGACCGATCCGGTATGAAATTTGTATTGACGGTTCGCATTCTGTATTCTGGCAAAAGTTTTACGCCGGATTCCCTTCCTGTCGCAACCCTCTGCATTTATCCAGGCTGTGGGACCGGCGTGAGGACGGACACTCGTTCGTGCCCCCCACCTCACGACTGCATTGAACCGACAATGCTGATACAGTAGTCAAATAATATGCCATGTCTCCAGAACGCTAGATGGCAGCAGCTTCACTTCATCAGTAACTGCAGTCGCCTGATAAGACCAAGAACGAGGAAGCCTGTTGTCTTGTTTTGCTGTCAGTGAAGAAAGAGTTTTAGGGGGAAAATGTTAGGAAGAAAATACAGAATCTTGTAAATAATGTAAGCTCTTTTATCTTTCCTATTACTCAAGGCAGTGTTTGTTCCATGCCAACTTTCAGCCTGGACTGTAGAGTTTGGAGTGTCCCCAAAAACAAGTGAGATGAGTCTTGATGATAAACTGAATTGTATTTTATATCGTTGTACAATGGCTTTAATTGTTTAATGTGGGTTTGTTTATACGCGGTGGCGAAGTGGTGAGCGGTTCTGAGTTCTATTCCAGGGTTTCTGTGTGGAGTTTGCATGTTGTCCCCGTGTTTGTGTGGGTTTCTTCCGGGTACTTCCAGTTTTCTCCCACAATCCAAAAACATGCACAGTAGGTTAATTGGCTGTTCCAAATCCCCATCTCGGTGTGTATGAATTATGAGTATGATTGTCTGAGTATTGGTCCTGCGATGGCCTCACGAGCTGTTCAGGGTGTACCCCGCACTCTCCCTGGGCTGGCTGAGATGGGCGCCAGCTTCCTCCGCTGATTAGGATCAAGCAGTTCAGAAAATAAACCAATCATGGATGGCTACAGTCTCGATGAGCCGCTATTTGTATACCGAGCAACCCGGTGCTCAAATATGAATCCTCGTATTCAAAGGGATCCGACTCATCTAATGACAAGAAATAAAGTGTAGATATTCAACTGTTAAATCATGTTCGTCTTGCTGCACACCTTTATTTTCCGTTTAATCCGCTTTTGTATGAGAAAGCACCATCCGCAGGTGTTTGTTTTGTTTGTTTTTCACCTTTTCCGGTCCAATGTAATAGTCTGTTTGTGCCTCAGTTATGACTTCGAAAATAAGCCAAATTTAATTTTGACAGAATTGGACAATTTATACTAGTCCTTCTCAAAAAATTAGCATATTGTGATAAAGGTAATTATTTTCTGTAATGTACTGATAAAAATTAAACTTTCATATATTTTAGATTCATTACACACAACTGAAGTAGTTCAAGACTTTTATTGTTTTAATATTGATCATTTTGGCAAAAAAGTAAAGAAAAACCAAAAATCCCTATCTCAAAAAAATTAACATATTTCATCTGATAAAAAAGTGTTTTTAATATAAAAAAAAAAGTCAACCTTCAAATAATTATGTTCAGTTATGCACTCAATACTTGGTCGGGAATCCTTTTGCAGAAATGACTGCTTCAATGCGGGCGTGGCATGGAGCCAATCAGCCTGTGGCACTGCTGAGGTGTTATGGAGGCCCAGGATGCTTCAGCTCATCCACAGTGTTGGGTCTGGTGTCTCTCAACTTTCTCTTCACAATATCCCACAGATTCTCTATGGGCTTCAGGTCAGGAGAGTTGGCAGGCCAATTGAGCTCAGTAATACCATGATCAGTAAACCATTTCGCAGTGGTTTTGGCACTGTGAGCAGGTGCCAGGTCGTGCTGAAAAATGAAATCTTCATCTCCGTAAAGCTTTTCAGCAGATGGAAGCATGAAGTGCTCCAAAATCTCCTGATAGCTATCTGCATTGACCCTGCCCTTGATAAAACACAGTGGACCAACACCAGCAGCTGACACGGCACCCCAGACCATCACTGACTGTGGGTACTTGACACTGGACTTCAGGCATTTTGGCATTTCCTTCTCCCCAGTCTTCCTCCAGACTCTGGCACCTTGATTTCCGAATGACATGCAAAATTTGCTTTCATCTGAAAAAAGTAGTTTGGACCACTGAGCAACAGTCTAGTGCTGCTTCTCTGTAGCTCAGGTCAGCCGCTTCTGCCGCTGTTTCTGCTTCAAAAGTGGCTTGACCTGGGGAATGCGGCACTTGTAGCCCATTTCCTGCACACGCCTGTGCACGGTGGCTCTGGATGTTTCTACTCCAGAGTCAGTCCACTGCATCCACAGGTCCCCCAAGGTCTGGAATCGGCCCTTTTCCACAATCTTCCTCAGGGTCCGGTCACCTCTTCTGGTTGTGCAGCATTTTCTGCCACACTTTTTCCTTCCCACAGGCGTCCCACTGAGGTGCCTTGATACAGCACTCTGGGAACAGCCTATTCGCTCAGAGATTTCTTTCTGTGTCTTACCCTGTTGCTTGAGGGTGTCAATGATGGCCTTCTGGACAGCAGTCAGGTCGGCAGTCTTACCCATGATTGCAGTTTTGAGTAATGAACCAGGCTGGGAGTTTTTTATATACATTTAAAAATATGTGATTTACATAAAGCCCCCGGTATCCGCCGGGTTCATGTTCATCTCACTCCACGGGCCGTCATAGCAGAAAGTTTTGCTGCCATCAACACAAAGAGAATTTGATTCTCTTTTTTTCATTGGCGATGGCAACGTCATTTGAGAAGCACTAAGTAGAACAGCTTGCACTAATGGCAGTATCATGATCTGGGTTATAGTCCAGAGGCAGAGAGCAAATGGATTTGGGTTACTAACATTCCTTCCCTTCAGGAATACAAATTCAACCTTTTGGAATTTTGTAAACCAAAATTGGAGAAAAGCCCAAGCATGAGTTACCACTACACCTGCCATGTAATTTAGTGGTTAGCACTGAATGTACTTGATGTATTTTGTTGTTGTTGTTTTTCCCTTTCTTTTTTGGTTTTATGTCCAGCTTTCTCATAGAAACTGTACCAGAAGCGAATTCATAAAGAGGTGTGGCCTTGATGGATTGAACAACAGGCCATTCTTCATCGACAGCAGCATTGTCCAGAAGATGATGGGCCCCAAGCGAAAATCTACAAAGATAAGTGTGATTGAAGGAACACACTGTACTTCATTACAAAAAGAACAGAAGGACTACATCAATGAGCTTTCACATGAGGTGCTCTGCCATATATTCCGGTTGGTACTGCATTTCCTACAGTCATTTACACTGAAGTCTTTTTCTGATTGTAAAGAATTTGACACTGTCCATTACAGAGCTGGATAGAAATGGAAAATAAAACATTGGCTACATGTTGGATATTTCATTCAGATTTTCCTCTTGTGTACGGTCCTGTGTAATGATTTTCTCATCAGTCTGTCTAAAACCTTGTTGCCTGCTTTAAAACGGATTTGAAAATGTGTACATGCCGAGGAAATGATCCTATGTATGGATTCCAGCTTACTGTCTAAGCTTTATCCTCCCTCCAGGTATCTGCCTATGCCAGACATAATGTGCATGGAATGTCTGTCCCGAAAGCTACAAGAGGCAGTGACTCTGTATTTACGGGTTGTGAAAATTGTCGACCTCTGTGCCAGCCGGTGGTGGGAGTACATGCCTTCAGGTTAGTTGAGCTTATTATGGTGGTTGGTCTGACTTATATATATATATATAATTTTATTGGACTCACACGCTGCAGTGTTTATGTGACAGGAAGCACGTCCCAAGTTTTAGCAATTCAGCTGCTCTGGGGGTTGAAGTTTTTCCCATGTCTGTCCATTTGTGTTTGTTTGCCAGCTGTGCTTGGCTTCGTGGAAATGAGCTGATCAAAACGAGAGAAATTTATTTCTTCACTCAAAAACAACATGCACAGTCTGTGGCTGTGTGTTTTTCCCATGTAAAAGTGTCCAAGTTTTTGTCCACATGCCTGACATGATTGTAAATATGGCATATTGTGCAGCCAAAACAGTCCAGTTAGAAAATGTTTTCTGGTGTGTGTGTGTGTGTGTGTGTGTTTCACACAGGATTTACAGACACAAATTTCCTCATACTTCTGAAGAAGATGCCAGATTTGGAGCAGTTGTATGGATTGCACCCACGTTATTTAGAGCGCAGACGGGTCAGAGGATTTGAAGCTTTCAGTATTCCCGGTGTTTTGGAGGCTCTTCAGGCTTGTCCCAGTCTTTTGGTGAGTGGAGGATGTGTAATTGCAACCCCTGGCAAAACTTTCACTCTGTAGTTTTTTCTTTATGTCTAATAAACAAATCACATATATAACACACTTCTTTTTAAAATTACAAATGAAATTACATTTCTGATGAATCAGCTTTGCAGGATGGAGTCTTGTGTTGTTTAATTTTCCATCATTAATTTTCAGTCAGATTGACATCCAGCCTTAACAGTAGTGTCACTGAGTTGATCTTCCTTTCCTGAAGAAAAGATTCAAACACTGGTTCAAGTCCCAGGTTTGGGTGATTTTTTTTTTTTTTTATGTGTAGTTTGCATATTCTCTCCATGGTTGTGTGGCTTTCCTCCAGGAATTCTGGTTTCCTCGCACAGCCCAAAGGCATGCACATTGGGCTAATTGGCTGTTTCAGATTTCCCCCGTAGTCTAGATGTGAGTGTGAATGGTTGTGTGTTTGTTGCCCTGCAATGGTCTGGTGAGTTGTTCAGAGTTTACGCCACTGTGGCCCAATGATGAATGAGAGAGGTTTCATCCTCTCCATGACCATAATTGTAGATTTTAGTGGTGTGGCACATGACTAACTGTTTTGTTGCAGGATGCATTTCCATCCATGCATTTTTATCACTTATCTGAGTTCAGATCACTGAGGAAATGGGTCTTGGAGGGAAACCCAGGCATCCCTATAAACAGCAATAGTCTAGTTACTCATAGGGATCCCAGGGTGTATCCAGGCTGTATGGGATATATAATCTGCCTGTTGAGCCACCTCTTCATAGAAGAGTGGAAGTGACCAAATAGCATTCTAATCAGATGTCTCTAATGACTCATTTTGATCCAGAGAACAAGTGACTCGACCTTGGATGGCTGAGTCATCCTTTGAGAGAACTCATTTCTGCTGCTTGTATCTGTAATCTTGTTCTTCCGGTCACTTAAATTTCATGACCATAGGTGATGGCTGGGACATGGTACCATCATATGTACCATCATGAACTAGAACTCAACCACATGAGGCAAAGACTCATCCGTGACTGAGAGGGACAAGCTGACGTTTTGTGATTTAGAACCATGGCCTCAGATTTGGAGGAGATGACTCAACAATGCTCCCATGTTTATTTGGATGCTCAAACCCCTCCTCATTTTAAGATGGCAGTTCATCTGAGGAGAAAATGCATTTTTTTCTTGAGCGGTTACTTTCCATCAATGGAACAAGGATACTAGACAATGTATCCTCTGCACTGACTGTTGTGATGGTAAATGCCATGTCCTGTGGTCCTTTACCTGACATATAACCCCATATCATTAATTATTTTCTTCCAGCAGATCACTTTACATGTTTCATTAGTGCAAGACTATACAAACGTTACAGTATTACCTTGAGTTTAGTCATCATTCACACTCCATGACCATTTCTTTTGAACACAGTACAACATTGTTTTCTTATGTTTAAGTGTCAGTGCTGATTTTCCTTTTGCTTTTCTGGATGTAAATCAGATTTCATTCAGTTTTCTTCAAGCTTTTTTACACATGTTTTTTCTGATTTGTTTTTTGCCAGTTTCATTGTGCTTTTTTTAAAGGCATATGGCTGTGAATTTCTTTTTATCCTGAGATTGCCTTCCTTGGTCTACCAGTATTTTATCTTTTGTAACCTTTACCAAAGTTGACTGATGACCACCACAATATTTTGCACACTATACAGTCGGCCTCCGATTTATGAAACCCCCTGGGTACGAAAATCCCGGGTTACGAAAAACATTTTCCGAAGTTTTCGTCCCCGGGATACGAAAACAACCTCCTCTTACGAAACGCGCCAGATGCACCATTCAAAATTCAAACACGCCAATCAAAATTTCACACGATGCGCGAGTTGCTCTCTCATTGGCTGTCTCCCAACATCCCGCCCCGCTGGCATCCCATTGGCTAAGAGGGATGACCCAGCGAACTTCCTGTACCATACTTCCTGTTTGTGACACGCGTGGCTTGTTTTGAGATTGATCATGCAGTGTTATGTTTCGTTATCGTCGAAACCCCTCTACAATCGGGACGATATTGAACCAGAAGGAGACCTTAAAGCAGAAATACAGTGACTGAGGCGATTATTTCGGCACGATATTAAAGCAGAAGAAGCATGAGCAGAGTGCTTTGTGGAAAAAGATCTCCGATCTCGCAAGGAAGGAAGTTAATAATGAACCAGGACCTCTGATTTTTCAAACAGGTACTGTAATTCTGCTTTAAATAAAACATCCCGTCCATTTAAACATTTAAATAGAATTGTTCCGTCAGCTGTGCGTGGCCCGAGTTGTGTGTATGTGTGAGACAGAGAGAGAGAGAGAATGAGAGCGAGAGAGTGTGTGCATGCGAGCGTGTTTGTTGTGTGTGAGAGAGAGAGAGAGACAGAAGGAGGCTTAACGCTTTAGTTTTTAGATTAGTTTTTAAGTTGTTTAAAATGTTTAATAAATGTAGACCTCTGATCCCGCAATGAATCAAGTTAAAGTTGAGTTTGGACCTCCGATCTGTCAAGCAGGGAACGCGCTTTGAATTCCACATCTTAAAATGGCATCCTGCTTGTGGGCATGGCCTGCAGCTCCACAATAAACATTTCATGTGTATACAATACACATTTAATGCATGTACTGTATTGTGTGTGTGTGTGTGTGTGTGTGTGTGTATGAGAGAGAGAGCGAGAGAGAGAGAGAGAGGGAGAGAGAGAGACAGGTGTGTGTGTGTGTGTGTGTGTGTGTGTGTTAATAAAAATGTAGAAAAGGTTTTATAAATAATTTTATTTTACTTTTAACACACATTTCATACAAAATTGGTGTACTTTTATCATTTTTAAAGGGTTTATGGGGTAGTTTTGGGAGCCTTGGAACGAATCAGGCGTTTAACATGTAAAATGCGACCCCTACTGACGAAACTTGCGGGTTACGAAAAAGACACTGTAACGGATTAATTTCGTAAGTAGGGGGCCGACTGTATTTGGATTTTTTGAAGGAGATTTACAAAACTTTCAATTGCTTCAGTTGAGTTAACTCTTGCTTGGATTGTTTCCTTACATTTAGTAAAGTCCACAGCTGGTTAAGGTGTTTCAAGCACTTTCTTTGCTGCAGAGTAATAGTGGCACTATTGTGCATATTCACCATGGTCTTACAGCATGTGGTTGTCCTGTGTTATATGTTCTGTTTGGTGTCCACATGTTCAATCGCAGGAAACCCAATAAGGCTGCCATGTGCCTGACTAGATCCTGATTGGCTGTTATGTGTTGTTACCTTTCTTGGCAGCAATAAAACAAAAAAACCCCCAACAGATTTCCTCATTCACCACCACTCGGAATCGCACAGAATAAAAAACACAGGCGAACTCAGGCAGTCAGACAGATTTACAGGTAAATACATGATCTTGGAGCCAAAATGAAAAGCTTGAAAGAACATGAACTTGTTGAGCAGATAATTCAATTAAGAAGACAGGTGATATAAATGAACTTGGATATGACAAAGGTGGTAAAACCAAACCCAGGCTCTGACACCTATCTAGAGACATCTATAGGAGCTCCTCTTTTAGGCAGTGCATACATCTATTTCTCAAACATTTAAAAAATAATTTGTTGTAGAATTGCAAAGTAAGAACTGTTTCTATATTTGCTTCCCATGAGTCCCATAATATTTTTCCATATTACGGTATAAATCCTATACTGTTACTTAAATTAATTCAGATGCATCTTTAGGTATGTTTCGTAAAGCCAAAATATCAAGCTGTTAAAGATTATTTGTTTTCTGGATGTAATTATTTATTTATTTTTGTTTGTTTATATTTTCATTGGGATTCCATAATGTTTGCCAGGGGTTGTAAATTAAAAAAAAAAAAAAAAAAAAAAATTGTCACCCCATGCCTTTTTTGTTTGTTCATATTGGGTTTCTTTCTAGGGTGTGGAGACTTCTCATTTGGAGCTGGTGGAAGCAATATGGAACTACATGCCTCAGGTTCACATTATTGGAAAGTTCAGGAACCGCAATGGGGCATTTCCTATTCCCCCAGAAAACAAACTTACAATTCCAGCTGCAGCTAAAATTCAGACTCTTCATCTTGTAGGTAAATTAAAACTACAGTTTGCCAAAACACACAATTGGTTCTATGAATGATTGAAGAATATATTAATGTCTAAAATAATTATGAATATAAATCCTCAGGAGTCAATGTTCCAGAAATTCCTTGTGTGTCGATGCTCAGACACTTGTATCTAAAATGGGTTCGTTTTACAAAACCTCAACCCTTTAAGGATTTTCTGTGTGTGAGCCTGCGCACCTTTGTCATGAGGAACTGTGCTGGTCCCACCAACTCCTTGAAGTATGTACCACTGGTGACAGGTTTGGCCTCTGCACGCAACCTGGAGCAGCTAGAACTTGTAAGGGTTCCTTTCTTAGGAGGACTGATACAACATGTGGTGGAGGACAGCTGGAGGTCAGGTGAGGATAACTGCTCGTCATCACCTCTGTCTGTTTTCCTAACAGTAATTCATATGATTTCATAATTCATATACACATATACATGTACGTATGTGTCAGTCGGAGGGGGTGATGCTACTTCACGTATTTCAATGGTCATGTGGGGATCTCGGTCCCAATTAACCGTGGAAAGTGAGGGATCCCTGTGTGTGTGTGTGTGTATATATATATATATACACACACACACACACACACCATATTCGACGTGATAAATGCCCAGGGTGATTTAAAAATTTAAGTAGGTGGAAAACATGAATAATAACAGAACAATAAAAGAGTTTTACTGGTATTTATGTTATTCATTTTGTGGTATCAACCAAATTACTTACATGAAAGCCTAAAAAAAGACCCCTTACTTTTCCCTCTCGGTCTTCTTCTTTTCCTTTCAGCTGTTCCTTTAAACATTTTCCTGGAAGTAAAATCAAGCCAATCAAACAAATGTCAACTTTAGCACATGGCATATTGAACCAATCAACATGAACATAAACAAAAGTACATGTCCAGGAACGTTCTTAAATTTATGAAGTTAGTGAGCAGGGTGAAAAATACCCGTCATCACTTTCTAATAGGTCCAAATCTGGCTCATCGCTCCATTCATTCAGAGCATCCCATAGTTTTGCTGTAGCAGTTTCTAATGGTTCATCGGTTGTTGGACATTTACCAAGAGAACACAGCAAAATATTTTCCTGTTTTTTTTAAGCGCGGTTGAACAATCAAATGTGTTGTTACTGATGAACATCATAGACATTCTCCAGTGGCAAGGGGTCATGAAATACGGTGTAAACTCACTTTTACAGGCAGTGAACGCCTCATTTTACGGTTACAGAGACTGATCAAATAAAATTGGTAAGTTTAATCTACGATTTTGCAACCAGTACTCATGGGCGGTCAAAAACATTGTGTGTGTATGTGTGTATGTGGGGGTATGGGGCTTATTGGAGCAGGGCGCTTATTACGTCAAATACGGTGCTTTTTATTTATTTATATATATATATATATATATATATATATATATATATATATATGTGTGAAATTAATCCATTCCTGAGTTTTTTTTTTTTTTTTTTTTTTTCGTAACCTGCATTTTTCGTAACTTGAACTGCACTTTACATGTAAAACGCGTGATTTGTTTTAAGGCTCCCACTACTACTCCCTAAACCAGGGGTGCTCAATCCTGCTCCTGGAGATCTACCTTCCAGAACACATTCGCTCCAACCCTAATCATGCCCACCTAACCATCCAATCATCTCATCAAGACCTGACTGGATCTTACATGTCACATGGGCCACATTAGGGTTGGAGATAAAGTCATCTGGATGGTAGATCTCCAGGAGCAGGATTGAGCACCCCTGCCCTAAACCCTTTAAAAATTATAAAAGCATACCTTTTAAGACCTCATTTTGCTTCAATATCATACCGATGGTAGACGGGTTTGGCCATATTCCTTTGTGATATCACTCAAGCCTGTTTCTTCTCACTCTCACTGCAAATCACTCGCGTGTGTGTGTGCGCACGTGTGTTGACCATGTCTTCTTAGCAGAGTTATAATCTTACAAATGTATATGGAAGGTTAATACAGTCTGCCCTCTTCTTACGAAATTTAATCCGTTCTAACGCCTTTTTCGTAACGCGGGAGTTTCGTCAGTCTGGGTCGCATTTTACATGTTAAACGTCTGATTCGTTCCAAGGCTCCAAAGACCCTTTAAAAATGATAAAAGTACACCAATTTTTGCATGAAATATGTGTTAAAAGTAAAAGAAAATGATTTATTAACCATTTAAATATTTTATTAACATATTAAACCATTTTATTAATATATTTATTAATTAAACCATTATTAAACATTTTTTATTAACCAATTTTTTTATTAACCAAACAATATTAAACATTGAACTTTGAACTTGTTTAGTACTGAATTCACTTGTTTGATTGAGGGATTGGAGGTTCAGATGAGCCACGTTTTGACCACATTCGGTGGAGCCACATTTATTAAACATTTACTGAATTAAACAACTTAAAAAACGAAAAATAAGCTTCAATGAGCACTCTCAAAGAAACTCACGAACCAACAGTGCAACTCTCCTTTACGCGTATGACAAACAAGCTTTATGGCTATAGTACTATGGAGATTCAGCTCCCTCCTGGCCAATGGGAGGCCAGCGAGGCGGGATGTTGGGAGACAGACAGTGAGAGAGCAGCTCGCGCATTGTTTGAATGGCGCGTTTGAATGTTTGAATGGCACGTTTGGTGCTTTTCGTAAGAAAAACTTGTTTCGTATACAAAGGAAAAAATTTAGGAAAATGTGTTTCGTATACTGGATTTTTCGTATTCTGGGGATTTAGTAAGAGGGCTGACTGTAATGTGTGAATTATTGTTCGTCTCATGCCCACTAGGGGGAGACATTTCTTTATAACTATGCCAAGCTGTAATAATAAAAACCTGCAGCTTTTTCAAGCTAGTCACTATGATCTATTTGTGCATAATGGGGGTACCTTGCACTCTTTGTAAACCTCTAGTTTTTGTATTTAAATAAATGTTTCGAAATCCCCACACCAAAGCATATACTTCTGTCATTATTCCATAAGTGGGTTGCCATGGTTAATCTGCATCTCCTCCTGTAAGTGTGAATGGACTTTTACAGAATCTTCATAATTTAATGCTTATGTGTACCATCAATTGTATTATTCTATGAAATATTTTTAATAATAATGTTTTTCAGTTGAAATAAGCGGTGACAGTGACAATTTTTCCTTCGATGATTCAAACATTTTATTTAGTGTGCTGTTAGCTTGTAGCCATTTAGTTCAATAACATTGTGAAGAGTATTTATCTTAGTTTCCCTGTAAGTGGTTATGTGCATATTGTTTGTTTGTTTTTCATAGATATAGCCTGCATAATGTCAGAACAGCCTGTCGTAGTTGATTCATTTTATGTTCTAGGTGGATTTCGCAGTTTACACACAATTGTATTTGGGGCCTGTAAGAATGCCCTTGAAGTTGACCTGGGTTATCTCATCATTACTGCTGCACATGGGTAAGTGTGGCTCCATCATGAAAATATGCTCTTCATTTTTGTTTGTGTTCGTTTGGGTTTATAATTAATACATTTGTTGTACTTCAGCTTGCATGAAGTTCGAATACAGCCATCCTTAACTAAAGATGGGGTTTTCTCAGCACTGAAAATGGCCGAACTTGAGTTTCCACAGTTTGAGACTTTGCATCTGGGATATGTTGATGAGTTCCTACTGCAGTGTAAGTATGATTGGTGTGGGAGGCTACAATCAATTGTTAGGTATTCAGATATTTGTTTATTTGAGAATCCACATAATGAAAAATAGACGCAAGTGAGAGGAAGGTGGGAGTGATTGTCTCTGTCAGCATACTGAGAATGTTCCACAAGAGCAATACTGTTTAGAGTGTAAAATGGTTGACTGTGTTCTTTGCCTGAACAAACACTGTAAGGTGAACATGACTTTTCACTGCTGGTGAGAATAACTCTATTCCCCTCAATTATTTAGAATTTACAGTTGTATAATCAACTGGACTACATTTAGGACTCTAATGAATTTCTCGTACAGTAGGCCCTCGATATTCGCGGGGGTTCGGTTCCGGCCCCTCTCGCAAATGAAGATAATCCGCGAGTTCTGTACCCGGAAGTAAAACCCCATGTATCATATTACATGTGTGAATGACCAACCAGAAGTAAAATACTATGTATCTATTACATGTGCTAAAATATGCTTCTTAAACACATTCTATAGACAGTCTTACTCATTAATACAGTATTAATGTCGTAAAATGTAGTAGGTGAAGGTAGGTAAAGTCTGTTGGGCTTTTTACACCCGAGCCTAGTGGCTCATCAGGCCGGTGCTTATCCCCGGTTTCTGTAGCGTGAAGCAACTTCTTAAGTCCTTCCCCTTTGAATGTGAGACGTTTGTTTCAGGTGACAAATGGAGCTTTTGAGACGAAGCGTGGCTTATTCGGACTTAAATCTTTCAAGTTAGCAAGTGCACTTGCACACTTGCGCACTTCACTTGTGCACTTAAAAGATCAAGCTCCATGTGTCACCTGCAACAAATGCCTCACATTCCGCAATTCAAATGAGTTGTTTGTCTCCTGTGGTATATGCTATAAAGCACATCAAATTGTATGTGTATTTTTTTAATACTAATGATGCTCTTGGTACTGTTTTTGTTTTATGATGTCATTATTAATTTTTCTATGGAGATATGGCTTGGAGAGGATTCTGCAACGTGCAGTGTATTATTAACGTGATTGGGTTTTTTTTATGCTCTTGGAACACATTCTTTCACAGGTAAATTGAGTCCTACTGAGTTGGTCAAATATGGCCTTGCTGATGTAATAGAAAACCCAGGAATCATTACTGATGTTGGAATGAAGGCTGTTAATGAAGTGTTTCCCTCTATCAAATATCTTGTCATTTACAACTGCCCACATCTTCACAACCCACACAGCTGGATCACAGGTATTTCTTCTGAGTGTATTTTAACATGTCCATTTAAAAGCTTTTTGTATTGGACTTTGGTGCAATTTTATTTTTATTGTTGTTTTTTACTCCATCATCATCCAGCCGACTGGATGAATGTAACAAAAACCCATTACATCTATTTACTGTCTTTTATTTTAAAAGTAAAGCTTTAATTGGCGATTTTGTTCCTTACCCTGTAGGAGGCAGACTTTTGAATAAAGGCTACACTATAAGTCTTCCCTAGTTTACTGAAGGTGTGTTTTATACCTCACTGCTTTGCACATAAATTTACAGTACCTGTTCCAAACTAGAATTAATTAATATACCAATAAATGTTTTAATCCACCAACCAGTATGCTCAAGACATTTGAATAAGGGAGATGTTATCAGTAACTGAGAAAAGGAAAGTTTTATATGCGTAAAATTTGTTTACATTCTAGATGTATGTATACAATTGTTAGGGGTAACTTCAAATTGTCGCATATTTGATGATTGAATTTAAATGTCTGATTATTAGTAAACAGATTGTTGTCTGATATAGACTACACAGCAATTAATCAGGATTCACTCAGCAGCGGCATGCAGAACATTCCGATCTTGCTATGGTTGCCTAGGTAACCCTTTCACATGTTTACCACTTTCATGTTTCTAAGTAGAACTGTCAGCAGCAAACAATAAACACCCCTACTGGAGGTGGAGATCACTAAGAAATAGCTTATATATTATCTTTAGTACGTGTAATCTTCAATGGGCAGTGGTGGCCTCGTGGTAAAGGGCGCTGGATTGCTGATTCTAGGGGTGGGGGCTCGAGTCCCACTCTCCACAAGGTCCACAAGGTTGTCACTGTCCCACCAGTGCAGCTAACTGGGTTATCAAAGGCCAGCCATGTCTCTCACTGTCTATGGTGCGAAGCATGTAAAAGAATCATTGCTGACTTTTGTAAAGAGTAGGCTATATAGCCGTCAGCGTGCTTCTGCCGCTTGCTAAAAGGTTCTGTCAGGAAGGGCATCCGACATAAAACCTATGCCAAATCAAACATGCGAATCAGATGATTCGCTGTGGCAACCCCCGAAAAAGGGAAAAAAGCCGAAAGGAGAAGAAGAAGAGTGTATAATCTTATATTATTATAATAAATAGATTATTATTATTATTATTATTATTATTATAACTGTCACACAGGAAGTATAGAATATAAAGTGCATCATGAAACAGGAAGAGTGAAATGTGTATAAATGTAAACTTGGAGGAAATGTTGACTGTTTTGTTAATGTGAACCTCAGCATGGTCTTTCCAGTTATTCAGCATTATCATTTCGTCGTCTTCCGCTTGATCCCGTGTCAGGTTGTGGGGGCAGCAGCCAAAGCGGTACACTCTGCTGTGAAGCATAGCTTGCTCTGGTCTGTTGTGGTGAAGAGGGAGCCAAGTAGGAATTCAAAGGTCTTGATTTACAAGTCAATCTATGTTCCTACCCTCACCTATAGTCATGAGCTTTGTGTAGAGACCAAAAGAACAAGATTGTGGATACAAGCAGGGCGATGGGGCTCTCCCTTAGAGATCGGATGAGAAGCTCAGCCATCCGGGAGGAGCTTGGAGTAGAACTGCTGCTCCTCCATGTTGAGAGGAGCCGGTTGAGATGGCTTGGGCATCTGGTTAGAATGCCTCCTGAACACCTCCCTGGTGTGGTGTTTTGGGAACATCCGACTGGGAAGAAACCTCAGAGTCGACCAAGAATGCACTGGAGGGACTATGTCTCTCGGCTGGTATAGGAATGCCTCAGTGTCCCCGGAACAGCTGGAGGAAGTGCGTGCAGTTGTAAAGCACACAGCAATAATGAGCTGCTCTTCCGTTTAACTAAAACTTTTTTGGAGAACTCTTTGTTAGGAAACCTCTGTCAATCAGTGGTATCTTTGAACTTTGATTGGTTATCGCTCGAATCACCTTACATTAAAATTAGTTCAGGAGAACCTCATACCTGCCCACTTTGGTCAACTTCTCATGGCTTATTCGGCTGGCGTTCATTGACTAAATGTGACCCACTAGACAATAATATGGATTAAGTAGGAAATTTGACTTACTGAGATATTGATATTATGGGAAAGAGAATTGAATCTGCTGAAGAGTGTGGTATATCACATGATTATAGCATGAGAATTGACTGGCTTACATCACTTTATATGTCACTAATAAGGATTCTACTTTAGAGGAGATAGTCACACAAGACACATGGACCTCGTGCTTGACTCGGACAAAATAAATGAATATTTCTCCATCCAGTCATCTTTAAAAATTCACACTTCTGAGTCTGTCTTTTTTTTTTCTTTGCACATTTAGATAGTGTTATGGTGACGTATTTATTCACCTCCTACTAGCTGGTCACTCGCTCCCTCTTGTCCGCAGGACACCTTTAATAAGTGCCTTTTTTAAACCTTTAGCTGACTATCATTGACATGAGGCCTGATAGCTGCATCAACACTACGTCAGATATGTGCCGGTTACATGTTAATGTCGGGTCAAGATCGCTAAACAAGTTTAAACGGTATCAGATTTACTGATCTGATACTGATGTCACATTTGTTGAGTATTGTAAACATGCTCTTCATTGTATCATACGTGTGTGTGTGTGTGTGTGTGTGTGTGTGTGTGTGTGTGTGTGTGTGTGTGTGTGTAGCTAGATAGATAAAACGTTGGTTTGGGTCCGGATTGATTTGCTGTTTGGTTCGGCTCTAGAGTGGAGTTGGGACTTTGAGAATCACTAGACTGTGGATCAGCAGTCAGACACCCTGATGAAAAATCTTTGAATATAATTTGAATATAAATTTTATAATTAACACAATTAAAAAAAATTATAATAGCTGAGATACAGTATTCAAATTTTCCATAGTGATGTGATGTGGAGACAGCTGACAGGTTTCAATCAATTGAGGGGGAAAAACATAAGCTTTGAATGTGTCTAAAATCTCTGGAGGTATGTATTAAACATTGTAAACATTGTTCACTCTGGAACCTAGAAGTGGAAGTTGACGGATTCTTGCTTTGCTCCACTTCCAGAAATCAATATTCATGTGCCATTTAAAAACAGAACGGTTGAGGCAAAAGGCGAAAAACAAAACCATGCAGCACAAGCTGATGTGACATGACGCTGGCTTGATGTTGTTATAACCATCAAAGCATGCAACAGCGTTTTAATTATTGTTTACTTAAAAATTACCTGTTCCTATTTATTTATTCACCAAAAATTGGCTGGTCTGCAACCATAAAAGCTATATTCTAAGTTAATTATCTCAAGTTCCTATAAATGTTCTTTTACTAATCACATTTTGAATTAATAAGGACTTGCTTTACAAAATAAAGCGAAAAAATAAAGTGAAAATATGTCGCTATTTAATATTCAGCTTATACCTGAACTCAAAGGAAAAAGCTTTTATTGGTATTTTATCCAACATCACATCAGCGCTAAAGGGGAAAAAGGCCTTTAATTATAATTCCAGGAAGGTCAGTGGTGTAGTGGTTAGCATGACTGCCTCACAGCAAGAAAGTCTTGGATTGAAATCTCGGGCTCAGAGAGGGATTTTCTGCCTGCAGTTTGGATGTTCTTCATGTGCATGCATGGGTCTCCTCTCAGAGTCCAAGACGTTCATAATTAGGCTTATTAGCTGTTCCAGATTGCCCCTCGGTTTGTGTGTGTTGGCCCTATGTTTGTTGGCCTTTGGCACTGACTGATAAGCTGTTCTGGGTGTATCGTACCCTCACCTAAAGTTGGCTGAGATAGGCTTAATCCTCCCTGCAGCCTGAATAGAATTAAGTAGTTAAATTTCATTTAAATTAAGTTTTGAGAAGCCGCATAAAGACTTCAGGGAATGTTTAACCCTTTTAATATCCTTGAATAAATTATCACTATTATTTATTTCTTATAAATTGTATCTCAAATCAGTTGGCTCTGATGTGTTTCCTGCATTTTTACCTGTTGTACACAACCATTTGGCCATGGTAGTTTCTCATAACCATCGGATATCTGCCATGATTTAGCATGCTTCATTGAAACTTTAACATTAATATCTAAACAAAGTGCTGTGTCCCATGTACTCAGAGTTGAATGAATTCTGTATATGTTGGTTTATAATTAGATCATTCTCGATGGACCAGACTGCTGGATCTTACACTAGTTCGCTGTCATGCCATTAAGCTTGACTCTTTTAGCCAGTGTATTGAAATGCTACCCAGTCTGGAGTTCATCTCCCTAGAGCAGATGTTTCGTGAGCCGCCAAAGGTAAGTGTGACTTTCTTTATATCTGATTTGAACGAGGGTTATTTCACAATCATTTAACTCATTTATTTCAGAAACTCTAGCAGTATATGCTATCACTCATATACCATAACAGGCCTTAATACCTAATAATTGGCCTTGTTTTTGTGACATTTTCCGTAATTTTCCTTAATTTCCTTATTTTTTAATTCGATTAATATTTATTTATTTGTTGTTTTTTTTTTAAACCGCAATGCACTGAAGCCACATTAATTCAAGCACGACGTAGCGAGGGATCTCTGTATTTGTGAAAAACAGAAGCTGTCTGCTTTGCTGTGTGATAAAATGATGTAGAATCACCAAATATGGTGGATGGGATCCCCTAAGGAAGGTATTGGATGGAATTGTATGTGTCATCTTATATGATCCTGCCGATAGGAGTGTCTGGACCTCTGTAGTCTATTTTACTCCTCAGAAATCACAAATGAGTGCACAGTATGCATATTGTCACAAAAATGGGGAACAAGTGTTACTGCTCACCTGTACTTTCATATTCATAAACATACTTCCCTGCCTTCATTTACAACTGGAGCTTAATTTTGTGACAGGCCATGTGAGGTAATAGTCACACTGATTTAAATGTTTGCAATAAAATGAAAGTTTGTAATAAGTACAGCAATATGATGGAAAAATCAATTATAATGATACAGGTCGCAACAGAGTGTCTCACTTAACTGATCCGGACTCATTTCTTCTATTTTATCCTGACATTGGTACTTTGTCTCCTGTAGGGTTGTGCTCGGGTTGGTCTGAGTGCAGGCACAGGTATTGGTGTGTCTTCTGCTCTGGTCAGTAACCAGAACCCTAATCAGAACAACAATAACAATCACCAAAACAATAATGATGGCAATATTCAACCACGTAATCAAGACAATGCTGTTGACAGGGCATCACACAGAGTTGAAGGTATGGCATAATTTAGGTACTATAAATGTTCAGGTGTAACTTTATTGTATTGAAAGCCTTAAAGTATTTTGTACATTTCAACAGAAATCCACGATGTTGAAGGCTTGATGGTGGAGAATATTGAGGTTGAGCCACAGGTAACCAATGCCAGTCCAGAGAAAGAGTCCAAAGGGTCCTTTCAGGCACCAGATCAAGATGAGGAGCAAGCAGGTATGATTGATGACCATTTTAGTTTCAAATTTAGACCCCGTTTGCTCTTAAACTCCCAACCTGCAAAAACTCATCTTAAGGAGTGTTGCTTGTGAGCCATGATTATAAGAAAAGTCAGTGTACTGTATTGAAAACGCCACCATGGCAAATATTAATCGGAAATACAGTACACCAGTCATACAGAATGAAAACACAAGCATCAGGTGAATGTCTTAACAAGAGGAAGCTGGAGTTTATCCATGATTAAGAGACTTTAATAAAAATAAATGTATAGATTAAGTGCAGACTTCTGGATATTAAAAAACCTGCCTCTCTGACACTACTGAGCGAGATATGAATTCAAGACATGATTGTTTATGCTAAACCTAAACTGCCATCGTGGTACAGAGCCTCTCAGAAAAAAAAAAGATTTTTATCACAAAGATACCAGATCAATTCAACACTCTTTTCTGCTTCACAAAACTTTTAAACATTTGGACTTTCTGTACGTTCTGGTTCTTATGTGGTGAGAGACAAACAAGTTGTCTTCTTTAGTGAATAACGCTTCTTTTGTACAGGAAAAAGTGTCTATTAGTTATGTTTGTTTTTCAGAAGTTTAGAACATTCAGCATTTTGATCCATGTTAGTGCATCGTACATATTTAATCTCATATTGATCTTCAGGCAACTTTATTTTAATTCGTAAATACTTCCAAGATTTTTATGCATGTTGATATCCTTCTTATTGTTCAGCTCAATGGAGTTAATGTACGCTATAATACAGTAATATTAGTAGTTATGTGATTTTATATTAAATAATAAATGTGTCTAACAACATTAGACAAAATAGATTTATTGAAGGTGCAATACTATTTCTGTTATTTTTAAGTTCCCTCTAAAAGGTGCAGTGTGTAAGATGTAGTTGTATTTAGCATCATCTATTGATGAGGTGATGATGGCCTCCCTGAGAGGGGACCCGCTCTCCATGCAGATACAGACACTCCCCAACTTACATTTTAGTTCGGTTCCGGACGGCCAAACATAAGCTGAAAAAAACCGTCAGTTGTTACTGTATGTTTCAGTGACGTATGACGTTCATACTGTACTATACATCCATAAATACCATTACCGTATTTCATAAAACACCCCTAAATCAATTATTATAAACATAACATTGTAAAATAATATCAAATGTATCAATTAATATCAACATTAATTTCAAATAAATTAAATTCATGCAAAATAATTTCAAATAGATAAATTTGAATCAAATTCACTCATCAAATATCAAATACAGTATCAAATATAACCATTCGCACACAACACGCTGCAAATTTGCATTGATCCGAGTCACTTTACATGAATCTGAGCCGAGTCACTTTACATGAAGTTTAAAACAGCCAATCAACACTTACAATATGTGAGGTGCTCCACCGAAAGTAGTTCACTTGCTTGTGCTTGAGACAAAGTGCGTGTTATCCGGACTTCCGGTCTTTCAAGTGAGCAAGGGCGCCGTTGAATACTTGTTTAGTACTCAGCCTGCACTGATATGAATCACCAGCAGAGTGGACAGTTCTCTTTCTTTTCTGGATTTGGGTTTTCATTCATTTTACAACTCTCTTTGCTGAGTATGCATGGTAGATTGCACAGGTCCAAACAGATAGTTAATTCAGTCTTGGGAAAACCGGAAATTCCGGAATATGCCGGAAAACTTGCACCCATGCTTGTAGGCTTACGCTTCTGACCAACCATATTTGCTTAGGGTTACAAAAGTCCACAAAACAGTGTAAACACAATCATTACAGAGACAGTGAACTGGGAAGCAACAGGGCACGTTCAGTCTGTCGTTTGTAAACAATGGACGCAGCGTCATTACGTAATTGCGTCATTACGTCAGCGTACTATATAGGTTTGTCTCGTACTATAGAGAAGCACGCTAAACTCAAAATTTGACTTTTTTTTTTTTTTTTTTTGGGAAAAAAAAAACGTAAAACGAATGAACCTAAGTCAGGGAGCGTCTGTATATAGATTATTTTAAGGTTCTGAAAGCTAAACTTTTTTTGTTATTATCGATTAATGAAAAGTTGTTAATGATGTACTTAATTTCTTATCAATACTCCAAAATGTGAAACTCTGTGCCTTCAAACAAACTAATAAGATTGTTGTATCATGCACTGATGTAGAGGCAGGCGGGTTGTTATGCAGTCAGAATTCCAGTTTATCCCAGACCTGTTGACTGAAGTAAAGGTCAGGACTCTGCTCGAGTTTTTCTACTCCAGCCCCTTGGGGTAAAAAATAAAATGTTTGGGCTCGGCCACTTAGTGATGCTCATTAATTCATTATTTGCAAGCCATTTAATCCTATTAGGGTCACAGGAGGCTGGAACCTATATTAGCCCACAGTGTGAGAATGTGAGGTACACTCTGAACAGCTCTCCAGACCATTGCAGGGTCAACAATGTATACATACATACAATCTCACACAAAGGGGCAATCTGTAACAGCCAATTAGCCAGACAGACATGTCTTTGGACTGTGGAAGGCAACCAGAGTATCCAGAGGAATCAAATGCAGACACAGAGAAAACTTGCAAACTCCAAACTGAAATGTTCAAGTCCAGGATTCCAACCCACGAAGTCTTTAATTTGAGGAACACGTGCAAGCAACTATACCACTGCACCAACCCCTCTTAGTGTCAGTGAAGGGAGAGTATAATCCTAGAACAGACATCTTATGTGCTTCCAGTTTTCTGCCATCAGTTTAGGGAAAAGTCCTCTATGGGTGTTTACTGTTCAGGTATCCATATACCTTTTGTTTTGTGTTGTATTTGTGTCACAAATGTCGAAATTAACTGTACAGTTTTGTAGGGCCCAGTGGAGTGCAGCCCGTCATCAAGAAACTTCCAGTAGTGGTGTCTGACTCTGACAGTGATGATGATGACGTTTCAGTCAAGTCCCAAAGTGCTTTTTGCTCTTCTCAACAGTACCCTAAAGCATGCATGCAGGAGAAAAGCGATGATACAGAAGAGCAAGCCACAAGAGGTTGAGCATACTCAGATACCAATACCTGTATTACATGTGCATATAAAACTTATCCTAAATAAATATTGTTTTATTCTGACAGACAAAGGAAAAGCGCCATTACGCCGATGTGGAATGCAGTCTCCCAGCTATGAGAAAGGCTGCCAGGTGACCAGTGAGCAGATCAAAGCAGACATAAAAGCAGCCAGTGAAACAACACTGGATGGTGACCAAGGCAAAAGTAATGGTGCATGTGTCTGCGCCGTTGACTGGAGAGTGGAATCAGATAGAGATCCAGGAAGAAGAGATGAAGGTAGTCTGAGGGCACATTGCACTTGTGGTAGAACTGACTTTGGCTCAGACAGCAGTACTCACACCTCCTTCAGTCAGCCAGAAGGAGATGAGAACCGATCATCCAACCATGTTCCCAAACAGAGAGCTAAAACAGAACCCGGCATAGAACACCAAGGTGGAGTCGTGTCTCATGCAACTTCCAGAGACGTGGGTTCCAGTCGTCCAATGACCCGTGCTTGCAGTAGACTTAACTCTGTCCCCCTCGCATCTGACTCAGGTAAGGACAATAGAATCGGACAAGCAGCAGAAAGCTGCATTCAATCTGCTAACAACATTCATAAATTTGAAAGCATGTTTTAGGATGTCCTAACAAAGCTAGATATAAACATGAGGAATGGAAGCTGCTATTTTGTTCTGTTGTCTCTTATTTAAACTTTTAATCTCAAACCCAGGTGCTTGCAGAGTATAGCGTGTAGATAAAAACAAAAAAATTGCCTGTAGTATTTTAAGACTAATTTTAACAGTACCAGAAGTGTTTGGAATAGTCAAATAGTTTTTATGTGATTGACATAACTTCATCCCCAAACCAATTCCTGGTAATTCCACGACGTACATCATCAGTCATTTGTGTTATAGGCATGATACTTGTTAATGCACATTACCTATTGATGATTTCTGAAGTGCATAAAACTGCTCATCATTTATAGTGCGGTGTATATTTAACACGTGGTTTGAATGTTTTAACCAGCTTGATGTTTATAAAATACAAAATAAATGAATCAATATGCACTATCTATCCATTGGGTCGCAGCTAGATTGTGATAAAAATTGATTTGCACACAAGTGTGTCAGATTTCCTAAGGAAACTTAACATAGAAGGAAAAGTGTATTGCAGTTGTTGTACAGTCATAGTCGACTAGTGGGCCAAGGATTGGAAAGCCATGCAGAAACATGCTGACAGTAAAAAGCACATAAAACAGCTGACGACCAGTTAATTGTCCCACTGTTAACATTGGACATGTTAACATGAGACTAGTGTCACCAATTTTATTTATTGTAATATGAACATGATGAATGGGAGGATTTATAGTTTTTATATAATAAATGTTATCTGAAAGACTTGTTGTACAAAGTATTTCTCATTTAAATCTCACAGGTTTCATCAACCAGTAAATATGCCCTCAACAGTACCTCAGAATGCAGTACAGTGATCCTTCACTTTTTGCAGTTAATGGGAACCGACACACACACACACACACACACACACACACACACACACACACCACCAGCAGGAACTGAAGTCTGAAGTAGCGAGGGATCACTGTATTTGACAAGTCATTTTCAAAAAAATTTTGAGGGGTATTTTGTTTAGGGTCGATTTTGTTGAGCTGCATGGTGCACACTAATAGACTTTAAGACCAAATTTCTATATAAATAGAAACATGTTAATGAGAGAAATCAGCAGTGGCTTTTCTGCAACTTGTTTACCTACATGCAATGGGCCTCAAAGGGTCAAAAATCCACATAATTTAGGAAGCTAGTGCTCAATCATTGTTTATCTCACCCTGAATATGAGAATAAATTGACTTTGTATGTGAGTACTGTATTGATCTGAGGAATAGTTTAGGATTTAAAGAGCATTTAAATGTCATTTTACCTCAAGGTGACAAAAATCACCTGAAAATTATGAATAAAAATATTAAGTTATTCAAAATTCAAATTGAGTTTAAATTGCCAATAATTATCTAATTTGACTGAAAATTTCGGTTCAACATTTTTCTCTTGATGTAGACATACATATATATTTTTGAGAAAAAAATTTTGAGACTAGGTGGTGAAACGTTTTCTGAAAATCTGATGACTTAACATGCCACATTCCAAGGCATTACCACTTACAGGAATATTCTCTTACCATTCCTTTAGGACTTTCTAAAACTATGCCACGCATTGCAGTGAAAAGAAAACACACTGCAGACAAGTCAACTAGCACAAGTGACCCAGTAACGGAGGATGACCATGTACAGGTGGGCCTGTGTACATGGCCGTACATTTACAGAATTTAAAATTGTAGGGCAGTGGTGACTTAGTGGTTAATGCGATGGGTTACAAATCTGAAGGTCAGCGGTTCAATCCCCACTGGCACCACTGTTGGGCCCTTGAGCAAGGCCCTTAACCCTAAATTGCTTTAGTTGTTTAAAAATGATGATTGTAAGTTGCTTTTGATAAGAGTGTCTGCCAAACGCTTGGAATTTGTAAAAATATCAGAATTTATTGTACTAGAATGCTTGACTTCCTTTAGGTGCTTACATTGAAATCCAAAAGTCTAGTGGGAATCACACTCTCAAACTGTGGCATCACAGACCTGGTCATGGAGGACTGCCCTAAAATGATGTTTGTTCATGGTAAGTTTGTTACATCATTTTGCAGTCTAAGGCAAGTAGGGCTTGTTTATATTATACTCTTGATAGTGTGAATTGCAGTTTGTTTCATTTGCACTTTTTTAACCTGTTTGCACCTTTTAAAGCTGATAGTCTCGTACAAAATTTCAATATGTGTGAACATAATGACAATAAAGACTCTTGAATCTTGAATTGTGCCACTTTACCTTGTCTAGCCACCCGCTGCAGGGTGCTGAAGTACCTTAAGGTGCAGAATACTCCCATAGTGAACCGTTTTGATTACGCCCAGTGCAAGAAGCTGGACATTGAACAAGTCCTGGATCAGGTGTTACGCATACCTGCTGAAAGAAATCGCATTGTCTACCTGCGTCCTATGAAACAGGTCTGGCTTTACTACATAGATAAAGATGTGTTGTCAGACATGATCAACTATTTCTTTGATGTCTGTGTCACCAACAGCTGTTTATGAAGATTTCAGGTTTATTTTGGGAATGGCAGAACATAAACTTAAAAAAAAAAAAATAAAAATCTACAGATGGCTGTTTTCTGTTTTGTACCCTGTATGCAGAGTTTTTAATAGCAAATTATTTCACGAATAATAAATGCTAAGTTTGAGCCTCCATATGATGATAACGATTACTACTAATACAGTATAAAACGAGTCAAGATACATGTGTTCATTTTGTTATGAACTTATATTAATGTGACTACTGCCCTCCAGATTGACTCCCTGACCCTGGAGAGAAAATTGTTCAGTGGTCCCTACCCATACCACATTGCAGTTATCCATGAGTTCAGCAAACCTCCCAATGTTAGGAACAAAGTGAGGGTGCGGAGCTGGATGGACACTGTCGCAAACATCAGTCAGTATGTACACTTCTTCACATGTTATACAAGCATAGTCTTGGAAAATATATCTAGGGCAATCATATTTCCCTTCTATGCTATTACTAACAAACCCCCCCCCCCAAAACAAACCTTATTGTACTTCACAAACATGTTGTATTCCCTTCCGCCATACAGGAAAGTGATGGACCATTTCGTTCTAACGAACACTCACTTGATCTGTGCATGAGATTATGTCAGACGCCCACTAAGAGGAGACATTTCATTACAATTATGCCAGGTTATAATAATCTATTTGTGCCTGGTGGAGGCCATTGGAATCAGTGTTCACCTAATCAGCACTGTTATCATACGGGGGTTATCGAGCATTTATATTTCAATGAAGGGGTTTTATGAAATGGAAGAAGTTACTTTATCTGCCTTTCTAACTGATGAAAACCTGATTCTTTTTTTTTTTAATACATTATGTAAAGTGAGCATTCACAAAAGTTTCATATAGTCTGTGTTTCCATTCCTGTCCACTTTGTTCACTTATACTCTAAAAATTTCACAAGGAATTTTGCCATTTGTTAGATTTAAATTTCCTATATCCACCAAGGTGTGACCACCCCATGGAGAGTTTTGTCATCCAGCCAGAAAACATGACATTCTAAATTACTTTCCAAAAATTAAAAGGTTCATTATGTGTTTATGCTAAGGCACTGTGCCAGATTGAGGCATAACCATACAGCCAAGAGTAATGGTTTGCAAAGAATGCCTTGACAGTGAATGCTCAGTGTGCTTCCAATCATGCTATGTACAGCGGGGTTGGGTTATCAACAGTCAGCATCATCTCTTTTTCTAGCCATTTCATCCCGATGAAATTCAGACAATAATTAAATCTTTTTTTTTTTTTTTATGCTGTGAGGTGTGTTTCCTTTCTCAATCTCTTTTCCTGTTATCTCGCAGGGAACTAATCAAGAATGAATTCTTCCCAGAAGCAAAAAGAACAGAAGCAGACATAAAAAAATATCCTAACTACCCATGGGGCCGAGACATCTATACCTTAGAGGGTGAGAAGAAGCATGTATAAAATCCTGATTTATTTTCTCTCCAAAATAAGCAGCTGTGTGTGACATGAGTTAATTCTTATTAATTCCAATTTATAATTAACATTTTAGAACATGTAGCTTTTCCTACCTGTGTATTAAATGTTTGTGATTACAGCTGTTTTGGGGTTTTACACTGTTTTCCATCACCTTGAAAAGATTTTAATATTTTCTCAACTTTAGGTGTAGTAGATGGAGCACCTTACTCAATGATCTCTGATTTCCCATGGCTTCGTTCTCTGCGTACAGCAGTACCCAATAGTTATGCTCATTCTGACTTTGAGGATGATGAAAACAGTAAGTGAATCTCATTATTGTTTTGCTGTTGATCAGACAGATGGTTCTCTTAAAAAATTTCTTACAAACACCAAAATATCCTGTGTGTGTGTGGGTGGGGGTGGGGGGGGGTCAAAAACAGCCAATTACACCCCTGACCCTAAAGGTTTAACCCTTCCATCAAATAAAGGAGAAATAACTGAGGTTTAATAATAGGCCACTGGGTACATTTCACAGCTTTAAAAAAATAGCTCAAGTGGACTTGCTGTGTTTTGCCTCTGACCTGTTCATACTGTATGTTCAGAAAAAACGTGGTTTGTTGAATCTTTTGAACTTTTTCTTCATCAGCTACAATTTATGCTCCACGGCGTAAAGGACAACTTTCAGCTGATATCTGCATGGAGACCATTGGTGAGGAGATCTCCGAGCGTCGTCAAATGCAGTTAGGTGTTTTCCAGAGGGTGGTGGTTATTTTCATCCATTACTGTGACATGCATGGAGAACCTGTGGACGATGACTACATTTAACAAAATTATGAGAGGATTTCACGGTGATAAAACCAGAACACATCAGTTTTTTGGATTCACACAAATGGAATATTTGTTAATATTTGTTATTTATTTAACAAATGTGAAACTATATGCCCAGCTATGCTTGTTGGAAAGAGTCTATTTTGTTTTTCAAAGGCTGTTGTGATGTCAGAAGATTCCAGCTGTGTGCCAATTTTTTTCCAAAGAAATCAGTTGTTGCATTACCAAGACTGTTCCTCTTTAGATCCTCACATGGGAAACATTTCTGTTAATGACTGAGTGCGTTTAAGAATTGGGTGAATTAGCTGCTAATTTTGAAGGTGTGTTTTGTGAATTTTCATGTCTCCAGTATATTTCCTAATCTTGAAAAGTAGGCTCAGTTTGGAAAAGATTTGCAATAAAGAAAGATTTTCTTTGAAAGTTGCTTATATAGAAATAAGTTAATTACATTTAAAAACTACATTCATAAAAAAAGACAGGTGTGTTTTTGTTTCCTGGGGTGTTATTTTTAAATGTAATATCTGAACTTTAGACTCTTTCCTATATTAGCATTTTCTGGATTGCTTTCCTTTGTTGCATGCATTGTAAATATAATCCTTTAAAGGGCGCCCCCTTTATAGAACTTGGACAAAACAGCGTTATTAGATCTTTTTGAGATCATCTTATGAAATCATTTTGATTTACCTATTTGTGTTTGCCGAGCTAAAAATGGTCTTTATTGAACCATCTGTATGGAAAAGTATTATTGCCTTGCAAAATCCTGCTGGATTATAACTTGTATTAAAGAAAACTGGGAAAAAAAAACAGTTTTATTTTTATGTTCAACTGAGTATATATGTTTGATCTGAAAGCATGTTGGTAAAATGACTGGAATTAAATTAAGACCCAGTGAAGGAATGATTAAGGAGTAAACAGCTGCCGGACCATCATCAGAAATCACTTTATTCAGATTCAGATTTGTTTATTCAGTATTTTGTGGCCTCAAGGCCTATTGTACAATTACTGTTTACATTTGAGTGAATGAATGGGTGTGGTCACAATTTTGTTACAGATCTTTCATGAAATACATGTTTAAGGTAGGTTGCAGTACATCCATCGTAAGACATCAATATTTTAGGAATTTAACAAATTGGACAATATATGTTTATCTCTCACAGGTAACAATGGTAATGGCAAAAAAAAAAAAAGATATTTTTGCTGTAAATCTGAATATTTGTCACATACAAATATGACATGAAATTCATTTTCAATACCACCAGAGTCACAATTTATACAGATAGCTTCACTAACATCACTCACATCTCCCCAAGACTTATTCAAATAATTACTTCTAAAATCATGGAAACTTATTCTAAATTTACATAATGCCCTTATAACGGATTTATCCTGTAAATTCGTGATATAAAATTCGGGCTCTAACAAAAATTTATGTGCGGAATAGTGTTGTAAAAACTTTGAATTTCCTACAGACAGAGACCACTCTTGAAAATAAATATCTTGAAGACGCTGCTTAAAAAGAGAAAGAAAAATGACTTAGTTTGCAACCTCTTGTGAAATCCATACATATGAAAATACACTAACAAAAAGTAGTTGTCTAACTTCTGATGCCCAGTTAACCTGACCATTTTCATCTTGTGGCTTCAAAAAAATAGAACTTTGCTTAGGGTATCTCTAAACATCCATTTTTAATAACTTCAACCAATATCTAATTTCCCTTAATCTACTAAATACAAAAATATTACATCGACTGATTTACCCCAAAACAGCTTAATTTGAAGCAACTTTCCCAGATTCAAAAATCGCTTAAAATATACTGCATGTATCTTTTCAATACAGTGAAAATATTTAGTCCCCCAAATTTCTGACCTGTATATAATTAAAATATATATATATAATAATCATTTATATTATATATATTATATATTTTATATATATATATATATATATATATAGGTTGCATAGCTTTTGATGCTTGGGCCACCAGACTTTTACAAGCTTGTGACCAGTTCAATCTTAATGAAAATATTAAACCTAGATATTTATAATAAGAACCACATTTAAGCTTTGTATTACCGTAATACCATACTTCATTCTTTTTTAATACACCTCCATTTCTAAATACAATAACATTTGTTTTCTCGATGTTGACACACAAATATATTTGATATGTTGAAATACAAAACTGATGTAAAACATTTAGTTGCTGTTGTAAACCACTGACTGTATAAGAAAACATGTTCACATCATCTGCAAATAAGAACATCATGATATCATCTTTATCGTGAGATAGAAAAACACCATGCTTACAAGATTTACATATTTCTGTGGTAAGCTCATTTATGAAAAAGATAAAGAGTATTGGGCTCAAGATGCAGCCTTGACGTACACCAGAGCTTGTTGAAAACATGTCAGTTTTACAGTTACCAAATTTTACACAAGATTTCATGGATGAATACATATTATGAAGAAGATTATATAATTTACCATGACAGCCAGATTTAAGTAACATATATAGAAGTTTAGCTCTATCAACATAAGTGAAAGCCTTTTTAAAGTCTATAAAGGCACAGAAAAACCGCCCCTTTGGTTTTGTGAGATATTTTGAACAGTGTCTGGAGAGTGAATATATTGTATGTAGTGGCATAACTGGGCCTAAAACCAGCTTGTGCTTCTGAAAGAACATCATTTAAGTCTATCCATGAGTGAAGGCGTTTATCAAGTACACATTTAAAAATAATATTCCCCTATAGTTGTTAGGGTCTGTTGCACAGCCTGATTTGAATAGAGGTATTATGAGAGCAGAGTTCCAAGAATCAGGGAATATTCCAGTCTAATATTGAGTTAAATAATGGTTTAAGAAAGGCAAGTAATAACTAATCTTGAAAAACTCTGGTGAGATTCCATCCTCACCTGCAGATTTACCAACTTTCGTTTTATTAATAGCCTCAGTGATCTCGAGATTAGGTATACTGTCTGATCATATGTGCAGAAAACCTGCTGCATTCACACATTCATCACACTGGTGGTTAGTGATGAAATTAGAAACATGTTGATCAAATTCTTTGTCTGCTTCCAGTTTAGTTGGGTTTAATAGATCTTTAAAATATTTATGGAGAATATCCGGTGTTATTTGACAGCCAGCATTTATTCTGTTTTGTAGAGAACTTTTCAAACTGTTCCAGAATGATTTACAGTCACCATATTTAGCAGCTTTGCACAAATCATTTGCTATAGGTTTTTCATAATTATCTTTTTTAAATGTACATATATATATTTTTAATATATGTTTTATATATATATATATATATACATACACACAGTATATACACATCATTTGACCTTGTGTGGCCCCATGGACTGCTGTCTTTTGTATGTGGAGACATACACAGCTGTCATCTTTTTCAGCTGATCAACAGCAGGCCGTTGTGTTAGATGGATTGACAATGACCTTCATCGATGTTGATGAGTCTACTCATCTGCAGTCATCAAAAATACTACACACGATTTGTTGGGGCATGTGCATGTACTGTGTAGATTTTTGGCTATTGTGCATCAGTATCTCAGGTGAACCTGTACCTATATTGTTAATGAGTTAATTGTTAAAATAACAAGCATGTATGTAACGGGTCTGTTACTGTGTATATCTGTAATCACTACAAATTGTATCATGTTGCTACTGCTCATTTATATGATGTAATATTACATGTGTAGCTTAACTGTAAGTGTTTGGAGTTATAAATGTGTAGTGTCGTTTTGTACACAGTATTTTCATCTCTCAAGTTCTGGGGACAGGCTGCAGGTTCTAATTCCCCTTGGGAACTCTTTGTTCTAACATTAAGTGAATAAAACTAACTTACATGCCTCAGATGATTGAGTTCTGAACCCGAGAGCGATACTTGTGTGAAATATATTGATAACATTTCCAAGATTGTTCATCCTCTTGTACAAAAAGTGTCTGTACTATGTACTAAGACAAGAGAGGTGGGCGTGGCAGTTGACATGTTTGGCATTGGGAATATTATTAAGGTCTGTACTTCCTATTATGTGTCGATGTATCTTCCAAACCTTCCTGGCATGCTGCAAATGTTTAGATGATATTCATGTCTCTAGGGATCCAAACATCCGAAGTATTTAGATTTATCGCATCGTTTTCTATATCAATGTGTGTTTATATGTTTATATGTTTATATCAATGTGTATGTTTACCATGTTTTTGCCCTTACCGGAAGTCATAGCCTATTGACCTTAGCGGTATACATAATATATACAGAGTGCGCAGTCCAGTTTTTCTTTACGTAATTTGTGTCACACGACCAAAATCCGATATGACCAATGACGTGAAAAAACTTTACGTCATTGGATATGACCTTCTTTTGGGACCTCGTCGACATTCCCGTGTTTGATGTATTTGAGGTCTCTAGTTCTGCCTGGTAGCTTTTGTTCTCGGGGACGTAAACATGTTGTGTATTCTGGAAATAAATATGTGGATCATTGGTTATATAAATTTTGTTAACTGCAGTGATAAAAGTAATATACGTACCATCTCAATTTTTTGGGTAAGAAAACGTGTTAAAGTTTTTAATAAGGCAATACCATTGGTCTACTAAATATGGGGTCCGAGTAGTGTTGCAGAACAGTGTCATCAACCCACGTGCTGTAAAGGATAGTTCCAGAAGCACACTGTCGGCTAGCAACCTGTAGTGATTAGGAGATTTAATAGGTATAGACGAGGAGAAATCATTTGTAGTTGCTTTCTTCGGTCGGTCATATAATTATCATTTATATTATTATTACCATCCACTAAATACAGGAAAATGTTGAACATAGCAAGAACAGTTTCGAGAAGCTTTTCTTCAACCTGCGTTCCATGTTTATCCTCACCAGTGAAAAAGGTGCGTTTCATTCTCATCTACGTCATAGATTTCCCATGACTTTAATGTTTTTGTTAAATATTAAGAGCTGGATTGAAATTGAGATTAAGTTTCAGTGTCATTTTTTTTTTTTTTTTACTGATTACGTAATAAAGGTTCGAATCCATTATTCGAATATTTAATTGAGTGCATTGCAGTGGAAGCCTGATGATGAAGCCCCCCCCCCCAACATAGATTTTTACCAAGGCAAATTTTAGAATAGTTTTGTGTCAACTCACTAAAGATGGTTGCATAAAATTATCTTGACTTTTGGAATCTGAGATTTGTAAAGCTGAGACTCCACATTTTCCAGAATTTCTTTGCTCAGTGGAAATTTTCAGTAAGTAACCTACAAGTTGGAAATTGGACGAGAGCTTTCAGATGTCTCGAGATATCTCGCAATATTCCTGGAAATATATGTCCTGTTGTTTTAAGATTTTCAGCACATGTTTCTGATGAAGGGAGAGAAAACAGCAAATGGTGGCAAACAAGCTGCAGTTTTTTTCCTTAAGACCTCTTAAATTCAGGATTTGTCCAAAAATTTCAAATAAATTGGATTTTTAAAAGATTTGGAAAATGTATTTAATGTATAGGATCTTAGGCGTGAGCGTGAGCTTAGGACTGAGAGTAGGGCCTTTGAATGTTGGAACTATGCAAGGAAAAGGCAGAGAGCTGGCTGACATGATGCAGAGGAGGAAGGTGGACATACTGTGTGTTCAGGAGACTAGGTGGAAAGGTAGCAAAGCTTAGGAGCAGGGTTTAAGCTGTTTTATCATGGTGTGGATGGGAAGAGAAATGGAGTAGGAGTCATCTTGAAGGAGGGGTTTGTCAGGAATGTTCTAGAAGTGAAAAGAGTGTCAGACAGAGTGATGAGTCTCAAGTTAGAAATTGAAGGCATGATGTTCAATGTTGTTAGTGCTTATGCCCCACAGGCAGGATGTGAGCTAGAAGAGAAGGAGAGATTCTGGAGTGAGTTAGATGAAGTGATGCAGAGTACCCCCAGAGGTGAAAGAGTGGTCATTGGGGCAGACTTCAATGGACATGTTGGTGTAGGCAACAGAGGGGACGAGGAAGTGATGGGCAGGTTTGGTATCCAGGACAGGAACACAGAGGGACAGATGTTGATCGATTTTGCAAAAAGGATGGAAATGGCTGTGATGAATACTTTCTTCAAAAAGAAACAGGAGCATAGGGTGACTTATGAAAGCGGAGGTAAGAGCACACAGGTAGACTACATCTTGTGTAGGAGATGTAATTTGAAGGAAGTCAGTGACTGCAAAGTAGTAGTGGGTGAGAGTGTTGCCAAACAGCATAAGATGGTGGTGTGCAGGATGATGCTGATGGTGAGAAAGGTGAAAAAGGCAAAGGCAGAGCAGAAGACAAAGTGGTGGAAGCTGAAAAAGGAAGAGTGTCGTGTTGTCTTCAAGGAGGAGTTGAAACAGGCTTTGGGTAGTCAGGAAGTGCTTCCAGATGACTGGATAACCACAGCCAATGTGATCAGGGAGACCGGTAGGAGAGTACTTGGTGTGTCCTCTGGAAGGAAAGTAGATAAGGAAACTTAGTGGTGGAATGAGGAAGTGCAGGAGTGTGTACAAAAGAAGAGGTTAGCTAAGAAGTGGGACACAGAGAGGACCGAAGAGAGTAAAGAGGAGTATAGGGAGACACAGCGTAAGGCGAAGGTAGCAGTGTCAAAGGCCAAACAGTATGATGACTTGTATGATAGGTTGGACAGTAAGGAGGGAGAAAATGATTTATACAGGTTAGCACAGCAGAGAAATAGAGATGGGAAAGATGTGCAGCAAGTTAGTGATAAAGGACAGAGAGGGAAATGTATTGACTGATGACAGAAGTGTGCTGGGAAGATGGAAAGAGTACTTTGAAGAGCTGATGAACGAGGAAAATGAGAGAGAAAAAAGAGTAGGAGGGGTGACTGTTGAGGACCAGGAAGTAGCAAAGATTAATAAGGGAGAAGTGAGGAGGGCATTGAAGAGTATGAACAGTGGAAAGGCAGTTGGCCCTGATGACATACCAGTTGAGGTATGGAAGTGTCTAAGGGAGGTAGCAGTAGATTTTCTGACAAGAATATTCAACAATGTCTTAGAAAGTGAGCATATGCCGGAGGAATGGAGGAGCAGTGTGCTTGTGCCCATTTTTAAGAACAAGGGAGATGTGCAGAGTTGTGGCAACTACAGAGGGATAAAGTTGATGAGCCATACAATGAAGTTATGGGAAAGAATAGTGGAAGCTCGACTAAGGGCAGAGGTCAGCATTTGTGAACAGCAGTTTGGTTTCATGCCAAGAAAGAGCACCACAGATGCAGTGTTTGCTTTGAGGATGTTAATAGAGAAGTACAGAGAAGGTCAAAAGGAGCTGCATTGTGCTTTTGTGGATATGGAGAAAGCATATGACAGGGTGCTGAGAGAAGAACTGTGGTATTGTATGAGGAAGTCTGGAGTGGCAGAGAAGTATGTTAGAGTGGTGCAGGACATGAATGAGAGATGTAAGACAGTGGTGAGGTGTGCTGTCGGTGTGATAGAAGAGTTCAAGGTGGAGGTGGGCCTGCATCAAGGGTCAGCTCTCAGCCCCTTCTTGTTTGCTATGGTGATGGACAGGCTGACAGACGAGGTAAGACAAGAATCTCCATGGGCTATGATGTTTGCAGATGACATCGTGATCTGTAGTGAGAGCAGAGAACAAGTGGAGGAAAATCTAGAGAGGTGGAGGTATGCCATGGAAAGGAGGGGAATGAAGGTTAGTCTCAGTAAGACGGAATACATGTGTGTGAACGACAAGGACCCAAGAGGAACGGTGAGGTTACAGGGGACAGTGATAAGGAAGGTGGAGGATTTTAAGTACTTGGGCTCAACAATCCAGAGCAAGGGAGAGTGTGGAAAAGTGTCCGGTGTGATGTGTGATAGGAAGGTATCGGCAAGAATGAAGGGAAAAGTGTACAAGACGGTGATGAGGCCAGCGATGTTGTATGGTTTAGAGACAGTGGCCCTGGGGAAAAGACAGGAGTCAGAGTTGGAGGTAGCAGAGATGAAAATGTTGAGGTTCTCTTTGGGAGTAACGAGGATGGATAGGATCAGAAACAACTACCTCAGAGGGACAGCACATGTTAGATGTTTTGGAGACAAAGTCATAGAGGCTAGATTGAGATGGTTTGGACATGTACAGAGGAGGGATAGTGAATATATTGGTAGTAGGGTGCTGAGGTTGGAACTACTAGGCAGAAGGCCCAGAGGAAGACCAAAGAGAAGATTTATGGATGTGGTGAAGGTGGACATGAAGGTCGTTGGAGTAAGAATAGAAGATGCAGAGGATAGGGAGAGATGGAGGCAGATCATTTGCTGTGGCGACCCCTGACGGGAATAGCCGAAAGAAAAAGATCTATTTGATCAATTTTTATTGTAAGACTAATATCTGAATGACATCAGTGACTACAAAGCTGTATTTTTGTTATAAACCGGAGTTATGGCCAATCAACGTTTGACACAAAAAAAGCTGGACAGACTGAATCATAGGTAGGATTATGAAATTTATTGTTAAAGTTTCAATAACTGTCCATAATGCCTTCATGCTCAAATTATTCTGCTCCTGGCCCTACTTATGTATCCATTCATTGATGGAGTTTTGTCAGATGTCAGTTATAGATACCGAACATCAGCATCCCTAATCTCAGAGAGTTGACACGGATCGACCCAATAAGATTGTTGTTAATTACAGTTTTGTATCCTCAAAGTATAAATTATTAAAAATATATATATACAGACGCTCGTCCATTGTTTACAAACCGACTGAACGTGCCCCTCCTTCTTCCCAGTTCAGTTTTATATATATATATGTTATATAGTGTTACCCTTGTGTTAAGACGTCGTCTCTGTGATCTGATGTGTGTGCGTGCACGTATATATGTGTGTGTGTGTGTGTATATATATATATGTCAAAACCAAAGCACAATACATTGACAGCATGTAGTCAGAATGTTCATATGTGACCAATGGGAACCTGTAGATTTTAGCCTCTCATGTTTAATCGTTTTTGTTGTGTTAGTTTGATTGAATGTGTTCATTTTCTCAGGCCTGCTGGAACCGGTTGATGAAACAAGCCATTCAGACAACAACCAGACGTGACTATGCGTGAGTAAAACGCAACAGTTGTGTAAAAGGTTTTAAAAATGTCTCAACTGTGTAGCCTGTAATTGTTTTTGTTGTATGTAATGCATGTTGCAGTTCAGAAGCAATCAAAGGTGTGGTGATTGGAATTGACCTGGGGACCACCAATTCTTGTGTGGCTGTCATGGAGGGCAAACAAGCAAAGGTCTGATTACACGAAAACCCCACCCCTGAAATCATGAGTACAATTGCATTGTAATAATAGCTATTTTGCCAAATGATTTCAATATTTTCATGGTACAGTGTGTAAAATTTTGGAGGATATAAATTTTTAGCAAAAAAA
Organism: Plotosus lineatus; assembly: GCA_024760905.1. NCBI lineage: Eukaryota > Metazoa > Chordata > Actinopteri > Siluriformes > Plotosidae > Plotosus > Plotosus lineatus. The sequence continues at coordinate 14,031,332 of CM045750.1, forward strand.
TAAGTAGCGCATCGATGAATGTTTTCATAAATTGATATTTATTAAGTTGTTTTCAGAAACTTGGAATAATCTGTTAGGATACGTAATGGAGCGGGTCCCCTCTCATAGCGGCCACACCTTGCACTGCTATGTGAATGTAGCTCAGAAAAAAACCAGGGTTTGAGGGGCGGAGTCGGGAATTGCATTTTCAATGGATTGCAATCTGAAACCTGACCATTCGAGGCTGCAAAGCTACCGCCACTGCTTTCTATAGAGGTTTTGCAGCTGACCTCATGTATACATTATCCCAATGTGGGTTTTGTTTATTCCACCACATTGGTGTGAAAACAAACCATTCACTCCGGCCCCAACACAATTGCACAAGTGTGTGTCAGGGTTTAATATTGCATTTATTTATTAAACAAGTGCAAAATGGCACTTAGCTGTGTTGCTGTCGGTTGTACAAATTAGAGAGGAAAGAAACCAGGTGTTAAATATCATAGATTCCCTGATAATAAGGCCCGACGAGAGAAATGGATTTTTGCTTTGAAAAGAGCTGATACCGACAATAAAAGGAAAGATTGGCAACCAGCTCCTACCGGTCGTGTATGTAGCAAACATTTTGTTGGAGGCAAGTAATTTTTGTCAGTAGATATATTATTTATTGTCTTAACCACAGTTTGATTCTATTTAAGTGTATATCTGGTGTCCATTTATAAGCTGAGGGCAGCTAAAATGCTATTTAGTCTTTATTATAACATGTACAGTGTATATAAATATTATAATACTTCATAGATTTAGATCCACATGTTTGTGCTTAATAGATAATGTAGGCAAAATGATTTAAAAAAAAAATGTGGGTCATAATTACCGTTGCCATGATTAATATTTTTGCTTCCTCACACAGCTTGCAAATTTTTTTTTTTTTTGATATTGTGTAAGGGAAATTATTACATCTGCATTTAACCAATCCCCACTGCTCCAAGTGTGGCCTGCCACACACACAGTGGGGGTCCCAGAGAGCAGTTGGGGGTTAGATGACTTGCTCAAGGACACTTCAGTCATTCATGCGGGGGAAGAGAAGGTGCTGCTCTCTCTCTCTCTCTCTCTCTCCCCCAACTACTGTCTGTCTGTCTGTCTTTCGGCTTTTTTTCCCTTTTACTCGGGAGTCACCACAGCGAATCATCTGATTCGCACGTTTGATTTGGCAGAGGTTTTTCCGTCGGATGCCCTTCCTGTCACAACCCTTTTTAGCAAGGGAGAGAAACACGCTGACGACTTTGCAGCTACTTTTTACGAAAGTCAGCAATGGTTCTTTTACATACATCTCACCATAGACAGTGAGAGACATGGCCCACCTTTGATAACCCAGTTAGCTGCACTAGGGGGTGGGTGGGGGGGGGGTGGGGAGGAGTGACAACCTTGTGGAGAGTGGGACGCGAACCCCCAACCTTTGGATCAGCGATCCAGCGCCCTATACCACTAGACCACCACTGCCCCGCTCTCTCTCCAACTACTTCATTCAGTAATCAAACCAAAGCCACTTCTATAACCACGAGGTTATCGTTGCCCCTGATTTTCTATGTCTGTGTTCACGAAATGCATGTAAAGCTGAGTTCACTCTTTTTTTTTTTTTCTTTTTTCTTCCCCGATGGAAGAGTTAATGATTTTTAAAAAAATCTTTTAACAGGTGCTTGAAAATGCAGAGGGTGCAAGGACAACTCCATCAGTTGTAGCCTTCACAGCTGAAGGGGAGCGATTGGTTGGAATTCCAGCCAAAAGGCAAGCCGTCACCAATCCAAACAACACTCTGTACGCAACCAAACGCCTGATTGGCAGGCGCTTCGATGACCCCGAAGTACAGAAAGATTTGTAAGACTTCTTTTTTTTTTTTTTTTTTTTTTTCCTGCCACACTTTGAACACACAACCTCCCGATCATGAGCGCAGCACCCTAACCACTAACCACCGGCCCCAGGTCAGTAGTGAAAGACCGAGCACTTAATCTTGCACAGCCAAGTATCCCTTCACTTTAAGACTTGAACAAAAGATTCCACGTTTCAGAGGCTATAAAGACGGGGTTCTTAGTTGTGAGAATCATATTAAATTCAGGACATATTTTTATAGAACTAACCTTTTGGATTCATAGCTTTAAGCTGAACCTTGTGTGTGTGTGTTTGTGTGTGTATTGTTCAGTGTTTGGTTTGTTAAAATGCAGAGCCCAATTTCTCCTTGTGGTATTAAAGCATCTCAAACCTTAACTTGGCTGCTAACATTGGGAGTCACCACAGCAGATCGTCCTTCTCCATCTCACTCTGTCCTCTGCCTCCCTCTCCATCACAACAGTCACCTGAATATCCTCATCACATCCATAAAATCTCCCCTTTATCTCTCCTCCTCCTACCAAGCAGTTTCATCCTCAACATTCTTCTGCCCCCATATTCTTGAAAGTGAATGAATGTTTAATCTTGCATGGAGCGTATGAGCACAATTATTTGCAGGCCTCGTTAGATTATATGTAGCATTTCTTGAAAAGATGGACTTGACACTTTTGATAAAATCAAATATGGCTGTTCGGTTTAGTTAAGCTGACATGAAAACATGACATACCTTGCTCATGGGACTTCTTGTTGTCCCAAGCAAAATGTGAATCAGTAATTAAAGGAAAACACATCAACACCTATAGGAAGAATCATTTAAAGTCGATTTTGTGTGGGGTGGGTTGGGGGTTATTGGATCAGGGCGCTTATTATGTCTAATACTGTGTGCGCGCGTGTGTATGTGTATATATGTGTGTGATCCGCCACAGACATCCAAAGAGGGAAAAATTTATAAAGGCACGAGCACTGCGTGCCTCTGCAGTTTTGCTGATTGTCCCGCAATTACAAGTTTGTTGGTAATCTTTGCTACTAGTATGGAGCCTGTTGTGCACATTGAGGACTTTGCTGTGGTTCTTATAGGAAGAATGTCCCTTACAAGATAGTACGTTCAACCAATGGAGATGCTTGGCTCGAGGCCCACGGAAAGCTATACTCCCCTAGCCAGGTCGGGGCCTTTATTCTCATAAAGATGAAAGAGACCGCAGGTAAGTGTCCCTTTAAAATATAAAAAAATATTAAACCAAAACTAATACATACTATACTGAAAAAGCTTGAATATGGTAATTAGTAATACTATTTTTCAGATAATTATTTGGGTCAGAAGGTGAAGAATGCTGTTGTGACCGTACCAGCGTATTTTAATGATTCTCAGAGACAGGTAAAGACTACACAAAAGTATGATGGTGGTGTTGGAAGTTTTACGTTTTTGATTCTGAAGGCAGAGTGAATAATTCACAGGCATGAGATTTTTTCGCTTTTTGGTGGAAATCCGCTTTTTCTGACCTTCAGAGGCTTTTTTTTTTTTACATTATTACAAATTTGTTAAAATGGGGTTTTTTTTGGGGGGGGGGTGTTTTATCCTCCCTCATCTGAGCGCGATGAAGTTGTATGATACGGTGTTTTGCCGAACATGTACATTTCAATAGAGGGTTGGTGTTAAACAGGAAGTTCTCGCAGTGAATTCTCATCTTCGTGATTTGTGGTTTGTTTAGTACTCAATCATCACTTGCTCACTTGAAAGATTGGAAGTTCGGATAAACCACGCTTTCTCTCACAAACTTCGTGTGTCACTTGCAACACACTCCAACTTCAATGTAAAAGGACATTAAGAGTACTGTCAAAGTTGATCCTTTTGGTATCGTTTGTTAAACATGCTACAGAACATAAAATCTCACGCATAAACATGAACTTGGGTACTGTACTGGAATAATAATTGAAAAAGATTTTAATACAACAGTTCAGAGAAAACTGTCGTTTCTCAGAAAGTCTTATTTCTGCAATAGAGACATCCAGTGTTTTCTATTGCTTAGCCAGAGAAGATGCACAGCGTTTGAGTGGTATAGAGCTTAACTGGTAATTTAAACACTCACTCATTGGCAACTTGTGTGCGAATGAGGGAAAGGGGGCGGGACATGAGCTCAACCAATCAGGAGAAAGGGGGGCAGCCATTGGCTGAATTTGAATCACGTGCCGGTTGCTCGGCAGTCAGCGAATACTCGAACCATGGTTGCAAAACCGCGAATAGTCAAGGGCATACTGTATATAAAAATATTTAAGTTTTTAATTTAACTGCATTTCATCAGCATTTTAAACCATGAAACGACCATTGGGGGGGGGGGGGGAACACTTCGTCAGACATGTTCAACTGGGGATCTGGTTAGTTTTTTATCAATGAAAAGTGTTATTTTTCCTTCAAGAAAACGTCTCTGGTAATAATCGCATAATAATGTCCACATTTATGCAACACTAAACTATAAGGTTCATGCAGGGGAAGCAGTTAAGCTATTTGGTAGCGTATACAAAGAATCATGTATGTATATTTCATCCAGCGCTTCTTTCGGTGTTTGTGGTGCTTCCATGCTCGGCCGCGCCGCACTATTTGCTTGCACCGAGTCGTCCTCAGCGGGCGAGTAGATTTGGATTAAACATCCGTGGGTAGGCATGTTGACTTTGTATTAATATGTTACTAAAGAATATAATTCCATTCAGTTTCATTTGTATAGCTCTTTATACAATTGACATTGTTGCAAAGCAGCTATACACTGTTAAATGGTGAAAGTAAGGGCTTATAAAGTATAAAGGAATTTAAACATTTTTTATTATCCCTACTTATCCCTAATGAGCAAGCTGGAGGCACCAGTGGCAAGGAAACACTCTGTCAGTAGTTGTGAGGATGAAACCTTGAGAGGAACCAGGCCCAAAAGGGAAACCCATCCTCATTTGGGTGAAACCATAAAAATACAAATCATATATATCATGAATTAATTACAGTCCAAAAAGTAGTCCAGTTATACAACTGCAAGTCCTAAATAATTGTGGGAAGGAGTTTATATCACCAGCAGTGAAAAGTCATGTTCACAATCTGTTAGTGCACATCTGGGTCCATCTAGATCTCAGGTGTCAAGCTCAGGGCCTGCGGGCAAAATCTGGCCCACCAAGACGTTTTATGCGGCCCACAAGTGCTTTCAAAATAAAATGATTATCATTCGTTTTTCGGACCAACCATGAAATCTAATTCACCATCCTTCCTCTAGGTGGAAGCAATCAACGGATTCGCCAACTTGATCATTTTGACCAGAGGAAAATTATGGAAAAAATTTTTGGTCTCCATTTTTAGGAGTAAATTTTTTGTTTTCATTTATCATGCAGATAATAACGTCAACGAATTAGAGACAAACTGCACACACAATCGAATAAAATGTAGAGTAAGATACATTTTAACTTTTTTGTTTAACTATTATCAAAAAGTAATTTTGGCCATTTTAGTGTAAAATGGATCATAAAATGAAGTTATCAAAATGTTTAAAATATTGAAACGTTTGAACCAATCATGATATATTAATGAGGATAATTTTCTTTGCTTTTTCCTGTTCTTTCTGATTAACTGTTATGAGGGATTGTTATCTTTTTTAAAAATGCCTTGGGGTACCTAATATGACGGTAAACCAATTAAAAACCTCAAAACCGACATGTGTGAATAGAACTCCTCTCTTGCTAGGAAGACGCTAGTATAATGGTGCTGATTGGTCGAGAGCCAGATTTGGTTTTATTTAGTTTGGAGGTTTCAGAAGTGGACATTTGGACATCTCAAATTTAGTATTTCCTGGTTAGCGACATGCAAAGTGATGTTACTCTGTCATTTTCATTATGTAATCATCGATAGTTTTTAATGTCATTTTAAAGCAGATTCAAATTATTCCAAATACCACAATATCAGTATTTCAAACATTCCGACATAAATCAAATTTCTTTTGCAATCTATATTGTGCTGGAGTGGGTCACATTACACAAATGTAAGTAAACCTTGTACCACAAAGGAATCTTACATAGGATGTATGTGAATGACTTGTATTTTTAAACTAATATATTGCACTGATTTCAGGCAACTAAGGATGCTGGGCAGATTGCAGGACTCAATGTTCTCAGAGTCATCAATGAACCCACAGCAGCTGCTCTGGCGTATGGACTTGATAAGACTCAAGACAAAATGTTAGTATGTGAAACACCTTTTCATTGATTTTCAGTTGTTGGCTGTGAGCATATTATTAATATAAACATCCCTTTCAGCATTGCAGTGTATGATCTTGGAGGAGGCACGTTTGATATTTCCATCCTGGAGATCCAGAAAGGAGTTTTTGAAGTGAAATCTACCAACGGTGACACATTCTTAGGCGGTGAAGATTTTGATCAATGTCTCTTAACACATATTGTGAAGGAGTTCAAGAGAGAGGTTTGTATATCTTTTTAATGTGCGCACTTAATTATATATCTACTTTATTCTTTAACATTTACAGCATTTGGCAGACGCTCTTTATCAATTTTTTTATATAACTAAGCAATTGAGGGTTAAGTGACTTGCTCAAGGGCCCAACAGTGGTGATAGTGGAGATTGAACTTCTGACCTTCAGTTGAGTACCCCATCACCTTTACCTCCAAGCTACCACTTCCCTATGCATGAACTATATGGAGCAAACTGTATTGTATATTCAGTGTTCTTTATTTTTAATTTCTATTTGTAGTGTTATAGGGGAAATGAAGCACATCGCAATGTAAAATTGTCTCGCTTCATTTGGTCCTCAATATCACGTTTTTGCAGGTGATCAGTTGAAAATCGCCCTGATAATGTAAATCCAATTTGAAATTTGCGGTGTGAGACCATATAAGTCGCTATTGGTCCCCGGCCGAGAACAAATTTTTCTGTGACGTCACTGGGTTGGTGGTCTTGAACTTGTGTAAATATCACAATGGATCGCAACGCATCAATGCATAATAATAAAAAGCCCTTAAGTACCGGTCATCATTGTATCACACCGGGATGTACAAACAGCTATTATAAATGTAAAGGCGTGCACTGTCACGGACAGTCTTTAAGCAACAGTAAGCTATTGAAAGCCTGGCTCAGTGCAATGAAACGTGCCGACCCACCAGTGAATGAAAGCGCACACATTTGCAGTGCCCATTTCAAGACAGGTTATGTACACACATACAAATCCGACGAAACTGGTCCCATGGTGTGGTCCAAAACAGCATCATTGAAACTAGGATCAGTTCCGACCGTATTTGATTTTTCTGCATACAATATTACAAGCACAGACAGACCGAGCACACTGCAAAGTAATACAGTATCGGCACGTAAGCGAAGGGTGGAAAAACGAGCTCTCCAGGCTAAACACAAAGAGGTATGGAATATTAGACAACCATAGACAACATGACAACCATAGATAATAACATGACAATTCTGACTTGATCTGTAAACCTACCGACTATTTATGGGGCGTTCAAGGGTTTCAGCACGGACATCTCTCATGGAGTCCATGGCCACCTCTAAAATATCTCTTTCAAGGCACAGCATAGGAAACAGTCTGTGGTCTGTTATGCATGTCAGCTCCCTCTCAGCTCACAAGAGATGGTCAAGCGCGGCGTCCTGGCAGAAAGGTATTTGTGGCAACGGAGTACAATTGTCACAAGTACACACAAAATTGCCGATCTGGTCATGTTCACCGGCATGTCCATGATCACTGTCAATATCCCTATTATCGCTCTCGGGTCAGATTCAGCTAGGGTTCTTGGACTAACGTTGGTGATATTCCGTCGGATAGGCTCAAAAGCATATGTGACGCGCTCCACCGGAGCTTTTGTGACAAAACACGACTTATCCAGACTTCCGATTTTTCAAGTAAGAAAGTGAATGTTGAGTACTAAACAAGTGTTCAATGCACACTTACTTGACAGATCAGAAGTCCGGATAAGCCGCGTTTTGTCTCAAAAGCTCCAGTGTCAGTTGCAACACTACATTCGGTGGAGCGCGTCACATATGCCTGTGGATTAGCAGGCATTTCCTCTACCCTCATATCGCCTTCATCTTCTGAAAAATAATCGTCTTCTGCTGAAAAACTGTGCGTGTTGTTGGCGTGAGATTCCATGTTGTTTATATCATATAATATGCTGTGATATGCATGCACTGTATTTCATGTGGTACTTACTTTGTACAAACCCAGTGACGTTACGGTAACTTTGTGTAGGTGGGGACTTAGTAATGGCGGCTTTCGGGTCGATAATTTATACGACAAGCACATAAAGCAAAATCACTGTGTGTGCAATGATATAATTCATGGTATAAAATTTAAGCCACAATTACTTCATAAACTATACTTAACTACCGCCAACTTATTTAGTCGGCATTTCATTTCCCCTTTAATGAACAGATGAACTTTTAAAATTTTGATAAAATCCATGATATGCTGTTTGCTGTAGTTGACATGAAAACTTGCCATGCCTTGCTCATGGGACTTTGCGTTTTCTCAAGCAAAATGTAAATCGTATATCAAGGCCAAGTTTCAAGTTATTTCAGTACCTGAAATAGTTGTTCTTCTGCCCTGTCTCAGTTCGACTTTAAAGGTTGTGAGATGTACAAATAAACAAGAAAATGTGTTGGTGATATAACGAGTTCCTACCAACGCCAGTGCCATCAACTTCTACTTGGTCCGAAAGATAAAGTTTCACAGTGAATGAATTCAACTTATAACTTCAGCATTGAGCTCTGCAGGGTGTATACACTTACCTGTTCAGCACCAAACATTATGTTTTGTTTTCTTTAGTCGGGTGTGGATCTAACCAAAGACAACATGGCATTGCAGAGATTGAGAGAGGCAGCTGAAAAAGCCAAATGTGAACTTTCTTCAGCGCTGCAGGTTGGTTTCTTTTTATTTTCATTTGTTAGTTTTCTTGAAGCAAAACCAATATTTTAAATTGTTGTACCCTGTTTGATACATACACTTTCTCTTTTACATATACAGTGGAGTCTCGGTACTCAAACTTAATCCGTTCCAGACGGCTGCTCGGATTCCGATTTGTTCGGATTCCCAATTGACTTTTCCTGTTACAAAGAATGAAAATGGTCTTAATCCGTTCCGTTGTCTTTCGAACAGAAGTTAACGGTCCCGTAACTCATACCATAGGTCTTCAAATTAAGTGAAAGTTATTGAATACAGTACATCATGTTATGGTTTGGGTTGTGAGAGTTTTTAACTTTTCTGTGGTTTTAATTTTAGTGTAATGGTCTCTCAGAAAAGAGTTGCACGTTGAAATGCGCGTTGGAGAGGGGCGTGGCTTCCAACAGAGAAAAAAGAACAAAAAAAAATTAAACAGTCATGAATATTGCTTCATTGGAAGAAAATCTAGCTATGTTCTTACCCTTGTAAGAAAGAGGGGAAGCTTCACTGGATTGACAAAAGATTTGGTTTTGAACCTGGAACAGATTCATATAGTGAATGCGGAAGCTCTCCGGGCCTGGGACGCAAGACGGGTGTATCATCCGGTTGTTGTGCTACAAACCCTGCGGTGCGAGGGCTTTCTGAGCCCTTCGGTAGGCCAATGAGGCAGACGTTATTCCACCTAGAGTATCCTTCCAGGTTCTCACACTTGAGTCTGAGTCCACTGAAGCAGTTAGTGTGCTAATCTTAGCTAGCAGTTGTTTAGCCAAGCGGTCGTGATCCGCTGTAGCATTTCCATGAGGCAGTTTTGTTTTCAAGACATACCAAAGCCACAGTAACTTTTTATCCAAACTGCTTCTGAGATGATTAGAGTCGAATTTGGTGATGATTTCAGACCTCATTTCATCCATCATCTGCTTCATGTTTATCAAGAGAACCTTATTATCATCATGCGGTTGTTGGCCTTTACAATCAGGTTCAGCAGAAAGCCGAGACTTGCTGCACCTTCATTGCTCAGCAGCGCCTCCGTACAGTTCATTTTTATTTGTTTTTCTAAAGATTAAATGTGTTGTTACTGCTACTGGTATTTCTTTTGTACATGAATATTATTGATAATTTATTTTGGTAATTTTTTGCTTAGGTATTCCTTGGTTTACAATAACATTATGAAGTCTTACACATAACATTAATTATATTTACGAAAAAAGAGTTCTGGTGTTGGCAGATATCCAAACTCGGTAAATGGAATTGGATTGGTGCATTTGTAACCGATGTGTGTTAGAATATTAGTGCTATTGACAATCATTTTCTTGTATATCGAGGATTTTAGAGTATCACATTATCACAGTGCTAGCCATTTTTTTCCTTTCATGCTTATAAGAAAGAAAATAAGAAATGGCTAAAGGTCAGCTTAATGTGTAAACCCAGATCTATTGTAATTTAACATTCTCTTGCCACACAGACGGACATCAATCTGCCTTATATTACAATGGACAGCTCTGGTCCCAAACACTTGAACATGAAGCTTACTCGTTCCCAGTTTGAGGTTATTGTGGGTGATTTAATTAAAAGGACCGTGAGCCCGTGTCAGAAGGCCATGCAAGATGCTGAAGTTTCTAAGAGTGACATTGGAGAGGTCCTGCTGGTTGGAGGAATGACTCGTATGCCAAAGGTAACCATTAAGTGCACAGAGTGTGAACTGAGTTATAGGATTTAAAGTGGGGCATCATAAAGTTGCTTTCTGTAGTTTTATCATATATATATATATATATATATATATATATATATATATAATATGTATGTATATATGTAAAAAAAAAACAATCAAGCAAAAATGTATTCTGGGGGTAAATCTACATTTTGTAAAGCTGCACTTTGTTCTTTAGTGACTAGAAACAACTGTTTTAAATATGATTACTGTATTGTACACATGGTAACATGAAGAAAATCTGATTTGAGTGATTGCTTGTAAGTAGTAGTCTCATGTTTACATTGGGTCCATCAAATGGTCGCATCCATTAAAATGAGAAATTTTAATTTAAATAAAATCTGATACATTAAATCTGAAACCGTCAATCTCAAGAGAACTATAACAATTTACCATTGTTAGCTGCTTTCACTGAAGGCAAGTGGGGGCTACAGAAATGGGTTCTGTTCATCTGTACATTTAGTATGATAACATTGGAAGAAATGAAACAAGTTCACCAGATTGGGTGAAGAATTCTTTCCAAGAAGGTCCCAGTTGCATTTGTACATGGGTTTCCTTGACTTTGTTTCAATACCACTTTTATGAAATACATGTAACCATTGCCCAGCTTCCATGGTCTTTGGCTACTAAAATAAGCCATGGGTGACGAAAGACGTTAAATCCTTCCTGAATGACAAGACGGCATTCACTGCTGGGAACAGACAGGAAGTGAGAACGAGCTAAAGTTCACTTAGAGTCAAGATCAGGGAGGTGAAGGACAAGGAAAGGAATGACAGTGGAGAGGAAACCCTAGCAGAACAACATGAAAGGTTTGGAGTGGCATGAAGACCATCACTGGTTTCAAGTTGTCCATCAGCAGAGGAGGGTGGTGAGGACAGGGCCAACAAGCTAAATATATTGTTTAACCAATTTGACACTGCGATCACTGCACAGCACCTATCTAACTTGTCAGAAGCAAACCTGAAGCACCCTGCCATAAAAAACTTCACAAACAAAGGGAACTTTATAACAGTCCAATAAAACCTAGAGTGATGGAAGAAAGATATTTTATTCATCGTAAATGAAACTTTAAAACCTGCCATTCAATAAGCAATAATGGAATTTTCTTTTCTTTCATTCTTTTTTTAAAAAAATTGCTTCCCGTAGATGGCGTCCTCCTGTACGAATGCATTCTTGAAATCTACTGTTGAGATTCCTCATTAACCGCTGCAGCATGTCAGCTGGGATACCGTGAATTTCATACTGAATTCTGTTTTAACTCATCCAGAGTTTTTGGTCGAGTCATGTACACTTGACTCTTGATAGCCCCATAAGAAAAAAATCACAAACGGACAAATCTGGTGATCTAGGAGGCCAGGGAACGTTACCGAATCTTGATCAAACGGTTACCGAACAATTCTCGCACAGCATCCAATGATTGCCGTGCAGTGTGTGATGTCACTCCATCCTGTTGAAACCAGGTTTTTTTGAACGTGTGGATAATTGTCTTAAACTTAACAATTGAAAACATGTGTTTATATATTAATTATTAATTCTGAACAATTAATGCTTAAATAACAGATAAAAGATTCATGTGCATGATTTATATTTGATGTAAACATCACTTCATTGTAGTGTAAGCCTAAAACATTATTGATGCATTCATACCCAAGTGTTTTTTTAACACTAATTCTTTTGACTTTTAGGTTCAGCAAACAGTGCAGGATCTGTTTGGTAGAGCCCCAAGTAAATCTGTTAATCCAGATGAAGCTGTGGCTATTGGGGCAGCTATCCAAGGGGGAGTATTAGCTGGAGATGTAACGGATGTTCTCCTGTTGGATGTCACTCCCCTCTCTTTGGGGATTGAAACTCTCGGAGGTGTGTTCACTAAACTTATAAACCGGAATACAACCATTCCCACGAAAAAAAGCCAGGTGAGTCTTGCATAAATTCAGTTGTATTTGTATAGCACCTTTCACAATTGAACTCAGTGTAAAGCAGCTTGACATGGTAAATCGATTTTGCTTCTTAGAAACATTTCTATATGCTTCCTATACATATGTTTCTGCATCTATAATGAGCAAGCCTGTGGCAAAGCTGACAAGGTAAACAAAAAACAATCCAAGGTCACTTGAGGAAGAAATCTATATTGGAACCAGACCAAAAGAGAAACTTGTCCTTATGTGCTGACAGTGTATCTAAAAAGGGAGAGCCAGAAGTAAGCCGCTCCACAGTCACTAAAGTTGAATGACCTCTTGAAAATGGCGTGTGGGATGGGTTGATTGCATTAAAACATCCCATTGCACAAGACCGTTCAGAGTTTTATGGGTTTAAAGTAGTATTTTTATATGAAATTTAATTGGGAGTCAGTACAGTGGGCCATGGCTGCGGATCTGCGAAACCTAGGTCTGCGACTAATTTTTTTTCCTCTGGAGGAGCCACGAAAACCTCCGACATGACACACACACACACACACACACACACACACACACCCCCCCATTGGAGTCCCTGCCTGTAGGGGGCCATCTCAAGCACTTTGCCCTGGTGTGGGAGGTGATCCCCAAAGCTTAGGTCATGGGTAGTAAACGGGTACCTTTTGCCCTTTATCACCCCGCTATCTCTGACCACATCTGTTCAACTGTTTTGGTGTCCTTCGTCTCCTGTCCAGCAGGAGGCGTTGTACGCCAAGATTCAGAAGATGCTGGTAAAAAATTGCATTCGGCACAGGTATCTTTATATACTTAGTGTATATCCCAAATTGATATATTTCCTTCTCCCCAGTCTTCCTCCAGACTCTGGCACCTTGATTTCCGAATGACATGCAAAATTTGCTTTCATCCGAAAGAAGTACTTTGGACCACCCAGCAACAGTCCAGTGCTGCTTCTCTGTAGCCCAGGTCAGGCGCTTCTGCCGTTGTTTCTGGTTCAAAAGTGGCTTGACCTGGGGAATGCGGCACCTGTAGCCCAGTCCACTGCTTCCACAGGTCCCCCAAGGTCTGGAATCGGCCCTTCTCCACAATCTTCCTCAGGGTCCGGTCACCTCTTCTGGTTGTGCAGCGTTTTCTGCCACACTTTTTCCTTCCCACAGACGTCCCACTGAGGTGCCTTGATACAGCACTCTGGGAACAGCCTATTCGCTCAGAGATTTCTTTCTGTGTCTTACCCTCTTGCTTGAGGGTGTCAATGATGGCCTTCTGGACAGCAGTCAGGTCGGCAGTCTTACCCATGATTGCGGTTTTGAGTAATGAACCAGGCTGGGAGTTTTTAAAAGCCTCAGGAATCTTTTGCAGGTGTTTAGAGTTAATTGGTTGATTCAGATGATTAGGTTAATAGCTCGTTTAGACTACCTGAACATGATATGCTAATTTTTTGAGATCGGAATTTTGGGTTTAAATGAGCTGTTAGAACCATTGCTCTGCTGTGTTGAGAGAAGCCAGTTGAGGTGGCTCAGGCATCTGCGGAGGTGTTTCGAGCATATCCAATCGGGAAGAGACCATGGAACATCATTTACTCATTGCTTCGGCTGCTATTGCCCCCCACGTCCCGACCTTAGGTTCAGTGGAAGATGATGATGATGATACTTGGGACAAGGTTTAATAATATCAAGTTACATTAAGCCTCTCTAATTTTACCCAGGTATTCTCTACTGCTGCTGATGGACAAACACAGGTAGAAATTAAAGTTTGCCAAGGTGAGCGTGAAATGGCAGCGGATAATAAGGTTCTTGGACAATTCTCACTGGTAAGTTGTAATAGACATATTTCCACTATCAATTTTGTTTAAAGGTCTGTCCATTTTGTAGCGATTCTAGTTTATTCTGATTTTAATGGTTTATTAGTACTAGAAGACTGTACATCGTTTATCACACTTCGTTAGTGTACTCAGTTTTCTGCAATCAAACTAATAAAAGCAAGTTGACAGAATGTGACTTTAAAAGGAAATTTAATTGAATTACCATGAACATGCAGCTTTGCATAAACAAACTGTAAAAGTAAATCTAAATAAAATCAACAACGTCTCCCTCTCCAGAATATTTAGAAGCACCTTTCTTAAGACTCATTTACACAGAAAATGAAAAGCGACCATGCAAAGTTGATGATGGCCCCTGTCAAAAACCGAGCTGAATTTCCATGTGACACCATTTGAGCGATTCACAATCACAGCTTTAAGGATGCTGTTGATTGACAGATGCTTCTATACATAATGTTTCTGCATGGAAACCATAAACACGAATTTAAATGTCCCGCTCACATTAACATGGACGCTTATTACAGCCTTGTGTAAATATCCTGTATGTTATGGTTGCCAAAGAAATTTTGTAAGAATAACAACTTGATACGTGATACCTGGGTCCACGTTTCTGAAACGGTTGACATTTCCTGTGAACTTATACTTGTATACAAGTCTGACTTTTTTCTACTGAATAGTGTGAGCAGAGAAGTTTTAATAAAAATAAATAAACCTGCAGATAGCTGAAAGTATACACAATGTGAGCTGAGAGCAAATCACCTTTCTGACGAGGCGATGTTGCTCAGTGATGCACGTATCACTTGTCGCTTTCTGTGTAAACAAGGCTTTACTTTCAATCTCAGGAGATTCTAGTACATTTTATACAGCCAAATTGTGCGTACAAAACTAGACAGAGTTCTGCTCATATTCCAGTGTTCCAGCCAGGTTATTTTACAGGGATTTCACATTTCTGCAGCTCCGTGGAATTCCGCGCGGTTCACCTCAGGTTCATATTTTTTTTTTATTGTATAAATTAATAAAAAATTAGGGTCGGAATGGTAGTTAGAGATACTGGACTGCATATTTGTACAGTTATCAATTAAGATTTTTGCGCTACCCGCAACACCTAGTGGACGATTTTGGAACTCTATAAGTAATAAGTTAGTATCAGATAGATTGCCATGTTTAGCAAGTTATTTAGGTTTGTGATACACTAAATGATACATGACTTTCAAAGTTTGTGTGTGATAAATAAGTTTTGTTCTTTGCATATACAATTTTGACAGTATTTCCACAAAGTTAAGGTGTTTATATTTTTAGAAATTTTTGAAGTTGTTCATATTTTGATTTCACACCCACATAATCACTTGTCAATGATGTGATTCTTTTTAACTTTATGAAGAAAATTACAAATCTTTTACCTTTTTATACTTTCATTTTTATGAATTATAGGAATGTGTAATATTTTTATCCCAGTTTATTTAATGAAATATCAGATGCCACAGCATACAAGTTTTGACATTTTTGCATTAACAAAATGTTAAATGATGCACTTCTTATACCAAAAAAAAAAAAAAAAAAAAAGGCTCAGTACCTGCTGGGCTTTGCCATGCAGACCCCCCTCCCCAAACTGTCCGTAACATTTTCCTCAGATTTCTTCTCTGCCAATTTACATTCCTGATTTTAGCATGGTGCGTTGCCATGCCTTTCATGTATGCGACATCACTTTTTTTTTTTTAATGCACTCGTTTTATTTATATGCCTTTTTTTAATTACAGAATTTTAGACTAATAGACTAATAGACTAATAGGTTATATTTATTTAATGGTTACATTGAACTGAGAATCATAATGTAAAGGAGCTGTGCAATTTACAGATAGTGATGATTGCAATTTATAAACAATGCAATGCTGAATAAAACTCCACTTAAACTAATGTATTTTAAATGAAAGATTTATGAATAAAAACTGTAAATTAATGTGTAAAATTGCATTAGTGTTTGTTTACTGCGCTGAGTTACTTTATTGTTTATAAGAGTTTTACTTTCAGCATTTATGTAATTTCTATTTTCATTTATGCAACTGTTTTGTGTGGATGAATTAATATTTCTAATTCCTGTTGATGTATGATATGTAAACAATAATTACAAATATTGGGTGGCTGTGGTGAACATGTCCACCTCACAGCAAGAAGGTCCTGGGTTTGATTCCCAGGTCTGGCGTATCTTTGTGGAGTCTGCGTCTTCTCTCCATGTTTCTGTGGATTTAAACACGGCCCTAAAACATGCACTGTAAGCTATTGGTTGTTCCCGATCCCTCATAGGTGTGAGTGCATGTGAGTTTTGACTCTGCAATGGCCTGTCGAGCTGTCCAGGTTGTATCTCACCCTCACTCAGTCTTCTGAGATAGGCGCCAGCCTCCTTACAACCCTAAACAGAATTAAGTGGGTTTGGAAAAATGCATGAATTACAAATATTCATTCACACAAAAGTTGTATACATTAATATAGGGTGTGCTTCCTCTTTGGGGTTTGCCTTTCACTGCCTTATTGCACCTTGCCTTCACAGAATCCCAGCCAGAACACTGTATATCATGATGCTCTTGTTCCATGTCATGCCTCTAATGTTGCATGCCGTCTCCAAATTTATAAAACTGGCGCAGCATTATAGAAATTTTACATCAACACTATGAAATGTAGAAAGACAGAATTTATTATTATTATTTTTACATCGATTATGTGGATTTTGTGTAGCTTTACACACTGTTCATAGACAGAATGGCATGCACCTCCAGCAAGTACACAGATTATAGGAGTTATGGTGAATTTTATACCCAAACATCATGAGCTCTTAAAAGCTCCAGTTATTTCTCCTGTGTTTTATTGTATGATATTAAAAGAAACATTTTTTTCTTAGATCAGCTCGGTTCACTGAGGGGAAGGGGGGGGGGGGGGGGAAAGGAAATTCCAATTTAGCATTTGATCTGTGGCTGTCCATAGGTTGGCATCCCTCCTGCTCCACGTGGTGTCCCACAGATAGAAGTTACTTTTGATATTGATGCTAATGGAATTGTGCATGTTTCTGCAAAGGACAAAGGCACAGGACGTGAACAACAAAGTAAGATTTGAGAATTTTACATTCGATAGATGATTATTTAAATGTTGGGTATTTTTTTTTTTCTTGGTCTTTATTTATGGATCAATATCATATATTTTTCTTTCAGTTGTCATTCAGTCTTCTGGAGGTCTCAGTAAAGATGATATTGAGAACATGATTAAGAATGCTGAGAAGTATGCTGAGGAGGACAGAAAGAGAAAGGTATGTGTCTGTGAGAGCAGATCAAGAATCTTTTTTTCCCCCCTTAAGTCAGTTCAGTCTCTGCTCGTGTGGTCTCATTGTTTCTCTTGCAGTTGTGCATCATTGCAAAAGCAATTTACTCTTGATATTTAAACTAGTTTTGGTTCTCATTCCTCTCTTGGTGCCCTGTAAACAGTCCGTGATAGTCTGTCTGGGTGTCGTCACCGATTTACCTGACACACACGAATGCACTTAAAAAGGCAGCTCTTTGACCGTCATGGAAGGGGGGTGTCTTATAATTCACTTTTTTTGGAGGGGGGGGGGGGGTGTCTTTTCGGATTTTCCCTCCAGGGGTCGCCACAGCGAATCATCTGCCTCCATTTCACCCTGTCCTCTGCATCTTCTATTCTTACTCCAACTACCTTCATGTCCTTTTTTCACTACATCCATAAATCTTCTCTTTTGTCTTCCTTTAGGCCTTCTGCCTGGTAGTTCCAACCTCAGCATCCTACTACCAATATACTCACTATTCCTCCTCTGTACATGTCCAAACCATCTCAATCTTGCCTCTCTGACTTTGTCTCCAAAACCTCTGACATGTGCTGTCCCTCTGATATACTCATTCCTAATCCTATCCATCCTCGTTACTCCCAAAGAGAACCTCAACATTTTCATCTCTGCTACATAATCTGGGTCTGATGTTTTGAATGGAGCATAATTCAGTTGATTCAATTATACATTATAATATATAATATAGTGATGAGGATCCTTGCCAAAAACGCTCGAGAGAGACTTGTGAGGGAGCAGAAGAACACTAGTTGCATTAGTATTCAGTTCAGTTTACTTTGTATTGTGCTTTTTATAATCGACATTGTCGCAAAGCAGATTAACACAGTAAAACAGTAAAGTAAGGGCTTACAAAGTATAAAAGAATTTAAACAATTCCTATTATGCCTACGTATCCCTAATGAGCTCACTCACAGTGACGGTAGTAAGGAAAACGTCCCTCAGTAGATGCGAGGAAGAAACCTTGAGAGGAACCAGGCCCAAAAGGGAAACCCATCCTCATTTGGGTGAAACCAATACGGAGACCATGTACAACAAACTTGATTACGGTCCAAAATGTAGGCCGACTATTTATACAACTGTTAGTCCTAAATAATTGTGTAGAGAGTTGTCACCACCAGCAGTTAAAAGTCATGTTCAGTCTGTTAGTGCACATCTGAGTCCATTTAGATCTTCATCAGCAGGAAGGAAGGCTGCCAAGAGAGAGAGACAAAGACTGAGAGTGAGAGTATAGACTGTATTTTTTGGACTTTAAGGTGCACTTAAAAGCCTTTAGTCTTCAAAAAACCTGACGGTGTGCCTTATGTGTGGATGAAGCCGCACGGCTCCATCTCATTGACACCATCAAAACTCAACTGAAGCAAGGGATCTGCGCCTTATATATGGACAGAGATCGTTCAAGCATTGTTCATTTCTACTGTGCCTTATGGCCTGGAAGATTCAGTGACATGGTTGAATGGAGGCAGAAGAATTTATTCTTGCTCAGTGTAAGTAGGGTCTCCGACATGACTGGCTGTGGCAGCATAACTAAAATGGAGAGAACAAGAAGGAAGACATGAGGACACCCTGTGCCGCTGGGCAATCAGCCACCCCACTGTCAAGCCGACCTGGGTGAGCATGTAGATTGGGGGAGCGACAGCCTCCCAACATCAGTTTATTAGAATTCTCTATGCCCGAGACCTCCAGATCTGCTTCTTTACCCAATAAAAGGCTGTTAACAAAATGCATCACAAAACAAGTACGTTTTCAGCCGTGTCTTAAAAACAGAGACTGTGTCTGAGTCCCGAACATTAACTGGAAGTTTATTCCATAAATGAGCGGCTTTGAAATCGAAAGCACTGCCCCTGCAATAGTGTTCAATATTCGAGGTATGGCGAAGCATCCTGCACCCTTGTAAACTAATGGGGTCTGCTGGATCATAAACAACAAGAAGTTCACCAAGATAATGTGGAGCGAGACCATTAAGTGCTTTCTAGGTTAAAAATAGTATTTTATATTCAATTCGAAATGTAACTGGGAGCCAGTGCAGTGTAAATAAGATCGGGGTGATGTGCTCGGTCTTTTGGTTCTAGTATCGACTCTCACTGCTGCATTCTGCACTAACTGATGCTCGTGTATGCACCTAATAGAACAACCAGACAGTAACAGGTTTTTCCACATCATGCAGTGATGTCATATTTCTTACTTTAGCGGTATTCTAGAGATGAAAGAAGGCTACCCAAGTAATATTATCTACATGACCTTCAAATGAAAGACCAGCATCAATAATCACTCCAAGGTCCTTTATTGATACACATGAGACTGAAACACCATCCACACTTGCATCATCAGAAACCTTATTTCTAGCTGCCTGAGAGCTGAGTACAAGTACTTCTGTCATATCAGAGTTTAAAAGGAGGAAGTTAGTAAGCATTCTTTGTCTAATGTCTTTTATACATTTTTAACTTTATTAAGCTGATATCTCTCATCTGGCTTTATTGAAATTTATAACATCAGCATAACAATGACCGCTAATAACATGGTAATGAATGATATTACCGAAAAGGAGCATGTATAGAGAGGAAAAGCAACGGGCCGAAGACAGAACCTTGGAACACCAAACTGAACATTAGAAGATACAGCGAAGTCACCCTTTATATCTGCAAACTGATCACGGTCAGTTCAATAAGATTAAACCAGGAGAGAGCTGTTCCCTTGACCCACCACCATTTTCTTATCTGTCAAAGAGAATCATCTGATCAATAGTGTCAAAGGCTGCACTAAGGTCATGTAGCACAGGCAGGGAGGCACAATCGTGGTTGACTGCCACGAGAAGTTTACCAACTTAATGAGTGCTGTCTCTGTGCTATGATGAGGCCTAAAATCTGACCGATACATTTTGTGAATGTTATTCCTACAAAGATATGAACATAACTGCTGATATGAAACATACTCTATTGCTTTTCTCTAGGATCGTGTTGAAGCCATTAATATGGCTGAAGGTGTTGTTCGTGATACCGAGTCAAAGATGGAGGAGTATAAGGACCAGCTCCCCTCTGAAGAGGTAATCCCCCCCACCCCTTCTTTGTAAACATTTTTGTACAAAACACAAATTCCAACTTGTGTTTTATGTGGTTCCTCAGTGCAAGAAACTTCAGGAGGAGATCACCAAAGTAAGAGAGGTACTTTCACGGCAGGACCAAGAGAGTGGAGAAACCATAAGACAGGCTGCCACAAGTCTACAGCAGGCATCTCTGAAGCTCTTTGAGATGGCTTATAAGAAGGTAATACATAAACAACAGCCCCAAATCACAACACGATGATGTTGAAATTGAAAAGTGATGACGACTTCTCTGGATTTTTTTGCGGGGTGGGGGTGGGGGCTTTATCCAGTTTTAGTCATTCGATGTGCATGAGGTAAAATAATCCGAGTCTAATGAGGAATTTAGTTTACTATGTTACAGGTGGTTGTAATGAGTTTACTCACAAATCTAGTTGTGATTACATAATAGTAATACAGTAGGCCCTTGACAGTCGCGGAGGTACGGTTCCGGGCCTTCCAGCAAATCGAGATAATCCGCGAATTCTGTACCTGGAAGTAAAACCCCACGTATGATGTCACATGCGCGAATGAGCAGCTGGCAGTAAAATACTACGTATTTATTACATGCGCTAAGATATGCGTCTTAAACGCATTTTATAGACAGTCGTACTCATTAATACAGTGTTAATGCAGTAAAATATAGTCATGATTAAGAAAAACTTTTTAATTTTGTACGGTGATATTCAGTAATAAAATATATAAACATTATACAGCATACTTTATCTATCTATTTGTCTATATATATATATATATATATATATATATATATATATATATACACACACACACACACACACACACACGTGTATGTATGTATATAATGCTTATCAGACACCCACAAGAAGGAAGCATTATATTATATTTAACTCTACTGTACTCTAAATAATCAACATAAAAAACATGAAGTGATGTTCTTCTCCTTTCGGCTTTTTACCCTTTTCAGGGGTCACCACAGCGATGAAGTGTAATAAAATGGTTTGATAATTTGGATAATCATACAGTTACAGCACTGTGTATTTTCACATTAGTGGTTAAAAATGCTTCTCAGACGCCCACTAGAGGGAACCCTTGCACTGTTTATTGGACTGTTGAGGACATGAAAAACATGAAGTGTACAGTAATCAACAAACTGGATGCCAAAAGGAGAAACTTGACTACTGTAAACATACTGTACTACAGAACATAAAATCTCACACACAAACATCCTAAACATTAATTTAGGTACTGTACTGGAGTAGTGACTTAAAACATTTTAACACTATACAGTACTATAGAACTTTACAACAGCTCAGATTAATCATCTTCAAGCACTTTAAAGGAAACTGTTGTTTCTTCAGGAGAAAGTAGTATTATTCATTCTAAGCCAATTAATCCTAATTGTGGTTGCTAGGAGACTGCCTCGGGGACGCAGTGGGGGAGTGAGCTGTGCCTTCACTTCCTCCACTTTCATGGCTGAAGTGCCCTTGAGCAAGACACCTAACCCCAACTGCTCTGTTCTCTCCCAATGTGTGTAGTAGCCTTCTGTTCCAAACAGGGATCCCAGATCTCCTCTATTTAGCGGACTTCCACTATTGTTACTAGCCTATTTAGCGGAAGTCCGCTATTTTTATTAATTTATGCAATAAGTACCATGTAAGACTGTTTACTAGTGCAGAGTAAATGTTGACATTTTGAATTATGGTAAAAAAGGGTAAGTCTGTTGGGTTTTTACACCTGAGCCTAGTGGCTTAGCCTTGTGGCTCATCAGGCCGGTACTTATTCCCGGTTTCCGGAGCGTGAAGCGACCAGGAGTTCAACTCCCCCTGGATGGGACGCTAGTCCATCGCAGGTTACCTTCCCAGTATATTTTACTGGTACCCATTTATACTACTAGGTGAACAGAGGCACACTTGTGGTTGAGACCTTGCCCAGGGGTCTTAGCCCAGTAAGGGTCTCGGTGAGATTCAAACTCACAACCTCCTGATCATGAGCGCAGCACACTAACCACTATGCCACCGGCCCCATG
The DNA here is from genome assembly GCA_024760905.1 of Plotosus lineatus. Classification (NCBI taxonomy): domain Eukaryota; kingdom Metazoa; phylum Chordata; class Actinopteri; order Siluriformes; family Plotosidae; genus Plotosus; species Plotosus lineatus. Next base: position 14,053,985 of record CM045750.1, read on the forward strand.
TTTTTTTTTAATTATAGTGTTATATTATTAACATACTACTTGTAGCAGGTATGCTCACTAGTTGAACACAAATTTTTGTTGTGATATGTCATGTGTTATGTGATCATTCTACAAATTAGTTCATAATTATGTTACACATGAATGACGAGCCATAGGGCTGTTCTACTTGAATTATGTGTGTTTATCTCCACCAGGGGTTAGCAACCTGCGGCTCTTTCCCCTCTCTGATGCGGTGCTGTGGCTTTTAAAAATAATGAATGTGTACAAACGTGCTTCATACACAAACCACTGCATCACCAAAAACAACTGCAAAAAGAAAATGCCGCTTGTTTACTCACATCGGAAGCACTCTGGGCTCCCAGGGGTAGAGAATTAAACCAGCTTTCACCTGCATGATAGGAGAATCTGCCTAAGGCAGAGTCCTGCAACGGTCGGGTACCCACAGTTACCCAGCGGATAACCTTGAAAAAAATGCTCTTTTAGGTTTGAAGATTACATAGATGAGAATTAACAGTCATGAGTGCAGATGGATATTTATTTGGTGTGGGCGGGGTGATTTTGTGTGTGTGTGTGTGTGTGTGTGTGTGTGTGTTCTTGTGGACTTGACTTTCGTTAAATTAATCAGCGACATTGAGAGTTTGTGTTTTTGATTTGCTGTGTTGGGGAAGGGAGCATGCCACCAAACCCTTGTGCTCATGGCAAGGAGTGTTCTCGCCATCTCAGCAGCAGCTCAGCGAGCGAGCGAGATTTTTCCGCTGGTGGGGTTTGTAATCCAGGAACAGAAATCACAGCTGAAGCAAGAGACAGTGGATGAGATTTGGTTTATGCACAGCAATCTTCGAATTAAATAACTCCTCCCAGTGACAAAATAAAAGACTGGGTGTGGTTCAGCCTCCACTCTGAGAATGGGTCGTCAGTGCATGATTTTTATTTATTCATTAATAGTATTTAAAAGAATGTTGAGCAGGCTCCTTCTTAAAATAAGTCTTCATATCCTTTTCTGTTTTGTTGTCGTTTTTGTAAATTAAAACTATGACAAAACAACATTAATATATCGAATAAAGAAAGAAGATTCCATGAAGGGAGTGATGGTGAGGTAGGGCACCCAACCCGTTAACACATCTGGCTGCACCTTGTCCCTTGCTTTGTGGGATAGATACAGATACTGACTTGCATTCATCTGTTTTACGTTTTTTCAATTTTGTTTTTTTTCCCCCAAAAATAAAAATATTAATTTTTTTCATTTCTGCTTGCTGGAAAGTCATCAAATAATTGTTGGTATTGCATTGTAGCAAAGGGATAACTGCATTATTGCTTCATTGCAATGGGATAAGTTGAATAAGTTACTACTGCCATGTGCAAAATAATAACATTACTATCTATTTTTAAATATTTTTAAATGAATAATATTTTAAATCGTAGTTTGAAGCTTATGGTATAGAGAATTATTAGGTCTCCGACGGATTGCCTTGACAGATTAAAAATACCTCGACCAAATAATTATCTTGACCGATTTACATCATTCTTGCCTCATGATTATTGTATTGTTTTGAGTGGAATTGTATGAATTAATACCGCGGACAGTAATGGTCACGTAGAGCAGGTGATGTTATTGTGCTTTTAAAATAAAAATTTAAAACCTTGTTTTATTTTGTTTTTCTAGTGGTTCCACATAGTATATACTTGCACACGTTCACAGAGAGCTTGTATTTCTTGTGTTTTTAACCCTAATACCACTCTCGGCGCATAACAGCACCATCACCATTATGTCTACACACAGCCCACGGTGCAGTACAGCGCTGGCCTAAATGACAAGTGCTACAGCTCTTGGTGAAATATTGCTCGCACAATTATGCAATTTTTCTCAATTTATCAATAACCAATCACAGATCCTCTTTGAAATCTATGTAATGCATGAATTAAGACCATCATAGCACTGAAAGTTTGAACGTTTTTCCGTGGATCGATTATGTTTACCAATCGCCTTTTGTTGGGGGCTGTTTAGTGACTTTTTGTTTACAACTGGGAGATAATAACTGGAGGACAGCACACAGTGTTGCTTTGTGTGTTGCTAAAGGTGACATTAGGGTTAAATCTGGCTGAATTGGCAAAGCAGACTATAATGATTTTAACGACAGTGTTTTCACTCTGAGTGCCCAGAACTCGCCAGATCCGACTGTGAAGGTTGAAATATAGGACGAATAAACAATAATTTTTATTGTTGTAGTATAATGGCCTAATAAAACTCATTTGGTGTTACACAGCTCAGATGTCATGTATCTATTATATTTTATTTATTTAATTTATTATAATTATCGACAATGTTTTGCCGTTTGGCTTTAGTGAGTTTGCTGAATGAAGGAGTTTATTATATACCAGATTATTCTAAATGGATTCAGCAAAAAATTGTCTTTCCCTGGGTGAATAATTGCTTGTTAGGGAATTAAATAATTTTTCTGAATATTATACATACAGGCAGTCCTCAAGTTAGAGAGTTCCATTCCTATAACGCGTCATAACCTGGAGTTCCACGTAAGTTGGCTTTTTACCCCTAAATACCCCCTAAATCTCTAAATAACTATCCTGTAACACTCAGGATTATCTGATGAGGTGGTAGGATTAGCAAGTGAAGGTACAGGTTCTTTCCACCTTGGTGAAATATTGCAAGTTTTCTGTCTGGCATAACCTCGAATCCTTCTTGATTTTCCTACACACACACATATTTAGTGGCGTCATAAGTCGAGAACCACGCAAGTTGAGGACCGCCTGTATTTGTAACTTTTATCACTGGTATTTTCTTTAGTATAAAAATCTGTTGTTTTTATTTCATAATAAAGTATTTTTGAAGAACCTTTTCAGGTATGAGGATTCTGAGGGTTAACTACATGCTAAAATATTTTTGAGTATGAATACTCATTTCCAATGTTTACTCTTCCCTAGATGGCGTCAGAGAGAGAAGGCAGCAACAGCAGCTCAAGCGAAACAGAGACGGGAGAGAAAAAGGAGGGACAACAGTAGAGTCTTCAGATCAGCTCTTATCCTGAGATTCAAGTACTTGGGGATGTAAACAGTCCTAGTCTCTAGATATTTGTCCATAATTCATCACAGTTCCATACATTATTTGTATTACCATTCTTCTGAGATTAATTTCAGGTGTGTTCTTATCAGATTTGTTGATAATTATTATTGTAGAATTTCTGCTTTGTTGTCTGTAAATGTTATGTTGCCTTGATATTAAAATTCACAAGTGACATGTTTTCCACTCATATCCAAGCATATAATTGCTTTATTGGGAAACTTTTCTTCTTATTATTTTTGTAGTCTATTTTTTTACCCACTCACCCACCCTCCCCTCGTTTGTGCTTTAGTATTTTTGGGAAAGGTTTTCATCGTTAAAATGTTTAAACGTCCAAAAATGCACTTCTACAAATTGACACCAGTGTGGAAGACGTAATTTCTCCAAACACAAGTAGGTGTGCCAATTTTTGCAGCAACAAAATTAACTATAACAACTGGTCACATCACTGTGGAGGAATTTGGGATTGTCGTTGCTCTTTGCAGAGTAGTTTAAATGCCATCGTGCTAAGCATGAACTCTGTAGGTAGTTGTACTTGAGTATTCTGATTTCATGGATCATATTCTCTTTTGGGTTTTCATGATCTTACAGTCTGTTAGGTTTTAGTGAACTATACGCAGCGAATGAAAGCATCATGTATGGCAGAAGCCAATGATAGCAATTTCAGAAGGGGTGCCATAGAATACCTTTTCATAAAAACGTATTTAAGGCTGAGTTCAAGATGGCCGACATATAATTTACAGACGAGTACATTTCCAATACTCTAGGCTTCATGAAGGTGAAGTTACTGTCATTGTCGAGATTTTCAGGTCAAGATATAAAGCAAAAGATAAATTGACATCCTGTGACATATTGACTTTGGTATATTGTAGAAAGTATTAAGATTTATAACAGGTAAATATTAAAATCTTTTCACAGTAGATATAAAATGTCAGTATGTAACTTTGCATGGTCAAGGAATTCAATAAAACCCAAATGTGAGAACAAGCTCGTTAGTACAATTTAAATTCATGGTGAGACTTTTTTTTATTTTATTTGTATAGCAGGGGTGTCAATCTCATTCCACAAAGCTCCACGTGGCTGCAGGTTTTTGCTGCAATCAAGCAGCAGCACACCTGCCTTGGTTCATTTAATTAACTGAGCTGAGTCTTCAAGCAGTTGACCACTCAGTCTCTGTACAGAGCACAAAGATTGACCAATCAACTGCCTGAAGACAGATCAGATATATACAGTGGTACCTCGACTTACGAGTGTCCCTAAACGATGAATTTTCCATGATACAAGCTTCAATCCCACCAAAAATCTGCCCCATCTAACGAGCAAATTTCTACTTATGAGCTCTGCTGGGGAAATGGCTTTTCCAGATTGATTCGCCTTGTATTCTTCCACATGTATTTCTCCACGATCTGAGACTGCCTTGCACAGTGTTTATCAATTATTTTCTGCCCCCTATAGGAAGGAAAAAAATTCCCCCTCCAGCACGCACTATAAATAGTGTTTGCTTGTTCCCTACACCACAGGAAACCCAGTTCGCCACTACCACCTAGTGTAGAGGATGCGTATTCACACTTATAAAGCCTGTAGGTCAGTTTCTTCAGTCTGTTTTTGTCCGTGACCCTCAGCCTGCTGCCCGGCATACAACTGCACAGAGGATATGGATGGCCAAAACAGACTCGTAGAACATCCTGAGTAATATTTGACAGGTATTAAACAACCATGACTGCCTCAAAGAATAGAGAAGGTCCTGTCTTCTTGGAAAGTGTGTTAATGTTCTTAACCCAGTCTAGTTTGTCAATCTGAAGTCCAAAGTATATGTAATCCACCATTTTCTCATTGACACCTTGGATGGAAACAGAAGTTGCTGATGTTTTGGCTCTCCCACAGTCAGTTCCTTGGTCGTTGACACTTTTTACGCTGCAGATTCTGCTCACACTTTATGACGAAAGAATCCACCACATCTCCTCACCTCCATTGAAACATCCAACTACAGTAGAGTCATTAGAAAACTTCTGAAGACAGCAGGTGTCTGTACAGTAACTAAGTTCTGTTGTGTAGATGGTCAAGAGAAAAGGAGAGTGGACTGTCCACTGTTGTGCTGCAGGCACATATTGTGGACTTCCAGCCAGGTTTTTACAATCCAGGACACAAGAGAGGCATCCACCTGCATTGCAGCATGATGGGTTTGAATGCCCTGTAAAGGTAGGTAAGGTAAGTCTGTTGGGTTTTTACACCCGAGCCTAGTGGCTCATCAGGCCGGTGCTTATCCGCAGTTTCCGTAGCATGAAGTGACCAGGAGTTCAACTCCTCCTGGATGGGACGCTAGTCCATCGCAGGTTAACTTCCCAGTATATTTTTACTGGTACCCATTTATACTGGGTGAACAGAGGCACACTTGTGGTTGAGACCTTGCCCAGGGGTCTTAGCACAGTGAGTCTCGGTGGGATTTGAACTCACAACCTCCCGAGCATGAGCCCAGCACTCTTAACCACTACACCACCGGCCCCACTTTGAATGCCCTGGAAAAGGAATTAAACTTTCCCTCACAGTGCTCACTGGCTGGCCTATGTGGGTGTAGACACGGTTAAGCACGTAGACGATGGCGTCCTCCACTCCGAGACTGGGCTGACAAGCAAACTGAATGGGGTCCCAATGTGCTCTAACAATGGGTTGGGAGCTCTCGAGGATCTTCATGACATGTGAAGTCAGCACCACTGGGAGACGGTGCCTTTGGTACAGGAACAAAGCATGATATCTTACTTTCTGATGTCTTCCACAGTACTGGGACTATCACCACCATGAGAAAAAAAACAGACACTTGAAAGACACAAAACATTGATGCATCTTAGAGTTAGACAATTTGTCATTTAGTATACGGTGAGTTTACAAACAAATAAATTTGGTTGCAATTGATTCCGCATAGGATTGAAAGAGGAAATGCAAATACAGATTGCAAGTCAGCAATGGATATTTTACAGCCTCACAACATAGACAGTGAGAAACATGGTCGGCAGTTGATAGCACAGTTAGCTGCACTGGGGGAAGGGGGCAGGGACAACCTGTTGAGAGTGAGGCTTGAACCTGAGGACTAGGGTGGAGTGAAAATTATGAAAAATTAAAATTTTGATTATTTTTACTTGGAATAGCAATAAAAAGATGTGGAGAGGTGTCATCTAAAATATTTTAAAAGTTCATCTTGATAAGTTGATATCTTTGGCTCCCACAAGAGCGAGGAAAATGACCATATTTGGGCATTTTTACTGTCTGTCTTCCTTTCGGCTTTTTCCATTTTACTCGGGAGTCACCACAGCGAATCATCTGATTCGCACGTTTGATTTGGCTGAAAATGTTTAATTCTGATATTGTGATAAAATTTGCTTCTATATTATCAAAAACATATATTTTAGGCAGTTTTGGCACAGTGTTAACGTGTCTAAAAAAACCACATACTGTATTCAGATGAGTCAATATAACTGTCACATATTGAAGTCTCGATTTGTCTCGAAAACTGGCATTTTTGCCCTCGACTCCAATCTTGTACGGCTGAAGCCGTCTCGTCGATTGTTGCCACATACAGACTGTGATGCCTCAGTCAGCACCTTGATGCCCCTCTCCACAGCCTGTGTGTGGCATGGGTATCTGTTGAATGTTGATGACATCAATGATCACAATATCGGCGAAATCAGTGAATGATGCCTGATACTTCTTTTGTTTCTCTGTGAATGTATGTGCAGACAGGAGGTAGAACTTCATAACATCGCTGTACGTAGGAAGAACATTGGCTGGAAGTTTTACTGGAGCGCCGAATACCGGACAGACCGGTGGAGCGCTTTTCTCTCTCGTACCTTGAGCCATATCTGACGTAAAACCAAAACAAGAAAATATTGAATTAAATAACATCATGGTTATCAAGATATGGTCCGCAAGTGTTACTGGTACATTAGGCCTAGTTGTGAGACAGTTTCAAAACCATAAACCAACTATTTAGGGCTAGAAAAGGCAGATTTTACCTAATTTCACAAGAAATGGAAAAGAGAGTTCAATCTTCTTTCCAGTATGATGCTGTCGCCACCTGGCGATAGTTTCATCTACTAAGCAACTGAGTCCTGACTTTTCCAGTCAGACCATATCTGTGAACTGTGAATGTTCGAATTATTTAGAGTTATTCCCTTTGTCAGTGCTCGCGAGCTCTCAAAATCGAATTGACATACCTTATTTCGAGTGATTTGGGGGAACCGAGAAATTTTTTTTTTACAGATTTTTAATATTTTGCATGTGTTTATAACTGCTATTGTTACGTCTTTTCTACGCTATTCTGAATTTATTGTGAAAAACTATATGTTTCACTGCACCCTCCTGAGGATCAGTGATCCAGCACTGCCTTGACATGTTAAGAGAGGGACGATTACAGTTCAGCAGTGGGCAAAGGAAGAGGCGCCATCTTATGGTGCAAACCAGCACTACAGCTGTACTCTGGCTGCTACAACACAATTCCAACAATGGAAGTACAGGGGGTGGACAAAATAATGGAAACACCTCACATTTTGGCCTCATAATCTTTGAACATAATTTAAACAATCAAAATTTGGCAGATGTATTGATTCATACAACTTATGAACTGTTTGTTTTGCTTTGTTTTGTCCCTCTCTTTCAAAGGCAGTCATTACTTTTGAGACAGTACCTCCTGAAACACCAAACAATTGGGCAGTTTTTGTTAACTAACGCCGACCATATGAGCACCAACAATTTGGCCTCTTTTAAAATCTGAGCAGTCTGCCATTATGGGGTATGAATAACGTTTTCAATATCTGACAAAGAAAAAAAAACATTTATTTTACATCAACATATCAAATAACAAAATTATTATACAAAAAAAAAGAATAACATATGCCAAGTTTTGATTGTTTAAATTATGTTAAAAGATTATGATGCCAAAATGTTAGGTGTTTCCATTATTTTGTCCACCCCCTTTTAATTTGTCTTTATTTTTTTGGGTTATATTCAGTGGAGAATGGAAGTTTGTTCACGGTAATCTGAGCAATGAGAACCGACATGTAACCGAAATGATTGTTCACCACTTATTTTACTCCCTGCATTGTGCCAACCATCCTGAGAGTGGGGGAGCAGGAGAGACGGAGAACAGAACATAAATTAATGTATTTTACAATATAAAATTAATCCATTGTATTACATGAAGACATAAAGGCCCAAAGTATTTCTACATTTAACTGAAAACATACTAACATACTAATCAGTCCAGATGAGCCGTAGCATGGACATTGATGATTTATAACCAACAAACAATGTCCACTTCACAAGATGTACCAGCAAAACCAATAGGATTGTCAACAACACGACCACTAAATGGGAGCAGCAGCCTCGTGTAAGTAAAAAGCTAATCGTTCATGACTCACAAAAGATTGCATGCTTGCTTATTGCTGATAAACTGTCAGAAAATGCGAGTAAAGAGGAAAAGAGGCCACATCTGAACTTGTTTTTCTCACGTTCCCATTTGCATGTGGGCTTTCAGCAGAATGAAGAACCTGTGTGAGATGGATAACGTGAGAGAAAGAGGTTTGCATTTATTACACAGGAGCATCAGTCATAGATCTGACAGTAATGTGAAACAATTATCTCTGTTTTCTCATGTGGTCTTTCAAACATGGGCTCATATTTTACTCTTAAGGGAGGTAAGCGCTTGTTTATTGTACGAAGACTTTTATTTTGAAATTTCAAAAACTTCGAGTCCCACTCCCCCCAAGGTTGTCACTGTCCCCCCAGTTCAGCTAACTGGGTTATCAAAGGCCGGCCATGTCTCTCACTGTCTATGGAGAGAGGCATGTAAAAAAAAACCATTGCTGACTTTCGTCAGGAGTAGCTGCATAGCCGTCGGTGTGTTTCTGCCCTCACTAAGGGTTGTGTCAGGAAGGGCATCCGACATAAAAACCTATGCCAATCAAACGTGCGAATCATTAACATGACTTCCATGAAGATGGACACAGATGATTTGAAACAGATGAGAAAACATTTTTGTAGTCATATCAAGAAAATTCATACCGGATCGGTCGAGGCCCGGGTGCTGTTAACAAACAGGGTGCTGGTGGAAATTGGACTACTGTTGGTCGAAGATGTCGAAGAAGGAGAGGCGGGAGGCGTGTCCACAGGCAGAGAGAGAGAAGAGGAAAGGCAGGAGTCTAGAACTGAAAGTAGGGACTTTGAATGTTGCAACTATGACAGGAAAAGGTAGAGAGCTGGTTGAAATGATGCAGAGGAGGAAGGTGGACATACTGTGTGTTCAGGAGACCAGGTGGAAAGGTAGCAAGGCTAGAAGCTTAGGATCAGGGTTTAAGATGTTTTTTCATGGTGTGGATGGGAAGAAAAATGGAGTAGGAGTCGGGACGAGAGAGTGAGGCTGACGCTCTGCGCAACTCTCCCTCAGTTAAATCCAAGTCAAGCACAAGTCATGACTTCACCCATACCGAAGATCATCGATCTGATATGAAGTCACGGTCATCTTTGACCTCGAAGAATGACAACAACAACATATAAGATCCAAGCTGCATATAAGACTTATTTCACAGTGTTTGTTTCTCATGTCTTCTGATAATCATGTTTGCATTCTGTTCAAAGTCCCAGAGCTTCAGGCTGAAACAATTAACTTGTTTTTCCTCACATTTCTATTTGCATGTGGGCTTTAGGCAGAACCAAGGAACATATGTGAGAAGGATAACGTGAGAGAAAAAGTTCTCATTTTCCATACAGGAGCATCAGTCAGAGAGCTGATGGCGATGTAAAACATTTATCTCTTTTTCTCATGTTGTCTTTCACGCATGGGCGTCCCTCCAGCATGTTCTGGGGTTGACGCCGGGGTCTCTACCCATTTGTACATGCCTGAAACAGCACACCATGGAGGAGTTTAGGAGACCAATTTATTAGATGCTCGAGCCAACTGGAAGTTTCTTCTGAATGGCGAAGCTTCTCAGCCCATCTCTCAGGGAAAGCTCTGAAAAAGCTCCGTCTTTACAACACAGACTACATTGATCCACCAGTCAATCTCCTGCTCCATCCTTCCCTCACTCGAGAACCAGGCCCTGAGCTACCTAAACTCCTCCACCTAGGATAGGAGCTCATTCCAGAACCATTCATTCGGGCAATCTGCCATGAATCCATAATCTTCCAGAAGGTATGTATGTCGAGCACAGCTAATGGCCTAACGACTCGTCAAACTCAAATCTTATCAAATGTGAAGCTGCAAAAGGACGCACACCGATTGAATTCCTCTGTTCAAATCCAGTGCATTCTTTCGCTTTGTGAAGATGGTTCAACAAATGTACACACTGTTAATTTCTTTGACGTGAAGAGAGCATCAAGAAAAGCTCTGACTGAAGAAAACTGGAGCCTCAAAGAGGAAGTTCGGGCTCTCAGCTCCAAAGGGAAAGAAGGCATGCATATTGATTAAAGCTACACACACACACACACACACACACACACACACACACACAAAAACAGATTTTTAAAGAAAAACAGATATTTTTGTTTCTTCTCTCTTTAGAAATATCTGTACAATTCTAGATATTTCAATGTAAATGAAAATGTATATTTTTTTATCCCAAAACTCTAAAGAAAATAAAAATATAATCAACACCCTATTTTCTCACATATTTTACTCATGTCCAACTCCATTGCCAATCACCCAACTCTTTTCGAACTGCGGCGCATGCACATTTGGGGACGGTCAAACACGCTCAGAGGGAAAGCGCTATCTCGCCCCCATACGAATGAGCTCTCAGAAAATAAAATACACAACACGTGTCATCGTATCTTCACTTATGTTTCAATCAGTAGTTAATAAAACCTTTGTTACATTAAGGAATTGAAAACATGTATGAATATGAATGTAACGTAACAAAGTAGCAATAAACAAATCCCTGTGATGGGGTGGCGGGCTGTCCAGGGTATATCCCACCCTCACCCAGAGTCGGCTGAGGTGGACACCAGGCTCCCCACGACCCTGATAAATAAAGGAAGAATTTTATAGAAAAATAATTTGTCATGTTGGTAAATGTGATCTCAGACAGATTCAGATGTGTATTTTGCTTTCTTGGCAGAGGACTTGATGGTGCATAGCCGAGGGCAGTTCAATTCCAAAGGGTTTGGTCTTTAACTGCTCTAAATTTGATTGGTACTTTTTATTTCTGGTAGGTGGAGAAAACTTTTCTTGTACAGTATATATCGAGGTGAGCTTTGTGTCATTCATCACATATTCCTCTCGAAGACTGTACTTCACTGGATCTGAAGACCAGCTTGGTTGTAAGTAACAATTGTGAAATATTCTGCCTTGATTTCTGCAGTATGTAACTTAACACTTGTCTTGTTTTGCTGTGTGGTGCAATTTTTTGAAGGAGGAAATTTTATATTTGGTCTTTATGACTTTTTCTCTGTTGAGTTTTGCCTAAATTCAACAATAATTCCAAAATTAAATATATATATATATATATATATATATATATACACAATTTCCTTTCAACATCTTGTGTTACCATTATTATCATTAATACAAGTCACAGGATGTCTATGCACTGACCATATAAAATATCTGATATCGTTCAGGAGTATGGTCGCCCATTTCTGGTGCAACGTATCCATCAGTTCTTGGCGAATTCCAATGTGACTGTGGTCAGCCTCGGCTGTCACTCCTCACCCTCACTCCCTTCGTGGGGTCTTCTTTTTCTTTTTTTCTTTATATTAATGTCGTTTTGTCATTGTCATTTACAAAAATGACAGCAACACAGAAACGTATACAAAGACTTATTTTAAGAAGGAGCCTGCTCAACATTCTTTTAAATATTAATGCTTAATACACTTACCGACCCATTCTCAGAATGGAGACTGAACCAGAACCTGTCTTTTATTTTGTCACTGGGAGGAGAGTTATTTAATTTGGAGATTGCTGTGCGTAAACCAAATCACATTCACCATCTCTTACTTCAGCTGTGATTTCCGTTCCTGGATTAAAAACCCCGGCGGCAGAAAAATCTCTCTCGCTCGCTGTGCTGTTGCTGGGATGGCAAGAACACTCTTTACCATGAGTGCAAGGGTTTGGTGGCATGCTCCCTCCACCAACACAACAGAGAGTTCAACAAAAATTGAGACTGTCAATGTAGATGATAAATATAACGATAGTCATGTCCACAAGAACATGCACGCAAAATCAGCCAGCCTGCACCAAATAAATATCCACCCGCACCCGTGCCTGTTCATTTTCATCTATGTAATTATCATCCCTAAAAGAGCATTTTCTTCAAGGTTACCCGCTGGATACCTGTGGGTACCCGACCGTTGCAGGACTCCGCCTTAGGCGGATTCTCCCCTCATTCAGGTGAAAGCTGGTTTAACATTCTACCCCTCGGAGCCCGGAGTGCTTCCGATGTGAGTAAATACCATATTGGATGTGATAAGCGCCAGGGCGCTTAAAAAACTGGAGTGGGTGTATACTTCTTAAAATTTTACCAGCGGTGTGGAACGGTAAGTGCTTATTACCATCGAAGTGGAAACCATGAATTATAACAGAACAATAAAAGAGTTTTAATGGTATTTGTGTTATTCATTTTGAGGTATCAACCAAATTACGAACATGAAGCTGAAAATAAACAGAAAACAGCATAAATACAAAAAATAAACTCTTACTTTTCCCTCCCTTTAAACATTTTCCGGGAAGTAAAATCGAGCCAATCACCACTGTCAACTTTAGCACTTGGCAACTAATCAACACAAACATAAACAAAAGCACATGGCCAGGAATGCGCTTAAATTTATGAAGTGAGTGAGCAGGAGAATCGGGTGAAAAATCCTCATCATCACTTTCTGATAGGTCCATATCTCACTCATCGCTCCATTCATTCTGATAGAGCATCCCATAGTTTTGCTGTAGCAGTTTCTAATGGTTCATCGGTTGTTGGACATTTACCAAGAGAACTCAGCAAAATATTTTCCTGTTCTTTCAAGCACGGCGGAACAATCAAATCTGTTGGTACTGATGAACATTGTAGACATTCCCCAGTGGCAGGGCGTTTTGAAATACCGTGTAAACACATTTTACAGGCAGTGAACGCCTCATTTTACCGTTACAGAGACTGATCGAATAAAATTAGTAAATTTGATCTACGATTTTGCTCCCAGTACACATGGGTGGTTATTAGACGTAAAATTAATTAAAAAAAACCACACCTGGGATTAATGGAGCAGGGCGCTTATGTTGTCGGAAACGGTAAGCAGCATTTTCTTTTGGTTTTTGGTGATGCAGTGTTTTTTTATAGATGAAGCACGTTTGCATCCGTCACCCACCGTAAAAGTACACATTCATTATTTCCAGAAGCCCTGGAGCCGCATCAGAAAGGTGAAAGAACCGCATGCGGCTCCGGAGCCGCGGGTTGCCGGACCCCTGATCTAGTTGGTATCTCTCCACCTCATACACCAGTTCAGGCTCGTTCCCCACCAGAGCGGTGACATTCCATGTCCCAAGAGTCAGAATCAGTAGCCGAGGATCGGTCCGACAGAACCCGTCTATTAAGGAGGAGGGATTAAAATCCACCAAATCGATGTGCACAATTCATGCAGTTTCCACAAATGTTTATTTACACTTGTTACTGCACAAGGTGCAGCAAAGATTAACATGCCTTCATTTGTAATATTTTCTGACAATCTGATGATGTTTAAATTGTATTTATGCAGAAATATAGAAAATAAAACACCACCGTGTCTGTAGCTGTTTTTGTTTGTCTTATGGTATTCTGTCTAGTGGAGTAAAATGCATGGAAATTCTAATGCTCTTTTATTTGTACATTTCTCAGGAAAAAAAAGATGACGGGGATTCTCTCAAAGAGCAAAGCCAAAGGTGTCGATTTCTGTGGAATAGAGGACGACTATTATATAGTTCGCTCTGATCTTGGCTGTTACATGTTCTCAACAAATTTTCACAGAGGCAACGACCTCAAAGTCTACAGCCTGCACGCCGCCTGTCAGGGTGGAGATCATTATCTTGCGTATGACTCCAACTCATTCTACATAATCAAAGGCGGTTATTATCGCCGTGTGTCCAATATGAATAGAGATCTTGATGCTGTAGTCTATAGCCTTCACCCAAACTGTCAAGGGGGTGACCACTATCTGTCTGCTTATGGAAATTTCTACATCATATTTAAGAGCAGAGGTGTGTATCGCAGGACAACCAACATGAACAAGGACAGCGATGCCGTCGAGTACACACTGCATCCTAACTGCAAGGATGGTCTATATTATTGGGGCACCAACGGCTACAGTTATTTTCTCATGCCAAAAGGTAGTTGGGGAGTCCAGTACCACAAGACCGATAATCTTAACCGAGATACGAAAGCAGATACATACTCCGTTCACCACGATGTACTAAACTTCCTTCCTGGAGGACTGGCTGAAACTCAAGGCCCAGCATTTGGCACATGGGAGCTCATAAAGACGCTTACCAACGATTCAGACAATTCTCTCACCTGGAATAAGAAGATAACCCGAAAAGTGGGCTATACCAAATCCAAGTCGTCAAGTATAGAGCACAACTGGAACATATCAATGACCGCATCATATCAATCAGGGGCTCTGACTGAAGCGATTGCCAAATATCAGTTCTCTATGACAGCAGAATATGGAGGAGCAAGTGTTAACACAGAAAATGAGAGCTGGGATGAAGCAACTGAGATGGAAGAAAGCTTGAACCTGACCGTGAAGCCCAACTCCTGCATGTACTTGTGGCAGTACAAACTCGGCTTTGGCAAGGAAGATGTTCTTTTCTGCCGTGACATCGTAGTTGATGATGATCCTGCTACCCCAACTACTGTTCCTCTCCCAGCAGCTAAAAATTAGAATTCTACACTTATATGCTTTCCTCCTAAACTGAATTTTATTTTGTTCAGTTTTAATTGTGAATGCATTTAGAATATTTCTCAGACACAAACATGGTAGCATAACAATACTTAACCCAAACTAAAAATACTTTTTAAATCTTAACCTGTCACATTTGATGGAAACATACTTAAGACTTAATTGCTCAAATGTTATCCTTTTCTTTCAGTATTTTTCCTCAATAAATTTTGACCTTATTTGAAATGTCTCATATTTAAATAATGTTTATTTGCAGACTTGAAAAAAGGGAAAAAATAAAATTGAAAATGCAGTATATTGACCTTCAATGGCAAAAAAATAAAATAAATGAAAAAAAAAAAAAAAAAATCAATCACCGCACAGAAAAACATTTCCAGGAACTTAAAAAATGCACCACGGAGAGACGATAAACGTATACAATTAACATTAACAGGGGATTCAACAGTACCATGCAAATATCTACACGTCTCTGGCTGAGGTTTGTTCTGAGCATCACGCCGAGCACTCAGTTTATTCAGTGTGTTGAGTGTCGAGCTGATTAGTGACTATCCAGAGCCAAGACCAGAGAGCGGAATAACAAGCTAATCCGAACATCTGCTGGCTGCACAGATTTCGTCACTCAAGGTCAAGTTCAATGTCGTCAAAATTGTGTCTTTTCCCAGAACAAAACAAAATGTAAAATATTCAGAGTTTCTTTGAGTAATATTATTGACATAAATTTAAATCATACTGAATCTACATCCAACACCATCATCAGTGAGATATATCCTTACCTGTTATCTTAGAAATTGCACGACATGATGAGTGGATTAAATGATTGCATGATTTAGGGAACCGCAACACCATGACTGATCCTGTCTGCTTCTTGCAGCCGAAGCCTAATGGTTAGAGAAGCTGCATTGGGAATGGTTTGAGCCCCATCCTAGCATAACGATGTGTGGCGGTAGGGTATTGAGCAACAACTTAACTTCCTCCACTGAAAGTATACACAATGTGAGCTGAGAGATGAAGCAAATCGCCTCTCTCACTCGGTGATGTTGCTCAGAGACGCACGTGTCACTTGTCGCTTCCTGTGTAAACAATTCTTTATTTTCAGTCTCAGGAGATTCTAGTACATTTTATACAGCCAACTTGTGCATTTAAAACTAGACCGTGTTCTGCTCATATTTTCGATGTACAGTACATCATATTCCAGTGTTTCAGCCAGGTTGTTTTAGCACGGTGCATTGCCATGCCCTTCACGTATGTGCCATATCTTTTTAATGCAGCTGTGTTATTTACGTGCCTTTTTTTAAAATCTAGAATCTTAACCCGTTTTAACCACGAGCTTCTGACTCGTGCTGAGAACAAACAGATCATATGCAGCATCATCTATCTATCTGCATTTTAGTGTTAAAGTTAAAAGGAAAACGTACCTCTGCAATGAAAACTCTGCTATTTCTGCATGATTTCACTGTCGTTGACTGTCAATGTCCACTGCTAGAGTAATTATAGGACTCCAGAGACCAGAAAGCGTTCGTATACTTTCTGCTGTTTTTTTCTGTTCCGGTGAAACGCATTCACATGTTAGTTCACGACATCTGCAGACTGTACACTCAGCCATAGATAGAATTTCGTCCGATATCACCACCTTTTTGAGGCTGTAATGTCAATTACATCACATGCAGCTATTTTTCCACAGTATGTTCTCTGTGCAACATGGATAGTTGTACTACTTTGCCCACCGATACACGCATGTGCAGATATATTCCAACTATAACAACACCTGGTGATCAGCACCATTGGCACTTTTCAACAAATGCGAAAACTGTAACATCTTTGGAATGTTTCACTCTAAAGGTCATTAACACCTTTTTTTGTTTGTTTTTGTACACGGAATTTTTTTTTGAAATTTCAAATTTCAATGTTGATAACAGGTTTATCGAAGGTCAGCCATGTCTCTCAGTGTCTGTGGTGAGAGGATTGTTAAAGAACAATTGCTGTTCATATAAATAACAAATAGACCGCTGGGATGCTGTCAGCATATTTCTACCTTGCGATGGCCTGGTGAGCTGTCCAGGGTGTACTCTGTAATCGGCTCGCGTCGGCTTAGATGGGTGCCGGCCTCCCTCCCCCGTGAGTCATTAAGATTAAGCGAATCGGAAAAAGAATAAATTAATCATTTATCGGATACTATTTATTGGGTGTCTCCAACGACAGTCATGTGATTATAAAACATTTTTATATTTTTAAAAATCGATCTCAAGGCTCACAGAAGTGAATATCTTAGAAATGTTTCTGTTTTGTGTCCCTCACGCGCTCAAGTTTTCTTGGTAATTTTCCATAAGACTTATAATTATCAGGCAAAGTTTACAGCTGGACATTTCTTTTTGTTATTTGTGAATCACATAAATTAATATTCGATGAATGCAATATTCTAAAATAATTCTGCAGTGTGGGCAGCACAAGGACACAGTACTTAGCATGTCTGCCTCACAGCAAGAAGGCCTGGGTGTGATTACTGGGCTCTGAGGTTTCTGTGTGAAGTGGGCATGTTCTCCCTGTGCTCCCATAGGTTTTATTCGGGTCCTCCGGTTTCCTCCGACAGTCCAAAAACATGCACAGTAGGCTAACTGGCTGTTTCAGATTGCTCCTAGGTGTGTATGTGCATGTGAATGGATGTGGTGTGTGTGTGTGTGTGTGTGTGTGTGTGTGTGTGTTTAGGATACAAACTGCATACTGTATAAAACTTATTTCACAGTGTTTGTTCACCGCTTCTTCTGATAATCATGTCTGCGCTCTGTTCAAAGTCCCAGAGCTTCTGGCTGAAACAGTTTACTTGTTTGTCTCACATTTTCATTTGCATGTGGACTTTAGGCAGAACCAGGAAACTAATGTGGGAAGGATAACAAGAAAGAAGTTGTGAGTGCGCGTGTGAATGGATGTAGCGTGTGTTGGCCATGAGATGGCCTGGCAAGCTGTCCAGGATGTCCTCTGCCTTTGCCCAGAGTTGAATGAGATGGTCACCATCCTCCCCGCCACCCTAAATAGGATCACGTGACTAAGACAATTAAAAAAAAAACGAATGGATTTCTGCAGTGTTTGCTTTCCTGCATAAAGTGGTGTTCATCACCGAATCAAGGGAGTAATAACTCGTGGACCACTGATATTAGCCGATACATCCACACAAATACTCAACAAGTGATTCTCTTGGGAAACAGGTGGCAAATTTTATGAATAACAACTTAAGGAAGGTATCGGTTTTTGAAAATGCTCATTTTAGGTGAGGCGCCACATCAAATATTACAGGCTGTATATGAGATTAAATACATAGACTTACTGGTGGATGCCAACACAATGAAATATGTTTGTTCACTTCTGGTAATTGTATCTGTGCTCTGTTTAAATTCCTCGGGCTTAATGCTGAAGAGATGAACTTGTTGTTCTCACACGTCCATTTGCATGTGGGCTTTCGGCAGAATGAAGAACCTGCGTGAGATGGATAACGTGAGAAGAAGAGGTTTGCTTTTATTACACAGGAGCAGTCATAGATCTGATGCCAATATAAAACAATTATCTGTTTTCTTATGGGGTCTTTCACACATGGTCTCAGATTTTACTCTTAAGGCAGGTCAGCTCCTTTGTTGCACGCAGACTTTTATTTTGAAATTTCAAAAGGATGCTCCCCCAGTGCAGCTTACCAGTTATCATCGGTCAGCCATGTCTCTCACTGTCCGTGTCAAAAGAGGCATCGAAAACAACCACTGCTGGTTTTCGGAAAGAGTAGGCCATCGGGTGACCATCAATGTGTTTCTGCTCCGTGATATCCTGGGGAGCTGTTCAGGGTGTACTCTATCCTTGCACAGAGTTGGCTGAAATGGGCACCAGCCTCCTCCGTTACCCAAAATAGGATTAAGCGGATATTGCTTTATCAGCTTCTATCTGTTGGGTATTTCCAACAGCAGGCCCATGATGAGAAAACGTTCTTATATTTTAAAAAATCGTTTAAACTTTTCTAAAATCTTTTAAAAAGGAGTCTGACAATCTGCTGCAGACCTCAATCTGTCCAGTCCAACTGTTTGTTTGCAAAAATGAAGTTTACATCGACAGGGGAATGATAACTACTCTCTCTCTCTCTCTCTCACACACACACACACACACACACACACACACACACACACACACACACCACTTTATCACAGCCATTTTGTTTGGAATACTGATTTTTTAATTAGTTCTAATGACTACTCGTCCAAAAATTGCAACTGGTCCGTAAATATAAAATGTGTTTCGGGGGCAAACAATGAATAAATAAGAGTTCAAATTGTCTTACAATATACAATAGGCCCTTGATATTCGCGGGGGTTCGGTTCCGGGCCTTCCCTCGAATCGAGATCATCCATGAGTTCTGTACCCGGAAGTAAAACCCCATGTATGACATCACATGCGCGAATGAGCAGCTGTAAGTAAAACACTATGTATCTATTCCATGCGCTAAAATATGCTTCTTAAACACATTCTATACACAGTCTTAACTCATTAATACAGTATTAATGCAGTGAAATGTAGTAATGATTCAGAAAAACTTTTCAATTTTTACTGTTATATTTATTGATGCTAAAATTTTGCTAACATTATACAGCATACGCATAGAACACCTTGCAGTGCATTCTCTTTATAAACATACAGCACTGTAGTTTTCAAATATGCCCACTAGAGGAACGTACTGTATTGCATTAGGCATGACACGACTGAATTCAGGTCTGAACTGCATTAAGTCCGAGCAGTTCGGCCACGCCATCCCAACCGGAACCGGAGTACAAAACAGAGTTTTAGAGTGATAGAGTTCGAGGCGTTACAAACCAAAGAAGCGGTGATGTTGATGTGAGTTCATACTATGGCGCAGAGCTGAGCGTGCTTTTGTTTATTGGGAGTAAATGACAATAGTGAATTCATGTGTGTGTGTGAGCAGCTCAGCTTCGCCCCTCAGGAAGTAAACAGTTAGTGAGAGGCACAGCACCAAAATCAAAGTCCCCCAAAACTCAGACCATAACAAAAAGGACATAAAAGAACAAGAAATGTAATAAATTGGATAAACAAAACACAATGACAAACATGCTGCAGCACAGTAAATAAAATATAACACACAAACATTTTAAACATTACCTTAGGTCATGTACTGGAATAATAATTAAAAAAGACTTTAATAGTGGAGTGTTTTACAACAGTTCAAACTGAATTCCTCTTCAGCAATGACGTGACTTCAGAGGAAACTGTTGTTTCTTCCGGAGAAAGTCTTATTTCTTCAGAAGAGACATCCAGCCTCGTTACCTTTTTCTGGTGCTTAAGCAGGCGTTAGGAACATCATAGAACTTAAAGAGTTAAAGCAGTTTTCGCCTGAATGGCGGGAGAATCCGCCTAAGGCAGAGTCCTGCAACTGTCGGATACCCACAGGTACCCACTAGGTATCCTTGCAAAAATGCTCTTTTTAGGGTTGAAAATTCCATACATGAAAATTAACAATCACACGTGAAGGCGGATATCCAATTGGTCCGGGTTGAGTGATTGTGTGTGTTCTTGGGACATGGCCATCATTATATGAATCAACTCCATTAAGTGTTTTTTGATCTAATGTGTTGGTGGAGAGAGCACGCCACCAAACCCTTGCGCACGTTGTAAAGAGTGTTTTTGTCATCCCAGCAGCAGCGCAGCGAGCAAGAGAGATTTTTCCGCCACCGGAATTTGTAATCCAGGAACGGAAATCTCAGCTGAAGTAAAACGGTGGATGAGATTTGGTTTATGTACAACAATTTCCAAATTAAATAACTCTCCTCCCAGTGACAAAATAAAAGACCTGGCCTGGTTCAGTCTTCACTCTGAGAATGGGTCAGTCAGTGCAGTATAAAGGATTTCAAAAGAATGTTGAGAAGGCTCCTTCTTAAAATAAGTCTTCATATACTATTCTGTGTTGCTGTCGTTTTTGTCAATTAAAAACGATAACAAAACAACATTAATATAAAGAAAAAAAGAAGACCCTACGAAGGGATGGATGGTGAGGTCGGCTACCCAACCCGTTAACATATCTGGCTGCACCCCGTCCCTCCTTTTGTGGGGTAGCTATTCTTTTTCTTTATAAAAATACAGTAGGCCCTTTGACTATTTGCGGTTTTGCACTTTCGCCTGCGCACATTCACTGATTTCCGAGCAACTGTCACACGATTCAAATTCAACGAATGGCTGTCCTCCTTCCTGCTGATTGGTTGAGATGATAATGACATTGGATGTCTCTTCTGAAAAAATAAGACTTTTTCCTGAAGAAACGACAGTTTCCTCTGAAGTGCCTGAAGAGGAATAAACATCTGAACTGTTGTAAAGCACCGTGGTATTAAAGTCTTTTTCAATTATTATTCCAGTACAGTACCTAAGTTAATGTTTAGAATGTTTGTGTGTGAGATTTTATGTACTGTGGTGTAGCATGTTTATCCTTTTGTTTTTTAGTCCAATTTATTACACTTCATGTTATTTTCTGTTCTTTTGTTTTGGTCTGTGTTATGGGGGGACTTTGATTTTGATGGCTTTGTTCTCTAAATCTCCCTGATCGTCGATCTGACATGAAATCATGGTCATCGTCGACCTCGAAGAATGACAAAAACAACAACAACATATAAGGTACAAGCTGCATGTAAGACTTATTTCACAGTGTTTGTTCCTCATGTCTTCAACTAATCATGTTTGCACTCTATTCAAAGTCCCAGAGCTTCAGGTTGAAACAATGAACTTGTTTGTCTCACATTTGTATTTGCATGAGGGCTTTAGGCAGAACCAAGGAACCAATGTGAGAAGGATAATGTGAGAGAAAGAAGTTCTCATTTTCCATACAGGAGCATCAATCAGAGAGCTGATGACATCGTAAAACATTTATCTCTTTTTCTCATGTTGTCTTTCACGCATGGGATCATGTTTTATGCTGAAGGCAGGTAAGGTCTTCTTTGTTGTACACAAACATTTATTTTGAAATTTCAAAAAGAAAGCCTTAAAAATCTTTTAAATAGAAATAAGAATATAAGTGTAGGCAGCAATTCAGTTGTCCAAGGACCAATAAGCTGATTCCCTGGGGATCTTGAAATGAATTTGGCCAGTGGTTCAACAGCACACAACTATTAAATCAGTCATCAGTTTTACGTCATCATCCAAATGGTCAGGTAATGGGTCACTGGGCGGTAGCCGAAGCAGTGATGTCCAGATGTCCCTCTTTCCAGCCACTTCTTCCAGGTTATCTTGGAGGGGACAATGAGAGACCAGCCAAGAGACATCGTCCCTCCAGGATGTTCTGGGGTCGACGCTGGGGTCTCTACCCATTCGTACATGCCCGAAACAGCACACCACGGAGGCGTTTAGGAGGCAGATTTATCAGATGCTCGAGCCACCTCAACTGGAAGTTTCTCCTGGATGGTGAAGCGTCTCACTCCATCTCTCAGGGAGAGACCCTGAAAAGCTCCCTCTTCACCACAAGAGAATGGTACAAGCTTTGATTTACAACACAGGCCGCACTGATCCACCAGTCAATCTTTTGCTCCATCTTTCCCTCACTCGAGAACAAGGCCCTGAGCTACCTAAACTCCTCCACCTAGGCTAGGACCTCATTCCAGAACCATTCATTAGGGCAATCTGCCATAAATCCATAATCTTCCAGAAGGTATGTATGTATGTATGCACAGCTAACGGCCTAACGACTCATCAAACTCAAATCTTTATCAAATGTGAAGCTGCAAAAGTATTTGGACGAGCGCTGACTGAATTCCTTTGTTCAAGTCCAGTGTATTCTTTCGCTTTGTGAAGATGGTTCAATAAATTTAGATGCTGTCAATTTATTTCAAGTGAAGAGAGCATCACGAAAAGCTCTGACCGAAGACAACTGAAGCCTCAAAGAGGAAGTTCGGCTCTCAGCTCCAAAGTGAAAGAAGGCATGCATATTGATAAAAGCTACACACACACACACACACACACACACACACACACACACACACACCAGATTTCTTTAAGAAAAAAACATCGTTTTGTTTCTGCTCTCTTTTGAAATATATGTACAATTCTAGGTATTTCAATGTAAATGAAAATTTATAATTTTTTTGATCCCAAAATTCTACAGAAAATATAAATATTTTCCCTACTACATTTTCTTACAGATTTTAGACACGTCCAATTCCAATGCCAATCGCCCAACTCTTTTCGAACTGCAGCACATGCACATTTGGGGACGGTCAAACACGCTCAGAGGGAAAGCGCCATCTCCCCCAATAGGAATGAGCTCTCACAAAATAAAATAAACAACACGTGTAATCGTATCTTCACTTATGTTTCACTTGGTAGTTAATAAAACAAAGCACGAAGGAATTTAAAACATGTATGAATATGTATGTTAAGTAGCAATAAATAAATCCCTGTGATTGGGTGGCGGGCTGTCCAGGGTATATCCCACCCTCATCCAGAGTCGGCTGAGGTGGAAACCAGGCTCCCCACCACCCTGATAAATAAAGGAAGAATTTTATATAAAAATAATTTGTCATGTTGGTAAATATGATCTCAGACAGATTCAGATGTGTATTTTGCTTTCTTGGCAGAGGACTTGATGGTGCATAGCCGAGGGCAGTTCAATTCCAAACGGTTTGGTCTTTAAATGCTCTAAATTTGATTGGTTCGTTTTTTCTGGTAGGTGGAGAAAACTTTTCTTGTACAGTATATATCGAGGTGAGCTTTGTGTCTTTCATCACATATTCCTCTCGAAGACTGTACCTCACTGGATCTGAAGACCAGCTTAGTCGTGAGTAACAACTGTGAAATATTCTGCCTTAATTTATGAAATATACGATAAGTTAAAATTGGTCCTGTTTTCCTGTGTGGTGCAATTTTTTTAAGGAGGTACTTGAAATTTTATATTTGGTTTTCATGACCGTTTCTCTGTTGAGTTTTGCCAAAATTCAACAAGAATTCCAAAATTAATTTTATTGACAGTTAAAAATGGCATATTATATATATATATATATATATATATATATATATATCCAATTTCCTTACGTTTCAACATCTTGTGTGACCATTATTAGCATGAATACAAGAGACACGATGTCTATGCATCGACCATATAAAACATTTGATATCGTCCGGGGGGTATGGTCGCCCATTCCTGGTGAAACATGGTGTAACATATTTCCGACCCTGGATTACAAACCCCGGTGGCAGAAAAATCTCTTTCTTGCTGCGCTGCTGCTGGGATGGCAAGAACACTCCTTACCATGAGCGCAAGGGTTTGGTGGCATGCTCCCTCCACCACCACAGCAGATCAAAAACACTGAGACTCTTAATGTAGCTTATTAATATAACGATAGCCATGTCCACAAGAACACACACACACACACACACACACACAAAATCACCCAGCCTGCACAAAATAAATATCCGCCCGCACCCGTGACTGGTAATTTTCATCTATGTAATTTTCAACGGTAAAATGAGCATTTGTGCAAAGTTACCCGCTGTGTACCTGTGGGTACCCACCCGTTACAGATTCTCCCGTCATTCAGGTGAAAGCTGGCTTAACTCTCTACCCCTGGGAGTCCGGAGTGCTTCCGATGTGAGTAAAGAAGCGGCATTTTCTTTTTGCTTTTGTTTTTGGTGATGCAGTGGTTTTTTGTAGATGAAGCACATTTGCAGCCGCCGGCCACCGTAAAAAATACACATTCATTACTTTTAAAAGCCAAGAGGTGAAAGAGCCGCGGGTTGCCGGACCCCTGATCTAGTTGGTATCTCTCCACCTCATACACCAGTTCAGGCTCGTTCCCCACCAGAGAGGTGACATTCCATGTTCCAAGAGTCAGAATCAGTAGCCGAGGATCGGTCCGACAGAACCCCTGTCTTCTAAGGAGGAGGGATTAAAATCCCACCAAATCGATGTGCACAATTCATACAGTTTCCACAAATGTTTATTTACACTTGTTACTGCACAAGGTGCAGTAAAGATTAACATGCCTCCATTTGTAATATTTTCTGACAATCTGATGATGTTTAAATTGTATTTATGCAGAAATATAGAAAATAAAACACCACCGTGTCTGTAGCTGTTTTTGTTTGTCTTATGGTATTCTGTCTAGTGGAGTAAAATGCATGGAAATTCTAATGCTCTTTTATTTGTACATTTCTCAGGAAAAAAAAGATGACGGGGATTCTCTCAAAGAGCAAAGCCAAAGGTGTCGATTTCTGTGGAATAGAGGACGACTATTATATAGTTCGCTCTGATCTTGGCTGTTACATGTTCTCAACAAATTTTCACAGAGGCAACGACCTCAAAGTCTACAGCCTGCACGCCGCCTGTCAGGGTGGAGATCATTATCTTGCGTATGACTCCAACTCATTCTACATAATCAAAGGCGGTTATTATCGCCGTGTGTCCAATATGAATAGAGATCTTGATGCTGTAGTCTATAGCCTTCACCCAAACTGTCAAGGGGGTGACCACTATCTGTCTGCTTATGGAAATTTCTACATCATATTTAAGAGCAGAGGTGTGTATCGCAGGACAACCAACATGAACAAGGACAGCGATGCCGTCGAGTACACACTGCATCCTAACTGCAAGGATGGTCTATATTATTGGGGCACCAACGGCTACAGTTATTTTCTCATGCCAAAAGGTAGTTGGGGAGTCCAGTACCACAAGACCGATAATCTTAACCGAGATACGAAAGCAGATACATACTCCGTTCACCACGATGTACTAAACTTCCTTCCTGGAGGACTGGCTGAAACTCAAGGCCCAGCATTTGGCACATGGGAGCTCATCAAGACGCTTACCAACGATTCAGACAATCCTCTCACCTGGAATAAGAAGATAACCCGAAAAGTGGGCTATACCAAATCCAAGTCGTCAAGTATAGAGCACAACTGGAACATATCGATGAGCGCATCATATCAATCAGGGGCTCTGACTGAAGCGATTGCCAAATATCAGTTCTCTATGACAGCAGAATATGGAGGAGCAAGTGTTAACACAGAAAATGAGAGCTGGGATGAAGCAACTGAGATGGAAGAAAGCTTGAACCTGACCGTGAAGCCCAACTCCTGCATGTACTTGTGGCAGTACAAACTCGGCTTTGGCAAGGAAGATGTTCTTTTCTGCCGTGACATCGTAGTTGATGATGATCCTGCTACCCCAACTACTGTTCCTCTCCCAGCAGCTAAAAATTAGAATTCTACACTTATATGCTTTCCTCCTAAACTGAATTTTATTTTGTTCAGTTTTAATTGTGAATGCATTTAGAATATTTCTCAGACACAAACATGGTAGCATAACAATACTTAACCCAAACTAAAAATACTTTTTAAATCTTAACCTGTCACATTTGATGGAAACATACTTAAGACTTAATTGCTCAAATGTTATCCTTTTCTTTCAGTATTTTTCCTCAATAAATTTTGACCTTATTTGAAATGTCTCATATTTAAATAATGTTTATTTGCAGACTTGAAAAAAGGGAAAAAATAAAATTGAAAATGCAGTATATTGACCTTCAATGGCAAAAAAATAAAATAAATGAAAAAAAAAAAAAAAAAAATCAATCACCGCACAGAAAAACATTTCCAGGAACTTAAAAAATGCACCACGGAGAGACGATAAACGTATACAATTAACATTAACAGGGGATTCAACAGTACCATGCAAATATCTACACGTCTCTGGCTGAGGTTTGTTCTGAGCATCACGCCGAGCACTCAGTTTATTCAGTGTGTTGAGTGTCGAGCTGATTAGTGACTATCCAGAGCCAAGACCAGAGAGCGGAATAACAAGCTAATCCGAACATCTGCTGGCTGCACAGATTTCGTCACTCAAGGTCAAGTTCAATGTCGTCAAAATTGTGTCTTTTCCCAGAACAAAACAAAATGTAAAATATTCAGAGTTTCTTTGAGTAATATTATTGACATAAATTTAAATCATACTGAATCTACATCCAACACCATCATCAGTGAGATATATCCTTACCTGTTATCTTAGAAATTGCACGACATGATGAGTGGATTAAATGATTGCATGATTTAGGGAACCGCAACACCATGACTGATCCTGTCTGCTTCTTGCAGCCGAAGCCTAATGGTTAGAGAAGCTGCATTGGGAATGGTTTGAGCCCCATCCTAGCATAACGATGTGTGGCGGTAGGCTATTGAGCAACAACTTAACTTCCTCCACTGAAAGTATACACAATGTGAGCTGAGAGATGAAGCAAATCGCCTCTCTCACTCGGTGATGTTGCTCAGAGACGCACGTGTCACTTGTCGCTTCCTGTGTAAACAATTCTTTATTTTCAGTCTCAGGAGATTCTAGTACATTTTATACAGCCAACTTGTGCATTTAAAACTAGACCGTGTTCTGCTCATATTTTCGATGTACAGTACATCATATTCCAGTGTTTCAGCCAGGTTGTTTTAGCACGGTGCATTGCCATGCCCTTCACGTATGTGCCATATCTTTTTAATGCAGCTGTGTTATTTACGTGCCTTTTTTTAAAATCTAGAATCTTAACCCGTTTTAACCACGAGCTTCTGACTCGTGCTGAGAACAAACAGATCATATGCAGCATCATCTATCTATCTGCATTTTAGTGTTAAAGTTAAAAGGAAAACGTACCTCTGCAATGAAAACTCTGCTATTTCTGCATGATTTCACTGTCGTTGACTGTCAATGTCCACTGCTAGAGTAATTATAGGACTCCAGAGACCAGAAAGCGTTCGTATACTTTCTGCTGTTTTTTTCTGTTCCGGTGAAACGCATTCACATGTTAGTTCACGACATCTGCAGACTGTACACTCAGCCATAGATAGAATTTCGTCCGATATCACCACCTTTTTGAGGCTGTAATGTCAATTACATCACATGCAGCTATTTTTCCACAGTATGTTCTCTGTGCAACATGGATAGTTGTACTACTTTGCCCACCGATACACGCATGTGCAGATATATTCCAACTATAACAACACCTGGTGATCAGCACCATTGGCACTTTTCAACAAATGCGAAAACTGTAACATCTTTGGAATGTTTCACTCTAAAGGTCATTAACACCTTTTTTTGTTTGTTTTTGTACACGGAATTTTTTTTTGAAATTTCAAATTTCAATGTTGATAACAGGTTTATCGAAGGTCAGCCATGTCTCTCAGTGTCTGTGGTGAGAGGATTGTTAAAGAACAATTGCTGTTCATATAAATAACAAATAGACCACTGGGATGCTGTCAGCATATTTCTACCTTGCGATGGCCTGGTGAGCTGTCCAGGGTGTACTCTGTAATCGGCTCGCGTCGGCTTAGATGGGTGCCGGCCTCCCTCCCCCGTGAGTCATTAAGATTAAGCGAATCGGAAAAAGAATAAATTAATCATTTATCGGATACTATTTATTGGGTGTCTCCAACGACAGTCATGTGATTATAAAACATTTTTATATTTTTAAAAATCGATCTCAAGGCTCACAGAAGTGAATATCTTAGAAATGTTTCTGTTTTGTGTCCCTCACGCGCTCAGGTTTTCTTGGTAATTTTCCATAAGACTTATAATTATCAGGCAAAGTTTACAGCTGGACATTTCTTTTTGTTATTTGTGAATCACATAAATTAATATTCGATGAATGCAATATTCTAAAATAATTCTGCAGTGTGGGCAGCACAAGGACACAGTACTTAGCATGTCTGCCTCACAGCAAGAAGGCCTGGGTGTGATTACTGGGCTCTGAGGTTTCTGTGTGAAGTGGGCATGTTCTCCCTGTGCTCCCATAGGTTTTATTCGGGTCCTCCGGTTTCCTCCGACAGTCCAAAAACATGCACAGTAGGCTAACTGGCTGTTTCAGATTGCTCCTAGGTGTGTATGTGCATGTGAATGGATGTGGTGTGTGTGTGTGTGTGTGTGTGTGTGTGTGTGTGTGTGTGTGTTTAGGATACAAACTGCATACTGTATAAAACTTATTTCACAGTGTTTGTTCACCGCTTCTTCTGATAATCATGTCTGCGCTCTGTTCAAAGTCCCAGAGCTTCTGGCTGAAACAGTTTACTTGTTTGTCTCACATTTTCATTTGCATGTGGACTTTAGGCAGAACCAGGAAACTAATGTGGGAAGGATAACAAGAAAGAAGTTGTGAGTGCGCGTGTGAATGGATGTAGCGTGTGTTGGCCATGAGATGGCCTGGCAAGCTGTCCAGGATGTCCTCTGCCTTTGCCCAGAGTTGAATGAGATGGTCACCATCCTCCCCGCCACCCTAAATAGGATCACGTGACTAAGACAATTAAAAAAAACGAATGGATTTCTGCAGTGTTTGCTTTCCTGCATAAAGTGGTGTTCATCACTGAATCAAGGGAGTAATAACTCGTGGACCACTGATATCAGCCGATACAGCCACACAAATACTCAACAAGAGATTCTCTTGGGAAAAGAGTACTTTGAAGAGCTGATGAATGAGGAAAATGAGAGAGAAAAAAAAAGAGTAGAAGAGGTGACCATTGAAGAGAATGATGTAGCAAAGATCAGTAAGGGTGAAGTGAGAAGAGCATTGAAGAGGATGAAGAATGGAAAGGCAGTTGGTCCTGATGATATACCTGTGGAGGTATGGAAGTGTCTAGGAGAGGTAGCAGTAGATTTTCTGACAAGAACATTCAACAAAGTACTAGAGAGTGAGCAGATGCCGGAGGAGTGGAGGAGAAGTGTGCTGGTGCCCATTTTTAAGAACAAGGGAGACGTGCAGAGTTGCATCAACTACAGAGGGATAAAGTTGATGAGCCATGCGATGAAGTTATGGGAAAGAATAGTGGAAGCTAGACTAAGGGCAGAGGTCAGCATTTGTGAACAACAGTTTGGTTTCATGCCAAAAAGAGCACCACAGATGCAATGTTTGCTTTGAGGATGTTAATAGAGAAGTACAGAGAAGGTCAGAGGGAGCTACATTGTGCCTTTGTGGATCTGGAAAAAGCATATGAGGGTGCCAAGAGAAGAACTGTGGTATTGCATGAGGAAGTCTGGAGTGGCAGAGAAGTATGTTAGAGTGGTGCAGGACATGTATGAGAGATGTAAGACAGTGGTGAGGTGTGCTGTCGGTGTGACCGACGAATTCAAGGTGGAGGTGGGACTGCATCAAGGGTCAGCTCTGAGCCCCTTCTTGTTTGCTATGGTGATGGACAGGCTGACAGACGAGGTGAGACAAGAATCTCCATGGACTATGATGTTTGCAGATGACATTGTGATCTGTAGTGAGAGCAGAGAACAAGTGCAGGAAAATCTAGAGAGGTGGAGGTATGCCCTGGAAAGGAGAGGAATGAAGGTTAGCCTCAGAAAATCAGAATACATGTGTGTGAATGAGAAGGACCCAGGAGGAACGGTGATGTTACAGGGAGCAGAGATAACGAAGGTGGAGGATTTTAAGTACTTAGGCTCAACAATCCAGAGCAATGGAGAGTGTGGAAAAGAGGTGAAGAAGCGTGTGCAGGCAGGCTGGAATGGTTGGAGAAAAGTGTCCGGTGTGATGTGCGATAGGAGAGTGTCAGCAAGAATGAAGGGAAAACTGTACAAGACGGTGGTGAGGCCAGTGATGTTGTCTGGCTTAGAAACAGTGGCGCTGAGGAAAAGGCAGGAGGCAGAGCTGGAGGTAGTGGAGATGAAAATGTTGAGGTTCTCTCTGGGAGTAACGAGGATGGAGAGGATCAGAAATGAGTATATCAGAGGGACAGCCCACGTAAGATGTTTTGGAGACAAAGTCAGAGAGGCTAGATTGAGATGGTTTGGACATGTGCAGAGGAGGGATAGTGAGTATATTGGCAGTAGGATGCTGAGGTTGGAACTACCAGGCAGAAGGCCTAGAGGAAGACCAAAGAAGAGATTTATGGATGTGGTGAAGGAAGACATGAAGGTCGTTGGAGTCAGAAAAGAAGATGCGGAGGACAGGGTGAGGTGGAGGCGGATGATTTGCTGTGGCGACCCCTGAAGGGAGCAGCCGAAAGTAAAAGAAGAGAAAGAGATTCTCTTGGGAAACAGGTGACAAATTTTATGAATAACAACTTAAGGAAGGTATCGGTTTTTGAAAAGTGCTCATCTTAGGTGAGGTGCCACATCAAATATTACAGGCTGTATATATGAGATTAAATACATAGACTTACTGGTGGATGCCAACACAATGAAATGTGTTTGTTCACTTCTGGTAATCATATCTGTGCTCTGTTTAAATTCCTAGGGCTTAATGCTGAAGAGATGAACTTGTTGTTCTCACACGTCCATTTGCATGTGGGCTTTCGGCAGAATGAAGAACCTGCGTGAGATGGATAACGTGAGAAGAAGAGGTTTGCTTTTATTACACAGGAGCAGTCATAGATTTGATGCCAATATAAAATAATTATCTGTTTTCTCATGAGGTCTTTCACACATGGTCTCAGATTTTACTCTTAAGGCAGGTCAGCTCCTTTGTTGCACGCAGACTTTTATTTTGAAATTTCAAAATTATGCTCCCCCAGTGCAGCTTACCAGTTATCATCGGTCAGCCATGTCTCTCACTGTCCGTGTCAAAAGAGGCATCGAAAACAACCACTGCTGGTTTTCGGAAAGAGTAGGCCATCGGGTGACCATCAATGTGTTTCTGCTCCATGATATCCTGGGGAGCCGTTCAGGGTGTACTCTATCCTTGCACAGAGTTGGCTGAAATGGGCACCAGCCTCCTCCGCTACCCAAAATAGGATTAAGCGGATATTGCTTTATCAGCTTCTATCTGTTGGGTATTTCCAACAGCAGGCCCATGATGAGAAAACGTTCTTATATTTTTAAAAATCGTTTAAACTTTTCTAAAATCTTTTAAAAAGGAGTCTGACAATCTGCTGCAGACCTCAATCTGTCCAGTCCAACTGTTTGTTTGCAAAAATGAAGTTTACATCGACAGGGGAATGATAACTACTCTCTCTCTCTTTCTCTTGCTTGCTTGCTTTCTCTCTCTCTCTCTCTCTCACACCACTTTAACACAGCCATTTTGTTTGGAATACTGATTTTTTTAATTAGTTCTAATGACTACTCGTCCAAAAATTGGAACTTGTCCGTAAATATAAAATGTGTTTCGGGGGCAAACAATGAATAAATAAGAGTACAAATTGTCTTACAATATACAGTAGGCCCTTGATATTCGCGGGGGTTCGGTTCCGGGCCTTCCCTCGAATCGAGATCATCCATGAGTTCTGTACCCGGAAGTAAAACCCCATGTATGACGTCACATGCGCGAATGAGCAGCTTGTAAGTAAAACACTATGTATCTATTCCATGCGCTAAAATATGCTTCTTAAACACATTCTATACACAGTCTTAACTCATTAATACAGTATTAATGCAGTGAAATGTAGTAATGATTCAGAAAAACTTTTCAATTTTTACTGTTATATTTATTGATGCTAAAATATAAACATTATACAGCATACGCATAGAACACCTTGCAGTGCATTCTCTTTATAAACATACAGCACTGTAGTTTTCAAAAATGCCCACTAGAGGAACGTACTGCATGACACGACTGAATTCAGGTCTGAACTGCATTAAGTCCGAGCAGTTCGGCCACGCCCTCCCAACCGGAACCGGACTACAAAACAGAGTTTTAGAGTGATAGAGTTCGAGGCGTTGCAAACCAAAGAAGCGGTGATGTCGATGTGAGTTAATACTCTGGCGCAGAGCTGAGCGTGCTTTTGTTTATTGGGAGTAAATGACAATAGTGAATTCAGGTGTGTGTGCGAGCAGCTCAGCTTCGCCCCTCAGGAAGTAAACAGTTAGTGAGAGGCACAGCGCCATAATCAAAGTCCCCCAAAACCCAGACCATAACAAAAAGGACATAAAAGAACAAGAAATGTAATAAATTGGATAAACAAAACACAATGACAAACATGCTGCAGCACAGTAAATAAAATATAACACACAAACATTTTAAACATTACCTTAGGTCATGTACTGGAATAATAATTTAAAAAGACTTTAATAGTGGAGTGTTTTACAACAGTTCAAACTGAATTCCTCTTCAGCAATGACGTGACTTCAGAGGAAACTGTTGTTTCTTCCGGAGAAAGTCTTATTTCTTCAGAAGAGACATCCAGCCTCATTACCTTTTTCTGATGCTTAAGCAGGCGTTAGGAACATCATAGAACTTAAAGAGTTAAAGCAGTTTTCGCCTGAATGGCGGGAGAATCCGCCTAAGGCAGAGTCCTGCAACTGTCGGATACCCACAGGTACCCACTAGGTATCCTTGCAAAAATGCTCTTTTTAGGGTTGAAAATTCCATAGATGAAAATTTACAATCACACGTGAAGGCGGATATTCAATTGGTCCGGGTTGAGTGATTGTGTGTGTTCTTGGGACATGGCCATCATTATATGAATCAACTCCATTAGGTGTTTTTTGATCTAATGTGTTGGTGGAGAGAGCACGCCACCAAACCCTTGCGCACGTTGTAAAGAGTGTTTTTGTCATCCCAGCAGCAGCGCAGCGAGCAAGAGAGATTTTTCCGCCACCGGAATTTGTAATCCAGGAACGGAAATCTCAGCTGAAGTAAAACGGTGGATGAGATTTGGTTTATGCACAACAATTTCCAAATTAAATAACTCTCCTCCCAGTGACAAAATAAAAGACCTGGCCTGGTTCAGTCTTCACTCTGAGAATGGGTCAGTCAGTGCAGTATAAAGCATTTCAAAAGAATGTTGAGAAGGCTCCTTCTTAAAATAAGTCTTCATATACTATTCTGTTTTGCTGTTGTTTTTGTCAATTAAAAACGACAACAAAACAACATTAATATAAAGAAAAAAAGAAAAAGAAGACCCCACGAAGGGATGGATGGTGAGGTCGGCTACCCAACCCGTTAACATATCTGGCTGCACCCCGTCCCTCCTTTTGTGGGGTAGCTATTCTTTTTCTTTATAAAAATACAGTAGGCCCTTTGACTATTTGCGGTTTTGCACTTTCGCCTGCGCACATTCACTGATTTCCGAGCAACTGTCACACGATTCAAATTCAACGAATGGCTGTCCTCCTTCCTGCTGATTGGTTGAGATGATAATGACATTGGATGTCTCTTCTGAAAAATAAGACTTTTTCCTGAAGAAACGACAGTTTCCTCTGAAGTGCCTGAAGAGGAATAAACATCTGAACTGTTGTAAAGCACCGTGGTATTAAAGTCTTTTTCAATTATTATTCCAGTACAGTACAAGTTAATGTTTAGAATGTTTGTGTGTGAGATTTTATGTACTGTGGTGTAGCATGTTTATCCTTTTGTTTTTTAGTCCAATTTATTACACTTCATGTTATTTTCTGTTCTTTTGTTTTGGTCTGTGTTATGGGGGGACTTTGATTTTGATGACTTTGTTCTCTAAATCTCCCTGATCGTCGATCTGACATGAAATCATGGTCATCGTCGACCTCGAAGAATGACAACAACAACATATAAGGTACAAGCTGCATGTAAGACTTATTTCACAGTGTTTGTTCCTCATGTCTTCAACTAATCATGTTTGCACTCTATTCAAAGTCCCAGAGCTTCAGGTTGAAACAATGAACTTGTTTGTCTCACATTTGTATTTGCATGAGGGCTTTAGGCAGAACCAAGGAACCAATGTGAGAAGGATAATGTGAGAGAAAGAAGTTCTCATTTTCCATACAGGAGCATCAATCAGAGAGCTGATGACATCGTAAAACATTTATCTCTTTTTCTCATGTTGTCTTTCACGCATGGGATCATGTTTTATGCTGAAGGCAGGTAAGGTCTTCTTTGTTGTTCACAAACATTTATTTTGAAATTTCAAAAAGAAAGCCTTAAAAATCTTTTAAATAGAAATAAGAATATAAGTGTAGGCAGCAATTCAGTTGTCCAAGGACCAATAAGCTGATTCCCTGGGGATCTTGAAATGAATTTGGCCAGTGGTTCAACAGCACACAACTATTAAATCAGTCATCAGTTTTACGTCATCATCCAAATGGTCAGGTAATGGGTCACTGGGCGGTAGCCAAAGCAGTGATGTCCAGATGTCCCTCTTTCCAGCCACTTCTTCCAGGTTATCTTGGAGGGGACAATGAGAGACCAGCCAAGAGACATCGTCCCTCCAGGATGTTCTGGGGTCGACGCTGGGGTCTCTACCCATTCGTACATGCCCGAAACAGCACACCACGGAGGCGTTTAGGAGGCAGATTTATCAGATGCTTGAGCCACCTCAACTGGAAGTTTCTCCTGGATGGTGAAGCGTTTCACTCCATCTCTCAGGGAGAGACCCTGAAAAGGGATTAAAATCCCACCAAATCGATGTGCACAATTCATACAGTTTCCACAAATGTTTATTTACACTTGTTACTGCACAAGGTGCAGTAACACAAGGTGCAGTAAAGATTAACATGCCTCCATTTGTCATATTTTCTGACAATCTGATGATGTTTAAATTGTATTTATGCAGAAATATAGAAAATAAAACACCACCGTGTCTGTAGCTGTTTTTGTTTGTCTTATGGTATTCTGTCTAGTGGAGTAAAATGCATGGAAATTCTAATGCTCTTTTATTTGTACATTTTTCAGGAAAAAAAAGATGACGGGGATTCTCTCAAAGAGCAAAGCCAAAGGTGTCGATTTCTGTGGAATAGAGGACGACTATTATATAGTTCGCTCTGATCTTGGCTGTTACATGTTCTCAACAAATTTTCACAGCGGCAACGACCTCAAAGTCTACAGCCTGCACGCCGCCTGTCAGGGTGGAGATCATTATCTTGCGTATGACTCCAACTCATTCTACATAATCAACGATTACCAACGATTCAGACAATCCTCTCACCTGGAATAAGAAGATAACCCGAAAAGTGGGCTATACCAAATCCAAGTCGTCAAGTATAGAGCACAACTGGAACATATCGATGAGCGCATCATATCAATCAGGGGCTCTGACTGAAGCGATTGCCAAATATCAGTTCTCTATGACAGCAGAATATGGAGGAGCAAGTGTTAACACAGAAAATGAGAGCTGGGATGAAGCAACTGAGATGGAAGAAAGCTTGAACCTGACCGTGAAGCCCAACTCCTGCATGTACTTGTGGCAGTACAAACTCGGCCTTGGCAAGAAAGTTGTTCTTTTCTGCCGTGACATCGTAGTTGATGATGATGATCCTGGTACCCCAACTACTGTTCCTCTCCCAGCAGCTAAAAATTAGAATTCTACACTTATATGCTTTCCTCCTAAACTGAATTTTATTTTGTTCAATTTTAATTGTGAATGAATTTAGAATATTTCTCAGACACAAACATGGTAGCATAACAATACTTAACCCAAACTAAAAATACTTTTTAAATCTTAACCTGTCACATTTGATGGAAACATACTTAAGACTTAATTGCTCAAATGTTATCCTTTTCTTTCAGTATTTTTCCTCAATAAATTTTGACCTTATTTGAAATGTCTCATATTTAAATAATGTGTATTTGCAGACTTGAAAAAAGGGAAAAAATAACATTGAAAATGCAGTATATTGACCTTCAATGGCAAAAAAATAAAATAAATGAAAAAAAAAAAAAAAATCAATCACCGCACAGAAAAACATTTCCAGGAACTTAAAAAATGCACCACGGAGAGATGATAAACTTATACAATTAACATTAACACGGAGATTCAACAGTACTATGCAAATATCTACATGTCTCTGGCTGAGATTTGTTCTGAGCATCACGTCGAGCACTCAGTTTATTCAGTGTGTTGAGTGTCGAGCTGATTAGTGACTATCCAGAGCCAAGACCAGAGAGCGGAATAACAAGCTAATCCGAACATCTGCTGGCTGCACAGAGTTGTCACTCAAGGTCAAGTTCAATGTTGTTAAAATTGTGTCTTTTCCCAGAACTAAACAAAATGTAAAATATTCAGAGTTTCTTTGAGTAATATTATTGACATAAATTTAAATCATACTGAATCTACATGCAAAACCATCATCAGTGAGATTCATCCTCACCTGTTATCTTAGAAAGAAGGCTGCTCGACATGATGAGTGGATTAAATGGATTGCATGATTCAGGGAACACCTTGATTGATCCTGTCTGATTCTTGGGGCAGCCGTCGCCGAATGGTTAGAGAAGCTGCATTGGGAAAGAAAAGTCATTGGTTTGGGTCCCATCCCAGCAGTGTGTCCAGGGTGTACTCTGCCCTCGCCCGGAGTCAGCTGGGATGGGTACCAGCCTCCCCTCGACCCTAATTAGGATTAAGTGGTTACACAAAATGAACTGAACTGAAAATAGTTGCATGCATTAAAATAGAAATTACATAAATGCTGAAAGTAATATTCTTATGAACAATAAAGTACCCCTCCTTGAATCGCCACCTTATCGTGGTGGAGGGGTTTGCGTGACCTAATGATCCTAGGAGCTATGTTGTCGGGGGCAAATGCCCCTGGTAAGGTCACCCAAGGCAAACAGATCTGGGGTGAAGGTCCAGACAAAGTGCGATTCAAAACAAACCCCTAAAGACACGAGACAACAAAGGAAGCAGTCTCCCTTGCCCGGACGCGGGTCACCAGGGTTCCCTCCTGGAGCCAGGCCCAGGGGAGGGGCTCGAAGGCGAGCGCCTGGTGGTCGGGCTTATGCCCATGGAGCCTGGCCGGGCCCAGCCCGAAAAGGAGACATGGGTCCGCCCTCCCATGGACCCACCACCCGTGGGAGGAGTTTTAGGGGTCGGGTGCAGTGTGAGTTGGGTGGCAGCCAAAGGCATGGGTTCTGTCGGACTGACCCTCGGCTGCTTACTCTGACCTTCGGGACATGGAATGTCACCTCTCTTGCGGGAAAGGAGCCTGATTTGGTGCGTGAGGTGGAGAGATATCAACTAGATATAGTCGGGCTCACCTCAACGCATAGCTTGGGCTCTGGAACCATCCATCTCGAAAGAGGCTGGACCTTCTTCTATTCTGGAGTTGCTCATGGGGAGAGGCGGCGAGCCGGTGTGGGTATTCTTGTTGCCCCCCGTCTCGGTGCCCAAATGTTGGGGTTCTCCCCGGTTGACGAAAGGGTAGCTTCCCTCCGTCTTTGGGTGGGGGGGCGGGTCCTGACTGTTATTTGTGCTTATGCACCAAATGACAGTTCAGAGTACCCACCCTTTTTGGAGTCTTTGGGGGGGGTGTTAGAGAACGCTCCCTCGGGAGACTCGCTCGTTGTTTTGGGAGACTTCAACACCCATGTGGGCAACGATAGTGTGACCTGGAAGGGTGTGATCGGTAGGTACGGCCTCTCCAGTCTGAATCCGAATGGTGTGTCGTTGTTGGACTTCTGTGCTCGTCATAGTTTGTCTATCATGAACACCATGTTCGAACATAAGGGTGTCCATAAGTGCACTTGGCACCAGGACACCCTAGGTCGCAGTTCGATGATTGACTTTGTAGTCGTGTCATCGGACTTGCGACCATATGTTCTGGACACTCGGGTGAAGAGAGGAGCTGAGCTGTCTACCGATCACTACCTGGTGGTGAGTTGGCTTCGGTGGTGTGGGAGGTTGCCTTCCAGACCTGGCAGGCCCAAGCGTGTAATCAGGGTCTGCTGGGAACGTTTGGCGGAGCCTCTGTCCGAGAGGCCTTTAACTCCCACCTCCGGCAGAGCTACAACCACGTTCGGAGGAGGCGGGGACATGGAATCGAATGGGCCATGTTTCGTGCCTCCATTGCTGAGGCGGCAGTCCATAGCTGTGGCCTTAAGGTCGCCGGTGCTTGTCGTGGCGGTAATCCCGAACCCGGTGGTGGACACCTGTGGTGAAGGGGGCCGTCCCAGCTGAAGAAGGAGGCCTATCGGGTTTTATTAGCCTGTGGGACTCCTGAGGCAGCAAACGGGTACCGGCAGGCCAAGCGTGCTGCCGCCGAGGCTGTCGCAGATGCAAAATCTCGGGCGTGGGAGGAGTTCGGTGAGGGCCTGGAGAGTGATTATCGGTTGGCCTCCAAAAGGTTCTGGGCCACCATCCGACGCCTCAGGAGGGGGAAGCAGTTCTTCACAAACACTGTTTACGGTGGAGGTGGGGAGCTGCTTACCTTGACTGGGGATGTTGTTGAGAGGTGGAGGGAATACTTTGAGGACCTTCTCAATCCCACCAACACGCCCTCCGTGGAAGAGGAAGACCCTGGGGTTCGGGTGAGGGTCTGCCCATCACTGGAGTGGAGGTCACTGAGGTTGTCAAAAAGCTCCTCGGTGGTCGAGCTCCGGGGTTGGACGAGATCCGCCCGAATATCTCAGGGCTCTGGATGTTGTAGGACTGTCTTGGTTGACACGTCTCTGCAACATCGCGTGGTCATCGGGGCTGTACCTCTGGATTGGCAACCTGGGGTGGTGGTCCCAATTTTTAAGAAGGCGGTGTGTTCCAATTATCGGGGAATTACACTCCTCAGCCTACCTGGGAAAGTCTATGCAGGGGGACTAGAGACGAGGAGCCGACCCATAGACGAACCTCGGATTCAGGAGGAACAATGTGGTTTTCGCCCTGGCCGCAGCACTCTTGACCAACTCTATACGCTCCACAGGATTCTGGAGGGGCATGGGAGTTTGCCCAATCTGTCCACATGTGCTTTGTGGATTTGGAGAAGGCTTTCGACCGTGTCCTCGAAAGATCTTGTGGGGCGTGCTCGAGAATACGGCGTTCGGATCCGTTGCTACGAGCGAATCGGTCGCTGTATCACCGGAGCCAGAGTTTGGTCCGTATTGGTAACAGCAGGTCGGATTCGTTTCCAGTGGGAGTTGGAGTCCACCAAGGCTGTCCTTTGTCACCGATTCTGTTCATAATTTTTATGGACAGAATTTCTAGGCGCAGTCGAGGCGATGAGGGGTTCTGGTTTGGTGGCCATTGGATATCGTCTCTGCTTTTTGCGGATGATGTTGTCCTTTTGGCTTCATCAAGTCGGGCCCTCCAGCTCTCATTGGAGCGATTCGCAGCTGAGTGCGAAGCAGCCGGGATGAAGATCATTACCTCCAAGTCCGAGGCCATGGTTCTCAGTCGGACAATGGTGGAATGCACCCTCCGGGTCGGGAATGAGGTCCTGCCCCAAGTGGAGGAGTTTAAGTATCTTGGGGTCTTGTTTACGAGTGAGGGAAGGATGGAGCGAGAGATCGACAGACGGATTGCTGCAGCCTCTGCTGTTAAGCGGTGCCTGTACCGGTCCGTTGTGGTGAAAAAGGAGCTGAGCCGCAAGGCGAAGCTCTCAATTTACCAGTCGATCTACGTTCCAACCCTCACCTATGGCCACGAGCTTTGGGTAATGACCGAAAGAACAAGATCACGGATACAAGCGGCTGAAATGAGCTTTCTTCGCCGGGTGGCGGGGTTCTCCCTTAGAGATAGGGTGAGAAGCTCCGCCATCCGGGGAGAGCTCGGAGTAGATCCGCTGCTCCTCCGCATTGAGAGGGGCCAGTTGAGGTGGCTCGGGCATCTGGTCAGAGTGCCCCCCGGACGCCTCCCTGGTGTGGTGTTTCGGGCATGTCCAACCGGGAAGAGACCCCGGGGTCGACCTAGAACACGCTGGAGGGACTATGTCTCTCGGCTTGTCTGGGACCGCCTCGGTGTCCCCCCGGGAGAGTTGGAGGAAGTAGCTCGGGAGAGGGATGTCTGGACCTTTTTGCTAAGGTTGCTGCCCCCGCGACCCGACCCTGGACTAAGCGGAAGAAGATGATGAGGATGATGATGACAATAAAGTATCTCAGCGCATCAAACAATCACTAATTTAATTTTCCACATTAATGTACAGTTTTTATTCATAAATATTTCATTTAAAATACATTAGTTTATTCATGGGATATGCAGTGTAAGTGGAATTTTATTCAGCACTGCATTGTTTATAAATTACAATCATCACTATCTGTACAATGCACAGCTCGTTTACATCAGGATTCTCAGTTCAATGTAATCATTAATTAAATATAACCCATACAGTGATCCCACGCTACTTAGTGCTTCAGTCTCTGCGGCTTCAGTGCATCTCAGGTTTTTCAAAAATATTCATGAAAAAATAAAAAAATTAAGCAAAAAAAGGGGAAAGTTAAAAACATTGGCACAAAACAAGGACAATTATGAAAAACTAAAACACAAAACTACTGACATTTTTATGCATTTGAGAGTGTCCGGAGGCGGAGAGAGAAGAGGA
This sequence comes from Plotosus lineatus, assembly GCA_024760905.1. Taxonomy (NCBI): domain Eukaryota; kingdom Metazoa; phylum Chordata; class Actinopteri; order Siluriformes; family Plotosidae; genus Plotosus; species Plotosus lineatus. The sequence goes on from CM045750.1 coordinate 14,095,111, forward strand.
AAAGCATGAGTCCAGAACTGAGAGTAGGGACTTTGAATGTTGGAACTATGCCAGGAAAAGGTAGAGAGCTGGCTGACATGATGCAGAGGAGGAAGGTGGACATAGTGTGTGTTCAGGAGACCAGGTGGAAAGGTAGAATGTCTAGAAGTTTAGGAGCAAGGTTTAAGCTATTTTATCATGGAGTGGATGGGAAGAGAAAATGGAGTAAGGGTCATCTTGAAGGAGGGGTTGGTTAGAAATGTTCTAGAAGTTAAAAAAGTGTCAGACAGAGTGATGAGTCTCAAGTTAGAAATTGAAGGTGTGCTGTTCAATGTTGTTAGTGCTTATGCCTCACAGGCAGGATGTGAGCTAGAAGAGAAGGAGAGATTCTGGAGTGAGTTAGATGAAGTAATGCAGAATACCCTCAGAGGTGAAAAAGTGGTCATTGGTGAAGACTTCAATGGACATGTTAGTGCAAGCAACAGAGGCAATGAAGAAGTGATGGGCAGGTTTGGTATCAAAGACAGGAACACAGAAGGACAGATGTTGATCGATTTTGCAAAAAGGATGGAAATGGCTGTGGTAAATACTTTCTTCCAGAAGAGAGAGGAGCACAGGGTGACTTATAAAAGCGGAGGTAGGAGCACACAGGTAGACTACATATTGTGTCAACGATTCAATTTGAAGGAAGTCAGTGACTGCAAAGCAGTAGCGGGTGTGGGTGTTGCCAAACAGCATAGGATGGTGGTGTGCAGGATGACGCTGATGGTGAGGAAGGTGAAGAAGGCAAAGGCAGACCAGGAGACAAACTGGTGGAAGCTGAAAAAAAAAGAGTGTCGTGTTGTCTACACTGAGGAGTTGAAACAGGCTTTGGGTGGTCAGGAAGTGCTTTCAGATGACTGGACAACCACAGCAAATGTGATCAGGGAGACAGGTAGGAGAATACTTGGTGTTTCTTCTGGAAGGACAGGAGATAAGGAGACTTGGTGGTGGAATGAGGAAGTGTAGGAGTGTGTACAAAGGAAGAGGTTAGTTATGAAGAAGGTTGCGGTGTCAATGGTCAAACAGAGGGCGTATGATGACTTGTATGCTAGGTTGGACAGTAAAGAGGGAGAAATTGATTTATACAGGTTGGCATAGAGATGGGAAAGACGTGCAGCAAGTTAGAGTGATTAAGGACTGAGAGGGAAATTTATTTTTTTAGATAATCTTGGGCAATATTGTCTTGTATTTTGTGATGTATCCAAAGCATTTGATCGAGTCTGGCATAAAGGTTTATTGTACAAATTACAAAAGTATGGTATCAATGGAAATATTTTGAAATGGTTGTCCAGTTGCATAAGCAATCAGAGTCAATCAGTTTTTATCAATGGAGCTTTATCCAAGACCAGAAATCTCACAGCTGGTGTCCCTCAGGGGTCAGTCCTAGGTCCATTTCTATTCATTGTTCTGTGAATGATGTAGCAGATGAATTAGATTGCATAACTAGACTATTTGCCAATGGTACATCTCTTGGCTACTCATCATCAGAAAGCAAACTAATCGAAACAACTTTAAATTCTAATTTATATAAGCTTAGTTTGTGGGCAAAAACATGGCTCATTAAATATAATCCATACAAAACAGAAGCCGTAAACATTTTTTATGCAAAACACAAATTCCAACTCATGTATTATGTGGTTCCTCTGAGTGAGTAGAAATATGAACGGTTATAAAATACTTTTTCTTTGTGTTGCTTGGATTTCTGTTCAAGACGCTCTTATGAATGTCTTTACATTGTCAATATAGGCTACAGAGGTTAATTTTTAAATATTTCCTTCTGGGGGTTTGCCTCGTGATTTTTTTCAATGAAAAAAATGTACTTTGGCTCAAAAAAGTGAAAGTTGAAAAACACTGCCGGACACCATAGAAAACAGAGAGAGCGTCACTGCTACCTAGTGTAGAGGATGCGCAATCACACTTATAAAGCTTGCAGGTCGGTTTCTTCACTTTGTTTTTGTCCGTGACCCTAATGCAGCCGTGAGAAGAAGACCCTCAGCCTGCTCATACAACAGCACAGAGGATATGGATAGCCAAAACAGACTCGTAGAACATCCTGAGTAATACCTGAGAGATCTTAACCGACCTTGACTGACTCAAAAAATAGAAGGTCCTGGCCCTTCTTGGTAAGTGCGAATACAGATTACAAGTTAGCAGAGGATATTTTATAGCCTCAAACCATAGACAGTGAGAGACAGAGTCGGACTTTGATAGCCCAGTCAGCTGCACTGGGGGGTTGGGGGACAGCAGTGACAACCTGTTCCGAGTGAGGCTTGAACCTTAGGATCAGTGATTCAGCACCTGACGACCAAGCCACCACTGCCTTGACATATGAAGAGATGGACAATGACAGTTCAGCAGAGGGAAAAAGAAGAGGCGCCATATTGTTGTGCAAACCAGCAGTACAGCTGTACCCTGACTGTTACAACACAATTCCAACAAAAGAAGTGATCTTCATTTTTGTGGGTTATATTCAATAGAGAATGGAATACAGCCGTGAGGGGGGGCACAAACAAGTGCCCACCCTCACTCCGGTCCCAAGCCCGGAGAAATGCAGAGGGTTGCGACAGGAAGGACATCCGGCGTAAAATATTTGCCAAAACACAAAATGCAAACCATAAAGACAAATCTCATACCGGATCGGTCGAGGCCCGGGTTAACAACCACTGCAATCAGTGCTGCTAACCAACAGGGTGCTGGTGGAAATTGGACTACTGTTGGTCGAAGACGTCGAAGAAGAAGATGCGGGAGGCGTGTCAGTAAGCAGAGAGAAGAGGAAAGGCATGAGTTTAGGACTGAGAGTAGGGACTTTGAATGTTGGAACTATGGCAGGTAGGGTGCTGGCTGACATGATGCAGAGGAGAATGGTGGACATACTGTGTGTTCAGGAGACCAGGTGGAAAGGTAGCAAGGCTCGAAACTTAGGAGCAGGGTTTAAGCTGATTTTTCATGATGTGGATGGGAAGAGAAATGGAGTAGTAGTCATCTTGAAGGAGGGGTTGGTCAGGAATGTTCTAGAAGTGAAAAGAATGTTAGACAGAGTGATGAGTCTCAAGTTCGAAATTGAAGGCGTGATGTTCAATGTTGTTAGTGCTTATGCCCCACAGGCAGGATGTGAGCTAGAAGAGAAGGAGAGATTCCGAAGCGAGTTCGATGAAGTAATGCAGAATACCCCCAGAGGTGAAAGAGTGGTCTTTGGTGCAGACGTCAATGGACATGTTGGTGCAATCAACAGAGGGGACGAGGAAGTGATGGGCAGGTTTGGTATTCAAGACAGGAACACAGAAGGACAGATATTGATAGATTTAGCAAAAAAGATGGAAATGGCTGTGGTGAATATTTTCTTCCAGAAGAGAGAGGAGCATAGGGTGACTTATAAACGTGGAGGTAGGAGCACACAGGTAGACAACATCTTGTGGAGGCGATGTCATTTGAAGGAAGTCAGTGACTGCAAAGTAGTACCAAAGAAACGATTCATGGATGTGGTGAAGGAGGACATGAAGGTCGTTGGTGTAAGAGAAGAAGATGCAAAGGATAGGATGAGATGGAGGCAGATGATTCGCTGTGGCGACCCCTGAAGGGAAAAGCCGAAAGGAAAAGAAGGAGTGACTGCAAAGTAGTAGTGGGTGAGAGTGTTGCCAAATAGCATAGGATGGTGTTGTGCAGGATGATGCTGATGGTAAGAAAGGTGAAGAAGGCAAAGGCAGAGCAGAAGACAGGCTTTGGGTGGTCAGGAAGTGCTTCCAGATGACTGGACAACTACAGCTAATGTGATCAGGGAGACAGGTAGGAGAGTACTTGGCGTGTCCTCTGGAAGGACAGTAGATAAGGAGACTTGGTGTTGGAATGAGGAAGTGCAGGAGTGTGTACAAAACAAGCGGTCAGCTAAGAAGAAATGGGACATAGAGAGGACCGAAGAGAGTAAACAGGAGTACAGGGATACACAGAGTAAGGAAAGATAGCGGTGTCAAAGGCCAAACAGAGGGCATATGATGACTTGTATCTAGGTTGGACAGTAAAGAGGAGGAAATTTATACAGGTTGGCACAGCAGAGAAATATAGATGGGAAGGACGTACAGCAAGTTAGAGTGATTAAGGACAGAGTGGGAAACATGTTGACTGATGACACAAGTGTGCTGGGAAGATGGAGAGAGTACTTTGAAGGGCTGATGAATGAGGAAAATGATCAGTTAATCCACTTATTATGGAAGAAAAATTGTCATGAAAAGGGGCTGTAACTTCTTTTCATACACGGGCATATCTAGAAATACCTAATTAATAGAGCATGATCATCTCCAACAACACCGTCACTCTTTTTAGAATATTTAACATAATGCGTAGCACCAGAAACATAGAGACATCACCCAAATTTGTGGCTCTGATAGAGAATAAAAACGATTCTGAAAGCTTTAAAATCACAGGGAAATGATAACTATTCAAACACACACACACACACACACACACACACTCACACACACACACACACACACACACACACACACACAGAGCACTGTTTCAAAGCTAATCGGAAAAAGAATAAATAAATTATTTATCAGATACTATCTCCATATTTATCAGATACTGTCTCCAACGACAGTCATGTGATTATAAAACATTTTTATAATTTTAAAAATCGATCTCAAGGCTGACTAACAAAAATGAATATCTTAGAAATGTTTCTGTTTTGTGTCCCTCACGCTCTCAGGTTTTCTTGGTAATTTTCGATAAGACTTATAATTATCAGGCAAAGTTTACAGCTGGACATTTCTTTTTATTATTTGTGAATCACATAAATTAATATTCGATAAATGCAATATTCTAAAATAATTCTGCAGTGTGGGCAGCACAAGGACACAGTACTTAGCATGTCTGACTCACAGCAAGAAGGCCTGGGTGTGATTACTGGGCTCGGGGTTTCTGTGTGAAGTGGGCATGTTCTCCCTGTGCTCGCATAGGTTTTATTCAGGTTCTCCGGTTTCCTCCGACAGTCCAAAAACATGCACAGTAGGCTAACTGGCTGTTTCAGATTGCTCCTAGGTGTGTATGTGCATGTGAATGGATGTGGTGTGTGTGTGTGTGTGTGTGTGCAGGATACAAACTGCATACTGTATAAAACTTATTTCACAGTGTTTGTACACCGCTTCTTCTGATAATCTTGTCTGCACTCTGTTCAAAGTCCCAGAGCTTCTGGCTGAAACAGTTTACTTGTTTGTCTCACATTTTCATTTGCATGTGGACTTTAGGCAGAACCAGGAAACTAATGTGGGAAGGATAACAAGAAAGAAGTTGTGAGTGCGCGTGTGAATGGATGTAGCGTGTGTTGGCCATGAGATGGCCTGGCAAGCTGTCCAGGATGTCCTCTGCCTTTGCCCAGAGTTGAATGAGATGGTCACCATCCTCCCTGCCACCCTAAATAGGATCACGTGACTAAGACAATTAAAAAAACGAATGGATTTCTGCAGTGTTTGCTTTTCTGCGTAAAGTGGTCTTCATCACCGAATCAAGGGAGTAATAACTCTTGGACCACTGATATCAGCCGATACATCCACACAAATACTCAACAAGTGATTCTCTTGGGAAACAGGTGGCAAATTTTATGAATAACAACTCAAGGAAGGTATCGGTTTTTGAAAGTACTCATCTTAGGTGATGCGCCACATCAAATATTACAAGCTGTATATGAGATTAAATACATAGACTTACTGGTGGATGCCAACACAATGAAATGTGTTTGTTCACTTCTGGTAATCATATCTGTGCTCTGTTTAAATTCCTAGGGCTTAATGCTGAAGAGATGAACTTGTTCTCACACGTCCATTTGCATGTGGGCTTTCGGCAGAATGAAGAACCTGCGTGAGATGGATAACGTGAGAAAAAGAGGTTTGCATTTATTACACAGGAGCAGTCATAGATCTGATGCCAATATAAAACAATTATCTGTTTTCTCATGGGGTCTTTCACACATGGTCTCAGATTTTACTCTTAAGGCAGGTCAGCTCCTTTGTTGCACGCAGACTTTTATTTTGAAATTTCAAAAGGATGTTCCCCCAGTGCAGTTTACCAGTTATCATTGGTTAGCCATGTCTCTCACTGTCCATGTCAAAAGAGGCACTGAAAACAACCACTGCTGGTTTTCGGAAAAAGTAGGCCATTGGGTTACCATCAATGTGTTTCTACTCTGCGATATCTGGGGAGCTGTTCAGGGTGTACTCTATCCTCTCACAGAGTCGGCTGAAATGGGCGCCAGCCTCCTTTGCTACCCAAAATAGGATTAAACGGTTCTGAAATTGAATGAGTGAATGCTTTATCAGTTTCTATCTGTTGGGTATTTCCCACATTGAAAATTAACAAAAACACTATGCACTAGAGCAGGGGTCGGTAACCCGCAGCTTCGGAGCCGCATTTGAGTCTTTCACCTCTCTGATGCAGCTCCGTGGCTTTTAAAAATAATGAATGTGTACTTTACAGTGGCCGACGGTGCAAACGTGCTTCATATACAAAAAAACCTCATAACAAAAAACAACTCCAAAAAAAAAAAAAATGATGTTATTTACTCATGTTGGAAGCATTCCGGGCTCGCACGGGTAGTGAGTTAAACCAGTTTTCACCTGAATGGCGGGAGAATCTGCCTAAGGCAGAGTCCTGCAACTGTCGTATACCAACAGGTACCCAGTAGTAACCCTGCAAAAATGCTCTTTTTAGGGGTGAAAATTCCATAGATGAAAATTACCAGTCACAGGTGAGGGCGGATATTCATTTGATCCGGGCTGGGTGATTGTGTGTGTGTGTTCTTGTAGACATGGCTATCGTTGTATTAATCAACTACATTAAGAGTCTCTGTATTTTTTGATCTCCTGTGTTGGTGGAGGAAGCACGCCACCAAACCCTTGCGCTTGTGGTAAAGAGTGCTCTTGTCATCCCAGTTGCAGTGCAGCGAGCGAGAGAGATTTTTCTGCCGCCGGGATTTGTAACTCAGGAACGGAAATCTCAGCTGAAGTAAAACGGTGGATGAGATTTGGTTTATGCACAGCAATCTCCAAATTAAATAACTCTCCTCACAGTGACAAAATAAAACACTGGGTCTGGTTCAGTCTTCACTCTGAGAATGGGTCGGTCAGTGCAGTATAAAGTATTTCCAAAGAATGTTGAGAAGGCTCCTTCTTAAAACAAGTCTTCATCTACTGTGTCATTTTTGTCAATTAAAACGACGACAAAACAACATTAATATAAAAAATAAAGAAAAAGAAGACCCCACGAAGGGAGTGATGGTGAGGTCGACTACCCAACCAGTTAACATATCTGGCTGCACCCCTTCCCTCCTTTTGTAGGATAGCTATTCTTTTTCTTTATAAAAATACAGTAGGCTCTTTGACTATTCGTGGTTTTGCATTTGCGCCTGCGCACATTCGCTGATTTCCGAGCAACTGTCACGTGATTCAAATTCAACCAATGGTTGTCCTCCTTCCTGCTGATTGGTTGAGATGATAATGTCATTGGATGTCTCTTCTGAAAAAATAAGACTTTTCCTGAAGAAAGGACAGTTTCCTCTGAAGTGCCTGAAGAGGAATAAACATCTGAACTGTTGTAAAGCACCGTGGTATTAAAGTCTTTTTCAATTATTATTCCAGTACAGTACCTAAGTTAATGTTTAGAATGTTTGTGTGTGAGATTTTATGTACTGTGGTGTAGCATGTTTATCCTTTTGTTTTTTTGTCCAATTTATTACTCTTCGTGTTATTTTCTGTTCTTTTATCTTTGGTCTGTGTTATACAGGTTGGCACAGCAGAGAAATAGAGAAAGGAAGGATGTGCAGCAAGTGAGAGTGATTAAGGACAGAGAGGGAAATGTATTGACTGATGACAGAAAAGTGCTGGGACGATGGAAAGAGTACTTTGAAGGGCTGATGAATGAGGAAAATGAGAGAGAAAAAAGAGTAGAAGAGGTGAACATTGAGGACCAGGAAGTATCAAAGATTAGTTAGGGTGAAGTGAGGAGGGCATTGAAGAGGATGAAGAGCGGAAAGGCAGTTGGTCCTGATGATATCCCTGTGAAGGTATGGAAATGTCTAGGAGAGTTAGCAGTAGATTTTCTGACAAGAACATTCAACAAGGTCTTCGAGAGTAGGAGGATGCAGGAGGAATTGAGAAGTGTGCTCATTCCCATTTTTAATAAAAAGGGAGACGTGCAGAGTTGTGGCAACTACAGAGGGATAAAGTTGATGAGCCATACGATGAAGTTATGGGAAAGAATAGTGGAAGCTAGACTAAGGGCAGAGGTCAGCATTTGTGAACAGCAGTTTGGTTTCATGCCAGGAAAGAGCACCACAGATGCAGTGCTTGCTTTGAGGATTTTAATAGAGAAGTACAGAGAAGGTCAGAGGGAGCTGCATTGTGCCTTTGTGGATCTGGAGAAAGCATATGGCTGGGTGCTGAGAGAGGAACTGTGGTATTGCATTAGGAAGTCTGTAGTGGCAGAGAAGTATGTTTGAGTGGTGCAGGACATGTATGAGAGATGTAAGACAGTGATGAGGTGTGTTGTCGGCGTGACAGAAGAGTTCAAGGTGGAGGTGGGACTGCATCAAGGGTCAGCTCTGAGCCCCTTCTTGTTTGCTATGGTGATGGACAGGCTGACAGACGAGGTTAGACAAGATTCCACATGGACTATGATGTTTGCAGATGACATTGTGATCTGTAGTGAAAGCAGAGAACAAGTGCAGGAAAATCTAGAGAGGTGGAGGTATGCCCTGGAAATGAGAGGAATGAAGGTTAGCCTCACTAAGACAGAATACATGTGTGTGAACAACAAGGATTGAGAGGACAGGAACGGTGAGGTTACAGGGAGCAGAGATAAAGAAGGTGGAGGATTTTAAGTACTTTGGCTCAACAATCCAGAGCAATAAAAATTGTGGAAAAGAGGTGAAGAAGCACGTGCAGGCAGGTTGGAATGGTTGGAGAAAAGTGTCCGGTGTGATGTGTGATAGGAAGGTATCATCAAGAATGAAAGGAAAATGTACAAGATGGTGATGAGACCCGTGATGTATGGTTTAGAAACAGTGGCACTGAGGAAAAGACAGGAGGCAGAGCTGAAGGTAGCAGAGATGAAAATGTTGAGGTTCTCTTTGGGAGTAACCAGGATGGATGGAATCAGGAATGAGTACATCAGAGGGACAGCACATGTAAGATGTTTTAGAGCCAAAGTCAGAGAGGATAGATTGAGATGGTTTGGACATGTACAGAGGAGGGATAGTGAATATACTGGTCGTAGGATGCTGAGGTTGGAACTATCAGGCAGAAAGCCTAGAGGAAGACCAAAGAGAAGATTTATGGATATGGTGAAGGAGGACATGAAGGTAATTGGTGTAAGAGAAGAAGATGCAGAGGATAGGGTAAGATGAAGGCAGATGATTCGTTGTGGCGACCCCTGAAGGGAACAGCCGAATGGAAAAGAAGAAGATTTGTATAATTTTGAAGTAATATATAATTGCATGTGCAGTGCTTGTATATACGTACAGTAAATCTATGATTTGGATGGAGTCAATCAGACTGGGATACTCAAACGTCTGGCATCCATAGTCACCTGCTACGCCAACTGATGCAGACATTTGTGTAAATACTAGTAACTGGTGTGTTAACATGCTTCTGGCATCACTGGCCATTGCATGTATCCGCTCTATCTTAACAAGGGCAGAATCCCTCCTGGACAGCTCACCGGCCATCACAGGGCAGAAACGCTGATGGCTATGTAGCCTACTCGTCAGTTGTGTAAATATAGCCTGTACATGTGTGACACACACACACACACACACACACACACACACACACACACACAGGTATATGACGCGTAAAAAAAAAAAAAAAAAAAAAAAGAGTAAAAAGGTGTGTAAAAAGAACTTGATGCAAAATGGCTCATGATAGCTAAATTTGACTGATTACTGAAGTAAATAAAATTCAGGTTATTCTAAAACTATCAATTTTTCAGTCAAGATGTCTTCATAGAAGATGTATAAAGTTGCTGGTGTGCTTGACCTGCTTGAAACTGGAGATGAAAGCAACATCGGCGAACTCTGAGATGAAAAGGATACCCACGGCAGAACAGATAGTGACAAGGAGTAATCTCCATTAGGTACAATTGTGAGATTTTATGTTCTGTAGCATGTTTAACAAATGATACCAAAGGGATAAACTTGCTTTATGTCCTTTAACATTGAACGTGACGGCTCCAAGATGGCGCTGCCTTGAGGGCGACATCGAGGAGTTCTCAGAGTCAAATTGTTTCTTTGTTCATTTTAATTTGTTTTGTATGTTGTTGTTTGTTTGTTGCACTATGCTTGTTCAGCCCCTCCCCGCCTGGGCTTATTGTTAGCCGGGGTGCAGCTAGCATTGAGCTACCATAGCATATTAGCTCAGGATGGGAGTTGAGCATGCTTGGTTCTAAACGTCTGATCTCATAGCTGTAGTAGGGTCACCAGGTCATAGACGAGCATAGTGCAAAAAACAAACAAACAATCGCAACCAAACCCCCGCGAATAACGAGGGCCTACTGTATATAAATACACACACATTGATGGGAGATTTCCTTTTGGCTTTTTCCCTTTATCAGGGGTCGCCACAGCAAATGATTCGCACGTTTTGATTGTGGCATAGGATTTTACCACGAATGCCCTTCCTGACACAACCCTTTAGCAAGGGACAGAAACATGCTGATGGCTTTGCAGCCTACTCTTTACGAAAGTTAGCAATGGTTCTTTTACATGAACCTCTCACTATAGACAGTGCGTGATATGGCCGGCCTTTGATAACCCAATTAGCTGCACTGTGTGTGTGTGTGTGTGTGTGTGTGTGTGTGGGGGGGGGGGGCAGTGATAACCCTGTGGAGAGTGGGACTTGAACCCCCAACCTTAGGATAAGCGAACCACCACTGCCCCTATGTAAATACTGAATACAACTAAATTTAAACAGAAGACTGACAATTTGAGAGTATAATAAGACTCTGAATTTATTTTAAACGACATTGTCATAATGAAGTTATTTATGAATAAGAAAAATACTTCTTACTATTAATGTGACTTCTGGTGCTGCATGGTTTTGCTGGTGGCTTTGTAGTCTAGTTGATACGTGGTGAGGTTCAGCTTCATGAGGGCGTTTAGGCTTCCATCTGTTAAATATGACTGCAGGTTGGTCTTGATGTTTTTTAGGTGAGAAGGACTGCTTGCATGCATATGTAGAGCCAAACATGGTCAATATGGCAAGACTCACACGCTGCAGTGTTTATGTGATAGGAAGCGCGTTCCAAGTTTTGGCAATCTGCGAGTTGAAGTTTTTCCATGGTCTGTCCATTTGTGTTTGCTTGCCATCTGTGCTTATCTTGGTGCAAATTAGCTGATCAAAAATGAGGAAATTTACCTCTTTACTCAAAAGCAACATGCGCAGTATGTGGCTGTCGTTATAGTCCAATAAAATTAGAGTTTCAAGGTATCGGACCCACCTGCATACTGGCGTACAGAAAGGATTGGCTCTCCGCTGCGCGCCACAGTGACATTTGGCATTGAAAATAGATGTATAGATTTAAATGCGTGAGATTTATTCATCTGTTTTTGTTTTATTTCATGGATTTTTTTTGTATTTTTATTTTATTGACAGTGAAATTATGTATTCGTTATTCTGTTAAGAAAGGCCATCTGATTTATCTGAGAGCCAGATACAGTCATCAAAAGAGCCACAGGTTCCCGACCCCTTTTCTAGAAGCTTCTAGATCTGTTTTATGATTTTTTTTCCCCCCCTGCAGTTTGCCAATTGCGTCGCAGGTGACCTTTGTGCTCATCACAAGTTTTTTTTTTAATGTTTATTTATTTAAAAAAAAAAACAAGACTGTATTGTACCAACAGCCACAATGCGAGGTGGACAGGGTATATTTAAAGTAGAATGGCAGGAGACCAAAGACTACACTGATTGGATAAACTTTGGCAAAAGCCGGCATCATGCGTATTGCAGTTGGGGCTCTGAGGGAGATGCATTAAAGTCGCACATAAAATCAAATGTCACCTTCTCAAAAAACATGTAAAGGCTTAAGAACCAAAAGGGCATGATGGTACTGTGATAATGGACTATTACAAAGGAAATGCAGTTGAAACAACTGCCACAAGCACTGTTAGCATTACCACGACTACGCCAGGTGAATCCGCACCAGTAAAGGTGTATAATATTTATTGCCCCTCTTATACATTTCAAATGACTTTGAAATCCAGACCCACCTCACTAAATTTTAAGGCCAGACTATCCATTAAGTAACTAGATTTTGGAAATCAATGATTACATGAATTTTACGTCTATATCAGTGCTTCTTAAATAGTGGGCCGGGCACAGTTTGATGTCAGAGGGAGTGCATATCAGTCCCAGGCCTTCTTGCTGTGAGGCAGATATGCTAAGCTCTGTCATTGTGCTGCCCACATTGCAGAATTATTTTAGAATATTGCATTTATCGAATAGTAATTTATGTGACAGTGGCACGGTGGAGTTAGTGGTTAGCATGTCCGTCTCACAGCAAGAAGGCCTTGGTTCGATTCTCGGCCTGGGCGTTTCTGTGTAGAGTTTGCGTGTTCTCCTCGTGTTTGTGTGGGTTTCCTCCAGGTGCTCCGGTTTCCTCCCACAATCCAAAGACATGCACAGTAGGTTAATTGGCCGTTCTAAATTGCCCGTAGGTTCGCATCGTGCAGAAGGCAATGGCAAACTACTGCACTAATCCTGCCAGGAAAACCTCATGAAGATGATAACCAGGGCGTTTATCCTTCATGGCGGGTCGCCAATGGTTGTCCTACGACTCAGGCACTAGATAGATATATAGAATTTATGTGATTCACAAATAACAAAAAGAAATGTCCAGCTGTAAACTTTGGCTGATAATTTTGTCTTATTGAATTTTATCAAGAAAAGCTGAGAGTGTGAGGGACACAGAAGAGAAACATCTCCAATATATTAACTTCTGTTAGTCAGCCTTGAGATCGATTTTTAAAAATATAAAAATGTTTTATAATCACATGACTATCAATGGAGACAGCCAATAAATAGGAGTTGATAAGTAATTTATTTATTCTTTTTCTTATCCGCTTAATCCTAATGAGGGTCGCGGGGGAGGGAGGCCGGCACCCATCTAAGCCGACACGAGTCGATTGCAGAGTACACCCTGGACAACTCACCAGGCCATCGCAAGGTAGAAATATGCTGACAGCATCCCAGTGGCCTACTTGTTATTTATATGAACAGCAATGGTTCTTTAAAGATCATCTCACCACAGACACTGGGAGACATGATTGGCCTTTGATAAACCAGTTATCACCATTTAAATTTGAAATTTCAAAATAAAATTCCGTGTACAAAAACAAAAAATCTCTTAATGACCTTTAGAGTAAAACATTCCAAAGATGTTACAGTTTTTGCATTTGTTGAAAAGTGCCAATAGTGCAATATTGGTGTTGTTATATTTGGAATATGTGTCTGCACATGCGTGTATCAGTGGGCAAAGTAGTACAACTATCCATGTTGCACAGAGAAAATGCATAGTGTGAAAAATAGCTTTGTGATGTAATTGACCTTATAGGCTTCAAAAGGTGGAGATATCGGACAAAATTCTATCCATGGCTGAGTGTACAGTCCACAGATGTTGTGAACTGTGACTGCGTTTTGCCTGAACAGAAGAAAGCAGCAGAAAGTATACAAAAGCCTACTGGTCTCTGGAGTCCTATAATTACTCTAGCAGTGGAACGACAGTAAAATCATGCAGAAATCGCAGCCGTTTGTGCTCAGCATGAGTTCAATTGAGTAAAGCTTAACATTACATGTTCAGTATTCAAACATAGTTCAGTATTTAAGAACATAAATATATACATATTTTTCAGTTTGACTCCAACATCTCCAGACAATCCTAATCCCTCCCTTGTACTATTGGTACCACCTCCACCACCTTGATGTACATCAAAATCATACAACTGTCCGGAAATGCCAGAGCGACCCCAAATTTCAAATCCCCATTTGTGAAGGTTGTTACGCATTTACTGCTACAGACTGCTGAATTTCCCCTTGAACGGAACCATTTATTCATCGATACAATTATATTCCACCGGTACAAGTTTTAGACAGTTATCTCAAAACTTAGTAGGTCAGGGTCTAATTGTTTTACCAGCTTTTCGTCTTCAAATACCTCAAGGTTATTGACAAAGTGAAGAAGTGAAAGAATGCTCAAAAATCTGTCTCGACTCCCAATGTTGGCTACAGGGGGGATATCTCGTGTCCGTTTCACAGTACATGTGGTTTCCTGGCATATGAACTAGACCATCCTCAAAAACATTCCAGTATCCTGCTCCAATTCCTTTACGGTTGTTTTGAGCTGTTTGCCCAATTTTTGAATAGCATATGCATTGGTCATATCAGCCAACTGTTGAAGCATATCTTGATTGATAAACCTTTGAAAATATTCAAGAGGTGTACGAACACTGTCTGGCATCTCCGGTACATCACCTAAAAATTCTGAATTAGGGGGATTATAGTCTACTTTTGGGCAGTGGTGGCCTGGTGGTAAAGGTGCTTGATCACTGATCCTAATATTTGGGGTTCAAGCCCCATTCTCAACAGGTTGTCACTGTCCCCCCCAGTGCAGCTAACTGGGTTATCAAATGCCGGGCATATCTCTCACTGTCTATGGTGTGAGGCATTTAAAAGAACTATTGCTGACTTTCGACAAGAGTAGGCTGCATAGCCGTCAGCGAGTTTTTGCCCTGTTATGGCCTGGCGAGCTGTCCAAGGTGTACTCTTCCCCTGCCCAGAGATGGCTGGAATGGGCACCAGCAAATGAAAGATAGTCTGCTTTTCTCCAAGTAGTAAAGTTCCTTCATGTAAGTTTTTCAGGTCAGAAGTTTGCCAGTGGTTCATTACCATCATTATCAGAATCGGAGCCAATGATTCCCGTTCACCAGTAGTTGTAAAAAGATAGGAGTCGGGTTTGTGATGGCTCAGGTTTATTCAGTGACTCCGAGCACAACAACATACAACGCAGGTGCGCTTACGCAAGCATGGCATGCTAATCACATACCATGTTACACAATTAATCATGTGTCATATCACGCAACTTGTCACACACAAACGTTCTAAACATTAACTTAGGTACTGTACTGGGACGATAATTGAAAAAGACTTTAATACTAGTGCTTTACAACAGTAAATGCTGTATAATGTTTATATTTTATCATCAACAAATAACAGTAAAGATTAAAAAGTTTTTCTTAGTCATTACTACATTTTACTACTAAGAAGCATATTTTAGCACATGTAATAGATGCATAGTATTTTACTTCCAGTTGATCATTTGTGCATGTAATGTGATACATGGGGTTTTACTTCCAGGTACAGAACTCGTGGATTATCTTCATTCACGGGAGGGGCCGGAACCAAACCCCTACAAAGTATGTATGTGTGTGTGTATATACACACACATACATACATACACACACATATACATACATACATACATACACACACACACACACATACATACACACACACACATACATACACACACACAGTTGGGCCATTAAGTATTGGGCAATGTAAAAATGTGCAAGTTCACCCATTTAAAAAGATGAGAGGTTTGTAATTTTCATCATCGGTACACATCAAGCTTGAGAGACAGAATGTTTAAAAAAAAAAAAAAAAAAATCCAGGAAATAACAGTGTATGATTTTTAAACAATTTATTTGTGAAAATGGGAGGCCAATGTTAAAAAAAAATGTTTATGTTCATAAAATGTTTAAATGGTTTAATAAATAATTGTTTTACTTTTAACACATTTCATACAAAATTGAACCGTTAACTTTTAGAGATAAGGAGTACTTTTGCATTTCTCAGGGACACATCTTAATTGTGACATTATATAAAAGACTACAGATGAGAGGGAAACTTGCCCCTTTCAACCAGAAGTAGTTCTTGGGAAACAGCCATCCTGTGCAGTATTTTAATAAAGTTGGGTTTGCTCTACACGTTCTCTCCAATCACTTCAATTAGCGGAGGCTCCTGACAAATTTCCACCACAATGTTTAATATAGGAATTAATTTTCCTGTGTTTACTTTTCCCCCTTTCATAGCAGTTTTTAGTTAGGTTACCCTGTATTTATTACATGTGTAATGACAAAGTTGAATCTCATGTACTTTTTTTTTTTTTTTTTTTTTAAACTACCCTCTTCTCTGATTTAAGGCCGCAAGCAGGGGATCTTAACAGCGTGATGTTAATATCTACACATCTCCAAGTAAGGTTTGTTTCTTAGCATCATGGATAACACTCATCATGTACAGTGTACGGAGTGCAGGATGTTAAGCCAGCATTCGAGGTGAACAGCCAAACTTTAGAGAGAATGAGGGTAGCATTCTCTCGAACAGCAAGTCTGTGTGCCTTAGGAAAATCCCCTACTCTGGCATCAGAGCCTTTGCACGAGGGGGGAGGAGCGATGCCTTGGCAGCATACTCGTAAACCAAAGCCAATGCTGAGACCTGGTCACAGGACCATCAGTCATCTTCACTTCATGTGTCAGACATGATGCCTTTCTCAGTGAGATACCCATTAAGAAAACTGGAAGAGTTCTCGCAAGCTCTATTAAAAAGGCACATATGAATTTAATTAGGCCTTTAGGGGTACTGGCTTACAGCACGCTATGGTCGCTTGCTTTATGTTTTTTGTAATAGCTGGATCATAATAAATATTTCTTTTACCTTAAGTGCAAGAATTATTATATGCAATCTTATGACAACTATGCAAGTCTAAACAGCTGTTAGTGTACTAATGGGAAATTGGGAAATGACCACACCAAAAGTAGAGAAAAAAGAAAAATTTATTGGATATTACAAACCAGTCAGCCTGATCCAGAGCAATAATGAGGATTTCATCAGAACAAGACGACGACCGACTCCACGGGGGAAGTGGGTGAATAATCGTTTGATGAATCAGGCCGATTCATGGGATCACCAGCAGTGGAGAAGGTGCTGGAGAAGAGTAGCCAGAAGACAAAAAGAATGAAGGAGGAGAAGAAGCACCAATGGGATAACTATCAGAAGTAAGGCCATCAGTTTGGATAGACTGTTCACAAGTCTCTACTGGGTGCCCTGTTCATGGGTAATAGGACCCAGAGGCTAGAATTGGGTAGCTGCCATAAAGTGCAGAAAATCCATGAGATCAGCGGGCATAATAGATGGGTGAGGAGGACAGCATTGTAGGACACGTCTCCTAAAGAGGTTACAACAGGCTCACTGAGCGAAGGAAAAGAATTGGTATATAAAAATGGTGCGTGTGCTGTGAATAATCAAATATAAAATGTCATGCAGAGACAAAAAGGGAAAAATATAGAAACGCTTAAAGGCTTAGGGTCCAGGGTATGCACCTGAGTAAGACTACATGTGGCATTGGTAAGGCTATAAAAGTTACTATTGTAACGCATAAAAACTTATGAGATATGGCTGAAGCAATTAAACTACTAGAATAAATGGAAGAATATGGTACTTACTCCATTTCTCATTTTAAACCATCAAGTGTACGGGTAGTTCATGTGATCAGCTCATACAAGCACCATAAAATGAAGCAAACCAGGAAGAAAGCACGTACAGGTAGTCGCCCACTTACAACCTGTACGATTTACGAATATTCAACTTTACGACTTCCCATGACTAAAATATAAATATATATAAATAGCTTTCTCACTTGGATATCATGTATGTGAATATCATCAGCCTAGCCTATCTGATTCGAGCCTACTTGATCCTAGCTATAATTTAATAAGAAAAAGATGATTCAAACATTCATCAGAAGAAAAAAAAAAAAGTAACATTATTAGCAGGTTGTTCACGAATGTTCAAATAGTAAATGAATTTATATTAATGCAGAATTAATGAATAATACTAGAGGGAGACAAAAAAAAATAAAATCCAAACGTACAGAATACATGTGCGCATGTGTGTATATGAGCGATTATAGATACAAACACACATACGGAAAGGTGAGGGAATTCCAACAAGAAAAAAAATAAAAAAAAATTACTACTTATCACCATCATTATGGTTATTATGAATATTATAAAATAAATACTTTCCAGGGTGAAATGCACGACACCCTTCCGCATCGCAACACACACAACCACACTATGAACTCTGACCCCTCTCTGTCTCAGTATAAGCAGTAGCGTCAGACAGTCAGCATGTACAAAATACATGTACAGACCTGCGTTAACATCCAAACGACTTGTTGATCAGAACCAAATGCGGTCGCAAGTCGGACCACTACCTGTATTTACAAGTACAGAGAGAGAGAAGGAATAACACTTTAGTTTTTAAAGTTGTTTTAATTCAGTAAATGGTCAAGCAGGGAATGCTCTTTGAATTCATGTCTTGTGGGCATGGCCCGCAGTGCACGAGAGCGAGAGAAGCTTTAGTTTTTTTTTAAAGTTGTTTAATTCAGTAAATGTTTAATAAATGTGGGAGCATTTGAGCTTATCTGGAATTCCGATCCCTCAAGGAATCAAATTAAATGTTGAGTTTGTCAAGCAGGGCATGCGCTTTGAATGCCACGTCTTGTGGGCGTGGCCCGCAGCGCGCGCGCGAGAGAGAGAGATAGATGTGTGTGGGTTAATAAAAAAATGTTTAATAATGGTTTAATTAATAAAATGTTTAAATGGTTTAATAATTTTTTTACTTTTAACACATGTCATACAAAATTGGTGTACGTTTATCATTTTTAAAGGGTTTATCCAGTCCAAAGACTGGAGCCTTGGAACGAATTAGGCGTTTAACATGTAAAATGCGACCCCTGCTTACGAAATCTCCGCGATACGAAAAGGGCTCTGGAACGGATTAATTTCATACGTTGGGGGCCGGCTGTATTTTATAAATACCTCCAAAAATAAGCCGGATATAAAGTGAAAATTTGAGGGATATGCTGTCGCTGAACGTTAGATCACATCAATTTAAGGGCGATACATGTAAATCATGGTAGGAGGGACTGGGAAATTGGTTCAGATTAGAGAAACTGGCTCAGTATAAAAGCAGTTGATCTCAAAAGGGTTTTCTGACCGACTGAGATTTGACCGAGATGGTAAGATGTTTGACTGACTGCTGTAGAGCGGACTTCTTTTTCCCCCAACTTATCTGACTGATTTTTTTTGTAAGTACTGTACTAAGGCTCAACAATCCAGAGCAATGGATAGTGTGGAAAAGAGGTGAAGAGTGTGCAGGCAGGTTGGAATGGTTGGAGAAAAGTGTCCGGTGTGATGTGTGATAGGAGAGTATCGGCAAGAATGAAAGGAAAAGTGTACAAGACGGTGATAAGGCCAGCGATGTTGTATAGTTTAGAAACTGTGGCCCTGGGGAAAACACAGGAGGCAGAGTTGGAGGTAGCAGAGATGAAAATGTTGAGGTTCTCTCTGGGAGTAACGAGGATGGACAAGATCACAAATGAGTACATCAGAGGGACAGCCCATGTAAGATGTTTTGGAGACAAAGTCAGAGAGGCTAGATTGAGATGGTTTGGACATGTACAGAGGAGGGATAGGGAGTATATTGGTAGTAGGATGCTGAGGCTGGAACTACCAGGCAGAAGGCCCAGAGAAAGACCAAAGAACAGATTTAATGATGTGGTGAAAGGAAGACATGAAGGTCGCTGGCGTAAGAGAAGATCATGCAGAGGATAGGGCGAGATGGCGGCAGATGATTTGCTGTGGCGACCCCTGAAAGGAAAAGCCGAAAAGATCTGACTGATTTTTGTAATAAAGGATACCTGCCTCCTTTCACCTGTTGTGGTTAATTTGTATTCTTTTGAGTTTTAAAATATTATTGGAGCTGATCGAGTAAGCACCCTAAACATCAAAAGATATTGCAACCTTCTTTCCACTGGCATAGGTCCAACTTGGGCAGGAGGGCCTGATTTTTCTGACAGACGCTCCAAAAACAAACTAGAAAATGTTTATATAAAATTGGAGTACTTTTTAGGGTAATCCTAGCCCAATAGGGCAGGATGGCATTCATCCCACTCAAAAAGGTGTTGCTCTCATTTTTTTTATTTGGTCTGTCAGAATGACAAAGACCATCTAATCATCCCGGGATTGGGGGTGTGCACAGATAACTTGTTAGACCAATCTGCACCTGAAACAATCTCTTGTAAAGTGGAGAACTGTCTGTGATATCCTGCTGCAATATTTGTGGGCTTTATAGTTCTTTGCACCTCGCAGAATGACTGAACACCACCTGTTTGTCTTGTGCTGTCTGCTCCCAGCCAGTATGGTTCATGTACAAGGCCTTTAAAGAGGCTTTCAGGGTGTCCAAGTGTTTCCTCTGGCCACACTTTGAGTGTTTGCCTGGCAGGTGGGGTGCAAGTAATTTAGCTTCCTTGCATGACACTAGATGTTCCATGATTCACAGCCATAGAGCAGAACGTTGAAAGCTATGGCTCAGAAGACTTTGATCGTGGTCTCCACACGAATATCCCTCCTGTTCCCCACATTGTGGCGTCGACTGAAAAAAGTAACACTTGAAATAAAATCTATACAGTATCTATATCTAACATCTAAAGAACGCCCTGTAATAAACAAATTCATCGAACGAACAGCCATCTGGAACGTAACTTATTCGTAAACTGGGGAGCGTCTGTACTGCGGTTTGCATATGAGCTTCAAAGACAGCATGGAAGGCACATTCATGAGTAAAAAGGAATTCATTGATGAACAAATGTACATTGTTTTTTGCACAAAAACTGCTGAAGTTGAAGAGTGATCCATTGGTATGATATTTGAAACCAATGTCACCAAATGCATCAGACAGCAAGAGCTTAGCACCAGAAATATTTTCAGTGCAAAATTAGCAAGTCATCAAAAATAAATAAATATGACTGAGCCATATGAATATTTTTGACTACTTAAGCCACAAAATTCACACAATGTGTTATTCACATTGTTCCATGTGAATAATAGGAAACATCATGAAAATCCCAAACCAACAGTTTTCGAATACTGAACCCAGCCCATCTATTTGAAGTCAGAATTCACCAACTCGCCTATTGATGCACCCTTTCGCTGGGTTACTTTTTACATTGTGCTACTGCTACATGATGGTTACCACTGTTTGATAGCCAATAAATGAAGGCTTTTCTCATTTCTCAATGACAAAAAAAATGGCTGGGACTCTGTCTTTACGGGTAAAAACCCTTATCCTGCTGTGATGCTTGAGAAAAATGTTACACATTTACTGTATTTAACCGTGGAAAAAATAAAAATAGAATACAACCATATCATTAAAATAAAAACGCTGCTCCTACACTACTGTTGACATTCTAGGAATTTCTTCATTACAATTCTAAAGCATTCTGATCAGAAATCAACACAATCGGGGATATTGTAAAGCCAGCAAAAAAAAAACAAAAAAAAAACACACAAAAATAACAGGCATATTATTTGCAACATACTGGGAAACTAAACTCTTTAATTAGAGAAAGAAGAAAAAAAGTAACATTACAAAATCAAGTGCAAAAATAAACACCATCAGTTAGTTGGAAAATGTTCAGTAGTGATTTGGAGAGGGTTAGTAAGGGGTTACATTCCAGGGTGCACAAACTGTGCAGGGGCCACAAAATGTGTAGTGGGGGTAGAGGTGGTGATGTAATTGACCTGAGTGTGGGAGGTGGGACAATATGGGGCATTTGGAAAGTGCGGATTTGGGATGGGCCCAGGAGTCCAGGGTGTGAAGTAGTGGTAAGTGGTGGAAAGCACAGGCGTGTATGGCTCATAGGGTGGGTACAGGGATGGCTGGCACTGCTCTTGCACCAGTGGGAAAAATGCAGTGCCTGGTGCTACCACAGTGGGGGACTCCACAATCATGGTGGTGCCTGAAAATAGGGGTGGAACAGTATGAAATATAGTACTGATCTGTAACATTACAGCTGTCCATACATCCAATACCTTAATTTGTTGGGAGCTTGCAGTATAAAACTGCACAAATTATGTTAATTTAAAAAAGAAAATTAAATATTTAAAAAACCAGCACAATAATTACATAAACAGGAAGGTCATACTTTAAAATTAAAGTTATTCGGTCAAAACATTACACTATACACCTCTACTGATAATATTATATATATATATATATATATATATATACACACACACACACTTTTATATGTGGAGACAACTGGGAATGGAAAAGAGTACGACGATATTAATGGCAGTGGAGAAAAGTATGGCAGACTATCTGACCACCAAGTTTATCAAAGCTTGTGTAGAGATGGTGCAGTCAGTGAGTTGCTGACCATTACTGGATATCTCACCCTGAGGGGGTGGGCATGAACGGCCAGATTCTGGATATGGCTGGGGCACCATTTGGTCATTGTTTGCAGAGGCACCTGAAGCTGTGTAAGGCTGAAACTGGGGCTCCACACAATTCGGTGGGCACAATTGCTGAATTTGCACCATTGAGTGCCAGTAGGTCTGCTGATAAGCCTGCAGTGACACAAACATTTTTAATGGCATATCAAGAGTGTCGATTATATTGATCAATTTCACAGACGTTTAACTGAAGCATGAATTATTTGTGATATATGTACACTGCCCTGCAAACAAACAAAAAAAAGAACATCTGCAAATGGAAACACATTTTAAGCATAAAAGAGTGTTTGATAGGCTTTTCTTTCATTTTACATTAGAAAATGAGGTACTTCCATGAATTTTACTATGTTGGCAGTTGCAACATACCAATCACTACAGCAAATATACAATATTATACTTTTACCAGTTTGTTTATTTAAATTCATGCAGTAACTTTTCGGAAAAGGATTGTTAGCAGCATTATTCAATGTTTTTTAATCAAAAAAAGAACTAAATGGAGGGGGTGTTTCACATATTTCAACCTACCTGCACACCCAGGTTGAAAAAGTACTGGAGAACCTTGCAATCTGCTTAAAAGAAAAAGGCAACGCTTCATTTCACAAACACACGTATATTGAGAAACAAGATTGTAGCTGGACTGGACGGACCTCTAGGCAAGTCACTGCCATTAGGGTCATAAGAGTATGGTGGAGGTGGGGCCACAGTGACTGCTTCTCCCATTTCGTTCACAAACCATGGATATGCTGGGGAGGAGAAACAGCATGGATGTTACTGGAAGTGAAAAATCAGGTGACAGCACATCAGAATCAAGTGCCAAACTCATGACAGGAGCAAGGATATAAATAAAATATGACCTGTGAAGAAATGCACAAAACTATAGGCCATATTTAAAAAGAAAAAGGTAAAACAGTTAAAAAGCAATATTTGTAAATAATTATAATAAGCATCAGCATGAAATGTTTAATGTGTAATTTAAAAAAAAAAAACCCTCTCAAATACCTTATAAAAAATCGTGCTGAATAATACCTTTTTCTGGTGATATTGACATTGGTACAGTTTCATCAAGTGTGCTGCATGGTGGAGTTCAAATGGAGGAGCAGTACACAAATTCAATTACAACAAAGCTAGATTTCATTATTGCTGACTGCAAGCAGGAACTCTGACATGACTGGCTATGGCAGCATAACTAAAAGTGAGAGAACCAGAAGGAAGACAGACATGAGGACACCCTGTGATGCTGGGCAATCAGCCACCCCACTGTCAAACGAACCTGAGTGAGTATGTAGAGTGGGGGAGCGACGGCATCCCAACATCACAGTTTACCAGAACTCTCTACGCCTCAGACCCCCAGATCTGCTCCTTGACCTAATAAAAGGCTATTAACAAAATGCTTGACTAAACAGGTATGTTTTCAATCTCGTCTTAAGAACAGAGACTGTGTCGGCGTCCCAAACATCACCAGGAAGGCTATTCCATAACTGTGGAGCTTTGTAAGAGAAAGCGCTGCCCCCTGCAGTAGTCATCATTCGAGGTATCACTAAGCATTCTGTAACTTTTGATCCAAGGCAGTGTACTGGATCATAAATGAAGTTCACCAAGATAATTTGGCAAGAGACCATTAAGTGCTTTTTAAACTTAAAGTAGTATTTTTTTTATTCGATTCCAAATTTAACTGTGAGCCAGTGCTGTGTAAATAAGATCGGTGTGATCTGATCATGCCTTACGGTTCTAGTAAGGACTCTCACTGCTGCATTCTGGACTAACTGGAGCTCGTTGATGCACCTATTAAAACAACCAGACAGTGATGCATTACAATAATCTAATCTCAAGGCAACGGAAGAATGAACAAGTTTTTCCGAATCATGAACAAACATCATATTTCTTATTTTAGCAATATTTCCAAGATGAAAGGCGGCTAATCAAGTAATATCTACATGAGCTTCAAATGAAAGACCAGCGTCAATAGTCCTTTACTGCCATCCAAACTTGGTACATAATCAGAAGCCTTATTTCTAGCTACCTGAGATCCGAGTACAATTACTTCTGTCTTGGAGTTTAATAAGAGGAAGTTACTGAGCATGCAGTGTCTCATGTCCTTTTGGAATAAGGCAGGTAAGCTTTGGACCTTCATCAGCCCAGGAGGCATTAAGTACCAACTAGACCACGTCCTTATACGTAGAAAGTGGCGCAACAGCATGCGGAATGTGGAGGCATACAGTTCCTTTGCCATTGTTGGCCTGGATCACAGAATCGTATCTGCCAGGGTAAGACTGAGCCTGCGGAAGAAGAGCCAAGGAAATGGCAGTACGACTGGAACCTGTTCAAAGCCAGAAGAGACATGCAAGAGCAGTACACAATACATTTCAACCACTACAGAAACTTGATGAAACTGCTACGCACCGGTACGAGAGATTCGTCAAGGCTACTAAGGAGGCAGCAGAGAAAGTGGTCCCACTCAGGAAAAGCGGAAGACGGAGGCATTCCGAGGACCCCAGGGTGACGAAGGCTAGAAAGGAGCTGACTTGTGTATGGGCAATACAAGGAGGATACAGCCAAAGAGAACAAACAATCCAAAAAGAATTTCAAAGCAAGATACATAGCAGTTGAGAAGGAATATCTCAACAACAAGATCAGAAAGGTGGAGACAGCCCATTCAAACTGCAAGCACAGACAGAGCTGGAAACTCAATGACATCACTGACAAAAAAGACAACAAGAAAGGGACAGCTGGAAGGAAACACAGGAAGAAAGGATTGAGAACTGGTACAACCACTTCAAAACTCTTCTTTGAAATCCCCCTAGGGTCATGGAGGAGGATGAGGAAATTCCTACTGTGTACGAAGAGCTGAACATCAAGGAGTACCCGTTTGAACAGGGGGAATATGAGAAAGCCAGGAAATATCTTTTGGAAGGAAAGGCTAGTGGGGGAGGATGGAATCCCACCAGAAGTTTTGAAGAGATGCAAGGGGCTGGACAAGATCTAGACTACTGAGATGTAACCAAAATGGGTTTAGATAAGGAAGATCTACAGTTGGGCACATACTTGCACTACGCAGACTGATAAAGGAATAAGAAGTCACAACAAATGTGCCATAATCACATTCATAGACTTTCGGAGGGCATTTGATACCATCCACAGGGACAAGATGCTGAAGATTTTGAAAGCTTATTGCATCCTAGGGTAGATCGTCTGTGCCATTGGTTGTATGTACGAGGGCACAATGGCAAAAGTGATAACTCCAGATGGGGACACCAGGCCTTTTGAGATACAAGCAGGAGTCCTGCAAGGGAACACCCTGGCACCATACTTGTTCATAATAGTACTGGACTATGCACTCAGAGTGGCCATAGAAGAGAGAGAAGAAGAACTAGGCTTCCAACTGGTGAGGAAAAGGAGTAGGAGAATTGGGCCTAGGGCAGTGACGGAACTGGACTTTGCTGATGATATAGCACTCATTTCTGAGGTAGCCCAGCAAGCACAGCAGCTACTCTGGAAACCTCAGTTGCAAGGGTAGGCCTACAGATGAACGCAAGGAAAACAAAGTTCACGGCCTTCAACCAGCAGATGCCAGTATGTTTAAGTCTTCCACTTCCTCGAGAGTGGATCCGTCTGTGGTCTTCAAAGTATCTGGGGTCTCTTCCCCAAGGCAGCAGCATGGAGAGCCTGTAACAAGCTTGAAAAGATCTGGAAGTCAGACCTGCCGGGTAAACTCAAAACACGACTCTTTCTTTCAACAGTGGAGTCAGTACTTTTGTATGGCTGTGAGGTGTGGACGGTCACCCCTAAACTGGAAAACAGCTGGACGGTCTCTACACAAGGATGTTAAGGTGTGTCCGCAACATAAAGTGGGAGCAACACTGAACAAACAAAGAACCTTATGCTGGTCTTCCAAAACTGTCAGACAAAATACAAGCCAGGCATATAAGATTTGCCGGACACTCTCTCAGAAACAGCAAGGAAGTAGTCTCCAACTTGGTGCTATGGTCTCCAGCATATGGGAGGAGGAGGGTTGGAAGACCACCCCTCACATACCTAGATGTGCTGCAAAGATTCGAACTCTGACCTTCCGGAGGATAAAGCGGACGCTCTACCAACTGAGCCAAATCCCCGGTCAAGGTCACCCCTTTGTACATGAGGAGGACCTACATTACCAAACTTGAATTCTAGGTAATTTACAGGCGCTCCCCGACTTATTCATCCGTTTTTACACACCCCCCCCCAAAAAAGTCAAATTTTGAGTTTAGACATACCTACGTAGTACGCTGACGTAATGACACTGCATTCATTGTTTACAAACTACAAGTTGAGTGTATATATATCAATCACACACACATACATACATGCATATCTCAGCTATATAGCGTGTTACCCTTGTGTTGAGAGGTCTCTGTGATCTTTGTGTTTACACTGTTTTGCGAACTTTTGCAACCCTAAACAAATATGGTTGGTCAGAAGCGCAAGCCTACTAGCATGGGTGCAAGTCACATACACAGATGAATTAACTATCTGCTCAGATCGGCACAATCTACCATGTATACTCAGTTAAGCAAAGAGTTGTAAAATGAATGAAAACCTGAATCCACAAATTACAGAACAATTCCAGATATTGAATCCTAAGTGTCTATACTTATTTTTATATTAATATTCATTAGGATTTGTACGTATCTCTTGAATAAAGTTTACTTACTTACACAAAGGAAAGCGTTGCTGGGATTCACATCAGTGCAGGCTGTGTTCTAAACGAGTTCAACAGCACCTTTGTGCACTTGAAAGACCGGAAGTCTGTATAACCCACATCAAGTACACACTTTCGCAAGTACACTACTTTCGGTATTGAGCACCTCACATATTGTAAGCGTTGATTGGCTGTTTTAAGCTTCATGTAAAGTAACTCGGTATAAATAAGTGACTTATTTGAAATTAATGTTGATATTTTACATTTTGTTTTTATTATGTTATGTTTATAGTAATTGATTTAGGGATGTTTTATGAGATACTGTAATGTTGTTTATGGATGTATAGTACAGTATGAGCGTCATACGTCACTGTAACAACTTGCGTTTTTAATTGGTTCCAGATGGCCTAACGCAAGTTGAAAGTGAACGCAAGTCGCGGAGCGTCTGTACTTCTAAAGTTATTGCACTGACAAAGACAGACAGACCCATCGCTACAGCTCCCTCTGCGCTGACCTCCAGTGACAGCAGTAGCACAATTATGTGACCCAATTACACTCTAAAGTAAATGCACAAAACTGATAGTTTCCATTGTTATTACACCGAGATTGGTTCATTTTTGTTTGTCACTAGTAACAAATAGAAGTACCACCAATGAAGTCCTACTTTGTAAATTACTTTATAATGGCACGCATGTGGTGGACAAACCTGGCCTGCCCAGTGTGTGTAGGGGTGGAGGCTGTCCTGGGGTGATGTTTGACGTTTGCTGATGATTTGGGGAGCTCTGAGAACTCACACTTGAAGAAGGAGAGGAGTTTGAGGTAAAAATAGCAGCTGGGGCAGAGTTGACTGGCTGAGAGGAAGAAATGACTGCTGATTTCACCACCACCTAAATCATCAATTGATAAAGGGACATCATACCAACACAAAGAAAGGAGAGAAAAAAAAAAAAAAAACCCCACACACAACACAGTGAACAAATGGCAGATAAATACATCACAGATGGCTTTTGAATGACACCTGATAATTTAAGCTGTAGTATAGGTAATCAAAAACCTGTTGTGAGTAACTATAGGTAGCAACACCCTCTTGTGGTGATCCAGCACGTGATCCACCCTCTTGAATGGTCTATAAAACAAGAATCAAACAGCACATTTATGAAACTCCTGCAAAGCATGCTGCCCTCCCAAGCCAGACCGCAGTATCTGCAATTTTAGCCAAATTGGCCTTTTATGTTTTTCTGACTAAGTGCAATCAGCTCCACCTAGTGGGCTCAATTTTCTCAGTTTCATGATTTTGCAGATACTGCGGTCTGGCTTGGGAGGGCAGCTTGACATTTCAATTAAAACTGAAATAGACCATCATTACTTTAAAGCAGTACTTCTTGCTGTGATTATTCAGACTGCTTTGTTGATTTTATTACAACCAAGTAGGAGCCACATCTTCCACCTGTTTAAATCAGCTGATCTTTATTTTCAATAAAATTGCTGGTGCAGCACCTGCTTGGTTGGAATGAAAACCTTTATTCACAACCAGAGTGTGTGGATGAGATTAAATACACCTGTGCTATGGATAGCCCAAAAGTGTATTTAAAACAAAATAAGAGATGCTCAATGGTATGATATGAGGGTTAAAATGCACAATAGGATGATGCAAATAAGATTCTGTGAAAGTTAAATTAGTTTGACTGGTTGAGGAGCAGTTGAGGATTGCAAGCAAGTATAATGAACAACAACAGAGTGAACATAACGTGTATGCTCAAGTGACTTTTTTAACAGAGGTTCAGTAGATGGTAAAACATGGCTGCTTACAACTTTTGGTTCAACTTCCATGAAGGTTAACCACCACCCCGCCGCCAAAAAATAAAATGAATAAATATGCTTAGTTTCATCTCCACTTTTAAGCAGATAAGACTGCCTTTAATGACAGACTATTAGAAATTGAGAGCAAATCACAGCATCCAGATTGCATCACATGGCTTCCAACATAGCAACTATGGAAAACTCATAAGAAAAAAACCGCAGTTACTATGATTGATACTCTGACATGTCAAAATTGATTTGTGTATTTACAATACACCGAGATGGTGAAAATTGTACAGTAGGTGCTACAATGTTTCCCAGAGTCATGAGCACAGTGTTAATTTCACTGACATTCCAACTGTAGGACTATAACGATCCACATGTTTAAGCTCCCCTTTTCTCTGAATGTTCATAACATCCCCAAATTTGCTATTTTGTGTTTAGCTACTGTCATATTCTCCATTATGACATGGTGTTCCTCTTCAAATTTATACACCAGTTGATTGCTATTGCACATTTAGCATTTATAATAAATTCTAATATTTGTGTTGCATTCAATGCCTTTCAAGTCAACCATCACAGCTTCAGAATGGAGTAAAATGCCATGTGCTGTATTAAATACAGCATTATCACGAGTCAATTTTAATTAAGATTTAAATGAACTAATTAATTATCATCTAAAATCATGCCAATGTGGAGCACCTTTCATAGACGGTCCAGGCCTTTGTGTAGTCAAGTGTACTGATCATAGTATTGTACATTTAAAAAAGGCTCAGTTTCCTTATTACGAGTATTCAAGTCAGCGAGGTTTCAAATGCAAGTTTATTTCATGTTCTATTTTATAAGATCAATTAAGGGTGGGATTGTTTCCCCACATTTATCATGTGTGTGAGATGTGCATGTGTATTGTTCTCAATACAAAGAAATTGTATTCTAGTTAGTATGCAAAACCTTCAACATTGCTAGCAACTGGAGCAGGTTTTCATCGAAGACATTAATTTAGCACTGTAACCCGTCAAGAGATTTCCCAATACTTTTAACAATCTGTCCGATTGTGCCAAGAACACCGCCATAACTCTGGGATAGCAATGCCCAATACCAGTGCCAGTGGTAATAGTAGCCCATAGAAGAAACAGTTATCAGTCACAGCTTCACGTACCAGCACATTTACCCTCCAAATGGTTGCTTGATTTGCACAAAAATAATTAAACAAACAAACTATAAATAGATAGAGGGGCTCAAAACTACTACTACAGCCCATGTACACTGAAACATTCACAGCAGGTGACTTGATGTGCAACCTGATACAAAAATGCCAGTAACTTGTTAACTTGAATTTCTTAACGGGATAAGAGAAATATTCAGAGGGGCAGTGGTGGTCTAGTGGTATAGGGCGCTGGATCGCTGATCCAAAGGTTGGGGGTTCGAGTCCCGTCCCACTCTCCACAAGGTTGTCACTGTCCCCCCCCAGTGCAGCTAACTGGGTTATCAAAGGCGGGCCATGTCTCTCACTGTCTATGGTGAGAGGCATGTAAAAGAACCATTGCTGACTTTCGTAAAAAGTAGGCTGCAAAGTCGTCAGCGTGTTTCTGTCCCTTACTAAAAAGGGTTGTGACGGGAAGGGCATCCGACGTAAAAACCTCTGCCGAATCAAACATGCGAATCAGATGATTCGCTGTGGCGACTCCCGAGTAAAAGGGAAAAAGCCGAAAGGAAGACATAAGAGAAATATTCAGCCCGCAACTTTCAGTATGCACAAAGTAAAATCAAACATTTGAGGGAGGCAGAGGAGGAGAAAAACACAGGAATCATGAATGTCTTGTTCATGTTATTAAGATTAAAAAGTTTGCTTCAATTAATATAACCAATAAAAGAAAATCAAGTGACCTAGTAATATTATAATGCACAAATCACTCATTTGCTGAAATGCTCTAGTATGTACTAAGGAAACACTCCACACAAGCAGAGGGGGAATATGCAAGCTCCACTTGAAAACCCAGGACCTTCTTTCCATGAGGCCAACGTGCCAAACAATACATTCCCGCACCTCCAAACAATTATGTGAAAAGTCTTAGCCAGAGTATTTGATGTTTTATAAAAGATAAACACCACAAAATGGTGCATACTGGCTTTACTAACTCTCTGTCCACTACTATTTTATCATGGATCTCTCCCAACCATCACCATCACGAGACAATTATAAAAAGCTCATGTCTTGTGTTTTAAGGATGAAGATTAATTTCTACCAATGTTCTTAACACATTTATTTGGACAGCTGTGACCTAATCGTCAGAGATGTGGCTTTTTCATTCATGGCGGAAGTGCCTTTAAACAAGGCACCAAACCCCCAACTCCTCTCCGGGTACTGCAATATTTAGCAGATGCTGTTGAGTGTGTGCACATGCACACTTTGGATGGGTTTAAATGCAGAGGTCAAAACTTCCCTCGAGGATTTAATACAGTATAATAACTTGGCTCACTCCTCCACTGCCACACATTTTTCCTGCTGGTTTGAGAATCCAACCAGAAACCTTTTGATCCCAAAGTCACTTCTCTAAACCATTAGGTTATGGCTGTCCAATGTGGTTAATTTAAATACACAAGGTTTATAAATTTAAAAAGCATTGGGTAATTCATTTACTGTTTTAATTTTAAATTTATACATAATTTCAGAAAAAAATGTGACATGAATACTGCAAAATTATGAATAAGTCATTACCAGATTCGCACTGGACTCGGAGGTATAAACAGCTGGACACTGAAATCCTGCATCTGCAAGCCAAGAAGGAAGCACAATATTTAACACAATAAAAAAAAAGTACATGATAAATCAAAGCTAGCAGAGAGCAGTGAGGTATACAATTTATTTTTAACAGAACAGTACACTAACCAGTAGCGGAAAAAACATACTCCGAGTATTGTCCTGTAAAAGAAAAATGTGTAGGTGTTCCCGCATTTAAAGTGTAGTTAATCATCTTAATATAGAAAAATGTGTGAGGCCTATAAAAAAAAAAAAAAAAAAAGACTACCATGGCCTCCAGTGGCGCTCCTCTCATCAGCATCCTCCTCAGAGGATGTAATAGGCTGTTTGCCTGGTGGGGTAGGGCTTGGGCCTCTTGACATCCAGTAAGTAGCAGCACTAGGAACCATGGGACTGGCAAGAGATTGTCCCTACACCAAACATATATTGAAAGAAATTCAAAAAGTAGGTCAATCAAGTTTTTCCTCAAGTCAGTAGTTATTCACACAAGAGTAATACAAACAGAAACTGAAGAGAAAGCATTGTCATCTTCCCCATCCATTTCATAAAAGGAGATGCCTTCTTCCAAATCCTGGGCTTCCTCTGCTGACTCGGGCACAAAGCCAAACTGGCACTCCTTATTGATAGACGGCATATGACGCCTGCTTCTGCTGAATATGAACACACAAAATAGAATACGGAACAATAACAAAGATTTACCATAATAATGCCTGCATTTAATATACAGTATTCAATGTAATAAGTGCCCCCCCCCCAGTGTTTTTGATCTTGCGTCTAATAACCGTCCATGTGTGCTGGTAGCAAAATGATAAACTTATGCCCCCATGTCACTAGAGCGCGGAATGCAATAATTGTAGTGGAAAGGCGCAGAACATAGTCTACGGAGGAGCATCGGCATTTTTACATGGAAAAATGGGTCAAAATCCTACGGAAAATTGTACATTAGGAACACTTTCGGAATGTTCACAGCATGTGTGGAACAGACACGGAAAGACCATGGTACAATTTAGGAATACATACGGAAAAGTGCAAGGATTAACTACGGAACAAGTACAAATAGCCATGGATGGCAGAAGGAAGATTTTCAGATAATTCACGGAACGTTCACGGAACATTTGAGGAATAGCTACGACACTACTTCATTTTAGAAGGAAGAGCTTCAGAATGATTACGGGAACATGCGGAATGAAAGCGGAACATTTGCATTCAACATGGAATAAGTGAGGAATACCCAGCGTAACCATGTTTCAATACGGAAAAAATCAGCAAAGATCAAAGGATTTGCTCCTGATTCCGCATATAAATTCACGGATTCGACCAAGGAATCTCATTCTGCAAATATGTTCCTATTATTTGCACCTTCAATACAGCATTCCTAACTACAAAAAAAAAAAAAAAAAAAAAAAAAATGCACAGAAGTCGTCAAAACCACAGTGATTATAACTTCAAAACTTTATTACATGAACAGAAAACAGAAAAAATTGAAATCAAAACACAAAAGTCTCACGGTTCACTGGTGGAGTTTGTGTCCTCCAAGTCATCACAACACTGTCTGAACACACTGGAAATGTTGAACAGGCTGGGCTCACTTTCACTTGTGTTGAGGGGAATGATGTGTGTGGCATCTTCTGCAATCTGGAGGTTGACAGCTGCAATGTCCTGTGCCCCCTCTGACGTTGATGACAGTGGGCGTGGAACCGCCGGAGCCAGCTGCAGCAGCAATCTTTGCCTTCAGAGAGACAACGTTCCTCCACTGTACCTCGACAAGGTGAGACATAGGAAGCTGAAGCTGTCGTATATCCACTGGTCCCTCTGAGACATGTTCATGTCAGCTTGCCCCGACTTCCAACGACTTAGTTAACCCAGCCTCGTCCGCACACTCTGGAACCACCGCTACAGCTCCTTGGTCTTCCCCATGCGTGAAGCCTGATCAGCCCAGAGCTTGGCCTTGTGCTGCTTGTCTGTCCAGGATCAGATTTTTTTTTTGTTGTAAAGGTACTCATTCACCTGGATGAACTCTACCATGACCTGCTCCTTATCGGCGGTGAGCTTGATATATACTCGTGCCTTCTTGTTTGGGTCAGCGGCGATATCGGAAGCGATATCCAACTCCGCGTCGACCTCGGCTTCTTGAGAAGGCTCTTCCACTGGGGTTTCCGACGTTGGAGACCATGGTGTCTTGGTGGTTGTCTTCCTCTTGCCTTTCGACATTGTAGCGTCTCTCGAAATTAATGCCTCTTTGTCTTGTGCGCCTGTATTTATAGTCTAAGTGAGTTCCGTGAGTGTTCTGTAAGTCTTCCGTGCTATCCGTAACTATTCTGTGACCGTTCTGCTTTGTTCATTTTAATGTCTACGGAAGTTTTGCAGTGTTTCTCTATTGTTCCGTATGTATTCTGTGCCTTCCGTGAGTATTCTGTGGGGATCTATAGATGAACACAACTGTTCCACAGCCGCTTTTGACCATGGGGGGGGGCGCGACACACACGTCAAAGCCTAACGGTATAAAATGAAAGATTGCAAACCGTTTGCGGAAAATGACGTAATATTTATGGAAGAAATACGGAACCAAAGGGAACACTCACGGAAAATTTTTCCCGTGAATGTGTTTTTGAACATGTTCAAAAGCAAGTTCATGAAAGGTTTTGGTCTGCCAGAAGTGGAGGAACACGTACGGAACGACACAGAAGATGAGGGAATAATTGCGGAACGTTTCTGGATGACATTTTTGCTTCCCCAAGTCTGCAGCGCTCCAGTGAAATGGGGGTATTACCAATTTTATTCAATCAGTCTCTGTAACCGTAAAATGAGTTCACACGTTATTTCAAGATCCCCTGCCACTGGGGAATGTCTATAATATTCATCAGTAACAACACATTTGATTGATCCGCAGTGCTTTATAAAACAGAAAATATTTTGTCATTTTCTCTTGGTAAATGTCCAACAACTGATGAAACATTAGAAACTGCTACAGTGAAACTATGGGATGCTCTGAATGAATGGAGCAATGAGCCGATATGGACCTATCAGAAAGTGATTAGTATTTTTCACCCGATTCTCCTGCTCACTAACTTCTTTAATTTAAGCATGTTCCTGACCATGTGCTTTTGTTTATGTTCGTGTTGATTGGTTCAACGTGCCATGTGCTAAAGTTGACATTCGTGTTGATTGGCTCAATTTTACTTCCAGGAAAAGAGTTTAAAG
This sequence comes from Plotosus lineatus, assembly GCA_024760905.1. NCBI lineage: Eukaryota > Metazoa > Chordata > Actinopteri > Siluriformes > Plotosidae > Plotosus > Plotosus lineatus. The sequence goes on from CM045750.1 coordinate 14,129,962, forward strand.
GAACAACACCGGAGGGAAAAGTAAGGGTTCTTTATTTATGCTGTTTGTTTATTTTCAGCTTTCACATAAGTAGTCTGGTTGATGCCACAAAATGAATAACAAATACCAGTAAAACTCTTATTGTTCTGTTATTATTCATGATTTTCGATCTCGATGGTAATACAATTGCCGTTCCACTCTGTTGGTAGCATTTTAATAAGTGCCCACCCAGTCCAATTTTTTTAAGTGCCCTGGGCGCTTATCACGCCAAATATGGTACATAAAAGTAAGATCCTCTCTTTTTTTTTTTTTTTTTTTTGAGTTCACAACACTGGTCTTGAAGTTCCCTTGTTCCATCATCTTTTTAATATCAGATTCTATATCAACTCAAAATAGCCATGTAGCAATAGCATGTAGCGGAAAAATCCAAATCTGTTTGGATCATTGTGTGTTCCTACTAGGTCCTGTCTAACAAATGATCATCCTCCCCATCACCTAAAGTTGGCAAACAGGAGAGGGGCATAGAAGGGGTGCATAAGAAAGTAGAAACACAGCAAGTAGGAAAAAGTTTGAAATGAAATACAGTGCAACCTCACCTTACAAAATTAATCTCGTCCAGAGGCGGTTTCGTAACCTGGATTTTTCGTAAGTAGAACCACATTTTACATGTAAAACGCGTGATTCGTTCCAAGGCCCCCAATACTCCCCTTTAAAAAAAATATAAAAGCATACCTTTTAAGGTACATACTTCATGTTGACCTTGTCTTCTTACCAGAGATATAATCTTACAAAAGTTTATGAAGGTCAAAAAATAATCGGAGCTAAAAAATAAAGTTGCAATGAGCATATTCGAAAAACTCATGAAACAAGCTGCTGCTCAGAGGGGGGGGAGCTGCGTCATCCCTCCTAGCCAATGGGAGGCCAGCGGGGCGGGATGCTGGGAGATAGCCAATGGGAAAGAGCTGCGTCATCCCTCTTAGCCAATGGGAGGCCAACGGGGCAAGATGTTGGGAGATGGAGTCAATGGGAGAGCATTGTTTGAATTTTTGAGATGGCGCTTTCATAACATGAACTAATTTCGCATCCAGAGACAAAAAATTTAGGAAAAATGTTTTTCATAACCTGGATTTTTCATTTGTTGGGACTATCGTAAAGTGAGATTCCACTGTATTGGTTGCTCAGACCTTCTGTCCATGCTATTATCCAACAATCTCAGAAAATAAAATTTACTGAGCAGGTTATCCTGTGTGTGTTCAGAGATCATTGGCCCCCCAAGAGACAAGCCTCAGCAACAGATTTTTATTATTTATATATACACACACAGGGATCCCTCACTTTCCGCAGTTAATTGGGCCCGAGACACCCCCTTGACACCCCACCCCCGCAACCACCAAATTCCGTGAAGTAGAATCACCACCACCCATATAATAATGCATAAGATGCAAATAAAATATAAATACATACATACAGACACACGCACGCAGATGCAAGTGCATGTACTCACATGGGCATCTGACAAAAATGTAACTAGTTTTGATGGGAAGTTTTGGGTTGTTTTTTTGTGCGTTTGTTTAGGAGGGGTTTTTCTTCTTTGCATAATTGGCCTTGTTTTGGTGGCATTTTCCTTAATTTTTTCCCCTATTCGTCCTTATTTTTTTTTTAATTCAATGAATATTATTTAAAAAAAAAAAAAAAAAAAAAAACCCACAATGCACTGAAGCCACGCACACACACACACACAGACTGAACAACCTTAGTTGCCTCAAAAATTCAGATTGCTTTGGCCCTTCTTGACATGCCCACCTACAGTGGCCTGACATGTCTCAAGGATGGGAGACAAGCACATCCTAAAGATCCTGCTGTACGGTCAACTGGATGAAAAACCGAGGTCACAAGGACGCTACGAGGACATCCTCAAGGTAACTCTTAAGTGTGAGATCAACCCGGATCCCAAGGGGATGTTAGACATGGTCGCATAGCATCAACATCCACCATCACAGCTGCCTATACACCATATACAGCCATCACCACCTCAATCAGCACTTTCACCACCCACTCAATGCATCTGCTTCATCTTAAAGACATGTGTATCTTATCTGTAGAGCAGCACTTCTCTGTCTAGTGATTACACACAAAAACTGTTGAAAACAAAATTTGCATTCCTAACTTTCATTTATATATATTTTTGATATATCGTACTAATCCTCCAACTGAAATTATTGCCTTGCATTCAACCCCTTCAAAGTGAGCACGCACACTCTGACCAGTAGACTGCCACATGTACATTACAGCACATAGTATTCCTGGCAGGCTCCCATCCAAGAACTAACCAGGCCCAACTCTGCTAAGCTTTGGAGATCAGACCAGAGCAGATGTTCTCAGGGTGGTATGGCCCTAAGCACATTTGCTTTTTTTTTTTTGCTTACAGGAAGCTTGCAAATACATAAAAAGGAATGAGAATGTGTGAAGACAATTTAAGTGCAGTCATATTGAATGAGTGTTCTTGAATTTAATATAGATTAAACAGGAGGGAAATAAATTACACCGGTTAGATCTTTTCATTTACAAGTTCAATTTTGTTCTCATACCAAAACTTGAAGGCTTTGGAGATTTACTTTTTTTCTAAATTTAGAACATGTCTGTGAACCATGGACAGTGTAGCATGGGATAATAGTTTGAGGTGGGCTGGAATATATGTTGAATTTCCAAGAAATAGACATGTAAATATTTAGATTACGGCTAATCTGCTTTTGAAAAAAATAGTATGCGTTTTAGTATTTCCCCCTAAAAAGTAAAAAAAAAAACACGTGAAAATTGAAGTATGAAAAACAAAATTTAAATTATTTATTTCAAAATTATCTTTTATGACAAAAGGTGGAAAGTTGTCATTGTATTTGCCAGTTGGCCATATTCCCCTGCAAACGCCTTACTAGCTGACAATACTAGTGCAGGTAAAATGAATGTGGGAGTACTCAGTGAAGCTGTGAAATCTGGGTATTACATTTAAAAATAAATAAATACATTTACTGTGGCTATACAAGCTTGGCAATGACTTGAGGTAATTGTTACGGTGCGTCTCCCTAGCAATGAGAATTGTAATAAACAGTTTAATAATGACCAAATGAGTCTCTGGTGAATCTTGGCATGTTACTGGCACTTTTGAAGTAATACTGTAAAATTCACCTAAGGGGAAGAAATTGAACAGCAAATGTTTCTCCACACATAGCTAGCCTATGGAATCTGGGGCAGGGACTTGTACTGAGTGACATTATTAAGGGATAGCTCACAGCAGTCTTCGCCAATGTTGGGTGCTACTGAAAATGTTTATTCTCACCGTGACCTGAATGAATAACTGTCAAAACCCTGGTAACAGCGTTTACTTGGGCTGGAATAGTATGCCACCTCAGGTCCAATAAAATGGTGTCTGTTCATGAAACGTGTTGAGCTTCTGGGCAGAACAGAAAAAGCACAGAAAGAGTAGGAAAACAAAAAGACACGAATACAAAAATCAGGAATGACATTCAGCTGGTTAGCAGAACTAGCAGCTAATCACACACACGTATATTATATTTACATTTTTATTAAATAACCGTGTGCTTTCAAAACAAGAGCTTCAGGGAGATTGTCTAACCTGGATGGACCATAGCCACGTGGTGGTCTTGAGAAATGTGGGCGACAGTGTTCGTAGGCCAAATTTGTTTGGGGTAGTGCAGGGCCATGCATTCCAGAACGCATAGTTGTCAAATTCCCTGAACAAGGTTGTAGACGTGGGGGTAGACCAGCCTGAGGGCGGTTGTATGACATGTTCAACTCTTTCCCTCGAGACTTCTTCAGAAATCTGCGCCTCACACACAGCTCTGGGTCTGGGCCAGACAGACATTTATTATAATAAATAAAAGTTTGTTACAGAGGGGGGAAAAAAATCAGAACGAGTCTTCCAATAATCTCATCCTAAAGTGTTACTGTATTAAACTTGCTAATGGCAAAAAGTGACAACTATACATACCCATTTACTATCAAAATCAAACCAACTACACACAATTTTATCACATGAAATCTACATACAAGAAATTATTCACACCCCCCGTTTCAATTTTTCAAATAGTTAATTTGATTCAACGAACAAGGTTGTCGTTTTTTTTTTACCAGAATGGCACCAGCTTCTTCCAAAAGAAAACATGAACAAGAGGCATTGTGGAAAAAAATTTCTCCTCAACTTTTATTTACATTTGAACAAGTGGCATCTCCAAAATTGTTCATATCCTTTCCAAACTGTGAAATCCAAAGTTCTAGATCATTCAAAACAGTTCAAGCTGTTCTGAAGCTTCTTAATCGCCCCGATTCATTGGGAAAAGCTGCCTTGTCAACTGACCAGGTGAAAAACAGCAGCTCTATGCAGTTGGTTTGTGGCCAGTCATAGCGAAGTAAAAAGTACTCACTGAGAACCTTTGGCTATGCATTGTGGCTGCTAACAAGTCAGAAAAGGGCTATAAGGCCATATGTAAAATGTTTTCAAATTCCAGTGGCTACAGTGAAACGTATTATTTTAAAAAATATGAGACATTCTGGATTACAGAAAATCTCAGGACATGATCGAAAACCAAAAGTGACAGCTGTGGTTTCAAGGAGGATGGTGAGAGGTGCTGCTGGCATTTCAAGGCACATTGCTGGGTTGAAGACATGGAAACAACAGAAGCAAAAATCATCACCACCACCACTCAGCAAAGAAACTTGGCCTTGGGCACCAGTGTACATTTCCATATGACAATAACCATAAACACACAGCAAAAATGGTAAAGAAATGGTTAGCAAACAAAAGCATTAACGGTTTGCCGAGACCCTGATAGCATCCTGACTAATCCAATTGAGAATCTGTGGCAGGAACTAAAGATCAAGGTGGCGGCAAGGAGACCCTCCTACCTGAAACAGTTGGCGCTCGTCTCTAAAGATGTCTGGCTGTCCTCCTTTCGGCTTTTTCCCTTTTACTCGGGAGTCGCCACAGCAAATCATCCGATTCGCACGTTTGATTTGGCAGGAGGTTTTTACGTCGGATGCCCTTCCTGTCACAACCATTTTTAGCAAGGGACAGAAACACGCTGACGACTTTGCAGCTACTCTTTACGAAAGTCAGCAATGGTTCTTTTACAGGCCTCACACCATAGACAGTGAGAGACATGGCCCGCCTTTGATTACCCAGTTAGCTGCACTGGGGGGGTGACAACCTTGTGGAGAGTGGGACTCGAACCCCCAACCTGATCCAGCACCATATACTACTAGACCACCACTGCGCTCGTCTCTAAAGATGAATGGGTAAAAATACCAGTGGAGACGTACAGAAAACTGGTCAGCCATTATAGGAAATATTTGATTGCTGTAATAGTCAATAAAGGCTTTTCTATTGGTTATTGCAAAGCTCATGGACAAATTTTGGACATAGCACTTTTTGTTCAAATATGTCTTCCTTCTGGTTCCTTTTCTTTTAGTTATACCGTCACAGCCAGTCACACCTTAGTTGTACTCAGCAATAATAAATATTTCCATTCCAGTTTAATCTCTCGCTCGGCTTGTGAATCCTATGGTTTTCTGGATCCTGCGCCCTGTCCTGGTGTGCTGATACTAGCTGGAGTTCTCATCTTGGAAGTTCCTCCTTCCTGCTGATGAAGATCTATATGAACCCAGATGTGCATTAAGAGACTGTGAACACGACTTTTCATTGCTCATGATAAACTCTTTTCCCACAATTATTTCCTATTTACAGCTGTGGTATAACAACCAGGCTACATTTTGGAATGTAATTAATTTCTAATATACGATTTGTATCTTTATGGTTTCACCCAAATGAGGATGGGCTTCCCTTTTGAGCCTGGTTGCACCAAAGGTTTCTTCCTCATATCCACTGAGAGAGTTTTTCCTTGCCACTGTTGCCACATGCTTGCTCATTAGGGATGTGTAGGGGTTGTAGAAAATGTTTACGTTCTTTGGAAACTCCTACTTTTATTGTGTAAAGCTGCTTTGTGACAATGTCAACTGTAAAAATTACTATACAAATAAAGCTGAACTGAAAATTAAATAAAATTTAGGAACTAATTTTCTCCACAGTGACGTCTCTTGTAGATCGTCTTATCTTTTGGAAGAAGGCCGAGTCATTGCCGGTCAAAAACTACACTGGTTGAATAAAAGTAAGTCAAAGTTTGCCATGGACAAACATCCCCCCGCCCCGATCCACAAAGAGAGACAAACTATTATTCACCTAGATCACCCGAGTACTGTTCAGATTGGCTGTAGGAATTGTTTTTTCTGCTTGGGGTAATGTTCCATGCCGGTACAGGATTCACTGGCTTCAGATTAGTCAAGGACACCAAGTGTCTGAAACATCAAAATAATACTGAAGTACTGTAATCCTAAAGAGGAACACCCCCCCCCCCTCCACACTTGTTTTTTTAAAATACAAAGAACAGTTTTGATAGATCAATGAAACATTCACGTGTTATGCAGAACTCACTTTTCTCCCAGCTCTTCAATAAACACCGTCACACCACTGGGATGAGACCCTACCTCCTGGATGAAAGCATTGTAATACTTCCCCTTTGGATCCAAACGTACCTGCACAACCAGACAAAAATTATATGGGCAGAGGTTTGTGGACACCAGCTCATCACACGCAACATACAGATTTTCCTCCATATATCAACTCCACTTTGCAGAAAGCTGTCTAAAAAGAGTTGTAATTGTAACAAATACCCCCAATGAACCTCAGACCTACAAGATACTACAAGGTAAGAAATAATGGGCTTTTAGGGCCATTCTTGTTCAATGGGATAATTTGTACAATGGTGTCTGATCTATTTGTTTTGCAACCTTCTGACGAAAGGTTAACATTTTGATGTGATGGTCAGGTGTGGTCAAACATTTACTTGCATATCTTAAGTTGAAGACCAATTTAAAAATCAGCAAAATAAAAATTGTACATTAACCTGATAGTCATACCTGACATTTGTCCCCCAAGAAATACTGTCTACCAGCAAATACCATATAATCAGTCTTCTGGAGTTCTGCAACACACAAAATACAGCATCATTAAAAAAAGTACAGTAGGCCCTTGGCTATTCGTGGTTTTGCACTTGCACCTGCGCATATTCGCGAATTGCCGAGCAACTGTCACATGATTCAAATTCAGCCAATGGCGGTCCTCCTCCCTGCTGATTGGTTGAGATGATGTATACGCACCCTTGTTCCTCATTCGCGCACAAGTTGTGAATGAGCTTTTTTTTTTAGTGTGTTTGAATTACCAGTTAAGCTCCATGATGCCACTCAAATACTGGCTAAGCATATCTCTTCTGAAGAAATAAGACTTTCTCCTGAAGAAACGAGTTTCCTCTGAAGTGCCTGAAGAGGATCAAGCTGAACTTTTGTCAAGCACTGTAGTATCAAAGTCTTTTTCAATTATTATTCAAGTACAGTACGCAAGTTAATGGTTAGAATGTTTGTGTGTGTGATTTTATGTACTGTGCTGTATCATGCTCATCCTTTTGTTTATCCAATTTAGTACATTTCATGTTCTTTTGTTATGGTCTGTGTTTTTGGGAGAATCTGATTTTTGCGGCTGTGCCTCTAACTCTTTTCTCTCCGCTCCGGCTGAGGGGCGTGGCTGAGCTGCTCAAACTGAATGCAGCTCATACCTGAATTCAGTCTGCTCATCTTCTCCCTATAAACACAAACCGCACACTCACCTCAGTTAAAGCAAGCTGCTTAAGTGCTTACCCTTTGAATAATAAAACCACTCTGCCATCTCGTACTGCCTCCTGCATTCTGGGTCCGGCTGAAAGCTCATTAAGTCACACTTATGTTCTTTATGTACAGTACAATAAATGTATGCGGCTTGTGAGACAAAGCGCATTCGGACTTCCAATCTTTCAAGCGAGCAAGTGCACGTTGAATACTTGATTAGTACTCAAGCTCCACTTGCTCACTTGAAAGATCAGAAGTCTGGATAAGCTGTGCTTTGTCTCACAAGCACCATACGTCACTTGCGACAAGCGTCTACAGTCGGTGGCGCGCCTCAAAATGATGCAATGCCTCCCTCTAGTGAGTGTCTGATAAGTATTTTTAACCATTAATGAGTTGTTCCTGTAGGTTCATATATATATATATATATATATATATATATATATATATATATATATATATATATATATATATATATATACATACACACACACACAGTTGACCCCCGACTTACGAAACCCCATGGGTACAAAAATCCCAGGTTACGAAAAACATTTTCCTAAGTTTTTGTCCCCGGGATACGAAAACAACATCCTCTTACAAAAAGCGCCATTCAAACGCACCAATCAAAATTTCACATGATGCGCAAGTTGCTCTCTCATTGGCTGTCTCGCAACATCCCGCCCCTCTGGCCTCCCATTGGCTAGGAGGGATGACGCAGAACCAGAAGGAGATCTTAAAGCGGAAATACAGTGAGGACCTCTGACCTTTCAAACAGGCAATGTAATTCCACTTTAAATAAAACATCCCATCCATGTGTGTGTGATAGAAAGAGAGAGCGAGAGAGACACAGAAGGAAGCTTAACTCTTTAGTTTAGTTTTTTTAAGTTGTTTAATTTAGTAAATATTTAATAAATGTGGCACATGTGAGCTCATCTCTAATTCCGAGCCCTCAAGAAATCAAGTTAAAGTTGAGCGTGGACCTCCGATCTGTCAAGCAAAGAATGCACTTTGAATTCCAGGTCTTGTGGGTGTGGCCCGCAGCGATACAATAAACATTTAATGTATATACAATACACGTTTAATGAGTATGTGTGTCTGTGTTAATAAAAAAAAAAAAAAAAGTTTAACGGTTTAATTAATAAATATGTTAATAAAATGGTTTAATAAATAATTTTTTTACTTTTAACACATTTAATATTTAACACATACCACTGAAAGTAGCAACTTGAAGCAAGTTCACTTGCTTGCGCTTGAGACAAAGCGCAGCCTATCCGAACTTCCGGGCTTTCAAGTGAGCAAGGTATAGCGACTCTCCGCAGCATTAAAGTTAATAAATAACAAAAAACCTACAAAAACCCTGTTTTACATTGTTTTTCTCTTGTGAAATCTAAGGGGGTACTCTTACCCAAATATTCCATAAACATCTTAGATATTTCATGAACAGTTTGGTACCAAATAATGGCACAGAACATGAAGCCTTTAAAATGGCCTTTAGTGCCATTTAAAATCTTGCCTGCTGTTATGTACTGTATAATATTTTGTTTTAATTACGAATTCAAGATGTGGACTACAAACTTACCTTTGCGGCTGTCGTGCCACACATCAAACTCCACATTTCGATACAACTCTGGCTCCAAGGCTTTCAGAACCTTGTAGGGAAGACCAAGCAATCCTGGGGAATCTGTAGCCTAAAGTTAAAGTTACAAAATGTCACCACAATGTGTTTATTTAAAAAAAAAAAAAAGAAGAATTTCTCACCTTTCCCCCAGCCTGTTCTTCAGTTCCAACTTTAACTTTTTCCTCAGAGCGGTTGTGTCCACTTTTCCCCCATTCCTCTCTACAAATGTAATGCAAGTTTAAATAAAATTATACACAAGTTAAAAATGATCATTTAAAAAAAATAAATAAATAAAAATACAATATCTAATTGAATGTAGGTTAAGTTCATAAATGTTTGAACCATCATTTTGCCTCTGTACACAATAGATTTGCTCTTCATCTCCAAATGGATCATGTCCTGCTCAGATTTAATCAAATATGTCAAAACATTTAAGTGCAGATAGATAATTCAAAATAGCAAAAGCAACCCAAGAGCTTTTCGACGCCAATAATAGGAAAGTACTTTAACACTGGAGTCAATTTCCTGATTTCACCCAATGCAAATGATCTTTTCACCATAACAGTGGTGGTGTTTCTTACAGCATGGCCTTTCATTACAAATAATTAAATATTTCTGAACACGAAAGGGTGACAATTTTTGCATTCTGTAGAGCCCCGAAACACAATCACACTTTTCTCACAGATAAGCAGGACTCATCACTGCAAGCAAAACAACAGTTAGTTATTAGATCTCAACATCCTCAATACACTAATGTCGATGGTTATGCTTGAGTAGCGAAGCTTTAACCTTTCAACCACATGAATGTGTTTTGGCTTCCTAACAACATTCAAAGCCATGAAAATTAACCTTAATCCAGCAAGAAAAACATGTAACACCCAATTTAATTTATTTTTTCCTTCAAATTTTGCAAATTACTTATGTTGTGCATTATTTCTCTTAAAAAAACAAACAAAAAAAAACTATAAGCCACCATGAGACCAGGAGAACGTCAGGAATAAATTAACCCATTGTTTCTTCTGGGGCCGATGGCATAGTGGTTTGGGTGCTGGGCTCATGATAAGGAGGTTGTGTTTAAATCCCAGTTAGACCCCTGGGGCAAGGTCTTTACCACAAGTGTGCCTCTGTCCACCCAGCAGTATAAATGGTTACCAGTAAAAGAAAAAAAAAAATACTGGGAAGGTAACCTACGATGGATTGGAGTCCCATCCAAGAGGAATTGAACTCCTGGTAACTTCACGCTATGGAAACTGGGAATAAGCACCGGCCTGATGAGCCACTAGGCTCAGGTGTAAAAAGCCCAACAGACTCCCTACATTGTTTACGGGAAAATGTTTCAATTTACACACACAAAAAAAACCCAACAACATTTAAATTAAGCTTGAAAACTAAGATTCCCCTGTATGTTGAGTGAAATCACCAAAGCTACATTAAATCTAAGCTTCAATTCAAGTGCATTTACTCAGTGGGGGGGCAGAGTGGTTAACACATCTGCCTCACAATAAGGTCCTGGTTTCGATTCCCATGTGGATTCAATTTCTATGTGGAATTTATGTTCTCCTTGTGCTTGTGTGGGTTTCCTCCACATACTCTGGTTTAATCCCACAGTCTAAAAACATGCACAGTAGGTTAATTGGCTGTTCCAAATCTCCCCTAAGTGCAAGTATGAATGGTTGTGTGAGTGTTGGCCCTGCGATGGCCTGGTGAGCTGTCCAGTTTGTTCCCCGCCTCAGATTCAGCTGAGATGGGCACCAGCCTCCCCGCTACTCTAATTAGGATTACGCAGTTCAGAACATGAATAACATCTTTACCAGGGTTGCCAATAATGATGAAGAGCAAATGTACTGTACTTAAATATTTTAAGGTAGTAGGCCCCTCTTCAGTTTCATGCAGAAATGAGTACAGTAATCATAGGAAGAGAAAATTTACCCATGATTCATGGAATAAAGAAGTAATAAACCCCCAGGTTTAATTAATAAAAACCTCTAATAGGTAATCATGCTCCGATCGGACATGGGGTGCAGAGAAAGGTGCAGATTTTTACGCGCAATCACACACACATCCACATGGTGCAAGTTGAAATAGCAGCTGTCACATAAGCCAAAGCTGAGCAGCTTATACTGAAATTGCCAACTAATTGAACTGGACCCATTGGACTTAAGATAATGAAATGAAGGCTACATGTAAAATACACCGGGGGGAGGGGGGGGGGGTCATTAAACAAAGCACTTGGATTTGTTTAATTTGTATTTTAAGGGCAGGTTCACTACAACAGGCCATGGGGAGGTGTCACGGATCCTTAATGATGATCTATATTCGATGAGGTTGTCCATTTTTTTCTCCAATCAGCCAAAACCAACCAAAAAAAGAACATTGCATTTTTTTTTACGGCTAGATCGCTTACATTTGGACCCTTAATTCCAGCACATGGTCACCGTGGAATAGTTTTGTCAAACTTAGGCAACATACCATTTATTTCCAACTAGAATTGGCTTCAGTTTTTCCACTGACATGTTGAATGGATGACAAGAAAAATTAAACCACTCCATAACATCATCTCCTGCACATCCAAAAAACTTTTAATAGCGTTTGGTTCAGGATTCTTTAATTTTAATAGGGTTAGGTTCAGAATATTGGGATTACAGTATTGAGGGGCTAACCTGCTTGTTCTGTACATCAGGTCATCGACTGACTTCATTCTATCGGCACAAATGTTGCTGAGCCACAACCTGACCAATTGAAGCAACAACAGTCACTAAATACTAGGGTATTGAACAAAGATCGCCATAACACTTTGGATTGGTGTGTAAATTTAGACCACAGTACTGTACATCTACTCTATTTTACAATTCATTTAGGGTTAAACTGGAAAAGAAAAAATATATATATAGAAACCTGGGAACACCGTCCTCAAGCTGATCATAACCAGCATCCTCACTGCACACAGAGAGGCTGTTTCTGTAGCGCTTCCCTCCTCCTCTGAACCCGTCTAGAGCCATATTGAGATCCTCTTCTTTTATGCCCAGAATACGCAAGTACAACAACTCGTATAACAGTGCTTTAAACACAGAAAGAGGAAAACTGAAGATCCAGCTTTTTTCGAAGATGCAAAAAACATTTCAATTCCAAAAGAGTTCCCATGCTTAAGTGAATATTTTATATATATATTATATATATATATATATATATATATATATATATAAAAATATTATATATACACACAGTATATGCGGACAGTGCTTTTTTACAGGAAGGGGGGGATACTTGGTTGTTAGTGTAAGTAAATGTAACATCTACAATTAAAATATAATTTTAAATTTATGAACTTTATTCTCAGATGTCATGGTTATCTTTGTAGGCCTATGCCAGAAACTCACACTGGCATATCGCTGCATTCACTGGGTAGGTCCTTGAGTACACAACGTCATAGTGGCCATTATTTGAACAGCAGAGCAAAATCTGTAACACAAAAATCTCTTAAATCATCATCATACAAAAAAACCAACATAATACTACAAAAGCAAAAATGCATGTGGCATGGAAGTCTATAACATGGCACTACATTGACTAATACACTGACTTATTTATTGCATTGCAAATCTGAGAAGGCATTACAGAGGGTTTGTTGGCATAATGATGTTTGAACTAGCAACCAGATATTCATTGGGTTTCAAATGTTAAAGACTATATTTCCGAGTTATGAATTATTGCAAAGTGTTCTGGACTACAAATTCCAATCTTTTTGCCATGAAATAAATACTGTCAATATCCTTGCTGCATTTTCTAGTAAAAGATACCAAAAAGCAAAAAAACTGCACATTTACATCTCTTGTCAAGACAGCAAACAAGCACTATTCACCCATCACAACACACCTTAGAAAAGTGATTGTCCTCCCCGATCTCAGTTGGTGACTTCCCAGGGTACCTGTAAATGATAAAGTGCCGCCTGTACCAGACACCACATTTCAATCACAACTTAAGCACATATGTAGTCACATAATTTCAGTTTACTTTTGAAAAACCAAGATTACAGTAAAACTAGGTGCCAGTAGTAAAAATTCCAAGAACTTCTGACACCTTTAAGTTTCCAGTTTCAGCTGGAAATGTTGTTTCTATAAAGATAGATATATTGTTTCTGTAAAAATAAGTTTGACATTTCAGTCATCTTCCAAGCATAAGCAGTTTAAAAAAATAAGAGGCCACATCGGATAGTTAGATATTTGTCAAAATACACTACATTGCCAAAAGTGTTCACACATCTGCCTTCACATGTATGAATTTAAGCAAAAGCCCATAGGATTTAATATGACATCATTCAACCCTTTGCAGCTACAACAGCTTCTACTCTTGCGAGCAAGCTTTCCACAAAGTTTGAGTGTGTTCATTTTAACTGGACTTCAAGAAGTGCATTTATGAGGTCAGACACCGATGTCAGACGAGAAGGCCTTAATCACAGTCTCTGCTGCAATTCATCCCAAAGATATTTTATTGGGTTGAGGTCAGAATTCTGTACAGGAAATTCAAGTTCTTCCACACCCAACTTGCTCATCCATGTCTTTATGGACTCGGTTTTTGCACTGGGGGCTTCATTTTATATACCCTTGCATCCGACGCTTCGCATTGCACTTTGTGGCTTGAATGCAGCTGCAATTCAATTAAAATCCATTCCTTGAAGCTCTCTATGCACTGTTCTTGAGTTAATCTCACAAAGTTCGAAGGTCTGTAGCGGTTAACGATGCTGAAAGTTGACAAAATCTGCACACTATGCGCGTTAGCATCTGCTGACCTCACAGAGTCATTTTACTTGACAATTACTTTGCGGCCAAGTTGCGGTCATTCCCAATCGCTTCACTTTGTTATACCAGTGACAGTTGATGGTGGAATATTTATTCGGAGGAAGTTTCAGGACTGGACTTGTTGCACAGATGGCCTCCAATCACAGTACCACACTGGAATTCACGAACCTCCTGAAAACGACCCATTTCTCATAAATGTTTGTAGAAGCAGTCTGCAAGCCTAGATGCTTGAATCTACAGGTCCTTCTCAAAAAAGTAGCATATTGTGATAAAGCTCATTATTTTCTGTCTGTCTTCCTTTCGGCCTTTTCCCTTTTCTCGGGAGTCACCACAGCGAATCATCTGATTCGCATGTTTGATTTGGCAGAGGTTTTTACGTCGGATACATTTCCTGTCACAACCCTTTTTAGTAAGGGACAGAAACACGCTGACGACTTTGCAGCTACTCTTTCTGAAAGTCAGCAATGGTTCTTTTACATGAACCTCTCACCATAGACAGCGAGAGACATGGCCCGCCTTTGATAACCCAGTTAGCTGCACTGGGGGAAAGCTCAGTATTTTCTGTAATGTACTGATAAAAATTAAACTTTCATATATTTTAGATTCATTGCATACCAACTGAAATATTTCCGGACTTTTATTGTTTTAATACTGATGATTTTCACATACAGCTCATGAAAACCCAAAATCCCTATCTCGAAAAATTAGCATATCATGAAAAGGTAGTCTAAATGAGCTATTAACCTAATCATCTGAATCAACCAATTAATTGTAAACACCTGCAAAAGCTTCCTGAGGGTTTTAAAAACTCCCAGCCTGGTTCATTACTCAAAACCACAATCATGGGTAAGACTGCTGACCTGACTGCTGTCCAGAAGGCCATCATTGACACCCTCAAGCAAGAGGGTAAGACAGAAAGAAATCTGAGTGAATAGGCTGTTCCCAGAGTGCTCGATCAAGGCACCTCAGTGGGACGTCTGTGGGAAGGAAAAAGTGAAAGAAGGGCCGATTCCAGACCTTGGGGGACCTGTGGAAGCAGTAAACCGAATCAGGAGTAGAAACATCCAGATCCACCGTGCACAGGCATGTGCAGGAAATGGGCTACAGGTGCCGCATTCCTCAGGTCAAGCCACTTTTGAACCAGAAACAGCGGCAGAAGCGCCTGACCTGGGCTACAGAGAAGCAGCACTGGACTGTTGCTCGGTGGTCCAAAGTACTTTTTTCGGATGAAAGCAAATTTTGCATGTCATTCGGAAATCAAGGTGCCAGAGTCTGGAGGAAGACTGGGGAGAAGGAAATGCCAAAATGCCTGAAGTCCAGTGTCAAGTACCCACAGTCAGTGATGGTCTGGGGTGCCATGTCAGCTGCTGTGTTGGTCCACTGTGTTTCATCAAGGGCAGGGTCAATGCAGCTAGCTATCAGGAGATTTTGGAGCACTTCATAAAGCTTTTCAGCAGATGGCAGCATGGAGATGAAGATTTCATTTTTCAGCACGACCTGGCACCTGCTCACAGTGCCAAAACCACTGCTAAATGGTTTACTGACCATGGTATTACTGTGCTCAATTGGCCTGCCAACTCTCCTGACCTGAACCCCATAGAGAATCTGTGGGATATTGTGAAGAGAAAGTTGAGAGACACCAGACCCAACACTGTGGATGAGCTTAAGGCCGCTATCGAAGCATCCTGGGCCTCCATATCACCTCAGCAGTGCAACAGGCTGATTGCCTCCATGCCACGCCGCATTGAAGCAGTCATTTCTGCAAAAGGATTCCTGACCAAGTATTGAGTGCATAACTGAACATAATTATTTGAAGGTTGACTTTTTTGTATTAAAAACACTTTTTATTGGTCGGATGAAATATGCTAATTCTTTTGAGAAATGGATTTTTGGTTTTTATTTACTTTTTTGCCAAAATTATCAATATTAAAACAATAAAAGGCTTTAACTACTTCAGTTGTGTGTAATGAATCTAAAATATATGAAAGTCTAATGTTTATCAGTACATTACAGAAAACAATGAACTTTATCACAATAGGCTAATTTTTTGAGAAGGACTAGTATACACCTGTGGCTATAGAGGTGCTTGGAACACCTGAATTCAATTAATTGGATAGATGCATGAAAACCTTTTGACAATAGTGTGTATAAATAAGTTATACATCAAATAAGATCCAAAAATGTAGGCACTATTGGCAAAAAATGTTAGTGGAGATGAGAAAAGCAGATTCCTAAAAACTATGATTTTAATGGAAATGTCAGGACTTTCTAAAGCTTTGTAAATATTGTAAATTCCAGATCATCAACTTTAAATTTATAATAAGCAAAATGAACTTGAGGTCCAACAGCACTCTTTCTACTGTTAATTATTCTGCAGGTAGCAATGACTGATAAATTTCTCATGTGAATATGAAGTAAAGTTCTAAAATAATTTTCCAATACAATATCGGTTCTTGTCTATATCGGGATAACAAAAAAGGACCGATTTTGTTAAAATGTCAAAATAAAATGTACAGCAAATAGACCAAAAAAAAAAAAAAACCTTTAGGAATACGTCACCTGTAAAGCAAAGACAAAGCCTTTATCTCCACTTGCCCCACAGTCTCCTAAAATTAAATTCAAACAGCATATTACATACACAATTTTTTTATATAGAAACATGTCAATTGCTCAATATCAAGAGTCACCTTATTCGGTATGCTTCATATTCACCTTTATTAATCCCTCAAACCTGGATAGTATCTCAGAAATAACTGGCACTATGAATGTCTACCATTATGAACTTGCAGGCAAAAATATCATCATGCATAGACAATTATTTACACCATTATCAGTAGAAATGACTGAAAGGTGTTATATGCTCTGGTCCCACAATTAAAAGCAAGTTTAATCTCGGCTTGCCACCACTCCCAAATAATATTGGGATCGTTGAGTATTGATCATAATGCAGCTATGGGGGAGGGGGGACACAAGCCAGTGATCTTTCTCATGTTGGTCCTAAGCCCGGATAAATGCAGAGGATTGTGTCAGGAAGGGCATCCGGCATAAAACCTGTGCCAAATGTACTATGTGGATCATCAATGCAACTTCCAATCCGGATCGATCGAGACCCGGGTTAACAATGACCGCCATCAGTGCTGATAACCAACAGGGTGCTAATGGAAACTAGACTACTGTTGGTCGAATAAGGAGAGGCGAGAGGCAGAGAGAGAG
Source organism: Plotosus lineatus (assembly GCA_024760905.1). Taxonomy (NCBI): domain Eukaryota; kingdom Metazoa; phylum Chordata; class Actinopteri; order Siluriformes; family Plotosidae; genus Plotosus; species Plotosus lineatus. The sequence goes on from CM045750.1 coordinate 14,147,296, forward strand.
AGAAGAGGAAAGGCATGAGTCTAGTACTGAGAGTAGGGACTTTGAAAGTTGGAACTATGACAGGAAAAGCTAAAGAGCCGGCTGACATGATGCAGAGGAGGAAGGCGGACATACTGTGTGTTCAGGAGACCAGGTGGAACGGTAGCAAGGCTAGAAGCTTAGAGCAGGGTTTAAGCGGTTTTATCATGGTGTGGATGGGAAGAGAAAATGGAGTAGTCATCATCTTGAAGGAGGAGTTTGTCCGGAATGTTCTAGAAGTGAAAACAGTGTCAGACAGAGTGATGAGTCTCAAGTTAGAAATTAAGGCATGATGTTCAATGTTGTTAGTGCTTATGCCCCACAGGCAGAATGTGAGCTAGAAGACAAGGAGAGATTCTGGAGCGAGTTAGATGAAGCGATGCAGAATACCCCCAGAGGTGAAAGAGAGGTCATTGGTGCAGACTTCAATGGACATGTTGGCGCAGTCAACAGAGGGGACAAGGAAGTGATGGGCAGGTTTGGTATCCAGGACATTTATGTGCTTTCCAAAAACCTTTGTACAGTTGGATACCACGAAACTCAAATTTTGAACAGACTAAAGCCTGCCAATTTTAATGTGCACAAAGTTAGACCATAAAACCCAGGTATCTTTTTGAGGGATGGTTTTGACGACCTAATGGGATGATTGATCGTATTTTATTTAGCTGTCGATTAATTAATCAGGTGTCCCAATTGATGGTTCTATTAGCAAAGCCACACACATAAATTCCTGACATGCACAGAAACACATTCTAAATACAGTGGAACCTCAACTTACAAAAGCCCCAACTAACAAAAAATCCAGGTTACAAAAAACATTTTGCTAAAATGTTTGTCTCTGGATACGAAACAAGCTGGAATTGAAACAAGAGGATACGAAACACGAGTTGCTCGCTCATTGACTATATCTCCCAACATCCCACCCCACTGGCCTCCCATTGGCTAGGAGCAATGACGCAGCTCCCTCCCATTGGCTATTATGGAGCACCCATAATGCTTTTGTGTAAAGGACAGTTACTGTTGTTTCATGAGTTTTTAGAGTGTGCTCATTGCAACTTTATTTTTTGGCTCAGGCTTTTAACCTTGCATAAACATTTGTAAGATTATAACTCTGCTAAGAAGACATGGTCAACACACGCGCGTGTGATTCCCACTGCGAGTGAAAAGAAGAAGCGGGCTCATGGCATTTGGTTGAGTGATATCGCAAAGGAATATGGCCAAACCTGTCCACCATCGGTCTGATATTGAAGCAGAAGGAGGCCTTACGGTACACATTTATAATTTTAAAGGATTTAGGGGGTACTTTTGGGGGCCTTGGAACAAATCACACATTTTACATGCAAAATGTGGTTCAACTTACAAAAAAAATCCAGGTTATGAAACCACTTCCGGAACAAATTAATTTCATAAATTGAGATACCACTGTATAGTAACAGCTGGTTTACATCAAGGGCAATAGTGGCCTGGTGGTAGGGTGCTGGATTACTGATCCCGAGGTCAGGGGTTCAAGCACCACTATCACAGAATTATCACTGCTGTCCCAACATTGCAGCGAACTGGGCTGTCGAAGGCCGGTCATGTGGCTTTCTGTCTCTGGTGAGAGAAATGTAGAAGAACCATTAATGACTTTCGCAAAGCGTTGACTGCAAAGCCTTCAGTGTGTTTTTGCCCCAAGAGGGCTTGGCAAGGTGTTCAGGGTGCATTCTGCCCTCGCGCAGAGTCGGCCAAGATGGGTGCCATACTCCCCACAACTATAATTAAGATTTGAAAATGCATTGGGAAGCTGGTGCATTCGTGCATGACTATACATGTTTGTTAAATTTTTCCAATAGCCTTATAGACTAAGTACTGCCATCTCACTCACTTCAAACATTAAGTTTGTATACTTTCTTGAAAATACTCCAGTATAAACTGATAACTTCAAAATGTCGGTCACAATATTTTCATGCTGGAAGCATTAATTAGAAACTTGAACCCATGGGTGTATAAAAGTGCATATATCTTCGAAAGCCAGGATACCTGCAACAGGTTCATTTATTATTGTTGTTATTGTTGTTATTATTATTAGTATTATTATTATACCACACTCACCTTGGGGTCTTCCAACCGCTCCAAATACTTCTCAAAAGAGCCTTCAACAAACTGCAAAAAAAAGCCTACACTTTATAATGTTTATTTCTTCTTAAATAGGTTTGCCATGCGCTTATTTATTTATTTACTTATTTATTTTTTTATTTCAGTTTTTTTTTTTTTTTTTTTTTTTTATTAACTCACAGGGTCGAAGGTCCCTTTTTTCGCCCTCATGAAGTTGACACAGTCTTTTCTTACTTTTTGGTGATAATTCTGAGAGAAATAAAGCTGTCAACAACAACAAACAAACAAAAACAAAAAGACAAAAATTAAAAACACTAACTACACCGGCTGCACCGAACCTGGAGACCACGCGGAGACCACGCGGAGGCGTCCTGAGGTAAAGTTACCACCATACCTGCTCAGAAACAGCTCGGAACAAACACGACGCGTCTCGAGCCATCATTTTCCGGTACAATCCGAGGCTGGCGAGGTACTCGTCCATGCTAACGAAATACTTCTTCAACGCTTTCTGCATCGCAAACCAGACCGAACTCCGAACAGAACACGAAGCACGCGCTTCATAATATTCCCCACACGCCGACAGACGGAAGGTTGAGGGTGTTTTTTTTTTTTTTTTTTTTTTTGCGGGTTCCGAAGGAGAACAGGTGATCCCAATGAGCACTAATCACCCACTGTAAACAGAAATGGACCGAGCCTGTCGTGACGTCACGCACCTTTGACTTTTTTTGTTTTCCAAGAGGGACTTTTTTTTTTAACGGCCAGGGCAGTGGTGGCCCGGTAGTAACGGCACTGGATGACTGATGCCAAGGTCCGGGGTTCAAGCCCCACTATCACCTGGATTGTCACCCCACCCCCTGTTCAGGTAACTGGGTTATCAAAGGCCGGTCTCTCACTCTCTGTGGGACCATTGCCGTTGTTCATAAACTGTAGGCCCGTGTTTATTCCATATGATGGCCTGGAAAACTGTTCAGGGTGTACTCTGCCCTCACCCAGAGTCGGCTAAGATCCGAACCAGCCGCCATGTGACGCTAATTGAAATTAAGTGTTTCATAAAAATGAATGAATTTCAGACTAATCTAACATAACTATATTGCGTTATAGTTTATATTTCAGTTCATTTTCTGTTACTGCCTAATCCTAATTAGGGTCGCGGGGAGACTGGCGTACACCCTGGACAGCTCGCCAGGCCATCGCAGGCGGAAAGACGCTGATGGCTTTGGAGCCGACTCTTTACGAAAGTCAGCAATGGTTCTTTTACAACTCTCACCATAGCCAGTGAGATGCACAGCTGGTCTTTGATAACCCAGTAGCTGCACTTGGGGGGGGGGCAGTGACAACTTATGGAGAGTGGGACTCGAACCCCCAACCTTAAGATCAGCGATCCAGCACCTTACACCACTAGGCCACCACTGCCTTAGTTTATATTTAATTAACTGGAGAATCTCACACACACACACACACACACACACAACACAGCTGGAGGAGCAGCTGTCCTCCTCCTCCTCCTCTGACAGCTGCACTGACCTAAGTATGCCGTCGGGAAGGTCATAGTGAGCAATGATACACAACTGTCAAGAAATGTTCAGTTAAAAAGAATTTTTGAAATAAGACAGTTCTTTTGTCATTTATTACAAGTTAGATTTATTACAAGTTTGCCCTGGGCAAGTTCTTAACCATTAGTGTGCCTCTGTTCACCCAGCAGTAAAAATGGTAACAGTAAAAATATCCTGGAAAGGTAACCTGCGATAGACTAGCATCCCATCCAGGAGGAGTGTAGTTCTCGTTGCTTTACGCTATAGAAACCGGGGATAAGCACCGGCCTGATGAGCCACTATGGCTCAGGTGTAAAAAGCCCAAAGGACTTAACTTTTACATTACCTTACTCAGACGGCAGATAAAATTGCTTTTATTTTATATACACACACACACACACATACACACACATATATATATATATATTCAAGCACAAAAGCTGAAACTGATGAGAGTGAGCCGAGCACAGGTGCTAACAGTGTACAGTATCTTAGGTATATGACTCAAATTACATCAAATTTGGGTATACTGTATTTGGTACGGAAGAGACGAGAAACATAGACCACAGTGGGTGATGTGTGGCGAGGATCTTAGCAATGAATTATGGTATTTTATGCTCCGGAAAAAGAAAAAAAAATGGACCAGAAGCCACCATTTTGGAGGCATTCCTTTTCTAAAATGACACGTTCTTTGAAAAGCCTGATAAATGTGCTGCATATAGATATATTTGGGTTTCTAATCAAGTCGTGGCCGAGTGCAATGAATGCCTTGTTGTGCCAGCAAAGATGAATATAGTGTGAATTTACCCACCGTCCAACTCAAGGGTTGGTTCCCAAAATTTTGGGAGTAAAGAGTATTTGCTGATTTTAACCGTTGTTCCAGTTTAACTGGTTTTCATGTAAACTGGTGATGTTTGGCTTGCAGATGTTTACTTTCCAATATTTCCGCCAATGTTTTCCTCATTTATGTTTGACTTCTGCGGGGTTGCCAGAATTTTCAGTTTGATTCAGAGTGAAAGCTCACACTTCATTTGGCTGTTCGATAAATGTAAACATGTTTTTAAACCTGTCTGTGTTTTTCTCCAAGACAAATTATACAATAAAAAACTAATCAATTATATTTATAAACTGTGAGACAGTTAAAATAGCCGAGTTGGGCTTGAATTGAAAATACTCTGCCATGCACCAGAATGTCTCATAAACCCCTGAGCGACCACTGCCATGAAAAGTGTGAATGGTCTCTCAAAAGCAGGCTCGACCTATATTAATGTTTATTATTCAGGATTTAACATGGCTTTACATATTATCTGGTCTCTGTGTTACCTAGATCCCATTTCAGAAAGCAGGTATAGTGAAGGCCCTGAGTTAGTCAAACCTGAGAGAAGGGAAACTGGTTCTTCGTTTTCACAAAGCCGGTTTACCGTAAATCTGAAGCAGGTACAGTCCATGAAACTAACCTATTTGATGGCAGGTTTGTTTCAACTAACCCTGAATTTCCTCTGCTCTTTAACTTGATGCCTACAGACTGAAGGCGGTGGCAGACATGGCGTGTCCATTTCTCGAATGGCCTGTTAATGTTGAAGTGCAGATACGCAGCAGAAATTTCTGTCAGGAGAAAGTTTAACAGATCCCTGATGAGTGCCTATTTGAGGGTTTTTATTTATCTGCATCATATTTATCTTAACAATATTCTTTTGCCTCAGATCGATCACATGACACACACACACACACACACACACATGCAAATGTATACACCATCGCTGCAAATGTCAGGCCTCTGTCCTGTAGGCTAACTCATTGTTATCCATAATGAAATCTATGACAGTGGTGGTGTCTGCAAATTTGACGATTGTGTTGCTGGTGTGAGTGGGGAGAGCAGTAGTGTGTCAAGAAGGACAAGAGAAGGGAGCTAAGAACACACCCCTGTGGTGTTCCGGTGTTCTCCAATCCTTATGTATCAAGTCCTGTTGCTGCAAAAGTCCACTATCCTAGGCTTCTAGGCTGTTTGTATGCTAGGAATTTGTTCATTACAATTATAAAGAATTCTGACCAGTAATCCACAGAATAAAAAAAACAAACAAACAAACAAAAAAACCCCAAAAAAAACAATAATGTGTAACATTACAAAACCAAGTGCAAAAATAACAAACATGATCAATTAGCGTAAAAAGTATACGTAGTGATTTGAAAAGGGTTAGTAAGGTGTTGCATTCAAAGGTGCATAAACAGGGCAAGGGCCACAAAATGTGCAGTGGGTGTCGAGGTGGTGTAGCTGACTTGAGTGTGGGAGGAGGGACAATATTGGGTGTTTTGTAAGTGCAGAGGTGGGATGGGCCCAGGAGTCCAGGCTGTGAAGGAGTGGTCATTGGTGGAAAGCACAGGCGTGTATGGCACATAGGATGGGTACAGGGGTGGCTGGCACTGCTCTTGCACCAGTTCGGGAAAAATTGATCAATAACATAGCTTTCCATACAACCAACTGCTTCATTTGTTGGGAGCTTGCAGTATAAAACTGCAAATGATGTTAAAAATATCATTTATTTAACCAGTACAGTAATTACATAAACAGGAAGATCATGTGGTACTCTTATAATACCAGCCTCAAACACCTATCAGCTCTACCTTGAGCATAAATTTATATAGTAAGACTGTATAGCTTAATACTGGTTGAGCCATTACCAAACTTCACACCAATGTAATGATGTCACTGGGCTGTCAGATCAATACATTTATTTCAGAAAAACAAACAAACAAACAAAAAACATTAAGTCTTCTTGTATCCTAGGGCCTAGATATTTGCAATTGTGCGCTGTTTGACTAATCTTCTCTCTGATGGTTTAATGATGATGTCTGGAGTAGAGTGCATTTTACCTGGTTTTATCTGAAAGTCCTGCTACCTGCTGCTGATAGCAAACCAGAAGAGCCACTTTCGAAAATGTCGAAATGGGACGATATATAAAATACACAGCATAAGTTAGTCTATTAATATTTATTACCTGATCACCTCTTTTGTTCTTTAGGAGTTCAAAAATAACTTTTTCGCAAAATGTTCATGTATTGTATATATATATATGTATGAATACACAGTATAATTTTAATAACTATTGTTGAGCACACTGTCGTTCCATGGTGCTCTCTGAATTCACATGAACAGGTGCTTGATTCTTCTTGTGCCTTTCAGAATTATCGTTATCCCCTTTTAACATTTTATATTTGGCTGGGCCAGCGCAGTCGTCCACGGCAGACCTAAAACACACAAGCAAACAAAGAAGATTGACATCAAGTATAAATTGAAATGTGGTCACCCACAAGGTGCATTTTATCTCTGCTTGTCGCTGGATGGCACATTTAATCTATTTCATTATGTTTGACTAAACAAGTTTCCCTACTGTATGCAGTAATCAGCATGGAATAAATAGTGTAATAAAATACAAGATGTTCAAAAAGATTGTAAAAGGTCATAAAATTTGCACAAATTATGTTTAAAACACACAGAAAGTTTCTGTTTTTGGTAATATACGGGCTGTATGCATAAACACATAGGAAGGTAATTCACCTCTAGAAGTTACCAATTTTCCCCGTTAGGGACACTCATTTGTTCTCAAATTTAGACATGTTATTCAGTACTCGCTGATCCAAAGGTTGGGGGTTCGAGTCCCACTCTCCACAAGGTTGTCACTGTCCCCCCCAGTGCAGCTAACTGGGTTATCAAAGGCGGGCCATGTCTCTCACTGTCTATGGTGAGAGGCATGTAAAAGAACCATTGCTGACTTTCATAAAGAGTAGGCTGCAAAGTCGTCAGCGTGTTTCTGTCCCTTGCTAAAAGGGTTGTGACAGGAAGGGCATCCGACGTCACTCAAACCTCTGCCAAATCAAAACGTGCGAATCAAATGATTCGCTGTGGCGACTTCCGAGTAAAAGGGAAAAAGCCGAAAGGAAGACAGACAGACATTCAGTGCGCCTTTCTGACTATGGAGGATGAAAAAAATAACTGGAAGTGAAATGAAAGGAAACCCTTTCAAACACTCCTGTTACACTTAAGCATGTGTATATTTTCATTATCAGGTGGTTTTCGGTTATATTTTGAAGTTGCATTCTGCTAAAATCTGGCTGACATTTTATGTTTACATAAAATGTTTTAGTCTGTTTGAAAAATCCACATTTTATGGTCCATTTCACTCTTGCAAGAACAAAATGTAGATCTGTCAATTCACATAAAAGAAGGTAACATGACAGGATACAGCCATTACATTATCAGTTAAGCTACAACCTATAATAGAACCTTCCCTTAACAGGACCTCACTAAGTGAGATCCATTTTAAGTGTGAAAGGTTCAGCAGCGGAAGTAACCCTGTCTGAATAATTACATTTTTAAAGTAAAAAAAAAATAAAAAATTAACTCACACAGATACTCTCAAAAACACTCAAAACAGGCCACATACCCACCCCACCCAGCTACAGAAGTGCCATCTATGCCAACTATGAGTGTTTCCCCAGAGCCACACATGTAAGTACCCTATGTAGCATCTAAGGAACTGAAGACCTCTCTCACATATATATTACTGTTAAAGTTCATGAGTATACAATCCCAAGCACACTTAACAACAAAGGTATAGGAGGCTGGGTTGCAAGCAGAAAGAAATCTGTAAAACAAACATAATTTGTATTTACTGTGGGAAATCAGGAATAGAGGTCGGGGCACTCTCACAAATGCGAACACATTTAGCATCGATAGAGCTGCAGGTTGGGGATTGTGGTGGCTTTACTGAAGTCAAAACTTTGTGCTCAGTTGAAGAAGGAAGGGTTTCTTCATCCACAGCTTTGTTCTTGCGTGGCTCAGTTGTAACACCTGGAGGATCCACGCATCTATACTCAGATCCATCGGGTAAGTTTACTGGAAATCTTTCTCGCTTGCACTTCAGAGCCTGGGTCTTCTTTATCACTGTAGAAGGAAAAAGTACAGTTACTTACAGCCATACTTTAACTGATCAGAGTTCCTATACATATACATCAAACCAAAAGTATATGAACACCATTCCTAATCATTCAGTAGTTTCAGTCACAGCCATCCACATGTAAACACTGGTAGGTGAATGGATTATTAAGAGTTCAGTTCAGGCTTTAAATGTGGAAAAGTCAAGTCAAAGGAAGCCAAACGGGGTAGTGAAATTTCTATAGCATTTCAGACCAAAGCAACATAACTGTCTCAATTTATGTTCAGCTACAAGAAATGGGTTTCTTTAGCCAAGCAGTTATACACTAGCCAAATGCCACTACTGTATATCCAGTATCAGCAGGCGTGGTGTCAAGCATAATAAACACTGTGGTTTTGAAAAGCAATGTCACCAGGCCTTCTTTTGTGACAGCCGTACCTGATCACATTAACACTTTTGTGGAAATACAATTCCAGAGATTCCCATAGCTGTTTCAAAATCAAGTAAAATCCCTCCATGAAGAATGGAGGCTTTAGGAGCAGAAAACGGGGCAACATTTTAGATAAACAAGCACATGGGTATCACTGTCAGGTGTCCACATACTGTCTATTTGGTCGAGAAAACAACATGATGATAAATTCCTATGATGCATGAAAAAAATCTTATGTGGATACAAGTCTGAGAGGACAATGACAGGAAGTTTCCATGTTTTAACCGAGTGACTCGCAAATACAGGCACCACTTTCAGAGAGACTTGTAGGCTAATTCAGCACACTACTAAAACATGAATAATAAAATCAGAATTCTAGGCACAGGCATGAGCAGCACTGTAAACAAGTTTGAAGTGAATTATTATTATTTTTTGTTTTTAATCCTAACTGACCATCAAAATATATTTCTGTACATTAATAATAAACCACCTGTATTGTAGCTTGTGCCATTTATTGTGTTACAGAATGAATGCAATTCTAGTTATTAATCAACTTTGATGGTACGATAACACTCGAAACATTGAGTATTCTCGGCAAAGGCTCAAGAAAGCTCATCACAATCCCCCAGCAATACAACTACACAGGATAGGAGAAGGATAGGAGAAGTAGAAACCTGCTGAGTTTGATGAAATTTCAAATGATTTCTGGAGTTCTGGATAGGAACTGAAATGATTACAGACATATCGATGCACATACAATTGATCCACATTATATGAATGTGGAATATTAAAAAAAAAAAAAAAGTTGCAGATGGTTTTCTGGCCTGAAAATTAACACCATCCATATTTTTACAGGGCAGTGGTGGCCTGGTGGTATAGAGCGCTGGATCGCTGATCCTAAGGTTGGGGGTTCAAGTCCCACTCTCCACAAGGTTGTCACTGCCCCCCCGTAGTGCAGCTAACTGGGTTATCAAATGCCAGCCATGTCTCTTACTGTCTATGGTGTGAGGTTCATGTAAAAGAAACATTGCTGACTTTCGACAAGAGTAGACTATATAGCCATCCGCCTGCGATGGCCTGGCGAGCTGTACAGGATGTACTCTGCCCTCACCTGGAGTCGGCTGGGATGGGCGCCAGCCTCCTCGCGACCCTAATTAGGATTAAGCGGTTACAGAAAATGAACTAAACATATTTTTCCATTCACATTTGGCTGTCATGGAAACGATAAACTATACCTCCTCATTAAAATAACCGCCAAGTTTAATCTCAAATGATTTCTGAGTCCTGAACCGTAATTGAAATGATTACCGATGGATGGATGAACATACTGAAGACTCTCCCTGGATTACATGGACAGGTGTACTAGTACTAAAGATTCAACAACCAGATTAATCAAGAAACAGAATAAACCGAGTGAATGAAATTGATGTACTATAATGCAAACAGAAACATAAATGGAAAGCAAAGCAAAATATACACTTAAATAACAGGTTTTGAACTTGGACAACAAAGTTCCATGAAGTGAAATTTCACTTAAACATTTTCACTGTTCCACAGTGTGTTGTATGTTTTCATGATATTTTGTTTTAATTGTAAATGTTTCATGCAAAATGTCAGTAATCGCAGGTCTGAGTTTTTAAAACAAACTCATAAAAAATGAAAGGATTCAGAGTGATTGTGTGTGCAAGATCTTTACCCTTAGGTTCATATTTCATCTGGAGTTCTTCAATTCTCACTTGGAGTTTGATAATATCAACATGCCCTTTCTTCAGAGCACTTTCTGCTGCAAAGAGTTTCCTTTCCAACTCCACCACTCGGTTACTCTCAGAAAGAGCTTTCATTCTCGCTAGAGATAACTCCGTCTTATGCTTCTCTACAAGTCTCCTAAACACACGCGCACACACACACACACACACACACACACACACACACACACACACACACACACACACACACAGAGTAAACATCAACAACAAAAAATATTTAAAAGTTCAGTTCATTTTCTGTAACCGCTTAATCCTAATTAGGGTCGCGGGGAGGCTGGCGCCCATCCCAGCCAACTTCGGGCGAGGGCAGAGTACACCCTGGACAGCTCGCCAGGCCATCGCAGGGCGGAAACACGCCGACGGCTTTGCAGCCTACTCTTTACGAAAGTCAGCAATGGTTCTTTTACATGCCTCACACCATAGACAGTGAGAGACATGACCGGCCTTTGATAACCCAGTTAGCTGCACTGGGGAGGACAGTGACAACCTTGTGGAGAGTGGGACTCGAACCCCCAACCTTTGGATCAGCGATCCAGCGCCCTATACCACTAGACCACCACTGCCCACATATTTAAAAGTGAGCCGTTTAAAGAAACTCTGGGTATAACCCAGTTTTTGTAAATTTTCAGGGTAGTGCTTTAAAGTTTTTATTTGCTTGGTCATTTATTATAAGGCGGCGCGCTTTCTACTCCGTCCGCGCGCACGTGATCATCGGCATGAGAAGGATGATCATGCAGACCTGATCGAAGTCTCAAGCAAACCACAATCAGTACTGGATCAGAAGACGATGAAATACTCACGGTGTGCCATAGATGGACTTCGATTGGGTCTGCATGATCATCGTCCTCATGCCGATGATCACGTGTGCGCGGACGGAGTAGAGAGCGCGCCGCACACACAGCCAAAGTGATGGGCAAAGCACCCGGCAAGTGCTCAGTCTGATGCTGATGGTGCGTGGAGCAGCTCTCTTCACTGCTTTTGACCATACGGAAGAGGACGGAAGACTTGCGGATAAGTTAAGGAACACTTACGGTATAAAAGGAAAGAGCACGGAACCAAAGGGAATACTCTCGGAATTTTTTCCCGTGAACATGCTTTTGAACATATTCAAAAACACGTTCGCAGAAGATTTTGGTCTGCTGGAAGTGGAAGAGCACACTCGGAATCATATGGAATGACACAGAAGATGAGGGAATAACTGAGGAATGTTTGAGAATGACAACATTTTTGCTTCCGCAAGTCTGCCACTTGGCAAATGTGAAGTTTGGAGCCACTTGGACATTGCATATCTGAGTTACTGAAAGCGATCACCATAATAAGTAAAAAAAAATTGCAGTATTTAATTAATGTATTGAAAACCTTTCAGATGTAGAAATTCAATCCACCAATTTCTATTATTAATTAATTAATTGGAAACCTACTTTGAATTTGAGAGCTGCAGTTTCAAAAGATCGGTGTAATACGTGTCATCCACAAACTCTGTTTCCTTGGATACGGCAGGAATTTGATTCTCAAGCGGCACCTATTGGTGAATACGTTAAGTTTACTTTCATCAACAATCACCTGCATTAAATGGATCACCATCAGAACAAACCTCCACTTTCTCCAGCTGTTCCACTCTCTTCATCAAGGTTTCTATCTCACTGTTCTTCTCAGACAACATGAACTGTAATCGTTCAAGCTGTGCTACATCCATTCGAACACCCTGAAGCTGCATCATATTAGATATCTGCACCTGTGGAGAACAAAGAAAAAGAACTGTTAAAAACTAATGGAAGTGTGTGCACTCTTCTCAACAACAGGTCTGCTGAATTCTACCTTCATGCGAAGCATCTGCTGTTTGGTAAAAGCATGCTGCTTTTGAAGAGACCTGTACTGTACTTGCACACTGATCAACTCTCTCTCTATTGCTGCACGCCTGTCCTCTACCTGCGAAAAAAAAAAAAAAAAACGTTCTTTTTAAACTTGACACCCTGTTATCACTGCATCATAAACATTTTACTGATAGTACATTCTATACCTCTGAGAATAATGAATTGCCTTTGCTGTTTGGATCTTGTGCGTGCTGTAACACCTGCGCCAACTGTACTTGAAGTTCCTGGTTGAGTTCTCTGGATTTCTGTTAAAAATATGAGATTAACATAACTAATACCTGTGTATAATATCAAGAACAAAATACATTTATTTATGGATAAGGTTTTCTCTTTTCAGCTTTACATAAACCAAAAGAATGATAGATATGACGGTACAGAGCTGTGTTATCAGCATTTCATAAACATCGCATGAATGGAGCTGCTACATGGGAATGTGAGTATACTGTAGTAGTGTGTGAGTAATTTTGGTGAAAGAATTGTTCCCTGTTCTTTTCTGCAGGGCATTAAAAGGGTACAAGGAATTCTGAATGGTGCGTAATACACAGTACCCATTTAATGCTCTCCAGAAAAGGACAGGGGACAATTATTTTGCCAAAATTACTCACACACTACCGTACAGTACGCCCACAATCTCGAATAGCAGCTTGGGGATTTGCCAGCTAAACAGTAAGCCACGTCTTCAACAAGCGATATCTCCAGCTCAGTTTTTATTATTAAAATTCTTTTTTTAACAAATGATGAACCAAACTGGTCTAAAATGGGTGTTAAAGTAAAGAACATTTATGTAGCTAACAGTGTACTGCGTATGCATTTTTTTTTTTTAATACCCGAGCCTAGTGGCTCTTCAGCCCGGTTTCCATAGAGTGAAGCAACTAGTAGTTCAACTCCTCCTGGATGGGACGCTACTCAAGCGCAGGTTACCTTCCCAGTATATTTTTACTCGTACCCATTTATACTGCTGGGTGAACAGAGGCACACTTGTTTTTGAGACCTTGCCCAGGGGTCTTAGCACAGTGGGGGTCTAACTGCGTATGCATTTGGTTCTGGAGTATTCCTTTAGTGGATCCTCGGCAGAAAGGAGTTACCTAGGACTATATATATTCAAACTAGAATGGCCAGTCAATGTCACGAGGGAGAGGGCAGAGGATGTTGGTAAACGACAAGCACCTGGTCCAAGTATGAAATGGACAGACAAAAGAAAATACTACCTCAACACCGAACCGCAGAGGAAGGAAAGCAAAGATTGGTGCGATTGCTACCTCTTCTGTTCCTGGAAATGTGTAACTGATTTATGAAAACGAAAATATGTACCTACAGAACATTACTCCATTTTTTTTTTTTTTTTTTTTTATTCCTTGTTTCGCAAAGTTGATAGGGTAGACATTCGAATGAGATGTCACCCCAGTGAGGTTATCTCGATTCACAAAAGTGGCCAGGGGACTCGAGAACCCCCTGGATGGGTTTCGGGTCTGATAAATGCACACACACACATCCCAGTTCCCCCAGAGAAGGGCAGGATGGTCAGCGCACGTTTGCACGTATTAGCTCTGGAATGACCACAGTTGTCCGAGTGACATGTGAAGCGATCAAAGGAACCATAACTGATTTATTGAGTCATTCCCAGTTTCACTGTACCGTCCCTATGCACGAAGATGTGCATGGCTTAATCTTTGATACAAGTATACATGTTACTGGCAGGATCAACCAGGTAAGCGCCGTGTCCGACTGTCGGGTCATGTCCTCGGGGCACCGCAGGGCGGGCGGCCGACTCTTTTGTTCAGGCGACAGGGTGCTTGTACGACCACGCCTCTCGGCTCCGGAGATCGACAGGGAGAGAAACTGACTGATGTGATGAGGAAAGAGTGTCTGTGATTTCCCAGCAGTGAGCTGCTGCCCCGGAGTGGGGTGGGGCAACTGCCTGTAGGATGCACAGATCTCAAGTGTATGGGCACCTGCCCGCTATGACTCTCTCTGATGAGCATGCACACATAGGGGGAGCGTTTTTCCTTTTAAGGGGAGACAGTGGGGGGTTTCCTGCCCGCTTCCTCCTCTTCCATCCCGGAGCCTTCGACCACCCTTTCAGTCAGAGGTGAACCTGCAAGGCAGGGAGGAACCGCAGTGCCCATGTTGGCACTCTGAGGAGGAGCAGGCACCTAACCCAGGCGGGTCTCGTGTTTCGATCTACCATGCCCTTCCTTGAATCGCAACCTTAACATGGTGGAGGGGTTTGCGTGTCCTAATGATCCTAGGAGCAATGTTGTCAAGGGCATTATGCACCTGTTAGGATTACCCAAGGCAAACATGTCCTAGGTGAAGGTCCAAACAAAGCGTGGTTCAAAAACTCCTATGGAGAAATTTAAAAGGACATGATTTCCCTTGCCTGGACGTGGGTCACTGGGTCCCTCCTGGCACCAAGACACAAGCGCCTGGTGTTCTGGCTTCTGCCCATGAAGCCCGGCCGAGCCCCGCCCAAATAGAAGACATGTATCTGCCCTCCCATGGACCCACCACCTGTAGGAAGGGATATAGGTGTCAGGTGCAGTGTGAGTTGGCTGGAAGCCAAAGACATGATTTCTGTCGGACCGATCCTCGGCTACTGACTCTGAGTCTTGGGATATGGAATGTCACACCTCTCTGGTGGGGAAAGAGCCTGAGCTGGCATGTGAGGTGGAGAGATACTGACTAGATATAGTCAGACTCCCCTCAATGCATAGCCTGGACTCTGGAACACCCATCTCGAGAGGAGCTGGACCTTATTCCATTCTGGAGTTCAACAAGCATTTCATTTCATAATATTAGGCATAGGATGTATGTATGTATGTATGCCTTAAATAACATTGAAAAAACTGTCCAAAAATTCAGAAAACCATGCTGTTTCATCGCTTCATTGTGTCACCATTGTAAGGTCTGTCAATGACATCACAAGAAAATGGAGACACAGTATTTTGATTGACCCCCTCAGTAGATGGTGACAAAAATATGACGTTACTGTGTTTACTTTACCTTTGGGACATTACTATTCATTCATTCATTTTCTGAACCAATTGAATGTAATTAGGGTCACGGGGAGGTTGGCACCCATCTCAGCCAACTCTGGGCGAGGGCAGAGTACACCCTGGACAGCTCACCATTGCAGGGCAGAAACAGGCTGATGGCTATGCAGCCTACTCTTGACAAAAGTCAGCAATGGTTCTTTTACATGCCTCACACCACAGACAGACATGGCCAGCCTTAAATAACCCGGTTAGCTACACTGGGGACAGCAGTGATAACCGCTGACAGTGGGGCTTGAACCCCCAACCTTGGGATCGGTAATCCAGCACCTTACCACCAGGCCACCGGGTCACGGCTGCCCGAGACATTACTAATATTATCTGAATCTTTTATTTTATGTATATTTTGGATGTTTTTGTTTTGGTTTCAGATGTGTGTATTTTGTGGTGGCATGGGCTCTGTATGTGTTATGCATCAAATACCCAAAACCTGAAGCAAGTCTTTTAATGAATTACCTCCAAAGCAATGTAGAGTGACTCAGTTTCTTTTTCCTTCTCTTCCTTCGAAGCTGTGAGTGTGTCTAGTTTCTGTTGAAGGATACAATTAGCTAACTCCATCTGCTGTTCTTTATATTCCAATTCCTGATGTTTCTGCTCTAAGGCAGCCTTGGAAGAAAGAGAACAATTGGAGTGAGTTGAATTTTTTTTTTTTTATGAACATGGGCAATAAATTTCAAATTTAATTAAGTGAGGTATAAAAAAATTCCAGTGATTAAATTAATAACTTTTACCATAGATGATTCAAGGTCCAACTTCTGAACTTGTAGTTCCAAAAGCTCAGAAGACATTGTTTCCTGGGCACATTCTGACATTTTGCGAAGCTCCTCACTTTTGTTGTTTAAAGTCTGAGACTGTAACTCCAGCTTATGTCTCAGCTGTTTCACAAGAAGCTGAGCTTCATCGAGTTCCCGCTTAAATTTATCCACCTACAAAGAAGGGGAATGAATAACTATGCATTTTAATATACAGGGCAAAGATTATGTACAGTAAAGCCGACGCTGAACTAAAGAGGAAAACAAATTAGATTATTGTTAAAAAAAAGACAATATATGCTTCTTTGTATATGAAAATTACATGGTTTCACATTTATTTAGCCATTCTATACCACAAATTAAAACTTTAATCTAGCATTTTTACTTTTTGTGGAATGCTGGGCATAATTTTTTACATAAAAATGCAGCTGAAGAATCAATTTAGTCATCTGTCAGTGTTTCAGAGCAATTTGCATGAATTAGAAACTTTGCAAGTCCTCAGAAATCATCACGTTTTGCGATCCGGCGTCCAGCACCGGGATAATGTGCTGTCAGAAGTCTGGCACAGCCTGTTTTTAATTGCTGATAATTGATTAAATCAGTGCTTCTCAATTCTTTTCTGTGGCATCCCCTCTAGGAGGAAAAAACATCTCACTTCTTCCCCACCGCCCAGCGAGCGACTACAAATAGTATTATTTGTCTATAAATTTGTATAAATTAGTACACCTCTGCATAACATTGTATCTTTATTAACATTAAAAACAAAAAAGAAAGAAATATAGTTCAACTTACAATAAAGAAAAACCTCATTAACATTTTTTTCAATCTGTAACAGAAAAGATTTAAAGTGCTCCAATGTGCATGAAATTAAAAAAATACATCCTTATTTAAACTCATTTTACTTATTTATGTCTTAATATCTTCGTCTCTCTCCGTTCCTGTTAGAAATTTTTTCGTGTTGTTTCTTGAGGGGTTGTTTACTGCACTTCATATGGTTTGCTCATGCGGAAAACCGCTACACCATAGCGCGACAATGAGAGCGCCACTGCCGACTACTGAAGTGGAGGTGCAACTACACTTTATTCTTGTACACTATTCCAGAAAAACATGTTCCCCAGGGTCATACGTGCCCCCCGTCCCCCCGTCATCATACTGCGCACCCCCTGGCATCATACCGTGTCCCCCAAGGGAGGACTGCCCCACTATTTGAGAAGCACTGGATTAAATACACCAGGCATTCGAATAAAACATGGACATACATAAAAAAAACAATACTTAACTTTTGCTTTTACACAAAAATAAATTTATACCAAAATTACCGTGTTTAAAAGTACTTCATGAAAAAGCACTCTTATCAATGCTGGTCAGCACTTGTACACGCCTGCTGCGGCAACCCTTATGGTACATACTAGTAATCGTCAGTCAGTGCTGTGCCAGGTGGTGTTTGTCAGGTATGTCTCCTGCGTAATCAGCGCTCAGCGCCACAACCATGATTGGACTAGAAATGTGAAATCAACCAATTTGTGAAACGGTGATCTTGTCAATGGGTATTTGGATCAAGTGTCTGTCCTTGTGAAATCAGCTTCAGAAATTTTCGGAAGTTCGTGGGCATGGCCGGGGGAAAAAAACAAAAAAACACAGTTGGTAAAAGCGAGGAACACGATTGCGCCCCTTAAATGTGATACACTGTTCTTGTGAAATACAATATCTTTTTTATATTTGACTACGTGCACTGCTGAATTTAAATTAGAGGAACCGAAGAAAAACTTTTATACATTATACTTCTTATTTTTTATTACAATTTCTGTTATAATATCTGTATTAATATTTTAAACGTTTTCTACAGTAGAGACACTCCCCGACTTACGTAAATCCATTTTACGTTTTTTTTTTGTTTGTTTTAAAGTCAAATTTTGAGTTTAGACGTACCTACGTGGTACGCTGACGTAATGATGCAATGACACTGCGTCCATTGCTTACAAACGACAGACCGAACGTGCCCCTCCTTCTTCCCAGTTTATATATATATATATATATCGTTTTATAGCGTGTTACTCTTGTGTTAAGACGTCGTCTCTGTGATCTTTGTGTTTACACTGTTTTGTGGACTTTTGTAACCCGAAGCAAATATGGTTGGTCAGAAGTGTAAGTCTACTAGCATGGGTGCAAGTCTCATACACAGAGATGAATCAACTATCTTCTCGGATCAGCACAATCTACCATGCATACTCAGTTAAGCAAAGAGAGTTGCAAAATATGAAAACCCGAATCCAGGAAAGAGAGAACTCTCTGCTCTGCTGGTGATTCACAGTGCAGGCTGAGTACTAAACGAGTTCAACGAAGCCCTTGCTCACTTTGAGCAAGTTTGCATAACCCACGCTTTGTTTCAAGCAAGTAAACTACTTTTAGCAAGTGCACTACTTTTGGTATTGAGCGCCTCACATATTGTAAGCATTGACTGGCTGTTTTAAGCTTCATGTAAAGTGAGTCGGCTCAGCTTCATGTAATGTGATTCTTCTCAGCTTCATGTCATGTGACCATCCGTCGACCATCAGAACCATTTACAAGCAGAAAGATCGCATTATGTCTGTCTGTCTGTCTGTCTTCCTTTCGGCTTTTTCCCTTTCACTCGGGAGTCGCCACAGCGAATCATCTGATTCGCACGTTTGATTTTGGCAGAGGTTTTTACGTCGGATGCCCTTCCTGTCACAACCCTTTTAGCAAGGGACAGAAACACGCTGACGACTTTGCAGCCTACTCTTTACGAAAGTCAGCAATGGTTCTTTTACATGCCTCTCACCATAGACAGTGACAGACATGGCCCGCCTTTGATAACCCAGTTAGCCGCACTGGGGGAGAAAGATCGCATTATAGAGAATGTTAAAGGTTATATTTGATACTGTATTTGATATTTGATTAGTGAATTTGATTAAAATTTATCAATTTGAAATTATTTTGCTTGAATTTAATTTATTTGAAATTAATGTTGATATTATTTGATATATTTGATATTATTTTAAAATGATATGTTTATAATAATTGATTTAGGGGCGTTTTATGAGATACAGCAATGGTATTTATGGGTTTATAGTACAGTATGAATGTCATAGGTCACTGGAACATACAGTAACAATTTACGTTCGGACGTCTGGAACCAATTAAAAACGTAAGTCGGGGAGCGTCTGTATTTTTTTTAAATAAGTGAATAAACTTTCAGAGTAGCCAAGTCTAATGGCTGGAGAAGTGGCTTTGAGGCCAAAAGGCCACTTGTTCAATTCCCAAACCAGCAGGATAAAAAAATGTGTGGCGGTGGGGGAGTGAGTTGCACCTTCCCCTTAATCTATTTTCATGCTGAAGTTCTCTTGAGCAGGGCATCCAGCCCCCAACTATTCTCCAGGCATCCCCAGTATATGTGGCAGCCCACTGCTCAGAGTGAGTGAGTGAGTGAGCGAGTGAGTGAGTGAGCGAGCGAGTGAGTGAGCGAGTGTGCTTACTTTGGGTTGGTTAAATGCAGAGTAAATAATTTCCATTGCTAGATTAATACAGTATATCAAAATCAAAAATCTTTTATTGTAAATGTTACATTTAATTGTTTTTGTCATATAAATCAATTAAATGCTGACTACTCTATTTTTAACACATTATAATTATTACTCTTAAAACCAAGAGGGCTTCACGAACCCCACATCTTACTCCAACCTGGTTGGGAATCACTGATCTGTATATTATGTTTTGGTCCACAATGACTATACAGTAATCAGAAACAAATTAAACTTTGAAAGACAGTGTGCAACCCTCCTGACCAGTAGACTTCTGGGTAACGTTTTATATATAATAAAAGTGGAACAAATCCATTTCTAATAACATTATATAAATGTACTCTTTTGACTGAAACTATATTTTAGAGTATAAAGGATTATGCTGCAAGATCTTACTTTCTTCTGGAATTCACCACATTCTGCTGCATGGTTCCTCTTCAGCGTTGATTGTTGCTGTTCCAAAAGATGTTTCTGTTGGTTTTTAACAACATCAACCTCTGAATGAAGGCTGTTCAGCATCCGGTTCTTGAGCTCCAGTTCTCTTTGCAGTGAATATTTTTCTTGCTCCAGGCCCTGTTAACATTACATTTAGTCCAAATTTTAAAAGGTCTATTGTTTAAATTTCAGATTAAATTATTTACTGCAATAGCGCAATGCCTCATTTCAGGCTCATTCCAAAGAGATTCTGTAATTACATCTGCATAAACAACATATAGAAATTATAATGTCAATGTTAACCTAGAGCCTATCCAAGGAACACAAACACATTTACACACACATTCATTCCTCAGGGACAATCTTGTTCTAACCATCACTATTTTCACACATAGCAGGAAAATTACTCACCCTCGTATCCAGCACACCAACCAGATGACAATTAAAAGAGTTTGTTTTTGTCAAAACCTTTAGAGTTAACAAGCCACTCATTCAGTTACAGGTTGTGCCACTATACCAGAGAGTCATTTTGGGTATCTGGATATCATCGAATATCACATAACCAAAAGAGTGTAGGAGGAATAGCAGAGACATTTGAAAAAGCAAAACGGAAATTAACTTGATAAACTGGCCAGATAAAACATAGCTGAGATAGGTGGGGGCCCTGTATCAGAGTGTTATTTGAGGCATGTTTATAATATAGTCGTGCTCCAAAAACACATTGTATTTCTAGCTGTTTAAAACAATCATGTATTACATCAGCGGTTCCATCAGTTCTTGCTTCTTGTTAAGTACGTGGGAATACTGCCACACTACTAGAGGGATTTTACGGTATTTTCCGGACTATACATCTCTCCGGAGTACACGGGGAAGTGGCGGTCTAGTGGTATAGGGTGCTGGATCGCTGATCCAAAGGTTGGGGGTTCGAGTCCCACTCTCCACAAGGTTGTCACTGTCCCCCCCAGTGCAACTAACTGGGTTATCAAAGGCGGGCCATGTCTCTCACTGTCTATGGTGAGAGGCATGTAAAAGAACCATTGCTGACTTTCGTAAAAGAGTAGGCTGCAAAGCCGTCAGCGTGTTTCTGTCCCTTGCTGAAAGGGTTGTGACAGGAAGGGCATCCGACGTAAAAACCTCTGCCAAATCAAATGTGCGAATCAGATGATTCGCTGTGGCGACTCCCGAGTGAAAGGGAAAAAGCCGAAAGGAAGACAGACAGACATCTCTCCGGAGTACAAGTCGCATTGGCCAAAAAATGCATAACAGAGAAGAAAAATACATATGTCGCACTGGACTATAAGTCGCAAACTCATGGAAACTGTCTACCTTGGCTTGGAAATCTGCTGGCAGTTTTTGTGACGTTGTGGTCCTCGGTCTGATAGAAGCGGTTGCGTTGCATGAAGCGGGAACACCAAAAAGTCCTCACGAAAAGTAATTTCTATTCATCTCCTTGACAACTACCTGGACGTGGAGATGCAACTGCACTGTTGACAAGCCTCTACCTGCAGCACGTTGCTCAAGCACCCATGGGCGAACTGGTTCCTCTAGCTGTGACCATCTAGCTTTTAACCCGCGATTAGCTTTTTTTGTTTGTTTTCTTCATTGCAGTAATAATAATATCTGCTTTTCTGCCCTCTTGTTGCCTTCTTGTGGTTGTGAGTGTAAAAAACAAAAAAAAAACAAAACGTGAAATTATGTTCGATATTATTATGATGAATAGAATTATATAATATATAGGCCAGTCTATAAAGTTGCTCCATTCTTTTCTTTTATTGTTTATTAATTTATACTATTTATGTATCTACTTATTTATTTACTTATATAATATATATGTACGTGTGTATGTTTGTATTTGTATCTATTTTTGCACCCCCTACTGATGGTACCTCAAGAGCCTGTAACAGTGAATTTCTCCATTGTGAGATTAATAAAGCTGTATCTTATCTTATCTTATCTTATCTTAATAATAATAATTTCACTACCTGGACGTGGAGACGCAACTGCACTGTTGACAAGCCTCTCCCTGCAGCCCCCCATGTGCGAACTCGTTCCTCTAGCTGTGGCCATCTAGCTTTTAGCCCGTGATTAGCTTTTTTTGTTTTTGTTTTTTGTTTTCTTCATTGCAGTACAGTGGAACATCAGTACTCGAACGCTTTAAAGGTCAAACAAATCGGAATTTGACCAAAAAAATCCAGGTTTTTATTTTGTCCTGGAAGTCGACCAAAATCCGAAAATCAAACGCTAAAAAAGCGTGAGAAAAAACGAGAATGAACAAGAAAAAACGACACAGAGAGGAAGGGGAAATGCACGCTTTTCAGAAGTTGTTCAGCGGTATCACCCTGATAAAGCTAAAGCTAGCAGCGCTGTGTGGCCATGAGCCACTTCCTTAAGGTTTTAGCCACGTTAAAAATGTTCTGTAAGAAAACAAAGGGACACCCTGAAGAAGAGTCATCCATGCCAAAGCGAGTAGCAAAAGATAAAACACCTTTGGCTGAAGCTGTTATGGAAGGGGATCCTCCTCCTCTCTACCTCTCCAACATTTACGTATTCCCACTGCTCACCACCACAAAAGTAAAAATTCTTATCTTTATTGTTCTTATATCTTTATATGTTCTCTAAACTATACTGTGGTTTTTATTTTAGTGTGCTGTATTCAATCATTTTTCACTTAATTTGCAGACCTATGGTATGAGTTACGGTACCGTTAACGTCTGTTCAAAAAACAATGGAATGTAGTAAGACCATTTACATTATTTGTAATGGGAAAAATAGATCCGGAATTCGACCAGCCGTCTGGAACGAATTGTGGCCGAGAACCGAGGTACCACTGTAATGGTAATCTCTGCTTTCCTCCAGTCCAGCACAAGTTTCCCATTCACTCCAAACTTTCTTTCTGATGTGGAATTACCATTTCTGCTGCATATTTCACTACTTGCAGCTTGTAATCTGCAGAATAGGATTTTCTTTTTGGGGCCATTTCGTCAATGGTGCATGAGCAGGTATGGGTACCCAAGCTTAGAGTGCCCTCTTGTGGTTGTGAATGTAAAAATAACAAACGTGAAATTATGTTTTCTTATTATTGACAAACAGAATTACAAGTAATATTTTCACGGAGTATAGACGGAGTATAAGTCACACCTTCAGCCAAAGTATGAAAAAAAAGTGCGACTTATAGTCCGGAAAATACAGTAATTAGATTAAGTGCAGACAGATTAGGGGGTTGAAAGAAAAAGTGCTGCAGGTGCTCTATTTCATCCAAGACTCCAGGGACAAAGTCCCTTTGAAGCTAAAGCAAATATCATGTCATTAAATGCATTTCTGAGCATTTCAATTACAGTACATCATTGATTACTTAATCAATAATTAATTATAATGACAGGATTTGTAGTTGAACATTTGAGTGAAAACGTTATTGTATTTGAACTGTGAGGGACACAATGATGCCAGGGATGGAGGGGCTTGCATTCTGTCTGATGAATTGTGGCGGCACGTGCTGCAAGTTAGAACTATTTTTGGAAATTATTTTTATATTTGACCAGATACCCAAAATGAATGTCAGAACGCATCCCTGGTGTAGTGTTTCAGGCATGTCCAACCGGAAAGAGACCCCAGGTTGACCTAGAACACGCTGGAGTGACTATGTCTCTCGGCTTGTTTGGGAACACCTTGGTGTGTCCCCCCGGAAGAGCTGGAGGAAGTGACTGGGGAGGAGGACATCTGGACCTCATGCTTAGACTGCTGCCGCTGCGACCCGACACCAGAATAAGCGGAAGATGATGATGATGATAATAACTTTTGCATTTCAACTATTGGTTTTTTGATTCCTTAATTGTATTCCTTAATTGTATTGTATGCGCAACATTTTTGGGTGAATTAATATTTGAATGATTTTTTACGTCATATCATAAACAATAATTACAAATATTAATTCATTCACACAAAAAAGTTCCATACACTAATACAATTAAGCAGAAAAAAGTATTACATATAAAATTTTCGTAAAATTTTTATAAGCATTAAGGTAATTCAGTGCATTAATTAAATACGAATATAATTATACACATTGATATAATTATATGGCAGTTCTCATTCATTAAACTAATTTGAAATGTATTATTTGATTCCTGAACCAACAGGAAAAAGGTGTGGTGATGGGGGAGTGAGCCGCACCCTCTCATATTCTCAACAAGTCATGGGATAGATAGGGCACCACAGGAATTGTGTGGAAAGTTTTTAAGGGATTATGAAATCATCAGCAGAGAAACATGTCCAAAACAAAAAGAACAGGAAAGTACATGGTTGTCTGAGAGGGCCATTAGAGAAGAACATAAAGCATGGAGGGATAAGTCAAAATGCAACATCAAAGAATTGGTAAACAGTGTAAAGAAACCCAGAGAGCTCTAATTCCAATGGTTGGCAAGACATGACATAAAGCACTACTAATGACGTAGCTCAGGAGATGGGACACCAGAAACAAGGCACATAAGATCACGCAGCACATCCGACATAAAGTACAAAAATAGAACCACTGCAAAGCATCATTCACAGATGGGTACTTTTACAGCTCTATACAAAGAATAACAACATGCCCCTCCCCGAAAACTCAGCCCCTGAGAACCTCTCATTAGTTTTGCAGAACATTCATTCATTTTCAGAACTGCTTTATCCAACAAGGGTCACATGGAAGGCTGGAGCCCTGAACAGCTCTCCAGTCCATTACAAGACCAACACACACACACACACACACACACACAATCATTCATACACTCACACTTTGGGGCAATTTGGAACATCCGATTAGTCCCATGGGCATGTATTCAAAGCGTTTGAGGAAACTGAGGTACCCAGATTAAACCCAGGCAAGCACTGGGAGAACATTCAAACTCCATACAGAAGGCACTCCTCACTCAGCTTGGGACTCAAACCCAGGACCTTCTTGCTGTGAGGTGGATGTGCTCACCACTACACCACCATACATTCCTAAGATTTCTACAATATTTGCTTTTTAGAATTTAAAATCACTCGCCTCAATAACCGCAGTCATCTCAATCCTCTGTTCCTCCAACTTATTCTGCAGATCCATCTTGTCATCCAAGAGCTGAAGTCCATACTGTGCCGCCTTCTGAAGAGCTTCTTCTGCTTCTTCCACTTTCTGCTGCAATCTTTGATTCAAGCACTCTGTTAAGTACAGATTTGTATGTGTAACTAACCTGGACTGCATACATTGGAAGAGAGACTCAGAAATGAAAGATAGTTCCTGACTTCCGCTAAAGGCTTGGTAATGTTTATATTGTTTATATTTATGTTGTTTATATATTGTGTATTTACATGTTTATATTACCAAACCTATGATTTAGTCCGAGGCTCCAGACTACTTTAGGTGTCCCAATGTATAATTTAAGGAGCACAAGCTGTAAGCACAATTGAATGACTGAAAAATAAGGTTACAAATAAATAAATGAAGAATGCATAAGAAAAACAATCTATGTCATATTTTTGTTGAATGATGATTACTGCCCCATCTGGTGAACTGTTGTTAAAACTTCGTTTTGACTCAATAGAAACAGTTCAACTCAATCAGAGTCCTTTGCCGTGGGGTATAATGATGTAAGTTTCGACAAAGGAAGTTACATCATTATACCCCACACCAAAGGACTAGGATCGAGTTGAACGGTTTCAACGTCATTGAAGGTGGTCAAGCCAAGTTCTACGCTATGTTGGATTACCTGAGCAAAACAAAGTGCTACAAAAACCAGTGTTCCTTCAAACTAGGCCAAACTGAGAAATGGTTTTCAACAAAGAAGAGAACCCCTCGCTTGTCAAGTGTTGCGAAAATTGGAATGGTGCGAGGACCACTTCAGTCATCTTGCAGCAGGGAAAAAGACCGCGATAAAAATCTGAACCGTTTCAGAATTTTTACATTCGCATTACAGTATTCCTCTGAAACCTGCCTCGTTCAAGGACTTACAGTCCCTCAAGAGATTTTGCGGTGAGAACTCACAGGCATTTTATGACTCTTTGCCCAATTGAGGAAGGGCTCGAGGGTCAGGAAGAGCAAAGCTCCACAGATATTGACGAATAAAGTGAATAATAAATCTTAGATTGTGCACATTGCAACATCAGTTCAATCATTTGGAATCTGCAGATCAGAAAGCTGCTTCCAGGGGAGCTACAGATAATTAACGGTTTACGTCTACGTACTACTTTTCCATCATAATTATTAGATATGTTCATTATGTACCGAATATTGTATGTATGTATGTATGTCTGTCTGTCTTCCTTTCGGCTTTTTCCATTTTACTCGGGAGTCGCCACAGCGAATCATTTTGATTCGCACGTTTAATTTGGCAGAGGTTTTTACGTCGGATGCCCTTCCTGTCACAACCCTTTTAGCAAGGGATAGAAACACGCTGACGACTTTGCAGCTACTCTTTACGAAAGTCAGCAATGGTTCTTTTACATGCCTCTCACCATAGACAGTGAGAGACATGGCCCGCCTTTGATAACCCAGTTAGCCGCACTGGGGGGACAGTGACAACCTTGTGGAGAGTGGGACTCGAACCGCCAACCTTTGGATCAGCGATCCAGCGCCCTATACCACTAGACTACCACTGCCGTGACCACACACTACGTATGTATGTATGTATAAATAACTCTTCTTCTTGTCCTTTCGGCTTTTCCCTTCAGGGGTCGCTACAGCGAATCATCTGCCTCCATCTCACCCTATCCTCTGCATCTTTTTCCCTTACACCAACTGTCTTCATGTCCTCCTTCACCACATCCATGAATCGTCTCTTTGGTCTTCCTCTAGGCCTTCTGCCTGGTAGTTCCAACCTCAACATCCTACTACCAATATGGTTGTTGGGAGAAATTAAACTCTAGTTTGAAATCTGTAAATATAGTATCCATGACTTTCATTCTGGGAGAGATACAGCATTTTCAAATTTTCTTCATTGTTTTTTTTGAAATTACTAAGAATGTGACAGATCGTTTCCTGCATGCTCTCTTTAAATTACAGAAATAGTTCTATGTGTTTTCTTTAAAAAAAAGTATAGTGATTGAAAGGGGGATATGATGCATGCCAGAGTGCTGAATAACTAGGTTAGCGAATGTTAAAGTTTACCCTCTCGACTGATCGTGGTGGACGTAAACATAATGTTATCACTGATTTTTTTTCTTTTCTGTGCACTCTAGTATAATCTTCTCGTATTGTGCACTCTACCTATACAGGTAAATACTAGTATTTATTAAGTAGTAACTTAATAAAAATAATTTTGCATTTTATTAATTTTATTTATTATTACAGGGCAGTGGTGGCCTGGTGGTAAAGGGCGCTGTATTTCTGATCCTAAGATTGGGGTTACGAGTCCCACTCTTCACAAGGTTGTCACTGTCTCCCCCAGTGCAGCTAACTAACAGCTAAAAGGCAGGCCATGTCTCTCACTGTCTATGGTGAGAGGTTCATGTAAAAGAACCATTGCTGACTTTCGTAGAGTAGGCTGCAAAGCCGTCAGCGTGTTTCTGTCCCTTGCTAAAGGGTTGTGTCAGGAAGGGCATCCGATGTAAACACCTATGCCAAATCAAACACGCGAATCATTCGCTGTGGTGACCCCTGAAAAGGGGAAAAAGCCAAAATGAATAGATAGATTAATTTTACTTATTATTACTTTAATGCACTGAGTACTTTTTATTTTGTTGAAAGTATTCTACTTATAACTGTTCATTTGTTCATATTTTTTTTACATTTATTTCAAAAAAAGTTTAAATTCGCCATGGGCCGCACGCTGGTGTAGGTTAGGATGTCCAACTCAGAACAAGAGGGTTCTGGGTTCGAGTCCTGGACTCGGTCCTCATGCTGGCTGAGTACTCCAGTTTCCTCCCACAATCTAAAGACATTCACATAAAGTGAACAGACTATTCTATATTACCCCAAGGTGTGAGTGTAATTGGTCATGTGTGTTGCCCTGCAATGGTCTGGCAAGCTGTTCAGCCTTCTCCCAGTTTTGGCTGTGATAGGCTGCAACCTCCTTGCAACCCTAACAGGACTAAGAGGAACAGGAAATGAGTGAGAAAGTTTCACCAGGAAAAACTATTTAAAAATACAAAAATGTACATTAAGAATTTATTTAAATGTTTTTCAGAGGATTTGATAATCAAAAGATTGTTATTGATGACATTTTAGGATGCTCAGATGATAAATTAATAACTTTATTGACATCAATATTTATTAATCGTAAGGGTTGATATTTTTATAGCACAGCTTTTGGAATCCAGTAGTAACAAAGTCATCACGGTGATATTATAAATAAAGAATTTTCTGACATCATCCAGTATTGAGTTTACATCCGTGTGTAAACAACAGTGTAACATTCATCCAATCATTTTCTGACAGATTAATCCTAAACAGGGTCGCGGGGAGGCTAGGGCCCATCCCAGCCGACTCCGGGCGTGGGCAGAGGACACCCTGAACCAGGCCAGGCCATCGCAGGGCAGAAACACGCTGACGGCTATGCAGCTACTCTTCTTGTCGAAAGTCAGCAATGGTTCTTTTACATGAATCTCTCAACATAGACAGTGAGAGACATGACCGGCCTTTAATAATTCAGTTCAACTGTGGAACAGTCATCTTGAACTTCTGACCAAATCACACACAACACCAATTCATTATTACACCGGAAATGGGTGAAATACCAAAAGAACACATTATTAGTGTCGGTATATTTTGTTTTTATACATTTGCCGAGCCGCACCCAAACGTTTCCGAGCTGTGGTGGATTTTAGGAGTGTAAATCTTTTTTAGAAAGTTTAGTACGAATTAGATAAACAGATAAAGAGAATCGAGGAAAGTGAATGCAGTTTCTATTTTTATTTTCATTTTTCACAACAAAATTAATTGGATTATATAATCTTTTTTCAGTACAGTATATTGTAGGAAATTATTAAATTAGAAAATTGATAGGAATACGATTAATAAAAAGATATTTACCCATATTCCGCAGTTTCGAGCCAAGTCAGTTTGAATTTTCTTCTCCTTGTTTATTGGTTTATTGGCAAACAACGATTTGATGTAATACCGCCACCAACTGGTCTGGAGAAAAGAAACGCGTTTTTTTTTTTTTTTTTTTTCTTTTCTTCTTCTTATTCTTCTCAATGACGTGAAGAAACACGTTATTGCTTCTTCTTCTTCTTTATCTTCCTCTTCTTTTCCTTTCGGCTGTTCCCTTCAGGTGTTGCCACAGCGAATCATCTTTCTCCATCTCACCCTATTCTCTGCATCCTCTTCTCTTACGCCAACTACAGTACCTTCATGTCCTCCTTCACCACATCCATTAATCTCCTCTTTGGTCTTCCTCTAGGCCAGGGGTCCCCAAACTTTTCCCTGCTCTGATGGAGGGGCTGAGGTCAGTTTGTTAGTGAAAAAGTACAAGTAGATATTTTTGCAGATTTTTTATTTCCCCATATTTCCAATATTACACCCCCCCCCCTAAAAATTGCCGTATGGGGAGACTTTGGACTAAGGCTCTAATCCACTGATTTCTGCAATTAAGTAAATGTTTCAGAGTTTTAAGTTTAGCTTTTTAAAGTTTGAAGTGAGTTTTATATACATTTTGTATAAATTGTTTTATTTATAAATAGCTCAATAATATTTTCTATTGTTATAGTGACCCATCTTCATGCTTCGGTCTTAAGTTAAGAGGTTGGAATTTCTAATAATTAACGAGCTATTTTTTATACATTCGCGATATTTTACACATTACACGAATTTGTGAAAGGAAACAATAAAATGATGCTTACTTTTATTATAGTTTCTAACTGACATGAATATTTTTGTCAACACTTTAGGATTTTCCATACAGGGATGTTTATCAATTTTCTAAAATGTGTCCCAATTCTCCCCTATATGCTAAAATGTAGTTAGCCTGGTCTATATCTTAAATTGTAAGCTCGACCTAGTCTATACGCTAAAAAAGAAGGTCGGACTAGTCTCTCTCTCAAGATACTTTGGGCCTGGTCTGTATTTTAAAATATATTGTCAGCCTAGTCCAAAACATCAAATATACTGTTGGGCTAGTCTAGACCTTAAAATACAAGGTTGGCCTAATACAGTGCAGTTCTGAAGGCTTCCATTTTCAGGGAAAAAACAAAACAAAAACATTTGAATGATGTTTTATTGCAGGTTTTTATTTTGCAAATGTTGATTAGAACAGTCAAGAATAATCACCAAGATAAACCAAAAGTAGTAGCTGTGCACAGGCAGAACACAACTGGGATGAAAGCAGTGTGTCATACAAGATGGGATGAAAATAAAGGTCTACTTGGGAGCTCTGCAGTGTTGCAAGGAGAT
Source organism: Plotosus lineatus (assembly GCA_024760905.1). Taxonomy (NCBI): domain Eukaryota; kingdom Metazoa; phylum Chordata; class Actinopteri; order Siluriformes; family Plotosidae; genus Plotosus; species Plotosus lineatus. The sequence goes on from CM045750.1 coordinate 14,178,068, forward strand.
CCCGATCGATCCCGGTAAGAAAATTTCTTTTCCAGGAATAGAACTGGCCCAGTATATCCAGTTCAACTTGCAACCAAAACTTTGAATTGTAAAACTCTTTGGTGTGCAAGAAAATGTTCTGGTCTCACCAACTGTTAAAACAGGACTGATTCACTATAGAAACTTTTGTGATTTGGGGACGACGATGACGACACACACCGGCTTTTACTCTTTATAAACTTCACTTTTTTAAAATACATGATGAGAAAATTGCACTCAAAGCCTTCGTTTATGTCTAAATATAGGCAGTACGTTGTCTGCTTATGAATGATTCGTCACTTAAGTGTTGCTGGTGTATACAACATCCTAAAGCGAAAGTACTGTAGATCCTTTATTACTACAACAAATAAATTTAGCTATCAAAGTATTAAATACTAGTTAAACCCTAAACTGTTCGTTACTTTAAATTTAACTTGCATTCATGTAATCACAGGGATATTTGTGGATCTGGGATGTAAAGGAACAATCAGATATTTGACTTGTTCACTGGTTGTATTCATCATATTTATGGCAGAAGAAAAACTGCTGATGAATTTTTGCATTTAATCCACTGACTCGGTGTTCAGGTGAAGGGATTCAGGTAAAAGGATCAAACAAAGGTTTAGATTGAAAAGTTGTAGAGAGATTTCATGCTCTCTTTAAAAATAGTGATGACAGTATATTTAAAACACAAAAATGTAATAGTTCACTTTGATTCACTTATAATTATGGTGTTTAGTATCCTATTTTTCAAATATATCTGATGCCTCTCTGCCCGACCTTGCTTATGTACCAATGTCTGAAACTTGTTTAACACTTTCAATGAAAAGGGATAAATGAAACATTTACATACATCAGACATGGATGGTCATAGATCTAAAACAATACAGGAAATGAAAAATGTAGTTAAATGAGTTGCTGTGATCTACTTTGTTGTTACACACACTGGGGTTTGATGTATGACTTATGTTTGATTTTTCTTTTCATAATGTATTAATTTATTTTTCAGTCTTTACTGTGTTGTATGTTTAATGTACTAAGAGGGACAGAAAGGGGACAGGAGGGTCAACGATTAAAGGGAGCACTGAATAGACGCGTTCATCACATTAGTACGTCTATGTCATCACCATGGTCCTCCTCTTCGTTAACTTTAACTGACAGGACCTCTTCATTTAGGAACAGACCACTTAATCTTTCCTTGCGAGCCTGTCTCTGTTCTTTCAGATGCCTTTTACGCAGAGCCTTCTGCTGCAGTTTCCTCTGCTTTGAGCGTTTCTATAAAAAAAAAAAAATAAAAAAAAAAGTATAACAGACAAATCATCTTAAAAATATAGCAAGCAAGGTAGCATTAAAATAAACTGAAGGTAGGATGTATATACATAAAAATAAACCAGGCAAAATGTGTGTGTGTGTGCGCACGCGTGATGAGCAAATTGTTCTTTACAAACAGCTGTGAAATGACAGAAGCAGTAACAAACCACTAAGAAAGATTCAGAAAGAAGGGAAATAATATACAGTGATACCTCAGCTCACGAACATAATTGGTTCCCAGAAAGTGTGTGTAAGGCGAAAAGTTCGTCTTCCGAACATTTATTTCCCATAAGAAACCATTAAAATGAGAATAATCCATTCCCAGGTCCCCATAAAACATAATTTTCTACTAAATAAGCCTTAAAACTACACAAAAATATACCTTATTTTATGTATAATAAATGTGCTATTGTATTGTAATTAAAGAAATAATCTGTACTGTATAATAAAGTGGTTTTATTTACCTTTGTGATGGTAGTTGATGGCTTGATGGAATGGAGTGGGAGGAGGAGGGAGGGAGGGACTTACTGTTTGGAAGGAGAATTTGGAAACGCCTACTGTTTGGAAACACCCTTAGCCACACACGCACCCTTAATAGCTTCCTTGTTCTTAAGGATGGGAGCAATGGTAGACTTAGCGTACTGGTACTGGGACGCTAAGTCACACAAACGCACACCTCGTTCGTGTTTTTCAATGATCTCCGCCTGTGGTGGGGTCTTTTTCGGTTCCATAATAGCAAAAGTACACTCAATATGGTCCAAAATGTCTAGCAAACACAAACCACTTCCGCATTCAAAGAAAGGTGGTGACGAACTGTGACGCCGTGAGCGTGCGTCAGCTTCTCGTGGCCGCCACCGTGGCGCTGTTCAACCGCGTGGTTTGATTCGTCCGCTGAAAACTAGTTCGTCAGCAGAGACTATATGCTCGCAAATTTAATGTTCTTGAGGCGAAAAGTTCGTGAGCTTAAGGGTTCGTCAGCGGAGGTTTTACTGTATTAGTAATGTACAATTTTAATGGAATTGTTAAAAACAATGAAAAGGCAATACAGTGCTATAGTGGTTAGCACATACGCCCTACAACAAGAAAGTCTTGGGTTCGAATCCCAGGCATCTCTCTGTCGAGTTTGCATGTTCCTCCCTGTCCGGCCTCCCAACAACCCAAGTAGGATTATGCAAATGAGTGCAAATGAATGAGTGACAGGAAGTATGCAATTGAGAGAGAGTGCATGAGTAATAAATTTCAATTTGAATTTAATGAGATCATCTTCCACTTTAACATCTGTGGTACTTGGCAGACAACCTCATCCATGGAGACAACACAAATACTCCAAAGCCATTATCACTGAATACATTCCAGTACTGTTTCACTAGGATTATTAGGGTTATTATGTCAGTCAAAACTGTGTTGGCTCCACTTGTTTTTTGTTTTTTGTAAAGCTAAATACAGTGGGACCTTGACTTAATACGAACTTCGATCCCATCAACAATGTGCCCTATCCAATGAGCAAAATTTTGATTTACAAGCTGTGCTGGGGAAATGGCTTTTCCGGGCTGAATAGCCTTGTATTCTTCCGCGTGTATTCCTCCGTGCTCTGGGAACACCTTGTGCAATGATTCTCAATTATTTTCTGTGACCCCCCCAAGAAGAAGAGGGAGGAGAAGAAAAAAACAAACAAACAAACAAAAAAACCCAGCATCCAGCTACAAATAGTGTTTGCTCTACTTCATATCGTTTGCTTGGTGCTTTTCCCCCTACACCATAGGTAATACAGAGCACCACTGCCACCTATTGCAGAGGATATGCAATTAAACTTAATTCTAGTACAGTATGGCAAAAAAAGCATGTTCCCCAGGGTCATACACGCCCCCCTGGCATCACACCACTATATGAGAAGCACTGGCCTTGTGGGAGCTCACTGCCACCCTTTCCTCACTGGCATTTGTAGAGTGCACATGCACAAAATTCTCCTCCTCCGTTACGCACCATCTCATGCTTGCCCACGTGACAGCTTCGTGCCCACGTGACATCTTCACCGCAGTCGGTGATTGAAAAGGGTTAGTTGACTTTGTTTATTCTTGTTTTATTATTTATTATTAATGTTAATGTACATGTATTATTATGAAATATTTATTGTTTTTACATGTTTATCTTTAATATATTACGTCAAATGTTTGTGGCAGGTTGTACAAATTTGGGAGAGGGTTGGAACAGATTAATTGGTTTTCTGTTATTTAGTATGGGAATGTTTTATCTAACAAACTTTTTGGCTTACGAGCTTGTCCTCGGAACGGATTAAATCCGTAAGTCAAGGTACCACTGTACTGAAACTGCTAATTTGAGTACTTAGTAATGCTAAAAGTTAAAAAAAAAAAAAAAAAAAAAGAAAGATGTGCTGCGGTCATCAGACAAACATTGTTTCATTAAAAGAAACAGAAAATAGGGGCCTCAGTTTAATGAAAATCATTAGGCACCAACAATGGAATGTTGTCAATTTTTTTTTTAAATTGATATTAATATACATATGGATTTACATAAATTTCTAACCCTTTTGTATAAATCTGAAACAGTATTGAGTTTAGAAAGTGATTTAAGCTTCTGACCACAACTGCAAATGTTCCACTGAGAAAAAGAAATATGGACTTTTGCCTACCTTGGAATCCCGGATGCGCTCAGCGACAGTAGCCAGGTTACCATCACTGTGAGCACAACTGACACTCGTGGATGAACTGCAACTTATGGATCCTGCGCTGCTGCTGCTACTAACCATGCTGACGTTGCTGCTACTCTGCACGCTGACAACACTGGCACTGCTGGGAACACTCCTCTTCCAGCTGTCTCGCAAACCTGGTACTACACTGGATCTCTGACGAGGACTGTGTTCTTTGATATAGTTCCTTACCTGAGTGATCATATGATTAAAAGAGAAAAAAAAACTCAGCTGAAAATGTAATGTGAAAATGTTCTTGTATCATTCAATATCCTTCTGTTCTGATGGAGCACTGTGACCATTATTCATTCAGATAACCAAACTCTAATATGGTAGTACTGTGGCAAAATCAATGCTGGAATTAAAAGCTTGGAGCCCCCAATGATTCTATAATATGTAGAATAAAATTGAGTTAATTAAAAGCTAAAGAACACATCTTAACCAGGGGTGCCAATAATTATGGAGGGAAGTGTTATTTATATATATATATATATATAAATAAGCACACCCTCCATAATTATTATAAAGGTTTTGACACTGAGAGGCTTCCACTCTACCTCTGTGCTAAGACTGTTCACAAGTTTGAAGGGATCCTTAAAAGACACTTAAACAAATAACAATGTTCTTTGTTTCTGTCTGCTCAGTCTTTCTCGTCTTCCTCAGCAGTTTTTCCAGCTCTCATGGTACATTTTATAACTACCCAACTTCATACTTCTATATCCATGTTAATTTGTGGATTAATGCATCAAAACCTTTAGTGCATGCCTGGGAGATGATATATCAAAATATGCACATGTAGTGAACACAGTTTTAAACCTAGTTTACACCCTTCCATGCTGAATTGTGTGACAAGAGAAATACCTCATTATTTTTATATCCCGTGTATGTATTATATACACACACACACAGACACTCCCCGACTTACATTCATCCGTTTTAACAATTTTTTTTTTCAAAAAAAAAAAAAAAAAAAAAAAAAGTAAAATTTTGAATTTAGACGTACCTAAGTAGTATGCTGGCGTAATGACACAATGACCATTGTTTACAAACAACAGACTGAACGTGCCCCTCCTTCTTCCCAGTTCAATTTTATATATATATATATATAAATAATTTAAATAATAAAAAGAAATTTTTTTTTATTGTTTTTCAAGCAAGTAGACTACTTTCAGCAAGTGCACTACATTTGGTATTGAGCACCTCACATATTGTAAGCATTGACTGGCTGTTTTAAGATTCATGTAAAGTGAGTCAGCTCAGCTTCATGTAAAGTGACCATCCGTCGAACATCGGAACCATTTACAAGCAGAAAGATCGCATCACAGAGAATATTAAAGGTTATATTTGATATTGTATTTGATATTTGATGAGTGAATTTGATTAAAATTTATCAATTTGAAATTAATGTTGATATTATTTGATATTATTTTACAATGTTATGTTTATAATAATTGATTTAGGGGTGTTTTATGAGATAAGGTAATGGTATTTATGGATGTATAGTACAGTATGAACGTCATACGTCACTGGAACATACAGTAACAACTCACTTTTTTTTTTTTTTTTGACCTTACGTTTTTAATTGGTTCCGAACGGCCGAACGTAAGTCGGGGAGCGTCTGTATCCTCTATGTACTGATAATATACTTAACTTTTACTGTCCATGTTACAATAGTCCACCTTGTATTAAGGAATATTATCCTGCATCTACCCGGCTTTAATTCATAATGGCCTAATACATTTAAAAAATAAATTAAAATAAATAAAAACGGGGAGGGAGGCTATTTTTTTCTAAATCTGCAGAAACTGTAAAAGGGTAGTGTCACATTAATTGAGATTAAGTCAAACATTCAGGACAGGAGAGTTTCACTGAATATACATTTTATAACAAAAAGAGTGTGGTTGGTTTCTAATATGGACCATATGCCAGTTGTCATAGAAAGAAAAGTGAGGAATCTCTACCAGAATTTGCCGTTGTATGTTTTTTTTTTTTTTCATATGAATAAAACGTTCTTACTTGCACAGCATGAAACAAAAAACAGCACCAAACACAAATACAGAGCAGAATGTGAACCTACGGACAAGTTCAGAATCGTACCTGTTTTAGTTTATCATCCGTGAGGCAGTTCAGCTCAATGATGAACTCGCTGTCAGTTGGAGATATCTGAGCATTCGGGTCAATTATTTTAATTATGTCAAGTTGCTCTCTGAGCCCCATCTCTGTACTCACTTTCCGACTCAAATACTCAATATACTCCACCTATAAGAAACAGACAGGAAGTTTTATAAAACACCTGCAAGCAACATGCCAGACTTCCTTTCTGAAATGCCAATAAGTTGCAGGTTGTTAGTTTTATGACACCATAAGAAAAATGTTTGAATATTTTAGAATATATAGGGAAAGAACTGTTTTCCTTTTGGGTTTGTTTTTTTTTTTCTTGAGTTTATGCATAGTACACAAACAGTGAATGAGTAAAAACACATCTTTATAGAGCGCAGTGTATGTGTCCATGAAGTATTCTACAGTCGTATAAGTTAATCTTTAATTTGTTCTGCTCCTTTCAAACTTGATAGCAGTCTAACTCCACGTTATTTTTTTTAACATGTAAAAACCATTTTGACATCCAAAACAGTTTATTCATATCTCACCTACAGGTGTTCTGTGAATCCTTCATAGCAAGATGCATGTTTATTACAATACACATCTGATCAGTGTCAATTATAAGTGCAATTTTTTTTAATTGAGGCCAATACTTCCACAACTAATGGGTCTGGTTTGTAATATCATGCAAAAAACCCAACCAAATGTGAGGCGCTCCACCTTGCTTCCAATCTTTCGAATGAGCAAGTGAAGGTTGAATACTAAACAAGTATTCAATGTGTACTTGCTCACTTGAAAGATCGGAAATCCGGATAAACCGTGCTTTGTCTCACAAGCACCATACATCACTTGCGATAAGCGCCTACTTTCGGTGGAGCGCGTCACAAATATGCTACAATAACCCCTGAAACTTTAGAATATAGATAACGAAAAAAAAAAAAAAAAAAAAAAAGGGTAAGTAAAAATGTCGACCACTGGTATTTATCGTATAAAAAAAATTCCACATAAAACCCTTAGTATTTATGTAAACAGTTTAAATTTGTTAATGTACAGGCGATAATCTACTGATATTTGAGCAAAAATTCCATATAATAAATGTTCTGAAAATGTATATTTTATTTCAACTTTAGAACAGTGACTGTATAATAGATTTCTCCTTCCCATTAATCTCCACTCTTGGCCTTCTGCCAATTTTTACCCAGCAGTCAACTTTCCCTCTTCATAATACAGTCAGCAGATATTATGGGGCAGCTGAAGCCTAACAAGTGGTTCCTCCAGGACACATAATGAGAGTCACAAGATTTTGTTTTAAAAACGTTGCTCTACTGCTACCTAACTCGGTCTACCCTTTTATTGACTCAGAAGACACAACAGCTTTAAAATGTTTTTGAGATAGGTGTATTCCTGATAACACTGTACATTTACAGTTTTGCCCGCGAGCCTCATTGTTGCAAAGGGAGAGATGAAACACCCGCTCTAGATGGAGATGAGTCGGAATCAGCAGGTAACAGGATGAGTATCACCTTCACATAATTACCAGCAAAGAATTTATATCTGCTACTCTGTGGTTACAGGAGGCCAGTAAACATAAGAGAGAGTTGTGTGCCGGTTGCATGTGTGTGTTGTTGTTGTTTGGTACACTTCCAGGTTTCAGGTACCAGTGTCACATGTCCAGATTCAGACTACTGTTGCACAGACATGCAGATGGATGCCGTACATTTATAACTATTCTCACTCTCTCTGTGTATACCAGAATCCTGCAGGCACACAAAAACCCACAGTATGTGACTAATTATACAACGGTGAAACTCATGTTACCAGCTACTTCCTCCTGACTCATCTCTGTCGATAGCTGGTGCCCTCATTATGGACTTAATATTACCCAACACATAACCGATCATCAAACATACCTGCTCATCATTAGTCATGGCACTCCATGCCAATTCATCCAAGTTCCTATGTGGTTTAGTCTTGCGTCTTGAAGCAAGACAAGGTGAGCTTGGTACACTGGGTATGATGTCGGAGAATACATCACTACCACTGGCAATATCACTCCCTGGCAACTGAAAAAAAATGCAAGTTTATATTGATAGAGCTTTGTCATACATCAGTGTAGAGTAAATAAATCTTTCTTTACACATCATTTAATGGTTCTGTGACAGAGGCCAAAGGGGTCATATTGATAATTAAATATGAAGTGCTAAATTAATATCTGATTACATTACTTGTCATATTTACGCTACAACTTAACCATTAACAGACACCACTCAGCATGCACAACATGGTGAAGAACTTTCTATTTAACATGAGCAGGTTTCTCCATTTCCCCCCTCACTAGAAATGTCCTATTCTAATTTCAGAGCTGAATATAGGTATTAAGGAGCAGCTTTTGAATTAAAACCTAGGCATTACTTTTCCCATACCCAAAGCAGGGTTGTAATCACCACTGTTTGTTTGCCTTTTTTACTCAGAACAAAATCCTGATCAAACCTGTGCATAGATTTTGCAGTGGCCTTATGTGAGATGGGGCCGGTGGCGTAGTGGTTAGGATGCTGCGCTCACGATCGGGAGGTTGCGAGTTCGAATCCCACTGAGACCCTCACTGTGCTAAGACCCCTGGGCAAGGTCTCAACCACAAGTGTGCTTCTATTCACCCAGCAGTATAAATGAGTACCAGTAAAAAATATACTGGGAAGGTAACTAGCATCCCATCCAGGGGGAGTTCAACTCCTGGTCGCTTCACGCTATGGAAACCTGGGATAAGCACCGGTCTGATGAGCCATGAGGCTTGGGTGTAAAAACCCAACAGACTTTACCTTACCTACCTTATGTGAGATACTACCCAACCTGAGGCCCAGAGATGATGTAATTCTGCAATGTCTCAGTCAAAGGTCAAGCTTGAGGAAATGTCAAAGTTTTGGACACTTGACTCGAAAACGAGGATGACAGACATGCTGTTAGTAGGAAACATTAACAAGAAACCAAAAGTGGACTTTTAAATGAGGGAATTAGTCTTGACCTTAAATGATTTTGAAGGGTGAACTTCCATCCATCTAAAATCCATCTAAAACCCAAAAGCAGAATTTTGCCCCTGATAATTTGATCACTTCGGGCATACTATAGAAGTAAGATGAGCACATGGGTAATTAAATCCAGTTCAAAGCCTATTTGCTACATTATGCATGCTGCGAGGTGGCAGTTCCTTGCACTCCGAATGCCCCTCTAGTCTCATCAGTTTTGCTTCAATAATAATAATTTAAAAAATCATTGTTTTAATCTTAAGTCAGAATGCTATAACTGCCAACCGTAAAATGTTTATACATTGTAAACATACTGTACTGGCCAAACAAGTCACTGCCAGATGCAAAGTTCAGTTCAGTTCATTTTCTGTAACTGCTTAATCCTAATTATGGTCGCGGGGAGGCTAGCCCCCATCCCAGCCGACTCCGAGTGAGGGACGAGTGCACCCGGGGGAGCTCGCCAGTCCATCGCAGGGTGGAAACACACTGACGGCTATGCAGCTACGCTTGTCAAAAGTCAGCAATGGTTCTTTTACATGAACCTCAAACCATAGACAGACTGGCCTTTGATATCCCAGTTAGCTGCAGGGGGGCGGGGGGCAGTGACAACCTGTGGTGAGTGGGGCTTGAACCCCCAAGCTTAGGATCAGTTATCTAGCACCTATACCCCGAGGCCACCACTACCCCAGACACAAAAGAATAAGCAAAAAGATCCCTATAGAGATACAGTTATCCATTTACCTTAACAACTGTAAAGAAACTAAAGATTAGAAGGGCACTCAGAATGCAAAGTACCTCCACCACATGGTATGGACAATGAAGCAGATAAGTTCCATGAGTACTGGTTCAAGGGATTTATGAGAGGACTGGGGGTTGTCCTTTCAGAGTCACAAGGCCAGTGGTAATGCTCTTATTTGAAGATCTATACATGGTTTCTTGTTAGTGCTCCATAGTAGGTATATATGGACCAGCAACTAAAATACCGTGACCTTAATTTTCAGTTTTCAAGGTCAAACAAGGCCACATGGGATTACGCCAATTCATCTTTTCCTTTCGGCTTTTTCCTTCAGGGGTCGCCACAGCAAATCATCTGCCTCCATCTCACCCTATCCTTTGCATCGTCTTCTCTTACGCCAACGACCTTCATGTCCTCCTTCACCACATCCATGAATCATCGCTTACGCCAATTAAAAGTGTGAATATGCTTTCCCATCCTCCCCTATTGTATTTATGGTCCTGATGTTGATGTGCTTCCCAAATGCAAGTTTCATTTTAACATAGCCTGGTTTATGCTGACAATAAATAAAGAGTTCGTTCAGTTGTTGCAAACACTTGGTTCCAACTAGGAGATTCTTCGCGGAAAGTATTTAATAGACACAATTTTACCCCCATCTTCCTACATCTAAATGTGCGAGTATTTACACAAAATATTGTTGGTTTTTTTTTACTCAAAAGAAAGTAGTAAATGATGGAATTAAAGGGGCGGCGCGACACGCCCAAATGTCATAAATATGCAACGAATATTTGCTAAATGGTCTTTCAATTTACACATCAAAATGTCAAGTTTCCAACCTGACATGGATTGAAACAAGGACTTTTTGAAACCTTGTTGTGCTGAAATGTATTCAAATATTGAAATTCTACTCCAAATAAATTGATTGTATGAAACAAATGCATGTAAAATTCTGTAAAGCAAATTTCCATCTATATAAACGAGTGATTTCTTTGACTGCACTGACATTATTTAGGCTGTTTTCTGAAAGAACCACAACAACATGGGCCCTTTGAAGCAGCTTTGGTTTGACAAAGGAAATAACACTCCAGCTTTGAAGCTGAAGAAGAGAAGATAGAAACTCCACAAATACCAAACAGCAAACAATGCTGGGTGTTAATCAGTCAATTAGTGAATCGGAACACCTTCTCTCACAATCTTAAAATGTGACGCGCTCCACCAAAAGTGGGCGCTTGTCGCAAGTGATGCATGGTGCTTGTGAGACAAAGCGCGGCTTATCCGGGTTTCCGATCTTTCAAGTGAGCAGGTGCGCAAGAATATTGTTTAGTATTCAACCATCACTTGCTCAAGATTGGAAAGTCCAGATAGACGGAAAGATTGGAAGAATTTTGTTGCATGCTAATGTAAGTGTAAACTAACACAAGCATTTCATTCATCTTGAAGGGGTTTAAAGGGATACCATTACACATATCATAGTTTCTGCACCTGCCGATTCAGTTAATTTCCCCTTTTAGAAATCGCTGTGGAGACTCCTGAGTAAAAAATTGAAAAAGCCGAAAGGAAAACAAACAGACAGAAAATACTGGTTTCCAATATTACGAGAAGCTCAGCCATCTTGGGAGGAGCTTGGAGTAGAACCAGTGCTCCTCCAGGTTGAGAGGAGCCAAGTGAGGTGGCTCAGGCAACTGGATAAATAGTAAACAGGTTTGTGTTCCTGTGAATGACTGCAAACCGTTGTAATCAGTAAAGAACTGCATGATGTGATTTTTATATTATGTAATTCTCCTTAACTAGGGCAGTGGTGGCCTGGTGGTAAAGGGCACTGGATTTCTGATCCTAAGGTTGGGGGTTCGAGTCCCACTCTCCACAGGGTTGTCACTGTCTCCCCCTTAGTGCAGCTAACTGGGTTATCAAAGGCCGGCCATGTCTCTCATTGTCTATGGTGCGAGGTTCATGTAAAAAAAAAAAAACACTGCTGACTTTCGTAAAGAGTAGCTGCATAGCTGTCAGTGTGTTTTTTTGTCCATTGCTAAAGGGTTGTGTCAGGAAGGGCATCTGACATAAAAACCTACGCCAAATCATCCATGCGAATCAGATGATTTGCTGTGGCGACCCCTGAGAAAGGGAAAAAGCTGAAAGGAAAAGAAGACACTTCTCATTAACTGAAATGTAAGCAGGTTTTTCTCCTTCTTGAATGTGAAGGCCACATATGAGCTTGAAGGGAGCCATTTGCTCATGTCAAAAAAAATAAGCAACATTTGTCCAGGACCATTTTATAATATGCCAATATAGAAATAAATAACTAAGTTGACTGCTGTGACCGTGAAACAAAAAACATGGTGGATAGGTTTTCCCCATGCCATTTCCTTTTAAATTATCACCCTAATAGGTCTTGAATTCAATTTGGAACACTGGAAATAATGGGCTGGCCAAGATCTGAAGCCACTTGAACAAAAATGGGGTTTATTAACACATAGAAAATACAATATCACAGAAATTGTAAGTGTTCTAAAAATACAAACAGGAATGCTCACACTTATAAAGGCCAAAAGGTCATACTTAATATGGTTCAGATCAAATAGGTCAAACCACACACTAATTATAGTTTCTTTACATTTAATTTGCTCCTTGTAAAGTTTTTTGATTGTTTGTGTCCCTTAAATCTTTGGTTCAGGTCATGAAATGTCCAATTGCACTAAAAGAAGAATTCTACTTCAGTCAGATATGCAGTGTAATACATTTCAGATTTATCCGATTGGTGAGTCTTACCTGCCACTCAAACTCACTGTCAGACCAATCCCAGTATGTGCTGATGTTAGATGATACATCACTGCAGACGCTGCCTTCTGGGAAAAAGTCAAAAGAAGTGAGCTCCTGATCATCCAGAAGAGAGAAGCAGTCGTCTTGGTCCCCAACAGACACAGAAGAAAACAGTTCCTCACTGCAGTCGGAACTCGCCACACTGGTTCCACATGAGGTCAGGTTCCATCTAAATCAAAAAGGCAAAGAAATTCATTTAAAACCCTGTCAACGATAACTATACAGCTATTCAATATCTAAAATGAAATAAGACAGGAACTCAGAATACTTTATCCCCATTTCTATATTTTGTGTGTAATATGAAACTTCTGTTTATAACAATTTTTAATTTCCTTAATTTTAAGTAGACTAAAATAGATTTGTTTTAGTTGTTTTGCATTTTTTTTTTGTCTTTACGGTGCAAACCTTTGCTATTTAAAATTTTGTTCAAATTCAGAAAATCAAACTGAATAATTAATAACACCAGTATTATGAGAAATGTTGATTTGTAAATTAAAATATTGTTACACCGCTAATGTAAAAGGTTTTCTGTCCTGGAATGTACATTTTATTTATTTTGTGCATCATATCAAATCAGTAGTATATAATAAAATCACAATGAGTAGCTCCTTCAGTGGACGACTGAGTCACTGTGTCACTCAATACACAATGAGTAGCTCCTTCAGTGCAGGAAGGAGCTCTACCGCATGTCGTTCATTCCCACCGCTGTCAGACTGTACAACGCCACTATGTAACTGTCTGTGAAAATACCGGTTATGTGCAATAAAAACCCCGCGCACTTTAATCAACCACATCTACCCCACTGACTGCGAACCATATCAACCCATCTACTCTGCACTCAGATACATATACACTTTAACATAGGCCAGTCTATAAAGTCGTTCCCTTCTTTCTTTTATTGTTTATTAATTTATACTATTTATGTATCTATTTATTTATTTACTTATATAATATATATGTATATCTTTGTATTTGTATCTATTTTTGCATCCACTACTGATGGTACCTCAAGAGCCTATAACAGTGAATTTCTCCATTGTGAGATTAATAAAGCTGTATCTTATTATATATGATAAAACACACACATACGTGTTTGTGTAGTGTTTGTATTTGTGTGTGTGTGTATATATATTATTCAACAACATCCACCTTGCCTTCACTAGAAACTCATAGTTTTATACCTGTTGCTGTGGAATAGATGCAGAGGGTCTGTCCGATGACAAGAGGACAGCCGACAACCAAAGTCGCTGACATCCAGCGTACCATCTTCACTAAGGTTGCTCAGCTGCAGGAGCATTGGATAAGGCTCCTCAGGAGCAAGGAAGTCCTCATTTATCTTATCAGACATTTGAAATCTGAATACAGAAAAGATGGAAGGTAGATGTTAATCTTATACACGGTGCAAAAATTAAGTAAGGATTTAATAATAAAGATCAAATCCAGAGGGGTGGAAATGTTTATCACCCAGCACTAGCTTTAAGTGAGTACAGTGGAGTTTGAAGACAAATGCATTTTGATTTCATACACATTAACAGTTTAAACATATTTTCATACCTGATTATAGAATGAAGCAAAACACTTTAAGGCGATATAGTTTATCCTGTCATACTCTTTGAGCTTCCAGTGCACTTGTATCTGGTCTTGAAACAACTTCTTGCTGCCCTGCCTCTCTGAACCCGACTCAAATACACCATATTCCCAAAGCACATTCACACCTAGGGGCAATTTGTTCAGCACCACTCTCTGCACCTTCTCATACGCCAACGACCTTCATGTCCTCCTTCACCACATCCATAAATCTTCTCTTTGGTCTTCCGCTAGGCCTTCTGCCTGGTAATTCCAACCTCAGCATCCTACTACAAATATATTCACTATCCCTCCTCAGTACATGTCCAAACCACCTCAATCTAGTCTCTCTAGTGGGGTGGTTAGCACAACCGGTTCACAGTAAGAAGGGCTGAGTTCGAGTCCCTGGCTCAGTGAGGGGATTTCTATTCTTTTTTTTTTTTTTCTGGTTTCCTCCCACAGTCCAAAGGCATGCACATTAGGCTGTTGGCTGCTCCGAACTGCTCCTAGGTATGAGTGTGAAAGGGTCTGTGTGTTGCCCTGTGATGGTTTGGCGAGTTGTGCAGGGTGTATCTGTTAATATCCTAACAATTATGCAAAAACATGCTGTGCTTAATTTTAATAAAACTCTGATTAAAAACTAACTTCATTAAACACCATGTTTCCCACCGGTGTATTAGAGTCTAACAGTATGAACTCTCGGAGTATGTTCATCCTTAAACCTGAGGTAAATCCGAGTGGTTACACACGGCCTCTCCTCGGCCTTCCAACAAGAACAAAACCTTCGGTTTTCTATCGGTCCTGCTACAACTACCCAGTGCCACTAACCCGCAGTAAAAGTTATTTGCACTCTTACGTTAACGCAAATTTAGTATAACAACAAACATCATATTAGAAGTAATTCTTACATACCCGAATTGTTTTAATCACTGCATCACCACCAGCAACTTGTACTTCAGCAACAAAATCTACATCCGGGTTCCGTTTGTCTGCGTCTTCTTCTTCTTCTTCTTCTTCTTCGTGGTTTAAAGGTCACTGTTGTACGACTGCCACCTTCAGGTCATCATTCGTAAAAACAAACAACCCTTTTCTTTCTTCACCAAGGAGTAAAAGAAGAATGAAAAGGAGAAATGACAGAGGGAAAAATGAGAGGAGAAAGGACAGAAAGGCTGATGGGAAAGGGACGGAAATGTAAAAAAAACGTTGCCATGTTAAACTATTCAGTTGAAAATCAATTAAAATTAAATTTTTGTTTCAAGAATTTTTTTCTCTATTCTTTTATTAAATAGATACAGCTTTATTAATCTCACAATGGAGAAATTCACTGTTACAGGCTCTTGAGGTACCATCAGTAGGGGGTGCAAAATAGAGACATATACAATATACATATACATATACATACATACATACATACACACATACATATATATTATTTCATTTTTCTGTACCCGCTAAATCCTAATTAGGGTCGCGGGGAGGCTGGCGCCCATCCCAGCCAACTTCGGGCGAGGGCAGAGTACACCCTGGACAGCTCGCCAGGCCATCGCAGGGTAGAAACACGCCGACGGCTTTGCAGCCTACTCTTGTCGAAAGTCAGCAATGGTTCTTTTACATGCCTCACACCATAGACAGTCAGAAACATGGCCGCCTTTGATAACCCAGTTAGCTGCACTGGGGACCCAGTTATATATATTATATAAGTAAATAAATAAATAGATACATAAATAGTATAAAGTAATATACAATAAAAAAGAAAAAGAAAAGAACAACTTTGTAGACTGGCCTATATTCAAGTGTACATGTATCTGAGGGCAGAGTAGATGGGTTGATATGGTTTACAGTCCGTGGGGTAGATGTGGCCTCTCACCTGTCTTATTTTATTGTCAACTGTATTGCATAAGATTTATGAGCCATAATTACTTAAAATGTTGTCTAGACTGTGATCTAAATGAAGGGGACATTTCTAGAGAGTGATGACTTACAAATTAATATTGAGTGACTTTTACATTGTGTACAATGAATTTGTGTTGAAAAAATAGTCATCCTTAATGATAACATTGAATATTTAAGAAATTATTAGAGCTTAAGCTTACCAATAAATGAATTTCACACAATCCAGGGATATGATATAGAAACGAATGGTATATAGTATTAAGTCAAATAGCACAGTGATTTTTTTTTTTTTAATTGATGGCCTGGTGAAGTGTACAGGGTGTACTCCGCCCTCCCCCAGAGTCAGCTGAGATGTGCACTAGCCTCCCGGTGATCCTAATTATGCAGTCATCATTCAACAAATCATTCAGAAAATTAATGAATTCTATTTCTAGTTCTGAATCAAATACTGTACATGGGGAATAACAAGTCTGTGGTAACATTTGCGAGGAAAAATTTCCCCCAGTGATATAGGAAAGAAACCTTGAGAGGAACCAGACTAAAAAAGGCATCCCATCCTTATTTGGGTGAAACCAGATAAAAATACAAACCATGCACCATAAACTTCACTGTAGTTTAACATGAACTCCTGCTAGTTATCTTATAATTGTAATGGGAATTGTAATCCTAAATCATTTCAGTCAAAGAAGTCTATATCACCAGCAGTCAAAAGTACTATTCACAGTTTCTGAGTGTATATTTAGGTTCATATAAAACATTATCAGGTAGTGGTGGCCTAGTGGTAGAGGTGCTGGATCACTGATCCTAAGGTTGGGGGTTCAAGCCCCACTCACCACAGGTTGTCACTGTCCCCTCCAGTGCAGATAACTGGGTTATCAAAGGCGGGCCATGTCTCTCACTGTCTATGGTGTGAGGTTCATGTAAAAGAACCATTGCTGACTTTTGACAAGAGTAGCTGCAAAGACATTAACGTGTTTCCACCCTGCGATGGCCTGGCGAGCTGTCCAGGACGTATTCTGCCCTCTCTTGGAGTCGGCTGGGATGGGTGCCAGCCTCCCCGTGACCCTTAATTTAGGATTAAGCGGTTACAGAAAATCTTCTTCTTCTTTTCCTTTCGGCTGGTGCCTTCAGGCGATGCCACAGCAAATCATCTGCCTCCATCTCAAGCTATCCACTGCATCTTCTTCTCTTATACCAACTACCTTCATGTTTTCCTTCACCACATCCATAAATCTCCTCTTTGGTCTTCCTCTAGGCCTTTTGCCTTGTAGTTCCAACCTCAGCATCCTGCAACCAATATATTCACTATCCTTCCTCTGTACATGTCCAAACCATCTCAATCTCGCCTCTCTGCCTTTGTCTCCAAAACATTTTACATGTGCTGTCCCTCTGATGTACTCATTCCCGATCCTATCCATGCTTCAATTCATTTTCTGTAACTGCTTCATCCTAATTAGGGTCACGGGGAGGCTGGTGCCCATCCCAGCCAACTCAGAGCGAGGGCAGAGTCCACCCTGGACAGCTCGCCCTGCCATCGCAGGGCGGAAACACGCTGACGGCTTTGCAGCCTACTCTTGTCGAAAGTCAGCAATGGTTCTTTTACATGCTTCACACCATAGACAGTGAGAGACATGGCTGGCCTTTGATAACCCAGTTAGCTGCACTGGGAGGACAGTGACAACCTTGTGGAGAGTGGGACTCGAACCCTGAACCTTTGGATCAGTGATCCAGCACCCTATACCACTAGACCACCACTGCCCCCTATCCATGCTTGTTACTCCCAAAGAGAACCTCAACATTTTCATCTCTGAGATGTTGTATGTATATACTGTGTGTGTGTGTGTGTGTGTGTGTGTGTGTGTGTGTATATATATATTTATATGTATATATATATATATATATATATATATATATATATATATATATATATATATATATATATATATATATATATATATATAGGATTTTCTGAGTAGATCCTTCCGTAGGAGAGTGCTCAATACTTTTTGGTAGAGCAAATAACAAAATATTCTTCTATAATCACCTGAAGAGAGAGGATGGTTTCACCACCCCTCGAAACAGATCTGTAGTGATAAATGGAGTTTCAATAGAAAGTCTTTGTCCTGTCCTTTTATTTTTGTTATATATATATATATAAATAAAAGGGTGTGGTGTATTTAAAACGGGTCTGCCCCCTTTTGTCCCAGCAGAGGATGTGGGCTAAAAAATCGTCAGCCTGATCAGATCACGTGACCATAACCCTTTCTGAATATATCCCACCTTCGCCCAGAGTCACCTTGAGATCTGCGCCAGCCTCCCCATGACCCTAATTAGGATTAAGTGGCTTAGAAAATGAATTAGTAGAATAAATGAATGTAAGTTGCACTTATATATTGGTGTGTGTGTGTGTGTGTGTGTGTGTGTGAGCTGGAGGTGACGAGAGTGTTTAATAAAGCATGGTTTAAGTTTGAACAATAACAGAGCGCAGAATGAGACTTACCTTTGCCATGAATATGATGTGGTGGTGAAGTGGGGCTGCATAAATATGAAGAGTATCAATGTCTCCTCGGCTCAGTCTGGTTCGGATAACCATAAATCTCTCTCTCTCTCTCTCTCTCTCTCTCTGGTCAAATTTTATCTGTGCACCACTGTACCTTTTCAAACTTAGTTTAAAGTATTCCTCAGATTAAATTTGGTATATGGTTTACTCTGTAATCAGTTGTGTGAACACGTCCACCAAACAGAAAAATGGTCCTGAGTTCGAGTGCCAGGCTCAGCGAGGATGTTTCTGTGTAGGGTTTGCATGTTCTCTCCATCTTGGCACAGGTTTCCTCCGGGTGATCCCATTTCTTCCACAGTCCCTAGACATGCACATTAGGCTAATTGGATGCTCCAAATTACCAATTGGTGCGAGTCGGAGTGGCTGTTTATACAAAGGAATGGGTTCTGCAGAGGGCTCAAAACCTACTCAGGTAAAACCATGGGAGTTTTTCAGTGCATCAGAGGATGCGAAGTGGAAATTAAAAAATATAAAATACTCTCTAATGCTCAATTGTTTGTGCAGCCAAAAAAACATCCAAGATCATAAGATAGGTGACTCAAATAACAAAGGTGAGCTGAAACGTTCATGGCACAATCGTGATGAAATGGTTTATTTTGCAGCATAGCTTCCCTGTGGTCTTTACCTCTTCAGTGTTGCAGTACTTGGATTCTCTCAGCCTGATGATAATGAATTACCTTGAAGTTTTCAGCCCACCCTCATAAATACAGTAAACACACCCTGAATGCAAGAAAGAAAACGGCAACCATATTAGTACTGTACTATTCTATACCCACTTCTTCCTTTTGGTTTGTTCTTCATTCTGTATAATTACAGATAATATAAATAAAGTATACAGGATGTGTCACATTTAAAAGAAAATCGGAAGATCTAATAGACAAAGAATTAATAGATTTTATTTAAACGACTCTAGTAAAGGCAAGAGGCATCATCCTATCTGTTAATATCGGTTTCTGTTGAGCCAGGATCTACAAAATGAACAATCTCTGAACATCATGTTACTGAACAAACACAATAACTCTACATTTAATCCTTTATCATATTAGAATTTATAACTATCACGTATATTTGATAACTATTATTCAATAGGAGAGGGACTATTAAATTTAAAGCGTTGTCTGGTCTGGATTGCTTTTTATTTTTATCATGTTTTATTTGTTCTACAAAACTTTAAAAATACAACCGGCAGTGGTAGCCTGGTGCTACAGTGCTGGAATGCCAACCCCAAGGTTAGGGGTTCAAACCCCACTGTCAACAGTTGCCGCTGATATCATGAGAATTAAGTGGTTCAGAAAATGAATGAATATATGCAGTGCACTGTGGGTATAGATGCTTTTTGCTTATTAATAGTAGTGTATACACTCCTGAATAAAAATAAATGTTGCAAACCCCAAACCGAATAATAATAAGCTTTTAATGGAGCTAAGAATAAAGCACTTTGAAAAAGATAATCTGGTAATCTTTGGTTAAGCTTCCATGGATGATGAAGTTCAACACAAACTTAATAACAAGCTCCTCAATAGAATTAGAAATGACCAACGTCGTATATCTCTTGAAATAAACAAGTGAGAAAATCTGTTACAGAAATTCATGTTGTACAAGCTGAAGTTTGGATCTTTTTTTTTTTTTTTTTTCCCCCCACAGGAGTGCAGCGTGTCCGAAAAATAAATAAAATAAGATACCAAGGGGGGAAAAAAAAAAAAAAAACACGGAATGACTATCATGCCTCTGCTTTTTCTGTTGTATGTAATGAAGCACTGGTGCTTCCCTTAATCATTATCATGTTTAATTGCTTCTCATTAAGAAATTTCATCATCCAATATCCAACATTTTCTGTACATTTTTAAACATAAACATAATAAATTAATAAAGATGACAGTGGTCATGATTACTGAAACTCCGAGTTAGTTGCACATGATTAGAGAAACCTCCCGGATAATAACAGCTTAAAAGGCAGAACATCTCTCCCCCTTTTCTGTAGGGCTCTTTCTGGCCAAATTCAATCTGGGTTTAAATGAATGCTCTGATATGAGCTGATTGATTTCATTTTGCTTGTAGGGAGACAGCATTTGAGTGAGCCAAGGTCCTTGTGGATCCCCTTCAGGTTTCTGAAAATAACGGGTACATGCTCTGCCAATCAAATACAGCACCTCTGCAAAATTTAATAAAACACAGATCCCAGATACCACCAGCATAAAGACAGTAAAGATGGTCTTCTCTGTTGGACGAGAAACAAAGCAGTCCACCGTGTTAGGGCAGGGATAAGAATCACACTTAACAAGACGCACCATTTTGAAATCAGGGTAGATTACATAAAATATGTACAAGAATGCCACCTCAAAAATGATGCGAAAAATTATGCTTATCATATACGTCCACCAAAGTGCGCCGGTAATCTTGAATTTCTGATTCTTTAATTGTTCAAACTCCTTTGAACCACCTCGTCCTGATAACTTGAGGATCTTTTTGTCAATGTGTCGGCGGTGAGCAACATGCATAGCGACCAGAAGTGCTGGCGTTGAGACGAGGATCAGTTGCAAGGCCCAGAGACGGATGTGAGAAATTGGGAAGAACTGGTCATAACACACACTGTTGCAACCGGGTTGTTGGGTGTTGCAAGTGAAGCCAGACTTCTCATCACCCCATACACTTTCAGCAGCCACTACTAAAACCAGAATCCGAAAGATAAAGATGACAGAGAGCCAAATGCGGCCAATGCCTGTTGAATGCCTATTTACACCGCTGATTACGGCGTAAAAAGACGCCCAATTCATTTTTGATTCCAGGTCTGTAAAAGAAAGAAATCACCATTAAAATTTCAAAATTGGATTTGACATATTATGACCTGATATAATTATTTCATTAGCAACAGCTACATAAAAACACAGTAATTAAAGCCCTTGAATGATTAATAAAGTACAATTTACCAGCTCAGCCTGTGGTATAAGCAGCATAAGCCTTGCCAGGTCCTAAAATATCAACCATCAGGCGCAGTCTTGACATTTGGACACTTTGGGCATTTGGACACTTTGTGCAATTTGTGTGCCCTCGAGTTGAATAAAAGAGCATGGGCGATGGTCTATTGCCACATGCTGTCACCTGATGCAAAAAGAAAAGCCAATCGCAATATTTTGGGCACGGCCATGTGACAGCCTCTGTAGCTCTATAAAAAGCTGTATTTAAAGCACCTTAGACCTACTGTACATAATTACACTCTACTGATATAGACAGATTAAACAGGGCTGGGAAGTTGATATTAGTGTAGAGATAAAATACAATATATGAAATATTATAATAATGAAAAATAAATATATATATATATATATATATATCACTGACAGTAAATAAAAGAAATTTGCTTTAATCAGTAAATTAAAAGCAAATATTTATTTATTTAGTTACCTTCAGAGGTGGTGAGAAACAAATATATCCAGAAAATAGTTGAAACACTACACTAAATGGCACAGTGAAGAATACCATGCCATTTGGAAATGCAAATATTTTCCTCAACACTAGCCAGTGCCCTGTACCATAGAAGTCATATGCGCTTATATAAGCAAATTTACATACAATGGTGTCCATTATTAAGGCTAACAAGAGCGAATTGAGTTCAAATGCCTGAAGTTCCGCCTACCCGCAGCAAAAGAATGAATCTGTGTGGACACAAATACCTCAACAACATTATTCATTGTGCACAAGAGCGTCAGGGAGAGAAGTACTGTCTTTGAACTGCATGACTTATGAATGAATGTATAAAAAGACAATAATGCCTTATGTTTCATCAGTTTCCTCTAAATTTAAAATGTTTCACTATTAACTGGGTTGTATATATAAACACACACACACACACACACACACATATCTATCTATCTAGCTAGCTCTGAGTTTCATTAATAATGCTGCAGAATTATCAATCAAGATCCCACAGACTCGATCAAGCCACAGAGTGCTTTGAGTCAAATACACTAGACAATGTAGCTCCTCTTAAAAGAAAACCAATCAGAGAGAATAAATTAGCCCCCTGGTATAATGAAACAGGCACACTTAAACAGAAAACTCACAAATTAGAAAGGACATGGCAGCAAAATAAATTACTGGTTTTCCAATAAAAATGCAAGGAGAGTCTCCATAATTAGAGAAAAGCTCTTAGTGCTGCGAGAGCAGAATATTTCTCAAATCGAATAGAAAATAACAAAAATAATCTGAAATACTTATTTAGGGGCAATGGTGGTCTAGTGGATAGGGCGCAGGATCGCTGATCCTAAGGTTGGGGGTTCGAGTCCCCACAGGGTTGTCACTGTCCCCCCCAGTGTAGCAAACTGGGTTATCAAAGGCGGGCCATGTCTCTCACTGTCTATGGTGAGAGGTTCATGTAAAAGAACCATTGCTGACTTTCGTAAAGAGTAGCTGCAAAGCCGTCAGTGTGTTTCTGTCCCTTTGCTAAAAGGGTTGTGACAGGAAGGGCATCTGACGTAAAAACCTCTGCCAAATCAAATGTGCGAATCAGATGATTCGCTGTGGCGACTCCTGAGAACGGGAAAAAGCCGAAAGGAAGAAAGAAATCTGAAATACATATTTAATATTGTTGCAGAATTAACCAGGAATAGGACCATGAAGAAAACGTGTAAACCATCAATTCATATTTTTTTATGCTAAAATTGAAAATATCAGGCAATAAAATTGATTCTCTAAATTTTAACACTGGCATGGCAATAACTAAAAGAGTAAATACCGTAATATAAAACCATTAGATCCACAACTTGAGTGTTTTATTTCAATTCAAAAGACAGAACTAGTCTCATTAATTTCATCATTAACCTCAGTGCTTGATCTCTATGTTTCTTTAAAGAAATATCATCAGACATGGTAAGTCTGTTGGGTTTTTACACTCGAGCCTCGTGACTCATCAGGCCGGTGCTTATCCCCGGTTTCTGTAGCGTGAAGCAACCAGGAGCTCAACACCCCCTGGATGGGACGCTAGTCCATCGCAGGTTACCTTCCCAGTATATTTTTACTGGTACCCATTTATACAGCTGGGTGAACAGAGGCACACTTGTGGCTGAGACTTTGCCTAGGGGTCTTAGCACAGTGGGATTTGAACTCACAACCTCCCGATCATGAGCCCAGCACTCTAACTACTACACAACTGACCCCGATTATCAGACGTGATCAACCCTTTATTAAATGTAATACATTCTTCACTTAGCACTGGTTATGTACCTAAATCCTTTAAACTAGCAGTTATCAAACATCTAATTAAAAAACCTGATCTCGACCCATATCAACCGTCCATATCAAATGCTTGATATGCGAAAAATTATGAAATGCATATTGAAATGCATATCAATATCAAAGCTTGCTTTTATCTCTGGGATCTTAGAAAAAGCTGTAGAGCAGAAGTGTTCATGTCTTTGTAGGAATAACATTCACGAAATATATCCAGAGTGGATGTCCAGAATGCAGGAATTCCAGAATGCCGCAGCGAGAGTCCTTACTAGAACTAGAAGGCGCGAGCATGTCACCCAATCTTATTTACCCTGCAGTGGCTCCCAGTTAAATTTCTAATTGAATATAAAATACGTACTACTTTAGTTTTAACCTGTCAAGCACTTAATGATCTCGTGCCACATTATCTTGGTAAACTTCTTGTCGTTTATGATCCAGCACACCCTCCTTAGATCACAAGCTACAGGATGCTTAGTGATACCTCGAATAATGAAGACTACCACAGGAGCAGAACTTTCTCTTACAAACCCCGTCAGTTATGGAATATGGACTCAGACACGGTCTCTGTTTTTTAAAACGAGGCTGAAAACTAACTTGTTTAGTCAAGCATTTTATTAATAGTCTTTTAGGTAAAGGAGCAGATCTGGGGGTCTGAGGCATAGAGAGTTCTGGTAAACTGTGATGTTGGGATGCTGTCGCTGCCCCCCCCCCCCACTCTACATGCTTATCCAGGTCCATTGACAGTGGGGTGGCTGATTGCCCAATGTCACAGGGTGCCCTCATGTCTGTCTTCCTTCTGGTTCTCTCACTTTTAGTTATGCTGCCATAGCCAGTCATGCCGGAGTCCCTGCTAGCACTCAGCAATAATAAAATCTTCTATTTCTATTCCATGACTATGAGTATGCCTAATAATCTTTCTCTCTCTCTCCCCCCCTCTCTCTATTTTTGTTGAGGTGCTTCTTCTCCTTTTGGGATGCTGGTGATCCTGATCCTTCTGCTTTCTAAGTCCTGTGGTCTGTCCTGGTGTGCTGATGCTGGCTGGAGTCCTCATCTTGGAAGCCCTTCCTTCTTGCTGATGAAGATCTAGATGGACCCAGATGTGCACTAACAGACCGTTAACATGACTTTTCACTGCTGGTGATATGGACTCTTTCCCACAATTATTTAGGACTTGCATTTGTATAACCAAGTGGACTACTTTTTGGACTGTAATGAATGTCTCATATACTGTATATGTTTTTTCCTCGCATCTACTGAGGTAGTTTTTCCTTGCCACCGTCTTGCTCATTCGGGATATGTAGGGGTAATAGGAAATGTTTACATGCCTTTATATTTTGTAAGCCCCTACTTTCACTGTTTTATTGTGTAAAGATGCTCTGCGACAATGTCAATTGTTAAAAGCACTATACGTACGTGTTCTAAGTTGACCCTGGGGCATCTGGTTAGAATGTCTCCCAAACACCTCCCTGGTGTGGTGGTTCGGGCATATCCAACTAGGACGAGACCCTGGGGTCAACGTAGAACACACTGGAGGGTTCATCAGTTCATCATTTTCTATAAACGTTTAATCCTAATTAGGGTCACGGGGAGGCTGGTGCCCATCCCAGCCAACTTCAGGCGAGGGCAGAGTACACCCTGGACAGCTCGCCAGGCCATCGCAGGGCGGAAACACGCTGACGGCTTTGCAGCCTACTCTTGTCGAAAGTCAGCAATGGTTCTTTTACATGCCTCACACCATAGACAGTGACAGACATGGCCGGCCTTTGATAACCCAGTTAGCTGCACTGGGGAGGACAGTGACAACCTTGTGGAGCGTGGGAATCGACCCCCCAACCTTTGGATCAGCGATCCAGCGCCCCATACCACTAGACCACCACTGCCACACACTGGAGGGATTACAGTATATCTCTCGGCTGGTCTGGGAATGTCAGTGGCCTGGTGGTAAAATGCTGGCTCACTGATCCCAAGGTTGGTGGTTCAAGCCCCACTCTCAATGGGTTGTCACTGTCCCCCGAGTGCAGCAAACTGCCTATCAAAAGCCGGTCATGTCGCTCACTGTCTATGGTATATAATATCCATTGCTAATTTTCGTAAAGAGTAGGCTACATAGCCGTTAGCTTGTTTCTGCCCTGCGATGGACTGGCATTCTGTTCAGGGTGTACCCTGCCCTTGCCCAGAGTCAGCTGAGATGGGCAGCAGCCTCTCTGCAACCCTAATTAGGATTAAACGGTTCAGAAAATGAATGAATGAAGATGGAGATCACAAGAAATATTCCAATCCGAGGCTGATGTTATAAAGGTAGAGCAGCTCCCTTAAGAACTGAATCAAAAAGATCTAATGGAGGTAATATTTCCTTTGTTTACCATCTATCATCTGGAGTGTAAGAAGGAAGGGTTAACAATCACTGATCCATTCACTGCCTTTCATTCACTGAGTTCCATCATCATTTATACCATTTGTCATGTTAATTTAATTCTCCATTTAACAAGTTCTTGTTGTCTGTTCATATTAATGTTTGGGGTTTTGCTCATTGAAAGTTTGCCTGCCTTCCTGAGAAGAACGTCTGAATAGTGGTGTACAGGCCTCTATTTATGGGCTCGAGTTTCATTATGAATAAATATGTTTTCTGTACAGACACTCCCCGCTTTACGTTCATTCGTTTTACATATTTTTTTATTTTAAGTTTTAAAAAATGTTCAAGAAAAAAAAAAAAAAAAGTACAATCTTGTAGCTGGTTATGTTGGAGGGAAAAAAGGGCAGTTCTACATTGTAGGTTGTCACTCCTGCTGATCTGGCCACATATTTTCATCACCATCCCATCTGATATTCTCTATTGCAGTACATCAGAAAATCTCTCTTTCTGTGCCTGAATCACCTGCCACAAGAATCTGCTGTGATTCCTTACAGGCAGTATCCATTACATCAACTGAAAAACAAAGCATGGACGAGTGGCTGGTGCTCATACAGTACAGTACTTTTTACCTTTGTGCTAAAAAGAATTCTGAAGATAATCTGTTTTATTTTAAAAGGCTAAAATAATAGTTAGAAAATTCCTTTGCGATTATGTGAACACAGATGAAAAACGTTAGTCTGATTAAAAAAGCAATAAAATTGTCCTTCTTTTGATTAGTTGGAAAATCAGCATTTGTGGATTTGATTATAGACTCGAAATGGATAGGAAAAAAAACTTTCCTCTGAAATTCATCAGTCTATTTGTTATGAGAAATGATGGCTATTTCAAATGAAAAACTGCCAAGAAACTGAAGATCTTTTACAACGGTATGTACTACTCCCTTCACAGGACCTCAGATATATCAATGTCTTCTTCTTCTTTTCCTTTCGGCTGTTCCCTTCAGGGGTCGCCACAGCGAATCATCTGCCTCCATCTCACCCTATCCTCTGCATCTTCTTCTCTTACACCAGCTACCTTCATGTCCTCCTTCACCACTTCCATAAATCTCTTCTTTGGTCTTCCTCTACACCTTCTGGCTGGTAGTTCCAACCTCAGAATCCTACTACCAATATACTCACTATCCCTCCTCTGCACATGTCCAAACCATCTCAATTTAGCCTCTTTGACGGTGTCTCCAAAACATCTCAGAGTGTCTAATCTTAGAAAAAGATCCATAACAGGTCTGAAATTGGTAGCTTCATTAAACAGTACCTTCACAACACCAGTCTCCATTTCAACAGTGAAAAGGTGACTTCTGGAGTTGCAAAGAAAAAGCCATGTCTAAGACTGGTCGGCAACACAGACACTGGACAGACTAAAATTGGGGAAGTGCGATGGATGTGTTTGGGTTACAAAGAAGAAAATGTTTAAGGTGTCAAATAAACAAAAAGCTGCTCAAGGGGTGTTTGATGCCATCTGTCAAGCATGGGGTGGGAAATGTGATTGTCTTGAGGTGTTGTGGAGGTTGTAAAGTGGCAGATTTGTATAGAGTGATGATGTATGATTTCTCGAAGGCAGTATCCATTACAGCAAAATGTTGAGGTTCTCTTTGGGAGTAACGAGGATGGATAGGATCAGAAACGAGTACATCAGAGGGACAGCACATGTTAGATGTTTTGGAGACAAAGTCAGAGAGGCTAGATTGAGATGGTTTGGACATGTACAGAACCTCCTCTAGTTAGTGAGAATATTGGTAGTAGGATGCTGAGGTTGGAACTACCAGGCAGAAGGCCCAGAGGAAGACCAAAGAGAAGATTTATGGATGTGGTGAAGGCGGACATGAAGGTCGTTGGAGTAAGAGTAGAAGATGCAGAGGATAGGGAGAGATGGAGGCAGATCATTTGCTGTGGCGACCCCTGAAGGGAACAGCCAAAAGAAGAAGAAGAAGAAGAAGAAGAAGAAGAAGTATCCATTACAGCAACTGACAAACAAAACATGGATGGGTGACTGGAGCCCGAGTACAGTACATTTTACTTCCCTGCAGACAAGAATTCTCCAGGTGGCAGTGATGAGCAGACCATCCTCCATCTGCATCCTCTGGTGGGCATGAAACAATTCTGCTCTTACATTTAAGCTGATGTAAACCGAAACTACACCACAACCAGGACATAACTGGGCAGGTCAGGTTGTGTGAAACCTATAATTTTGAGGCTGGTGTCCATCTCAGTCAACTCTAGGCAAGGGCAGAGTACACACTGGACAGCTCACCAGGCCACTGCAGGGCAGAAACACACTGATGGCAATATAGCCTTTATGTAGGATCTCAAAGGTTCCTTTACACACCTCTCACCACAGACAATGACAGACATGACTGACCTTTGATCACCCAGTTAGCTGCACTACGGGGAGACCAGTGACAACCCAGTGACAGTGGGGCTTCAGTAATCCAGTACCCTACCACTGGGCCACTACTGCCCCAACATTAAAACTAGAAAATGAAAATAAAAGTTATGAGAGAGAAAAAGAAGGGTTAAATTCTGGCTTTACCTCCTTTTTAGTCTTAGTGTGATTATTTCCTTCAGCGAGCTACTTTAAAGCTAAACATGGTTATTATGATACTTATATGTGAGCATTAGCATTTGTATTAGTCACAATTAATCTGATTTCTACTGCATTCTCCCTCGATGGATGCTTTTGTTTAGCAAAGTATTAATAAAACCAAAAGGTAATACAAACTGGCTTTTTTCCAACACTGATCTCTCGTAACTTACAGAAAAAACAAACAAACAAAAAAAAAAGCCATTTGGGCATCCAAATGTATGTCCATCTTAAAAGAGTAAAACATAATCTGACAGACCAAACTTTAAAGTGTTGTAATGACAAAAAGACCTGGATGACTGGTAAGACACACACACACAGCACCTTATACCACTAGGCCACCACTACCCATATTCTATTCTATTCTATTATATCATAGCATATCATATTATATTATATTATTAAAACAATTGCATGTGGTTGGAGCTTTAATATATTCAATAAATCTGAGCTTGGTGCCATCTTGTGTTTTAAATATGTAATAGGCTGTATTCCCTGAAAGTTGCTGCAAGAATTGTGCAGTGACGAGTCAAATTCCTTCAAGAATGATCTATAAAGTTCTTCCAGCAATCTGCTGTTGTTACTCATAAGCACTCAGAATATCTCAGTAAATAAAGCATAATTTTTAAGATGACATGAAATCGACTCCAAACTATTTGTATCCTTTGGAGAATGACCAGCGTTTGCAAAAATATTGAAATCCTGTATTTTAGCTGTAGCTTTGACTACTTATATTTACATAGGTGTACAGAGGCCCATTTTCAGCAACCTGTGTTCCAGTGGCACAATTTCAATCATACAAGCTTTGCATTAATGTCATGTAGTCGTGTTAAAAGCTTAATTAATAATTATAAGCCCTTTTGCACTTTAAAAAAGATAAAAAAGGTAAGAAAGGTAAAGCTCCCACCACATACATGTATGTACTGTATATATGAAAGCTTTTGAAACCCCTAAGAATTTTATATATTTCTGCATAAATAACATTCATTAATTTTCTGAATCGTTTAATCCTAATTAGGGTCACGGGGAGGCTGGCGCCCATCTCAGCTGACTCTGGGCGAGGGTGGAGTACACCCTGGACAGCTCGTCGGGGCAATACAGTGCAGAAACATGCCGACGGCTAAGCAGCTACTCTTGAAGAACCTCACCGATGGTTGTTGCCTCTCACTATAAACAGTGGGAGACAAGGCCGGCCTTTGATAACCCAGTTAGCTGCACTGGGGGGGGACAGCAGTGATAACTGCTGACATTGGGGCTTGAACCTCCAACCTTGTGATTGGTAATCCATCACCTTTCCACGGAACCCACCACTACCCTTGCAGTGGATTTATATTGTGGATTAACCAGCAATAAAACATTTTATTTGTATTTATCAAACATCTTATTTTGCAGCGGTTCATAAGAATTTTAATAAAGCAGTAGAGTTTAAATTGATCAAAGCTTTGAATTTTTATGCCAATTTATTACCATGCGACAAAAGTATAGCCAATAATACTCTCGAAATAAACCAGACACGAAACACTTGTTCTGGTTTCTTTCCTTTTGTGTTTAAATCATTGCTAACATCTCAATTTATTATTATAATCGAATTTTTTTTTTACACTCTTGGTTGACAGGACAGCTTAACCAAAGAAATATCGATAAATTACTCATTACATATTCTGGTTCTTTATTATTATTTAGTTCAGTTCATTTTCTGTAACCCCTTAATCCTAATTAGGGTCACAGGGAGGCTGGCGCCCATCCCAGCCGACTCCAGGAGAGGGCAGAATACGTCCTGGACAGCTCGCCAGGCCATCGCAGGGTGGAAACACGTTAATGTCTTTGCAGCTACTCTTGTCAAAAGTCAGCAATGGTTCTTTTACATGAACCTCACACCATCGACAGTGAGAGACATGGCCGGCCTTTGATAACCCAGTTAGCTGCACTGGGTGTGGGTGTGTGTGTGCAGTGACAACCTGTGGAGAGTGGGGCTTGAACCCCCAACCTTAGGATCAGTGAACCAGCACGTATACCACCAGGCCACCACTGCCTATTATGATTTATTCTGTCATTTTGTGTAAAAGGATTCTTTCCTTCGAAAACAGGAAAATGAATCTAATGGCTCAACTGCTGGGTGATGACTGCATATGCATCAGGAGGTTACAGTCAGGTCAGTCCATTATGAAAGAATTGAGATTAATTAGCACAAGTTTATTATTTATCTAGATTTAATTTAGGGAATTTATTTAAAAAAATGTATGTGGGGCAGTGGTCTAGTGGTATAGGGCGCTGGATCGCTGATCCAAAGGTTGGGGGTTCGAGTCCCACTCTCCACTCTCCCCCAGTGCAGCTAACTGGGTTATCAAAGGCAGGCCATGTCTCTCACTGTCTATGGTGTTTCTGTCCCTTGCTAAAAAGGGTTGTGACAGGAAGGGCATCCGACGTAAAAAAAAAAAAAAAAAACCTCTGCCAAATCAAACGTGCGAATCAGATGATTCGCTGTGGCGACTCCCGAGTAAAAGGGAAAAAGCCGAAAGGAATACAGACAGAATTTAAAAAGATGTATGTGAGCACAAGTCCAACACAAATTAGACAATTCAAAGTAAATTATAGAGAGGGTTGGGGCAAAGTGACCTCAGAATGACCAATAAAATAATGCAGTATATCATATCTGTTGGTGTGGGGGGTCTTTCAACATGATCCCAGGCACAGATCACCAGAATTTAATCGTTGGTTACTTGTACCACACCCGATCCTTGGGGGGAAAAAATCATCCAAAGCGGTGCATTACTTTTTGAGTTATGTTACACACAAACAGACAAACAAACAAACAAACCAACATGGATGAAAACAACCTCCTGTTAGAGGTAAATATAAACTTACAATTCCACAAGTTCAGTCTCAGTTCATTAATTAGGCAGTGGTGGCTTGGTTTTAAAGGTGCTGGATCACTGATCCTAAGGTTGGGGGTTCGAGTCCCACTCTCCACAAGCTTGTCACTGTCCCCACCAGTGCAGCTAACTGGGTTATCAAAGGCGGGCCATGTCTCTCACTGTCAATGATGAGATGTTCATGTAAAAGAACCATTGCTGACTTTCGAAAAGATTAGGCTGCAAAGCCGTCAGCATGTTTCCGCCCCTTGCTAAAGGTTGTATCAGGAAGGGCATCACAAATAAAATAACACTCTTCTGTGTCAATTTGTAATGTGTCAGGGGGCTGAGTGAAAAAAATATAAACCAAATCATAAAAGCATTTGTAAGGCAACAAATTAGCCGCAAACAAAGCACAAATGACTGAGACCATTTCTCTGAAATTTGGGGGTGCTAGCTTTTTTTATAGTAAGTCTATATTACACCACGATCGCCTGATGCCCCCCATGACTGCCTGCCAAATAAACGCTTTGTGTGCTATTTAACCCCATTCTTATTATTATTGAAGCACAATAGTACTTTCTGTCAACTATAATTGGTCTGAATAACACCCATCTTTCAAGGTGCCATATGTGTAATTTTAAAGATAGGTGATATATAAAAGTAGTTCCTCTGTGATAAGATAAAAAAAAAAAAAAAACACTTTTAGAACTAATCAGCAACATGTTTGTTTTGTGTTAATAATAATAATAATAATAATAATAATACACACTCCATGAATGTTATTTTTCAACAGCTGAAATAAAGTTGGTTGGGAAGTAGAGCTTGAACTTTTCTTTAAAAAAAAAAAAAAAAAAAAAAAAAAAAAAGGTGATGGTGCACCAGCTGGGAGAATGAAGGCTCAGTCTCACCCAAAATCCCTGAAACATGTCCAGCACGCCTCTGTTCATGTGCCGTCCCCCTGTGGGTTACATTTTAGCACTCAAATAACCGATATATAACTAAGAGAATCCGGTCATTTTTCAAAATAAAAGACTTTTTCAAAATTAAAAATCGTTCAGACTCAGATAACAAATAAAACTGAAATAATTAATTATTTCTTCTGCGGACCGGTACCAATTGAGCCACGGACCGGTACCGGTCCGCGGGCCGGTGGGTTGGGGACCACTGCGATAGACTGATTGTGGTCAGAGCAGGTCATGAATCTGCCTAAAGTTTCTGCAGGGATACCATATCATCAGCAAAATGTTCTGTGTATGAGACCAGTAAGTAACTCATCTGAGACAGTTTACAGACGAGTTTTCCTTCAACACGTCATTGGATCTAATCAAGCACAATTTTATTAACAGTCTTCCATTCATAACATATTACAGTACAGTAGTTTTTGTATTTCAAAACACTTCAGACAACAAAATATCGAGAAAACTTTGTCACAGTAGCATATACATTCTTTATTTAATGTAAATATAACGTTATATAACACATTTTAAATGGATTTCGTGATGTCTAACCCCACCCCCAAGAACAGTATTTCCAGGAATCCCCTTTGCAAATTCCCAAGGGATTCCTGGGAAAACTGGACCCCGGGGACAGGGAAGCTAATGATTGCATTTTTCATTAAAAAAAAAAAAAAAAAAAACACACACACACACACACACACACACACCCACACACACACAAAATTGTTCACACTTCCTGTAAAACTTTTTAAACTTATTTATTGACTGTAGATTTTATCAGTGTTAAAGTGATGAGCTTGGAAGAGCAGCTGGAAGTTCTGTGGTTTAGCACTGCTTGTTTACATTAAACACAAGTTTTTTTTTAAATTGCAAGGAATAACAATATTAAAATGTAAACTTAAAGACACGCTCGTCACATTCTCCAAAGATATTTCATCTACATTCTATTATAAAATCTGGTTCATATAAAATGAAAACAGATATGGATGTTTGTTTACTGTTGCAGTGTCCCTCTTCCCGTGCTACAGTGCTTCATCTCAGACTCCCAACTGACCAGAGATGCAGCACTGCACCTTGGGCCTGAGGACTGATTCACACCCACACCCATTTTCTGTAATGGGTAAAATTGTTCTTGATTATGTCGAGAGGAAAGGCACGGTAACCCTGGGCTGAACTGGTTTTATATCTGAATATCTTCTAAAAGTGGCAGAACGTTTAACAACAAAATACTGATCCGCTCCAGAGACACGATCAAAGCAAAGTTGTGAGGTGTACTTTACTGAACTACTGAACAAACCAACCATGTGGAGGCTCTTCACTTTCCCAGAATTCAACAAGCCACAGAGCAGCGAGGATCTTTACCCAGCAGGAAGATGAAGAAAAACTGAAACAAAACAGCAACACTTTAAACTGATCAGTCAGATTTGAGTAGAATAGATCGGAATTTTGTTCATAAAAGATATCAAGAGTGAATAAGGTTTGTACAGCCAATCTGAAATTCAAATAGAATTTAAAACTTTAAAAAAAATTCAGGACAAAAATATTTTAAAAAGTTCTTATTATAATTAATTCAGATTCATTCATGTCAGGATTGAAAACTTTAAACTCAGTTTGATTTGCAGGTTGGAAACATTTTTACAAAAATGATGACACAAGTTAAATCGATGTAAAATTCTGTTAGTTATATCTATTTGTTCATTGTGTGTGTGTGTGTGTGTGTGTGTGTGTGTGTGTGTGTGTGAGAGAGTTTTATTTAAGCTGATCATTGGTATGTGTATTATAGGGGGCAGTGGTGGTCTAGTGGTATAGGGCGCTGGATCGCTGATCCAAAGGTTGGGGGTTCGAGTCCCACTATCCACAAGGTTGTCAGTGCCCCCAGTGCAGCTAACTGGGTTAGCAAAGGCAGGCCATGTCTGTCACTGTCTATGGTGAGAGGCATGTAAAGGAACCATTGCTGACTTTCGTAAAGAGTAGCTGCAAAGCTGTCAGCGTGTTTCTCTCCCTTTCTAAAAAAAAGTGTTGTGACAGGAAGGGCATCCGACGTAAAAAAAACCTCTGCCAAATCAAACGTGCGAATCAAATGATTCGCTGTGGCGACTCTTGAGTAAAAGGGAAAAAGCCAAAAGGAAGACAGACATTGGTATGTGCATTATATAGCTCCATCAGCATAATTTGTCTCTGCACTGGTGCACAACAACTATATATTGGTAATACCAGCATTATTTATTTTTAAGAAAATCAAATCAAATTAAAAAAAAAAAACAATGCAGAAATTCCTGGGCTCTTTCTGAGCATTCTTTAAGACACAGGAGGTTCTGATTGCCCCAACTCCTTCATCTGCGATCTCCTTGCGCCCATATAGGGAATTGTGAAGGAATCTTATTTTGGGATAATGGAAAATGTAGCTGGAGTTGTGATAAACACTCTTTCAACCTCTCATGGCGAGTGATTGTGGAAGCAGATAGTTGGTCACTGCTAAACGTAGCCGTCCCTCCCCTTCTGTCTCCTTGTTCTGACTGCATACATTCCCTTTTCTAGTCACAGTCTGCTGCAGTGAGACATAAAAGGCAAAAAGAGCTCAGGTGATGGAGAAGCGAAGAAATGGAATCAAAAGCACTGCCAAAAGGAGTAAATATGACACAGTGACATTACTGAACAAGATCACAGCTGATATTTCATGTGTGACTTTACTATAAAAATAAACAAACCTCCACTTTCATGGAGCTGCAGATCCTGAACCTAACCATGATAATAATGTCTAACTTAACCCATTCAACATAACCACACAAGTATCATAAATATCTGGGGAAAAAATTAAATAAAAAATACACAGCATCCTGTAACAGTGAATATACATATATATATATATATATATATATCTCATACTGAGGAAAAAATATATTACTTTTTTTTTGGGCGGGGGGATGAAATCACGATACAATTCTCATCAAATGTACTATATTTAACCAACCATAATAATATTACTTTTGATAATTCAGGTAATTTTGTATTTATTAATAATATCCAGAACTTGCAGAAGGAAAATTAAATGACTTGGTTCTGATGCAGAAGGACGACTGAGTTTAAACTACAGATTTATTTCTGTCATACATTCACCCAAACAGCTTTTAAAGATGTTTAAAGATGGCTACTGTAAATAAGAGGAGAGAGAGGGATAGATAGAGAGAGAGAGAGAGAGAGAGAGAGAGAGAGAGAGAGGAGAAAGAGAGAGGAGAAAGAGAGAAAGCAAGAGAAAGAGAGGGGAGAGAGAGAGAGCTAGCAAGAGAAGAGAGGAAGAGGAAAGAAGAGAGGGGAGGGAGGGAGAGAGAGAGAGAGAGAGAGAGAGAGAGAGAGAGAGAGAAAGCAAGAGAAAGTGAGGGGGACAGA
Source organism: Plotosus lineatus (assembly GCA_024760905.1). Taxonomy (NCBI): domain Eukaryota; kingdom Metazoa; phylum Chordata; class Actinopteri; order Siluriformes; family Plotosidae; genus Plotosus; species Plotosus lineatus. Next base: position 14,214,210 of record CM045750.1, read on the forward strand.
GAGAGAGAGAGAGAGAGAGAGAGAGAGAGAGAGAGATAAGAAAGAAAGAAAGCAAGAGAAAGTGAGGGGGACAGAGAGAGAGAGAGAGAGAGAGAGAGAGAGAGAGAGAGAGAGAGAGAGACGGGAGAAAGAGAGAAAGCAAGAGAAAGAGGGGGAGAGAGAGAGAGAGAGCTAGCAAGAGAAGAGAGGAAGAGGAAAGAAGAGAGGGGGAGAGAGAGAGAGAGAGAGAGAGAGAGAGAGAGAGAGAGAGAGAGAGAGATAGTAAACTAGATTTATAGCTGTTTGAGTCTCAGACTTGGCTTGGTGTAAAGTGCTCACCTCACTAACATGGGAGACGCAGTGTTTATACAGTCACAAGACACTGTGGTGATAATGTAGAGGGAATGCACTCACACATGCAAACATTCCCTTTTAAGGTCATCTTTCAATTCTCCTCAAAAAATAGTAATGAGGGGAACCGCATGGTGGGCTCGCTTTCTATTTCCAGAACTACTTTCTCTGCTCTCTCACATTCACATTGATAATATGTACACTGTGTAGAAACAAAACAAAAGAAAGACAGAAAAAACCCCCAAAACAAAACATAAAACACTTAACTCATACTTAAAAACCATAGTGTCTGGGCTCCGGATTCAACTTCAATTATTACATTTGGTCAACTTTAAATGAAACTTTAAACTTTAAATGTTAATGTAGGTCGGACAAAAACTTTTTTAAATTAGAACAAAAAATTTTTACAGTGTATTTTACCTCTATACGTATTTGTTATATCCTGTGTTCTGACTTATTATTATTATTATTATTATTATTATTGTTGTCGTTGGAATTATTATCATTATTATTATTGTTGTTGTTGTTGTTGTTGTTGTTGGCATTATTATTATTATTATTATTATTATTATTGTTGTTGTTGTTGCTGTTATTATTTTTATTATTATTATTATTGTTGTTGTTGTTGTTGTTGCTGTTATTATTATTTTATTATTATTATCATCATTATTATTATTATTATTATTATTATTGTTGTTGGCATTATTATTATTATTATTTTTATTATTATTATTATTGTTGTTGTTGTTATTGTTGCTGTTATTATTATTATTATTATTATTATTATGAGTGTTACTATTCCAGATCAGTTGTAACGCTTGATGTCTGTTCCTGTGCATTATTTTAGTTTTCTTTAAGTGAAGACCCAGGAAGTCCCTGTTTGAGTTCTTAAACTTCTCATCTCTCAGGGTTTAGAACCTAATCTAACAACATGGTCCATCTTGTTTTGAGTTTAAATTGCAGTATCAATGTGTAATCAACCTTAGTTTGAAATAAAAGATGTACTGTTTAATAATGTTTCCTTGAAAATCAGTGCTGCAAAGACAAAATGGCTGAAGATTGTCTTTATAAAGGATAAATCATAATGATATTCCTTAAAAGGAAGTAATGAGGATTTGCTGTGACTGGAAACATTCCAGCACACACACACACACACACACACACACACACACACACACACACACACACAGAATGGGAGCCTAGCTTCTGAGTATGAGAACAACCTTACTAAATGTTGGGATGTGTCACATAAAAATGTTGGGCAATCTCATATGAAAACCCTATTCCCTTACTGCTCATGTGAAAGTGACCCTGGGATCAAGATTTGAAGGGACTTAAGAAGGGGGGCAAGTGACAGTCAGGGAAAACCGGGGCTTTGGGTCATGTGAAAGCACTTGACTCTGATGGATCCCAGACTTCTAGGAAAATAATGTGCTTCCTCTCTCTCTCTTTCATAGTTTCCAGTTCATGAACTTCCTCCACCTCACTACCTATATATTAATCTAATAAATATATACCATCTTTTTAAAATTTAATTTAAGTGACCAGGAAAACTCTCAATAAGATTAAAAAAAACATCTTTCACTCGGGTGTCCTGGCGAAGACAACAGTGATCATCCATCCATCAGCAAAATAAAATAAACAAACATGTCTCACACATTATCTATCAGTTATTTAACAGGAGCTATTTAAAGAAGCCATGTTGCCAAATATACATTTTTATCTCTTTGAGAGACTTTTATAAACCTGGCCTGGATGAGAGACAATGGAAACAACATTTAATTACAACGATAAACATTTATATTCAACATGAAGTTCATTATAATGAGTAAAACCATTTAATTTCTATCATTTATATTTATATATATATATATATATATATATAAGGAAGGATCTACTCAGAAAATCCTCTATATATATATATAAGGGGGCAGTGGTGGTCTAGTGGTATAGGGCGCTGGATCGCTGATCCAAAGGTTGGGGGTTCGAGTCCCACTCTCCACAAGGTTGTCACTGTCCCCCCCAGTGCAGCTAACTGGGTTATCAAAGGCGGGCCATGTCTCTCACTGTCTATGGTGAGAGGCATGTAAAAGAACCATTGCTGACTTTCATAAAGAGTAGCTGCAAAGTCGTCAGCGTGTTTCTGTCCCTTGCTAAAAAGGGTTGTGACAGGAAGGGCATCCGACGTAAAAAAAAAAACCTCTGCCAAATCAAATGTGCGAATCAGATGATTCGCTGTGGCGACTCCCGAGTAAAAGGGAAAAAGCCGAAAGGAAGACAGACAGACAGACAGATATATATATATATATATATATATATATATATATATATATATATATATTTACAGGCAGTGGTGGCCTGTTGGTAAGGGGCGCTGGATTGCTGATCCTAAGGTTGGGGGTTTGAGTTCCACTCTCCACAGGGTTGTCACGGTCCCCCCCAGTGCAGCTAACTTGGTAATCAAAGGCGGGCCATGTCTCTCACTGTCTATGGTGAGAGGTTCATGTTAAAGAACCATTGCTGACTTTCGTAAAGAGTAGCTGCATAGCCATCAGCGTGTTTCTGTCCCTTGCTAAAAAGGGTTGTGTCAGGAAGGGCATCCAACATAAATACCTATGCCAAATCAAACATGCAAATCAGATGATTCACTGTGGTGACCCCTGAAAAAGGGAAAAAGCCGAAAGGAAATGAAGCTACTTGATATACTGTATACATATATATATATATATATATATATATATATATATATATTTGTCCTAGTTGTCCTTACATTCTTAATAACAATAACAGCCTGTTTAGCTTCAGAACTCTGTGTGATACTGTGTATAACCTGCTTTATTTATTATGATTTATTCATGTTTATATGAACTTATTTTATGTATATTGTACACTAGTGATCAATACTATTATTTTATAATCATAGTCATAAAGTACAGACAGTGGTCAGCACCCTTAGTCCTGTAGGCTATTTTCAATTTATGGATTTTTTATGCTTGATTATTCCCCATATGTTCCCAAGTTTTAGATAAAATAAATAAATAATAACGATAAAAGACATATTTCTTATGTACATTTAGAACCATAACTCATGCTGGATAATTAAATGAAAAAGTTATATTAATATGATATGTCTGATGAAAACTTACCTTCTGTTCCAGGGAAGAGAAGCCGAGGCAGAACGATGCTGCTATCTGGACAAATGTGACATTAGTGGAGATATATGAAAAAGCAGTCGTGCAGTACACATGGACCCTACTGTGTTGTGTCTCCACTGAAGGAGTTTCCCAAGAATACCTCTCTTTTGAAGGACATACCACTTGAGGAGCAAAAACTTTTCTTTAACCTTATATGAGGCGAGAGGCAGGCGTAGATTACAGGCAAGTAAAAAAGGGAAATCCTCCAGATGACTGTGATTGGCTCCATGTGTGTGAGCTTCCATGACCCCAGGCATTGACCCTCACTGTGTAAGTATGTGGAGAGGATCTGGAGCGTGGTGCTGCTGGGGAGGAGCACACAGGCTGGGGGTGGGCCTATTTTCCGGCTATGGAAGGCACAAATGACAATTTTCATATTTCTTCTAAATTTGGAGATTTCTGCCCCATGCTAGGGTCTTGGCAGGCTGTACTGTGAGCACATGTGGAAAAATATTACCAGAGTTACGTGTGACGTGAATGAAAAACTTTGGCCAGACCGGCAGAAATGGCAACAGGGAATGTAGGATGAAGTGGAATCTTTAGTTACAGTATTTTACTGCAATTTCTAATTATTTTAACATCCAGTTAGAATTACATTCACAATTTAGAAGATACCCTTTTCCAGAACAACCTCTAAAAGTGCTTTGGTATTTATTTTAAAAAACATCCTGACAGTGTTTCACTCGGTCTTAAACTATGAATAATTAGTTCATGCATTATACTGAACATTTATTCATTCATTTTCTGAACCCTTAATCATAATTAGGTTTACACTGGCCCCACAAAAAAAAAGAGAAATTAGACTTTATTTCTAAATCCTGTGTGAGGCCGACGGCGTAGTGGTTAGAGTGCTACACTCATGATCGGGAAGTTGTGTGTTCAAATCCCAGTTAGGCCCTCACTGTGCTAAGACCCCTGGGCAAGTTCTTAATCACAAGTGTGCCTCTGTTCACCCAGCAGTATAAATGGGTACCAGTAAAAATATACTGGGAAGGTAACCTGCGATGGACGAGCATCCCATCCAGGAGGAGTTGTACTCCTAGTCACGTCATGCTATGGAAACTGGGAATAAGCACCGGTCTGATGAGCCACTAGGCTTGGGTGTAAAAAGCTCAATGGACTTTACCTCTAAATCTTGTCCCCAGAAATTATGGCTGTCATGGTGGGTGATGAATAAACCAAGATTGTGCACAAGTCACCCTCCCACCCCCTGCCACTCAATGTATTATTAACTTATATGGATGTGATATTTACCTTGAGCTGTCTACCATATAATGATTACATTTTTCATTAGAAATGTCCTTTCCTTTTCTCGGCTATTCAAATTGAAACTGTTCAATAATTTGATGTTGCAGTGTCTGTCTCACTTAATGAAAGTCTCACCAAACGAAAAATGCAGGTTACGAAACGCATTTTCCTAAAATTTTTGTCTCTGGATACGAAACAAGTTCACGTTACAAATACGCGCCATCTTAAAAGTTCAAACGCGCCATACAAACATTTAAACGCGCCATTCAAACATTCAAACAATGCACGAGCTGCTCTCCCATCAATGACATTCAAACATCCCACCCCACTGGCCTCCCATTGGCTGGGAGGGAGCTGAATCGCCATAATACAGGACTATACCCATAATGCTTTTCATGTGCCTTCGACCCATTGTTCGACACAAGCATGAAGGAGAGTTGTACTGTTGGGTCGTGAGTTTCGTGAGTTTTTTAAGTGTGATTATTGCAGCGTTCTTCTTCTTCTTTTCCTTTCGGCTGTTCCCTTCAGGGGTCGCCACAGCAAATGATCTGCCTCCATCTCTCCCGATCCTCTGCATCTTCTACTCTTACTCCAACGACCTTCATGTCCGCCTTCACCGCATCCATAAATCCAGCGTTATTTTTCGTTATTAATCATGAGCCCCAAGAAAGTGATTCCCGGTGAGACTGAAAAGAAGAAGCGGGCTCTGTTATCAATAAAAGTAAAACAGGAGATGATAAAAAAATATGAAAGTGGGATTCGGTTGAGTGAAATTGCAAAGGAATCTGGCTGAAACCCCTCTACAAGCGGGACAATATTGAAGCAGAAGGAGGCATTAAAAGCGGAGATCCAGTGACAGAGGCGATTATTTCGGAAAAAGCCACCGTCATATTTAAGGACCTCGTGAAGGAGGGTGAGGGTTCTTCAGACCAGCAACCCCCAGACTTTAAAGTGTCGCATGGGTGGTTCGAGAGATTTTTAAAAAGGTAAATAATTTTCTGTTACTTTTAGCATGTATTTCAGACAAAATTGATGTACTTTTATAATTTTTAAAGGGTTTATGGGGTAGTCTTGGGAGCCTTTGAACAAATCACATGTTTTACATATAAAATGCTGTTCAACTTACGAAAAATGCATGATACGAAAAAGGTGCTGGAACGGATAAATTTCGTAATGTGAGGTACGACTGTAGTTACATATGTTAAACCTGATGTAGCAGGAACCAGCAATAACTTTCTACCCCCACAGTAAGTTAAAAATATTAGAGGATTACCACCTCTAGAGTGTACAACCTCACAGACAGGCTTTCAAGATAAACTGATAAGCTCCACTTATACTTCTGGTTGGACAGAAGCACACTTGTGGTTCAGACCTTACCCTGATGTCTTAGCACGGTAGAGGTCTAACAGGGATCCAAACCCACAACCTTCTGAACATGAGCCCAGCACCCTAACCACTACCCCAATGACACCACAACCAGGATGGAAGTCTGGCTGGGAATACCAGGTGCTATGGAGGGTTAGGGGAAAAACCTGGCAACCTATCCTGTAAAAAAGAGTCATGGAGAGTTGGGTTTGATTGAAGGCACATACAAATTTTTAAAGTAAAGTATTTCACTTCACAAATCTAAAAGAGTCATGAGTTTCTGAGCCCAATATGGAATGGGATTGAGATTTCAACATTTAACTTGAACTGTGCTGGACATTTTTCAGAGATTGCGTTGTAACCCCCAAGAAAGTTAATAAATTAACCCAAAGAATGTCTTGTATACTTCCTAAAATAAATTTCCATTTATATGAACAATCATGTTCTGTACGATAAAATCATTTAAGATTTTTTTTTCTTTTTTCTTTAAACAACCATCACACTGCTCCTGTTAGAAATGTACCAAAACAACTATGCAAAACTGATATCATGCAGGGGGCAGTGGTGGCTTAGTGGTATAGGGTGCTGGATCGCTGATCCTAAGGTTGAGGGTTCGAGTCCCACTCTCCACAAGGTTGTCACTGTCCCCGTCCAGTGCAGATAACTGGGTTATTAAAGGCCGGCCATGTCTCTCACTGTCTGTGGTGTGAGGTTCATGCAAAAGAGCCATTGCTGACTTTCAACAAGAGTAGCTGCAAAGCCGTCAGCGTATTTCCGCCCTGCGATGGCCTGACGAGCTGTCCAGGGTGTACTCTGCCCTCGTCCGGAGTGGGCTGGGATGGGCGCCAGCCTCCCCATGACCCTAATTAGGATTAAGCGATTCCAGAAAATGATGATATCATGCAACATAAAGTGACTCAAGTTCCGAAGTAGCACCATGCCTCTGTTGTAGAAAACACCACGAGTCTGTGTAACATGTTTCCGTTCGTGTCTGATGTACAATATGCACATTTATTGTCCACACCATCAGAAACAAAACTATATTTATGGAATAACATTGACATTTAGGTAATTTTATATTGCATTTAAGATAATGCTGTTGAGTTTACATCTGATCAAATGAAGCAATTCAAGATCAGAACATTACCTCCAGAGGCTTGTGATGGGTACATAACCTCATGGGTTTTGATGTGATTTTTAATACACTGTATATAGGGTGACTCTGAACCGCTTACACAGTATCACCTTTTTCTATTGCTACAGAGTCTTATCTTTGTGCGCCGTAGAATTGAAATCTTTTATTTTAGTTAGTCTCAATAACTACTGGTTTCCTCATGGCCACGAACATGAGAATGTCTTCCTGTTCTGTGACAGGTCTAGGTCAAAGGTCATCATCAAAAGTCATTATAAATCAAATTAAAGTGGCAGGTAGAGAATTAAAGATTCTGATGATGGTATTGCGCTAAACCCAAAAAATGTTGTTTTAAATACAAATAATTAAAAATATGTGTAAAAATATTACATCTCACAATTCATTTTTTTCTCAAGGAAAGTCTCTCTCTCTCTCTCTCTCTCTCTCTCTCACACACACACACACACACATCTATATACAAGTCATACACACAAAACACACATGTCCATATACTCAGCCATTCACACACACACACACACACACACACACACACACACACACACATCTATATACAAGATTATTAACAATAAAAACTTTCATTTCAATTTCTCTCTCTCGCCCTCTCTCTCTCGCCCTCTCTCTCTCACACACACACACACACACACACACACACACACACACACACACACACACACACATCTATATATAAGCCATACACACAAAACACACACGTCCATATACTCAGCCATTCTCACACACACACACACACACACACACACACACACACACACACACACACACACACACACACACACTATTCCAAATAAAATATTATTACAATTTGTCTGTCAGAACAAGATTTGATCAGAAAAGGGCGCCTGTCTATTCAGGACTGGTTTGTATCACAACTTGTACAAACTTTCCTAAAGAACTACTAAAAATAAAGTCTGAACTTGACATGCTTTCCTTTATCAAGTTAACAGAATTACTTTTAAAAACATGCCATAATAATGATGGGTTTGGAGAAAAGCCAAGTAAACTACCATGGCCTTCCAAAATCTCCTATTACACTGTGCAGATATTAAACTAACAAATCAGATATAAACTAGTGAACTTCTGAATTTAATAAAATGAGGGACATCTGCATATAATACATTACAGGCATCTGCTTGTTTACATGAATGCATGGAATATAGCGCATTGCATCCAAAGGATCACTACTTTATCATCTTGGATTGATGTCAACATCTCAGTGGCAGTAAGAGCTAACTCAACTGGAGTCTCAGATTACTGGCCAAATAGGTTCGGGACCAGACTAAACTAAACAACAGGCTCGGCTGATAAACCTCTCCTGTAAAACATTGACATTACAGAAACCAGAAGCAGAACAAATCTATCCAAGCCTAGGGATGTCTGCATGAACCACGGTGGCTACAGCCAACAGCACACCATGAGCAACAGCACACCATGAGCTGAACAGGCCAATGAAGCACTGGAGAAATATGGTGAAGATTGAACCTGTAATGTATATACACTGTACAGAAGCGGAAACAGTGCACAGGCACCGAGAGAACCAATCAGCAGAAAAGAAACATCAACATCATAAATATCTGTGAAGTACACAAGAGAAAATCCAACTTGCAGAAGGAGGAAGTATCATTTACAAGGTTCGAAGACCACAAGACAGTTGGTAAACTTAATATTATGCATTAATATCAATACAGAATTAAAATGACAGGCCTGGATGACTTTCTCATTACATTATATTAAATACTTGTTCTTGACTATCTCTCTTCCACTAAACATGTTTTAAAAACGTTTAACCACAAAAAGTGCAGCCAATAGCTCGGCCTACTCGAAGTGAATCAGCCTACTGGGCATGTGTTCTGAATTTGTGTGCAGAAACTGAAGTGCCAAGAGGAAACCCCCATAACCATGGGGAGAACATGCTCACTTCACATAGAAACAGCCAAGCCAGGGACGCAACCCCAAGTCCTTTTCTTGGTGTGAGGTAGACGTGCTACCATGGCCCTATCATGCTGCCTGCATGCATTCATTCATTCATTAAATTATTAATTTATTCACCAAACTGCTTAATCATACCAGCGTTGCGGAGATGCTGTAGTTTATTTCAGTCAATTTTGGTTGAAGGCAAGGAACATCCTGAACTGATAGCCATCACTGGGCCAAGATTACTCCAGGCCACTGCCTCTCTAATTTTAAAAAAGGATAAAGATTCCCTCCTTTATAGTAGTCATCATCCTCCTTTTTGCTGTGTGCAGATGTTAAACTTTAAACCAAAAATATGTATAAATTAGGATAATCGATGAGACAGACAGTTCTGTGTAGGCAAGATTAGTAAATGGACATGTTCATATCCAAACTGCTCGAGAGTCTGTATTAGTTTGTTTGAGTCTGGTAAGAAGATGAACAGATTTGGGCAACCAAGCTTACATCGCGAATCTCAACTGTGTACAAACTAAGGTCAGATACGTAGACCCTTTGACTGAGCTGCTATTGATGTTGCTTGAATAAAGTTTGATGTATCCTAATAGCCTGCTTTTTCCACCAGAGTTCAGCATATAGCCAGTAACCAGGGCTTTAATTGTCTTGAGTGTGATTCTCTTTAGGCTGGGGTTTATCTCGTTGAAGACCAAGCCAGATGTTGCAGTCTATGAGTTCAATCTTGACAGGTTGGTCGGAAGGAGCTTTGTGATTAGCATTAGCAGATTTGATGGCTTTAAACACTTTTGTTTTCTTGAAAAATTGAGATCTACTGCAACATACAACAACCTCAGAGGTGAGAATGCAGGACCCATCACGGGCCCTTGTGGAATCCAAATCGTGTCTTCCTGTGTGCCAGGTGTTATACGTACGGCTGCTAGCCTTTGTCATTAGTCTAAGATGTAGTTTACAATCCATTTTAACAGTTCAGTTTATTTTCTGTAAACGTTTAATCCTAATTAGGGTCACGGGGACGCTGGCGACCATCCCAGCCGACTCTGGGTGAGGCAGAGTACACCCTGGACAGCTCGCCAGGCCATCGCAGGGCGCAAACACGCTGACGGCTTTGCAGCCTACTCTTGTCGAAAGTCAGCTATGTTTTACATGAACCTCACACCATAGACAGTGAGAGATGTGGCTGCCCTTTGGTCCCCCAGTTAGCTACACTGAGGGGGACAGTGATAACCTTGTGGAGAGTGGGACTCAAACCCTCAACCTTAGGATCAGCGATCCAGCGTACTATACCATTAGACCACCACTTCTGGCATTTTTTGAATAGTATTACATGGCCGACCTTATCAAAGGCTTTCATTGGCTGTTCACTGACTCACTTATTGGCTATTGGGTTTTTGAGTTTTCACACCCGAGCCATAGTGGCTCATCAGGCTGGTGCTTATCCTCGGTTTCCATAGCGTGAAGCGACCAGGAGTTCATCTCCTCCTGGATGAGACGCTAGTCCATCGCAGGTTTCCTTCCCAGTACATTTTTACTGGTATCCATTTATACTGCTGGGTGAACAGAGACACACTTGCGGTTGAGACCTTGCCCAGGGGTCTTAGCACAGTGAGGGTCTCAGTGGGATTTGAACTCACAACCTCCCGATCATGAGCGCAGCAACCTAACCACTACGCCACCGGCCCCGACCACTCATTGGCTGAGTCCTACTAATATCCTACTTAATCCTATTAGTGTCAAAGGGAGGCTGGAGCCAGTCTCATTTGATACTGGGCAAAGGCGGTGTATTTCCTGAACAGTTTGATATATATAAAAAAAAAAATAACAATAATAATAATAATTTAAAAAAAAGGGAAAATTTTGAGTCGGTGATTTTTTTTTTTTTTTTTTTTAATATTCACTGTAAATTTCTACAGGCTGTATAATTCTAGCAAACCTATTTACTGTACACAACTTTCTAATATGCAGCAAAGTTCTCTCACCCACAAACAGTAAAATACATAAAACAATAAATGTAAAATAAATGGCTCTGCTGACAATATATTAGATGTATGAATATTTACATGATTCTTCATTTTTCTTTTTTACTATTTTATGATTGGCCTGGAAATTATTTAATTTATTTTACTGTGCAGGCCAGTGCCATATGGGTCAATAACATTTCATCCATACTCATAGTTATTTATAACACATTATTATATTTTTTTAAACTACTGTATTTGCATTTTTTTGTAATTTGCTAAAATTAAGTTATTCTTGGTATGACATACCACCATACAGGTACAATAATATCTGGCTTTGATAATTGACATTTAAAGCTGAATAGAATATTATACAGTGAATATTACAATTTGAGATGGTAAAAAGTATGAAAATTAATATTAAAAGTATTCAATAAAGAAAGTTTTAAAAAATCTTAAATAATCTATTTATATTTAGTAAACTAAAATGTAGCTGCAGTTCATGACAAAATGTATTTCTCATGGCTGTCTTCACAATCAGACAATTACTGTCACTAGTCTGTGGTGTAATACAGAGTCTCAAGCAAATCCTGGATGATCATCACAACATCCTGAAACGTGGGCCGTTCATCGGGTTTCTGAAATGAGAAAGAAAGAGTTATCAGTCACTGTGCTCTTCAAAAAAATCCACTAGGATATTGCCAATGCTTTATCAGAGGCCAGAATGTACCTCGTGCCAACATTTGGTCATTACGCTATAGATTTTGTCATTGGCCATCTGAGGGCGATAGAGTCTGTGGCCAGCAATAACTTGATTAACTATATCAGTATTATTCAGACGCTCGTATGGCATTCGGCCCAGTGTGTGGACTTCCCACATTAAAATACCTGTGGAAAGACAACTCTGTTATTATTATTTTATTAATAATTCTCTTCATTCAGAATTGAAAATGTTTTTTGAAGCCGTGACACATACTAACCAAATGCCCAGATATCTGACTTGCTGCTGAATTTGTGGTAAAGGAGAACTTCAGGTGGTGACCAGCGTATTGGGTACCGTGACCCTGCAGAGCTAGTATATTCATCATTAAGGACATACCTACAGTAAGAGAAAACCCGGTGTTATCAACTGAAGCTAAAGAATAGTCATCATCATCATCATCATCATCATCATCATCATCATCATCCGTAAAGTATAGGGTTGTATGAAATAATATTAATTTATTAGTTTGCTTTACCTTGATAGTCCAAAATCAGTCACTTTAACAGTCCCATTTGAAGCCACTAAACAATTTCTAGCAGCCTAGAAAGACAACAGTTAACAGTTAATAGACAAAAGTTAAGATTTCCACACTTAAGATTTTTTTTTATATTGCTGTTACTTTTGGAGTGAAACGCACAAGATCTCTGTGAAGGTACTGATGGAGTTCCAGATAAGCCATTCCTTCGCTCACATCTTTACACATCTCAAGGAGCTGAACAGCAGACGGGTGTCGCAGGGACTCCCGTAGGTAAGTCAGTAGGCAACCATTGGAAAGAAACTCAGTGACTATGTAAATAGGTCTTTGTTTTGTGCAGACACCATACAGTTGAACCAGATTCTCATGATGGAGTTTCCTAATTATATTAAAAAAACAACAACAACAACAATAACAGCAACAACAACAAAAATCAGTTATTATTTGTTGTGCTAGTGCACATACAAAAGCACACACACACACACACACACACACACACACACACACACACACACACACACACATCTATATACGAGCCATACACACAAAACACACACGTCCATATACTCAGCCATTCACACACACACACACACACACACACACACACACACACTTACACACACACACACACACACACACGCGCACACACACACACACACACACACACACACACACACACACACACACACACACACACACACACACACATCTATATACGAGCCATACACACAAAACACACACGTCCATATACTCAGCCATTCACACACACACACACACACACACACACACACACACACACACACACACACACACGTGCACACACACACACACACACACACACACACACACACACACACACACACACACACACACACATCTATATACGAGCCATACACACAAAACACACACGTCCATATACTCAGCCATTCACACACACACACACACACACATCTATATACGAGCCATACACACAAACACACACACGCCCATATACTCAGCCATTCACACACACACACACACACACACACATGCGCACACACACACACACACACACACACACACACACACACACACACACACACATCTATATACGAGCCATACACACAAAACACACACGTCTATATACATATAATAATGCACTTTCATACTTTCATATTGTTTTGAGTGAAATTCAGGCCAAAGATTATTAACAATAAAAACTTTCGTTTCAATTTCTCTCTCTCTCTCTCTCTCTCACACACACACACACACACACACACACACACACACACACACACACACACACACACACACACACACACCTATATACTGAGCCATACACACAAAACACACACGTCCATATACTCAGCCATTCACACACACACACACACACACACACACACACACACACACACTCTCTCTGACAAACCCCCCAAATTAGAAAGTTTATAGGCAATGCTAATTTAAAAAGAAAGCAGTTGATTTGTAAGTTTATTTTGGCAAATCTGAGATTTCATGTACTCTCATAGTAGCCTTAATTTCATTTGTTAATATACACCTATTCCTCTGTTTCAGGCCCGCAAGACATTCCAAAAAAGTTGGGTCGGGTTTATTATGGGCAACATAAGGCTAGTAATCAGTGAGAACAGTTGACTAATGATGTGCCACTACTGTTGGTGATATAAACTCTTACTAAAACAATTTAGGACGATGATTACTGTTACAGTATACGATAACCAACCAACCAGACTTCATGGTAAACTATAGTGAGGTTTTTTTTTTACATGGTTTTATTTTTATCTAGTTTCACCCAAATGAAAATGGGCTTCCTTTTGAGTGTGGTTCCTCTCAAGGTTTTTTCCTAGTGTCATCTGAGGGGGGGGGGGGGGTTTCCTCACCACTGTAGACAGAGGCTTGTTCATTGGCAATGTGTAGAGTTTATATAGAAATGTTTAAATTCTTAAATTGTTTTGCTATATAAAGCTGCTTTATGACAATGTTAACTATAAAAGCCCGAAACAGTCAAATTGAATGATATTATTGTTGAAGGCCTTTTTCTTGACGACCCAAAGGTGTAAAGGACAATCCAAAAAATCCAAACCCAGTGTTCTGTATGTTGCATCAACGTCTGATGTAAAAGTAGCTTCTGCAGCAGTGGCATTAATGCAGGAAAGTACATTTATAATTTGGAGAAAAACAATTGTTTGGCATGTCAATGGATATTTCAACAAGACAACGCTCAATAAACCACATTCTACAAATGTTACAGGCATGGAAGAAAAGAGCGAGAGACAGACAAGCTGTTGGAATAGCTTGTCTGACACCCTGATCTGTCCCGAAATAAAATGCGTGGAAAAATTTTTCAAATTTTAAATAATAAAAAAAATAGTTACAGTGATCCTTTACTCTAGCATACTGTAAAAACATAATAATAAATAACACAACAAATTTTTCATCAGGTGTCTCGAGTTCCTCAACATCCTTTCAGTGTTGTGAGAAGAAATATCAACATTACAAAGTGGTAAATACTTTAGTCTCCCAGCTTTTATTGAAATGTGGGGCAGAAATCAAAATTGAAAAAAGTATTTATTACAAATATGCCGTTGTAAATCATTTGCTGGTCTTAATTTCGGGTGACACAATGGTGTAGTGGTTAAAACATTGACCTCACAGCAAAAAGGCCTCTCCCACAGTCCAAAGACATGTGTCTGAGACTAGTTCAGTGCTTATCAATTATTTTCTGTGGCGCCCCCTCTAGGAAGAAAACGTTCTTGTTAGAAATGTTCCGTGTTGTTACTTGAGTGGTTGTTTACTGCACTTCATATCGTTTCTCGTGCAAAAAACCGCAACACCATAGAGAGCGCCACTGCCCACCAGTGGAGTGGAGGTGCAATTACACTTAATTCTTGTACTCTATTCCAGAAAAGCATGTTCCCCAGGGTCAGCCCCGCCCCGACATCATATCACGCCCCCCAAGGGGGTCACCCCACTATTTGAGAAGCACTGTACTAGTTCTAAATTTCTCCTTGGTCTGAGTGAGTGTGATTGCTGTGTCAAAACACACACACACACACACACACACACACACACACTCATGGTCTAGTGAGCTGTGCAGGGTGTACCCTGACTTTGCCCAAAGCCGGCCGAGATATGCTTCAGTCTTCCCATGACTCTTATAGGATTAGTAGTTCAGTGAGTGTTCTTTATTTATACTTTGAGCTTAATAATGCACTTTCATATTGCTTTGAGTGAAATTCAGGCCAAAGATTATTAACAAATCAAAACTTTCGTTTCAATTTCTCTCTCTCTCTCTCTCTCTCTCTCTCCCTCTCTCTCTCTCTCTCCCTCACACACACACACACACACACACACACACACACACACACACACACACACGCACCTATATACGATCCATACACACAAAACACACACATCCATATACTCAGCCATTCACACACACACACACACACACACACACACACACACACACACACACACACACACACACACACACACATATACGATCCATACACACAAAACACACACATCCATATACTCAGCCATTCACACACACACACACACACACACACACACACACACACACACACACACACACACACACACACACAGTACTTTCAGGACTTTACTAGTGACATCTGTACACCTCAGTGGTGCTTTCGGGAACCCCTTATAATTTTCTAAATTTCGGCATGATTTTGCTTTGAAATATTGTCCGATTTTCACAAACGTCCTAAAACTAGATAGAGGTCAAAACGTTAATTCCAGCAAACGAATGCACTATATCATAAGGATACATGAGGAGTCCACAGGAAAAACGAGCATGTTCAAAAAAAGTTAAATGGGAGAAAATTAAAAGTTTGAATTCTCACAGTTACATATGTAGTGTGTGCATTGCTTGTAGTTTTCTGTGCACAATAAAATATCGTTTATGAATTAGGGTTAAAAAAATGTGGTTTTCATTCATTGATTCTGACGTTGAATCATGTAATCATGATTGATGTATTGATCATGTATTGATCTTAAATTAACTAAAAATTTACATGATACTTTCCATTTTCATTTTATAATGACAAGATTTGTTTTTTAGACTGATTCTCCGTACTGGGTACATCTGCACCCTTATTTTTTCAGACAGTTTCAGTGGCTCTCTTGGCTCACATAATGCCAATGGCCTACTATCACAGAGGGTCATTAAAACATACATAAGTGCCTTCAATCTCTGAAATGGCCCAATCGGTGTCACAAGTGACTGCACTTCAAGTTTGAGGGCATATTTCTTAAAAGAAAAAGAACTACCAAAAGGAGAAGTTAAAATACTTTTAGAAAAGGGTCTCTATGCAAGACTACGCTCATTTTTCGAGATGATGATTTATTAGAGGGGAAAAAACTGCCTTTGTCAAGGAGTGTAACTCAATAAATTGTGATTCTGTGACTCTGCTCGTTTTTTCTGTGGAATCCTCAATTGGGTTTAATGAATACAATCAAGTATCTCAGTGTTTTTAGTAACCTTCCTCGTCACTGGATGCAACATACCACTTCTGGGATTTGTTGGCATAGGGAGCATTGCAGCATGAAAGTGGGTCTAAAAATCTGTAGGAATTCTATGATGAAAACATGGACCAGAATCTCAAAGGAATTTTAGAAAATTTTCCTCCAGCTTGTGGAATATACCATGAAGAATCAAAGTGAGGCCTTAGCCAGTGTTAGTACAGTGTTCCCAATAACGCGTTCACTGAGTGTACTGTATATTCAAATCATAAATGAGTGTGACAATTTTAATCGACTCACATCATTACTTTAGCCTCTTCGATGAAATCGTCCTCTGACATAGAGCCCTCTCTGATCATTTTGATGGCTACATCATGTCGCCCCTGCCACTTTCCATACTTCACAACCCCAAACTGTCCATTACCTAATTCTTTAATAAATGTAAGTTGACGAGGATCAATCTCCCAAACTCCTAAATAGACAAAAGAAACAATTTTTAACATTTTTAGAATGAAAACATTTTTTAAAAGATGCAAAAAGCATGGATTTAATAATTTATATGCAGATTTGTGAATGCTAAGCAACACTTGTTCTGATTAAAATACCAACTCACCGTAACCCAGACCTGCCGTTGATGGAGCGTTTTGTGTTCGATTTGAAACGATGTGTTTTAGTCTGCTCACCAGTCCTAAAGCCAGAACTGGAGTCAATCAGCTGTTCAAAAATGAGTAGTATAGAAATATGATTTTGAGTGTAAGTAGTGAGTGATTTTACCTGCTGCATTGTGCTGGTGGTAATTGATGAGATCTGGAATATTATCAAAATAATGCTTTTCTGCCAGGTAAAACTGTCCTTGCGAAGTGGTGACTATATTGTAGTGTCGGCAGCTGCCAACCATTTCCCTGAAGAGAGACCAGAAATTCTAGTGCATGCAGTCTACTCTCGGTAAATTGAATTTGATGTCAAACCTTTAGATAGTTGTGCATTTATAATGAGCAAAATAAATTAAAAATGAAAAAAGGCATATGTGGGTACTGTATAGATTTATTTAAACACCATGTCATATTAATTCCAACAACACTTTCAACATTTATTCATTTTTTATTATGCTTAAGCTATCAAACCTGTCTGGTTACAATGCGTATGAATTCAGATCATTGCGCATTATAATCAAAAACAATAAAATCATCAAATAATGTTGATTGGCACTAATGTATGTCCATGAACTTGAAACTGATACATAGAAAATTAGGTTTAGTGTTAAAATAGAATTTAATGTGAATCTAAACACTCCAACATTGCTCTTCATGTGCTCATTAGTGCTTCATGGATAATCAATAACTTTTCTTCCATGGAATCGGAGTTTTGGGGAATTGACAAAGTTTGACAAAGTTGGTCATTCATACCAACACAAAGCCACAAAAATTAAATTAATTTTCCTAAAATTTTTGTCTCTGGATACCAAACTACTTCATGTTACGAAAGCGCCATCTTAAAAATTCAAATGCGCCATTCAAACATTCAAACAATACACAAGCTGCTCTTCCATCAATGACGTTCAAACATCCCGCCCCGCTGGCATCCCATTGGCTAGGAGGGATGACGCAGCTCCCTCTTATTGGCTATCTCCCAACATCCCACCCCGCTGGCCTCCCATTGGCTAGGAGGGATGACGCAGCTCCCTCCCATTGGCTATTATGGAGCTGAATCTACCATGATACTTTTCGTGTAAAGGACAGAGTTACTGTTGTTTCATGCTTTAATTCTTGACTCCGGTTTTTAACCTTCCATAAATATTTGTAAGATTATAACTCTGCTAAGAAGACATGGTCAACATACGCACACACACACACACACACACACACACACGCGCGCGTGTGATTTCCAGTGCGAGTGAGAAGAAGAAACGGGCACGAACGAGTGACATCACAAAGGAATATGGCCAAACCCGTCTACCATTGGTACGATATTGAAGAAGAAGGAGGTCTTAAAAGGTATGCATTTATAATTTTTAAAGGGTTTAGGGGGTAGTATTGGGAGTCTTGGAACGAATCACACCTTTTAAATGTAAAATGCGGTTCAATTTACGAAAAATGCAGGTTACGAAAAAGGCGCTGGAACGGATTAATTTCGTAATGTGAGGTACCACTGTATACACTTAACTGCTAGGTCTACTTGCTTTATTATTGTCAATTTTAATCACGGGTGGCATGGCGGTGTAGTAGTTAGCATGTCAGCCTCACATCAAGAAAGTCCTGGGTTTGAGTCCCTGCCTCAGGCATTTCTGTGACGTTTGCATGTTTTCCTTGTGCTTATATGGGTTTCCTCCGGGTACAAAAGACACACACAATTGTCTAATTGGTTATTCAGAATTGCCCATAGATGTGAATATGGGATTGAAAGGTTGCGTGTGTGTGTGTGTGTGTGTGTGTGTGTGTTGTCACAGTGATGGTTTGGTGAGCTCTTCAGGGTGTGTATCCCCACTGTCCACTATAGAAATAGGTTCCGGCCTTCTCATAACACTTATTGGATCGAGTTGTTCAGCAAATGAGCTTACCCAGCTGTCCCTGTTACATCTGTGAATTAAAGAGGCTGTCTGACATTCTCTCCCTTTTGTCCACTGTTTTATGAAGCCTCTGTGTATTCTAACCACACAGCCACACATCAAATTAAAACATATACAGAAGTGTCTCATACTCCTGACTGTCACAACTAGTTTCACCTCTGTGTCTGCCTTAACACTGATCCCAACTGAAAATAAACTCAAGTTAAACCCACTGAGCGAAGCTTACATGACAACTAAACACACAGAGACTGATTAGATTTACAGTTTTATACTAATCAGTCGGTTTAACAGAAACTCTGGTGTGACTCAGTTTTCTGACCACTGGGAATACATGCAGATATGGGGTGAAAATAACATCTGCATTTAGTTCCTGTTTCTACTGCCATGGGACTATTACCTTATTTTCAGTTGGTGTTACTATTAACTTTAAGAGAATTAAACAGTTTCTCATTCAATGTCCCAAAATATATTTCTGTCCTTGACATCATCCCTGATGATCCTAAATTACACTGTCTAGACCAGTTTTTATAAGTTCACAATTTAAGAAATTAAATATGGCTGATAACTTTCAAGCTCTGAAGCAGGTGACGCAAACCATATGTGTGACTCAGTCAAATGAGGTGTCGAGGAACACCCTGACACTACTACCAGAAAAAGCTCTAGTACCCGTAATTTTAAGAAAACTAAGTATGTAAAGTGGTCTTTTGGTGGACAACTTTCCCAGCCTTCAGTTACAGCTGCATCTGTTCTGACAGTCTGTCTGTCTTCCTTTCGGCTTTTTCCCTTTTTACTCAGGAGTCGCCACAGCAAATCATCTGATTCGCACATTTGATTTGGCAGAGGTTTTTACGTCGGATGCCCTTCCTGTCACAACCCTTTTTAGCAAGGGACAGAAACACACTGACGACTTTGCAGCTACTCTTTACGAAAGTCAGCAATGGTTCTTTTACATGCCTCACACCATAGACAGTGAGAGACATGGCCCGCCTTTGATAACCCAGTTAGCCGCACTGGGGGGGGTCAGTGACAACCTTGTGCAGAGTGTGACTCGAACCCCCAACCTTTGGATCAGCGATCCAGTGCCCTATACCACTAGACCACCACTGCCCCTCGCAGTCTTCTCTTTATATCCGACGTTAATGAATGAGCTTCTTTTTCATACATTTAATACACATGACAATATCCAAGCAAACCATCCTTTAACCTTCAAGCAAGTTCTGCTACTGTACTGCACACGTGTTGCCTCCTATTGTTAGTGATCCTGCGGCTGTAATACAGATCGATTTCACTTCTTTTTCTTTCTAAAATTCTTCAATACACTATCTATATCCAGCGGATTTTTTTTTATTATTATTATTATTTCTTGGAGATAAGCCTCTCAAACCCTAACCAATCTAGTTTCAAAGCAGCACATTCCACAGACATTGCCCTTGTGTTTGTCACAAAGAAGCTGCGTGCAGTGAGAATAGCCCAGACGTCATCAGCCCACATCTCCTTGACCTTTCAGTAGAATTTGACATGATCAACCACAAGACTCTTGTCTATCCTCAGGAGTATTGAGATTCGAAGCATGACAATAGCTTGCTTCCTACCAGGAGGATTGCTTATACTGTATAGATTTAGGTGAGAGCAATCTACATCTGATCCATGCACACACTCTTCTGGTGTCCCTCCAGAGTTTAATACCTGGTCCTCTTTTCCCTCTATGTAAGGTCTCTCAGTGATGTCATATCCTCACATGGGTTCTCATAAGACTGCTATGCAGAAAACTCTCAACTTTCGCCTCTTTACCTCCCTTCAACACCGATGTTTCTGCCCAGATCTCTGCATGTCCGACAGATATCACATCATGGATGGCAGCTCACCAAATTAAACTTAATGCAGAAGAAATGAAATGTTCATCCTAGTTGATTCAGTCCCCATATTTTTTCTGAATCATGTTCATTTCTTCTTGTTAATATCAGAAGAATTTACCCTTTTCCTTCCAATAAGGTTGCTTGTTTGGTTCGTCATCATCTCTACTGTGACTAATGCGACTCTGGCAGGTTTACCGATCCAGAATGCAGCAGCAAAGATCTTCTTTGCAACCTCACCAAGTTATTCCACACCACTCTAATTTAATACACTAACGCTTGCCCACAAAACCAAAAATGGACCAGCACCCTCTCCCTCTTACTTTTAGGCACTTATCACAGCCCACGTTGCACTTTCTCCAATCCTACAGCACTTCTACACTGGTCCCTCCATCCATCAAGGGAGAAGGAAAACATGCACCTTGTTTGTTCTGGCACCGAGGCGGTGAAATGAATTTTCACCAAGATGTCTTGACAGCTGAGTCACTGGGTGTCTTCAAGGCGACACGGTGGCGTAGTGGTTGGCACGTCTGCCTCATAGCAAGAAGGCCTGGATTCGATTCCAGGCCTGGGAGGTTTCTGTGTGGAGTTTGTATGTTCTCCTCGTGCTTGTGTGGGTTTCCTCCAGATACTCCGGTTTCCTCCCACAGTCCAAAAACATGCACAGTAGGTTAATTCGCTGTTGCAAATTGCCTGTAGGTGTGAGTGAGTCCATATGTGGCCTGGTAAACCATATGGTAGATCATTGTGATCACAGCCATGACAATCCCTGTATGAGCATCATTCAAGCTTCAGGGATCGACGTCCATTCCTCGTGATTGGGTGTAGACGTAGAGAGAGAAGGTGTCTTCAAACGACAAATAAAAGCTTTTTTTTTTCAGAGGTTCTTAGATTAACAACATTGGTGTCTATTTCTATCTTTACTTTAAAAAAATAATAACATAAAAAATTGCCAACATAGATCTGACTGATCAGAATGCATTTACTTATAGTGACTTCAAAGCCCGAATGGAAGTTGTTCTGGATAAGAGCATCTTCCAAAAGTCAGAAGTGTAAATGTAAAACCTGATTCACTGCAGGAATATGGCAGGTTCATGTTACTTTCAGGGCATAAATACATTTTGTTTTTATATTGTCACTATGTGGTTATTCTACATCTCCCCAAACACTGATTTTACCAACAAATTCTTTGAATTACAAGCTTATTAAAGCTTGGTAGAGCTTGGTGGATGGGTTCTGCACAGTCAAATTGACAGGAGCATCCAGATCAACATTGGCTGTCAAAAGTTCCAGAGTTATCTACATCAGATCCAGATTAGAACACCGGCGAGGAGGGAGCCCTCTTCATAGCGAATTCCCTGAGGGATTTCTGGCTGGAGCAGATTTGATATGAGAACCTGAGACATGCTTGTGACCAAGCAAAAGCAACTGATGGTGAAATCCTCCAGTCTAATATTGCACTTCTTTTTGGGCCATTGGATGGTTATGCACATGAATGCTGTTTTGTCACACACAGCGTCCAAAAAGCAGCACCACTGCGCAACACACACTGCTGTGACAACACTCCACAGTGTCATTTCCTACATTAGCATACCAAAGAAGCTAATTACAAATAAGTGAACCTTGTTCCTGACACTAACACTACATAAGCTGCACGAGTCATTCAACATTTATTCATTTTCTAAGCTGCTTAATCCTAATTAGGGTCGCAGAGAGGCTGGCAACTGTCTCAGCAGACCCTGGACACACCCTGGATAGCTGACCAGGCCATCGTAGAGCCAACACTCAAATAATTATTTGCACTCGCAAAATTTACAACAGCCAATTCTCCTACCATGCATGTTTTTGAACTATGGGAGGAAACCTGAAAAAACCCGCACAAGCACGAGGAGAACATAAAAACTTCACACAAACACCCTGAACCTGGAAATCGAACCCAGGTCTTCTTGCTGTGAGGGCAAAGAGTGCAAGTGCTAACCACTTCACCACCGTACCAGCTCTTTACAAATTACTGGTCTGTCTTCCTTTCGGCTTTTTCCCTTTTTTACTCAGGAGTCGCCACAGCGAATCATCTGATTCGCATGTTTGATTTGGCAGAGGTTTTTACGTCGGCTGCCCTTCCTGACACAACCCTTTTTAGCAAGGGACAGAAACACGCTGACGACTTTGCAGCCTACTCTTTACGAAAGTCAGCAATGGTTCTTTTACATGCCTCTCACCATAGACAGTGACAGACATGGCCCGCCTTTGATAACCCAGTTAGCCACACTGGGGGGGAGGGGGGGGGGACAGTGACAACCTTGTGGAGAGTGGGACTCGAACTCCCAACCTTTGGATCAGCGATCCAGCACCCTATACCACTAGACCACCACTGTCCTCTTTACAAATTACTGGGGAATATATAAATTTTCAACAGACCGCAAGTAGAACAGACAGATGGGCTGATCAAGTGGTTTAATAATATGCTCAAAACAATGGGACTCATGCAAGAACATAGTATTAATGTTCATCAGTCTCTCTTACATTTTCAGTAAGTTAGTATGAATAAGCTACGGCAGATTCATCAAATGCTTGTATGTCATACAAAATTGTAAAAAAAAAAAAAAAACAGCTCATGAAAAAATTATGAATTTCACCAGTGTATAAGTGTGCAACTTTATGAGAGTGAAGATTTGCTTAATTCATGCCCTAATACTTCCATATAAGGCTACACTTCCCCCAGAATCTGATAGGATGTTTCATTCAGAGCAATGGTATAATGGAAGCACAGTGTTGTAGTGGTTAGCATGTCCACCCCACAGCGAGACGGTCTTGGTTTGTACTCATGGGCACATGTATTTTTGTATGGAGTTTGCAAGCTGCTACTGTGCTTGTATGGGTTCCTTCCAGGTACTCTGATTTCTTCCCACAATCCAAATACATGCATATTAGGCTAATTGGCTGTTACCAATTGCCCCTAGGTGTGAATATTTTGCCCTGCTGTGGTCTGGCAAGCTGTTTGGAGTGTATTCCGTCATCGCCCTATGTCGACTAAAATAGACGACTGCGACTCTCACAGGATTAAGCAGTTTGGAAAATGAGTGAGGAAAGGCATAAAAGTTGAATAGAACTTTACAAGCTCTAAAGTAAAGTAAGCTAGGAGTGGCCAAAATGGCACAGAACATGAATATAATGGAAGTTGACGTAACATATGCAAATTTAAGAAGAAGGCACCACTGGGAGTTCTGGTATAAGTACAGGAGAATGTCTTGAGGTTTTTTTCAGAACAATATTGCTCTCATCAGGGTTGTATGTTATTGATGGAAAACCTGAATAAAGAAATCTGCTTCTTCTCAGCCATAGTCTCATCCATTTGACTAGATTTTTACTGCTTATTGAGTGCATTTGGTAATATCAATGAACGCAAAAAGTAATAGTCAGGGACCTAACTTCCACCTGGCAATACATCTGCTCAGAGGGAATTCTGAGTTCTGACCAGAGCACCCTATCTCTTCGACTGGGGGGAGAGGCGAGCTGCAGGCCGGACAGCTCCACAGTCTGAGGCAGACAGAAGGGAATGTGGCAGCGAGAGTGTAATTTTCTGTGTGCTTTCACATAAAGAAAGGCTGGGGACTAGAGTAAGTGATAGGAGCCGGGGCATTGTTCTACCTGCCACAAACAAAGTTTGTTATAGGAATTACCATATTTTCCAGACTATAAGTCGCACTTTTTTCATACTTTGGTTGAAGGTGTGACTTACACTCCAGAGCAACTTATATGTGAAATTATTACATATAAAATTCTGTTCGTCATAATAATAAGACATCATTTCACATGTTTGTTATTTTTACACTCAGAACCACAAGAGGGAAATCTAGGCTTGGGTTCCAGTATCTGCTTATTCACCACTGATGAAATGGCCCCAAAAAGAAAATACTATTCTGTGGATTACAAGCTGCAAGTAGTGAAATATGCAGCAAAAAATGGTAGTCAAGCAGGAGAAACAAAGTTTGGAGTGAACGAGAAACTTGTGAGGGACTGCAGAAAACAGAGATTTCTATTACTGCAATGAAGAAAACAAAAAAGCTAATCGTAGGCTAAAAGCTAGATGGCCACAGCTAGAGGAGAAAGCTCGCACGTGGCTGCTTGAGCAACATGCTGCAGGGAGAGGCTTGTCAACTGTGCAGTTGCAACTCCACATTCAAGTAGTAGTCAAGGAGATGAAAATAAATTACGTTGCGTGAGGACTTTCTTGGTGGGACCGCTTCATGCAATGCAACCGCCTCTCTAGCAGAGTGAGGACAACAACGTCACAAAAACTGCCAGCAGATTTCCAAGCTAAGGTAGACAGTTTCCATAAGTTTGCGACTTATATATGTTTTTTTATGCATTTTTTGGCCAATGTGACTTCTACTCCGGAGTGACATATAGTCCGGAAAATACGGTATACAGTATGCCAATTCATCTGTCTAGAGAGGCTGTAAGCACAACTTTTCCTAAGCTTATGGACTGATTGATTAAACTTTATAACAGTTCTGTGTACCACCTGAATATGGTGGAGAAGTGCATGCAATATAATCTGGGTCTGATATTTTTGAAGGGGAGATAATTCAACTTATTCAATAATATATAATTTACAGTACAGCAGTCATGTTACTTTGTTGCCAGCAAGATAGATAGCATCAATGATGTGTGTGTGCTTAGCATGTTATAGCGCTATTAGCACCATTTCTTTTTCATTCTCAACACAAAAAGCAACAAAATGTGGCCCTAAATTTTGAAGAGTGTATATAAATAACCTGTCCATCCATTCGTCTGTCCATCTCTCTGTCCATGGAGGTCCTGGACCTCCTCCTAAACAGTGGCACCTCACCTTACGAAAGTCCCAACAAACGAAAAATCCAGGTTACGAAATGCATTTACCTAAAATTTCCGTCTCTGGATACGAAACAAATTCACATTACGAAAGCACCATTTCAAAAAATCAAACAATGCATGAGTTGCTCTCCCATTGACTATCTCCCAACATCCCACCCCACTGGACTCCCATTGGCTAGGAGGGATGATGCAGCTCCCTCCCATTGGCTATTATGGAGCTGCATCTCCATAATACCAATGATGCTTTTCGTGTAAAGGACAGAGTTACTGTTGTTTTGTGAGTTTTTCAAGTGTGCTCATTGCAACTTTATTTTTTGGCTCAGGCTTTTAACCTTGCATAAACATTTGCAAGAGTATAACTCTGCTAAGAAGACATGGTCAACACCCACGCGCACGCGTGCACAGACACATACACACATACACACACACACACACACACACACACACACACACACACACACACACACACACACACACACACACACACGTGTGATTCCCGGTGCGAGTGAAAAGAAGAAGTGGGCTTGTGGCATGCGGCTGAGTGATATCGCAATGGAATACGGCCAAACCTGTCTACCATCAGTACGATATTGAAGCAGAAGGAGGCCTTAAAAAGTATACTTTTATTTTTAAAGGGTTTAGGGGGTAGTATTTGGAGCCTTTGAACGAATCACGCGTTTTTACATGTAAAATGCGGTTCAACTTGCGAAAAATCCAGGTTACAAAACCACTTCTGGAACAGATTAATTTCGTAAGGTGAGGTACCACTGTATTTTCTTTTTTATATGCTGTAGTATGGTATTGAATTTTTATATATGTAAATTTCATGCTTACCCACAGCCCTTGCTGAAAACAGAGACAGTATATTTTCCAGTGAATTTGCCTGAATCTCGCACCAGAAAGCCACCGTCTTTATTCTGTAATAGAAAATTAATAATCCTTCAGTAACATGTGTAACAATAGTATACTCATATAATATGAATTTTATTTCACCCCTTCTAACCACCACAAGATGAGCTTAACACCAGTGTATGTTGTCACCTACATGGGTTGCAAACTAAGATGTTCTACACAACCATGAAATGACTGTAATGCAGTTGTGGCAGTAGTAGCACTGTTATGATATCTTGTTGCACATAAATCAAAGGATGTGGCACGCCTGATCAGACTACAATGGGTTTTTCTTGGTGATCAGCCCTTTCCCATAGTACAGTGACATCATGCATCATGTAAGAACCCATTTTGTAATGGTCTTCATGCTGAAAATGGGATCTCATGCAGTAACCAATGCCTTTTCCATGGAGTACTGCATAATGACAAGTTCAATATCAAAACAATAACACACATAGCACATCACTGTTACCGCATAAATTCATAGCGGCATTTTTTTTAATGGACCGATATGCCACAACTAGTCACACTCTCCAAAAAGCTCACCTTTTAAAAGACAAACTCTGCTAGTTATATAAATGTGTGCCTCTGTTAACAGTGGAAAACTGACTCACTCTTGATCAAATC